>JAPFFP010000070.1:6426228-6441214 GCA_026153255.1 Solanum medicagineum
TAAAGTAACCAGTGAACCCCTTTACCAATCTACAAATCTATTCGAAGTCAATGGGAATAATCGCTATAACTTATCAGGATAGCTCATGGAAACACACCTCATACTCGAATACTGTCATAGAACCCTACTCAAGCTTGACTTGCTTCCTTAACATATTGTCTTCTTCTTAGGTCTGAAGTCGATAATACTATTTTTCTATTCTATGATAGGCTTATTTAAAGATTGAAACTTGACAACTCGAGTCTTATAATCAACTGTGGCATACAAGCATAACGTCTGTTCGTGCCTAGAATGACATCAACATCAACCAAGTATAAATGACTAAGTCAGTCATGATATCTCTTTGAGATGAAAATGATACAATCTCTATAGACTTGCTCGACAAGCCTAGACTCATCAATAGCAGTAAAAATACTAGAAGGCTCAAGAAGCCTCTCAGGAAGAATCTTAAACTTAATAGTCACCTATGGGTCACATAATATAACTTCATATCCAAATCAAGTAAAGCATTAACGTTAAAGGAAAGATTCGAAGCATATTATTGACAACATCAGGTATGTGCTCTTCATCTTGGCAACTACCCCTATCATGGAGATGGTTTGAACCCAAGCCTGTCCCAATAGTGTTACCTCTGCGATTACCTCAAACTGGTGGTATTGTAAAAGGTTGGGCCTTATTTCACCCACTACACATTGAACACTTTCTCTAAAAATAGCCTACTTGGCCACACTTATAGCAACCATTTTAACGCCCTTTTGACAATTCCCCAAGTAAAGTTTTCCAAACTTATCATATGGAGACTTTCCTTTGGAACTTGGGCCACATATCCTTGGGACTAAGAATCCTAGACTCTGAAGTTCTGATTACCCTATCTTGGATTATATTTGTTATTTGGTGCAAGCGCATTCACTGGTGATGTCACACAATTCAAAGGCCCTTTCCTAAAGGACCTATTTCATTTTCTTACTTTTGTTGACAAGGATCATGTTCTACTGCTCACGTTCTTTCCCTATACTTATTATTGTCCTTCTCTAGTTATTGATTATATGCATCAGGTTGAGTAGTAGGCTAAAGTTCCTTTGCCCAGACCTTAGTCCTTATCCATATTCTTGAAGTTGCAAGTGTCACAACCAAAGAAACCTTAGTGCTTGTGGCATTTCTCTGGCTTACTATGTGTTTTGAAGGGATAGTCTGAAAATGCATAATGCATGAGTTAGAAGAAGACTCATATAGAGTTAAACCTTATCACACAAACTCGAATATCAAATAAGTGAAATAATTCTTAAAGTCTTGTAGCCTCCTGATTATAAACATGGTGAATGACACAACCACAAGCAAGACTCTACTAACCATGATTTTATAGACACCTTACGACTCTTGAACTCTGTGCTTTGATACCAAATTTGTCACGCTCTTAAAGGAGGGGTAACTTAGATGTGGTCATCACTTAGAAATCATTGTTAGTCCTAAGCGAGCCACTTGGCTCAATTCACTCATTCAATTAGCGAAAGACTCAATAAAATCAAAGAACTACTTATGTGAGCTCTTACACATCACAATTATGGAAAGAATAGATTTCAAAAGTAACTCAAAATATAATCCAAATCATAACCTTTATTAGTAAGAATGGTTTTCACAAACAGACTCAAATCTAACATCATCTAACTTAGTCTATAAAGGCTCTATCAACTCATAAGAAGATGATGATATCCCATGGCTACCTCAAAGAACTACTTAAATAATAAAATAAATTAAAATAAAAAGGACTCATCTGAATGCAAGAAGGTCTCACCACTTCTCTAGAACAAATAGATCTTTAAATGAATAATCGGTTGAGGATCTCTAATACCTGTATTTACATCATAAAATGATGTAGTGCTGAGTGACATCTATACATGGAATGTATAGTATGTAAAATAGTTGAATGAAATAATACTCAAAGATATATTGATGACAATAAGAAAGCTCAACTCAACTCAATAAAATATGTAAGTTTTAAAATAAAAATGTTTTCAACAATCATCTATAAATATATCACTCAGTAAAATAATATATATTTACTCATTATGGAGTTTCTCTAATCGATAACCACCACCCATGAGCGAGTGATGATACAACAAAGCGATGTTGTAGGCACATCCATCCAATACCTTGCCAGGGTAAAGGATATTAATGTCAATAAATTCAATATAAAGTCTTCTTTTAGGACAAAAGAGATATGACCTCTATCCTATGCGGGCTATGTAGTTTATGATTTGAGTTGGTTTAAATTCTTGTCCAACTTGGTACTCGATTACTCCTATAATTAAATTATTATGTTCATATCTATCAAGTGAGTAAGATACTCAAAATTATCTCGTCTAGTCTTGTTGGACCTTTTTCATCAATTCAATCTTATTTCACGTCATCATGTTCTTTGATTAAAAAGTAAAACTATTTACATCTTGCCAAAACTCTTTTTCAAATATCTTGTTTTTTCATTTAAAAATATGCTTCAAAAGTCATTCGCGTCTCGTCAAAATTCTTTCTTAAAACACAACCTTTTAGACTCAATAACACACACACATATATATATTTCATCTTTACTCAAATATGCATGTAAAAATCATGAACAACAAATCAATTAGGGTTCCATGAGAGAATAACCATGAATAACATTTTTAATGATATAAGAGAAAATAATAATAATAATATGAATGTATAAATGTATAAAACTTAATAGTAGAAGAATTAGCTCAATCGAAATTCAAGAAACTAGGTTAAACTCAACTAAATACTCAATTGAAATGGAATTTAGATGTTGGGTGTGTGGACGAACTCAATACAACACTATGAATACCCTTACATTCCTGGAAGATTGATATCTGTCTCAATCGAAGCTCAAAGAACTTTGGTGAAATGCTTGATCCTAAGTTTTTTCTCCTTTCCAAGCTTGCTGTCAAACTACTCTAAGTACTAATGAGAAAAAGGATCTCCCGAGTACTTATAAGGGACCTAAAATAATCCCAAAATGTCAAAACTTTGCTTAGAAACGTGGGAGAAAAAATAAATACACCCTTCATTAAAACTGTCGAATCAAACTACGAACAGTATTTGCAATCCGTAGATGGTTCTACAGGCCATAAAACCCTTATAGTGGTTTTTTTGGGTTTCATGTCTTTGAGTCTACAATCGCGATCTACGGATCGTATACCTGTCTACAGGTCGTCCTATTAGTTTGTACTGGAAAGTATTGAGTCTATGTTTTTGGGCTTGAAAAGAATGAAATCCATCTATGAGTCAAGGATTGGATTAGGTGTTATAGATGCTACTCGTGGAATGCTCAGAGACTCAACTCAGGAGTTAAATCTATGAAGTATTATCTACGGGTCATAGAAAGTTCCATGGACCATCCTATTCACTCGTAGAAAAGGTACTGAGATGGATCTCAGAACTTGAGAACCATGAGCACATTTCATAGGTCGTAGACTTAGCTCGTAAAAGTTGACTGGGTCAATCACTACAAGATCTTAATTCCTTGAGACCCCATCTACGATCATAAATCATTCTACGGATTACCCTAGATGTTGTTCAAAAAAGTCGATTTACTGCAGAATTAGATTTCTTCCTGACCTTTTTTGGTTGAGAAATTTTGGGGGGTGTTACAGAGTTGACGTAGACCCTAGACCCATGACCTCGACACACATTTGGAGTTTCTTAGTTTTGGTTGGTTACTTCATAATTTTTGTAGAGGATTTTTTCCTCTGAGGAAAAGTTATAGTAGTCTAATGCTTGCAAGAAAAGTTTTCAGGAATAGAAAGTGAAAATAGCATTTGCTCTAGTATTGGCCCTAATAGAAGGAACTAATGGACTTGTTTTTTATTGCAATGTCTCAAGATTTGATCTTGGTTGTGCTCTAATTAAACAGTAAGGTTGTAGCTTATGCCTCGAGGAAGTTTAAGACCCACAAGAAGAACTAATCGACTCATGACTTTGAGTTGGCAGCATTAGTGTTCCTCTTGAAGATTTGGCATTACTATCTCTATACCATTCATATTGATATTTTCACTAATCACAAGAGTCTACGATATGTCTTCAACCAGAAAGAATTGAATATAAGTGATCATAAAAGGCTCTAATACTTAGGAGTAATACATTTAAGAACAATAATGTTTCTTGTAATTAAAACACTTTTAAGATCTTTATTTTGTTCTTCTTTCCCTTCCAGAAAAAAGAAATTTGATATGAAAGTTTTGTCATCATCATCATCCTTAAAAGAAAGAAAAGTCAATGCACTTTGAACCATTCTCAAGTTTCTTTCCCAAGGAAGCAACTTTCTTATAATACATATAATTGCCACCTATATTTATAATACTATTATGGAGGTTTTTACATCTTTATGACTTTATCTATTTCTAGATTGTAATGTCAAAATTGAGGTCTTCTTAGTCAATGAAATGGATAAGAGAAGAACTTTAGTTTAACCTACCAATTTCTTAGTATAGAAACTTGTTGATTCTTACAAGTCTTGTCATCTTAGGTTATTGCCTTGTCAAACATTACTAAATTTTGTTGCATTTTCATACCTTTCTATTAAGACCACTTGTTTGCTAATAATAGAAATAAACAATCAAAAAGTAGAAAAATGTATGGTGATTGATTTATTTATTCCTATTTATGGGAACTCCAACAAATCAACTACCACGTGTGTCAATCTTCCATTTGCTTCTTAAAGATTGCAAATGCAATTTTCAAAGAAAGAGAGTAGCTAGAGACATTTCCAAATGGAGCAAGATTGATAGAGAGAAAATTAAGCCATATATCTTAAGGATAAGGGTTGAAAAGTACCTTGAATTATTTGAAATAAGTTGATTTGTACATGTGATTCGCATTTTTATGCTTAGAAACTACTCCCTCTGTTAACGTTTACTTGTCGTTGTTTCACTTTTTAATGTCAACTTTGAGTCAAATTGAAGTAGCTAAATTTAATATTTAAATCTTAAAATTTAGATAGTTGAAAACTATACAAAAAAATGATATAAATTTGCAATTTTTTTCATATTAATGTCATTGGAATACAAAATACATCTTAAAATGTTGGTCAAAGTTCATGTACTTTGACCTCGATAAATGAAACAATGACAAGTAAAAGTGAATGGATGGAGTAATTGATTGTTATATTCATTTTTATCATCACAAGTGTAAATATTGTACAACTAAGTTTAAGAAAAAATTAGAAACTTCATTATTGGGGTTTTAGAAGCTTGAAAAATCTCAAATGGTTATGGATTTATTGATATTTTTGACAAATTAATGATTGGGTTTTGATAAAGATGTCATTTGAAGTTGTGGTTAAAACTTGAAGATATTCTATGAAAATTTGATTCATTTTGAATGGATTTTCATGGTTGAAGTTCATAGGATATGAAACTAATTTTTATACATGTATCATATTATATAATTTTGTATACAGTAAAAATGTGTACAAACACATTTTAAATATATTTGTAAAAGATTGACACATTATTTACAGTAAATATATAATACGTTATTCCGACTATATAAATATTAATGTTGCAAAAGGAAAGTTGATTAAGCGGGTGTACACTAAAAATATGACTACAACAATGACAAACAATCCTATATAGCCCCACATGTGAGATTTGAAAATTACAGAATATACGTAAATTTTATTCTTACTTTTTTAGTAGGTTGAATGGGTAGGTTAAAAGAGTTTAAACGGGTCAGCAAATTCAATTGAAAAAAAAAAACCGTATCATGTAGGCACCACATAATTAAGATGAAACATGATAAGGGTAAATACAACCCTTTTTTTAGAATAAAAGGACAAATACGGCCAAATAAAAAGGGCAAATATATTGAAGACGTGAAAATATGATCCTTTTTACAATAAAAAGGATACAGTCTTAAATTTGGATGAAAAAGATAAATATATCTTATATGTATGAACACACATACAAATATAATCCTTTTTTTAATAAATATAATGTTGTTCCAAGAGTTTAAATTGATTAGTAAATTTAATCAAAAAATTAAAAATGTTAGGCACCACATAATTAAGGTGGGACATGAGGATTTAATGCAATAAGAGTAAAAACAATTTTTTTAACGAATGAAAGGGAGAATATGACCCTAAAGTCAATAATATGATCTTAAATTAGGATGAAAAAGAAAAAATACGTTGAAAAAATACAATAAACCACAAATATATCTTATTTTGAAGAACACAAAGATAAATATAATCCTCTTTATTATAAATATAATATTGTTAAAAAAAAATTAAAATGTTGGACAACTTATCAACTGCCACTAAAAATCCAAAAAAACAAACACATGCCAAATCAGTACGCATCTACCAAACATCAACAAATGTAGTACAAAGGATAAGGCTGCTCATTTCTTTATCATTTCTTTATCAGAGGTTTCGAGTTCGAGCATTAAATATGAAAAAAAAAATTTATTGTTCGTCCAAATAGGGCCTCATCATTAAGAGTTTATTTTTGATGCATTATCAGTGTATATAATTTTTACACCATCAGGTAATATTAATCTGCTATTACAAGTTGTCAAGTAATATTTTTTAATAATATTTATTTATTTATCTATACTTTAAAAAATAAAACACAATTATTATTTTTTCTCTTTCTTCTCTACTTTTCTCCGTTTCACCCTCTTTCTTCCTCTTTGACAAATAATTCAAACTTTTTTATTGGCTTCTTCTACTACAATCGAACTATCTTTTTTCTTAATTAACTACAAGCATATATATCCATTTCTTTCTCCTTCACTATGTAATTTTTTGTGCATTCTTTTTCCAATACATAACAATTGCATTTTCATATATATTTCAATTGTTATATATTGGAAAAGGAATACACAAAAGACTACATAGTGAAGGAGAAATAAATGGACATATATGCTTGTAGACTAATTAAGAAAAAAAATAGTTAGATTGTAGTAAAAGAAGCCAATAAAAAAGTTTGAATTATTTGCCAAAGAGAAGAAAGAGGGTGAAACGGAAAAAAGTAGAGAAGAAAGAGAAAAATAATAATTGTGTTTTATTTTTTTAAATATAAATAAATAAATATTATTAAAAAATACTCCATGACAATTTGTAATAGCAGATCAATATTATCTGATGTGTAAAAATTTTATACACTGACAATACATCAAAAATAAACTCATAATTTAAACTTTATCATTACCTGCAAAACTAAGATATCATTTAATTTTATCATCGTTTACACATGAAAATGCAAAAAAAGAATAAATAAGTCTAGTCATTTATTTGCTACAGCCTACCTATTGGACTAAATGTCAAATATCAATTTATGATTAATTTGAAGCAACTTACCAAAATTAGGTGCCTCTGCAGCTGTCCTATAGCCAACATCCACCTATATTTAGCCACATATAGGGATATGTAGCATGCAAGGGCTAAATTACCAAAGGGCACATCTTTTGTCAAACATAGCAAGCTAAATACATTGTGTTCTTATTTCCATAATTACTTTGTGTCAATATGGATGGTCTTTGTGTTCGATTAGGTTGTGCACACTTTGATTACTAGTTGAACATCTAGCATGTAGTACAAAAACTTGGGCATACAAGGAAGAAAAATAGAAAACTACCTATCATTCTTTTGAGATATGACAAAATTTCAGCTCATCGATGATATGATCTTAGATAGAAGGGAATGGATGTTGCATATTAAGGTGGAAGGCTAGACAACTAGTAGGGATAGATTAATGTTTGGCCTTGTGATATAATAGGTTAGTAGGATTAGTCGTATCTTTATATCTTGTGTTGTCATTATCCGTTTTATATCTGTTACTTTGATCGTATTTACGTATTATCATTTGTTTTTCATTATTAGTTGTTTTCCTTTTTTTTCTTTTCTTTTCTCCTTTTTTTTCATATCTAGTATTTTCTGCTTACGGGATTTGATTTTGAGACGAGTTAGGATTTTCCAAAAATAATTTTTCTATCATAGGTAGTAATAAAGTCTGTGTACATTTTATCCTCGCCAGACTCTATTTGTGAAATTCCACTAGGTATATTATTGTTTTACTTATCATTCTTTTGTTCAATGCTAGTGAGCTTGTCTATCGAATTTCTCCACTTTAGACTAATTAAAGTCCTCATTGCATCACAATGTCGTGAGATGATGTGAGAAATTGAAAGTAGTTTTCAAATTATCAAACCAGACGATTTAACCTTAACATTTAAAAATTAAATCGAAAATATACGTGTATCGATTAACTAAAGTTAATGTGAAAAAAAAATGCAAATTTAATCCCTATTTTTTATGGAACAAAGAGATTGTTACCAAAATTGGGTGCCTCTGTAGTTACCCCTATTTTGTCAAAACATATATAGCAGGCTACAGTATAATTTTATGTTGCTGTTTCCCATAAAAACTTTGTAAAATTGCATTACATGAATGATTTATCAAATAATCTTTTTATCTCAATTTATGTGATACAGTTTAATTAGATACAATGTTTAAGAAATATGAAAAGTTTTTGTAAGGTTTCAAAACTATCCTCTAAAAAAATACTCCATTTGTGAACTTTTTGCAAAATAAGTGAAATTCAACTTGGATATAATATCGACAGTATCATTAAACAATTGTCAAATAAATAAAAATATCATTTTTGGAGGAACTGAATAAGAAAACCGTGCCAGATAAATTGAGACAGAAAGATGACTTGTTATTTTGTACAAGTATTGATAACTCAGTACATCAAAGATTAGGCATATAAGAAAAATTATCTAATTTTTTCTTGTTCCATACTAAAGTTTTATACCATATAATGTATAGACGTAGTCACTCTTTCTATTAGTTGGATCAACAATGCTATCAAAACTCACCTATATTTTAGAGGATTTTTCAAAAAGAGCGAATATTTGAAATATAATAAGGCAAAAAATAACTATAGTTTATTTAAATTACGATTTATAGTTACATATTATAGGAGAGAGGCGAGCGGAGATCGAAACAGGGAGGACAGAGGCGAGCGAGATTGAGAGAGGATTGAGAGAGCCGAATTGTATATGTATATTTGTCAAATTGTATATGTAATCTGTCAAATAATTGTATATGCACAACTGATATACATATATATTTGTATATCTGACAAGCGAGATTGAGTGAGAGAGAAGAGAGTTTAGCGAAATTGAGAAAGAGAGGACAAAATTATTGAATGGTCATATCAGTTTGATAATTATTGAACTTGAAAAATCATTTCAGATGAAAAACAAAATCGAAGATGAAATCCAATTTTTGTATACAAAATTATAGTAAATGTATAATGTAGTATACTGGGCGTGTAGACATTGTATACAACCAAGGATTACTTGAGGCTCCCAATTGATGATACTCTTCTGGATGAGATTAAAAATCATTGGAAAAAAAAACTTACAGTAACTTGGATCCAAAATAGTGGGTTGGTTGAGTTTGATAAATATTGATCTTGGGAATTTTATTGGTCGAAAAACAAAGTTGAAGCCGAAACTCAATTTCCGTATTGCAACATTATATAACAATATATACAAAATTATAATAATATATACAAAATTATAATAAGTGTATATTGTTGTATACTGGGTAGGTAAATATGTATATTGTGATACAATATTGATATACAAAAGTTGTTTGACAAAAGCGCAATCATCACATACAGTGTCTGAAACGTGAGTTTAACTAAGATAACACTACCGACAAGGATTCTGATGGAGTAATAAATACTCTTTCATCACTTAATCACTAAACATAGCAAGTGAAGTGATGCATCATAACAGGTTAAATTACATTGACAGTATAAAAATCTTTTACTCCATTAGCGTGTAATATATCGTAGAAGTATAACAGTTGAACATATCATTTAACTCTCAAAAAAACTGAGGGGGTCAAGTCAAATCGCATCCGGAGGTCCCCGGTGCCAAATGAAGGATCATTCAAGACCAAACTCGATGTATTCCATAACCAAAATTTTATCAAAGCCCGAGGGCAGAACGCTTCAAATTATTGAATCAATATCGTAACTTAATTTAGTTTTACATCCTAAGGTGCTCAGAATCTTCACTTTTGGTGCCGTACCTGTGTCGACACAACGAGGGTTTGGGTGTAGGTGTATAATCCGATTTGACCAACCAGTATCGCATACTTTGACCAAAATCGATGGAAAAAGTTTGGACAATTTAATGATTTCTTTAATCAATACAAAAGCAAACATGAAATTGAAGAAAATGGAATACCTTTTCTATAGAAATTTCTATGTCATACCTGTACGAACGCGACTCATTTTCTTTAAACAAGTAAGAACAATTTAAAAGGCTTCGTGTCCTAAATAACACTTGAAAGCCAAGAGTTCATTAGTCCACTAAAAGGAAATGTCACTTTATACGATAGGATACGCGCACATATGTGATACTCAGGCCTGAGCAAATGTATCAACTAGGAGTAAACTATAAATATGACTAGGTTAGTAAAGTATGGAGGACAGAGACTCATAAAGTTACTATTTTCTTGGATTTATATGTACAGAGCTCAGCTGAAAGATGGTTCATACATTGCCATTGCTGCCTGAAAATGAAATGAAACAATAGTAGTCAAAATTTTATGCATCATAGAGAATTGATGTTAAAACTCAGAGATCATCATCTGGTCAGCACTCTTGGACATTGCTTCGACTGTTACTTAGATGATCAAAATGGTATCCCCTAAGAAGCTGAATCTCTAGATGTTGCACCATCCTAGTTTACAGACACACATGCTAAATGAAGACTAACATGGACACAATTGTATAACAGCTTTTATAGGAGTAGCAAGGGGAATATAGTTTATACTCCACTCACAAGCCATTTGGGGGACTCTGGTATGAAGAACATGCCAAAGATGGTATAATTCCTGAAACAAAGAAACAAAGACGATAATTCAGTTCTTCTGCATCACATATTATATAGTCTTTTCTTGTCTGAAGCTCCTTCTCTCTCTGTGCTTAGCAGATAAACTTCTAAAAATGGATGGAGAACTGATATAGTATATCTTAATTAGTTTCAACTTTTGATGTATTTCTTCTGATGAAAAGACATCTTCTGTTTTTGTTGTCAATGTTTCAGAATCTTGTACTTTCTCTAGACTCAACGAGTCTGCTGTCTAACAAATGCTTCATCAGAAACACCTTTCAGACAGAAACTCCAGATCATTAGGTGACAAGTTAGATGTTACTTCTGATCAAAGCTAATGCTCTCTGCAAAAAAGAAAAGATGCATATAACAATTGTTTAGCATGCAATATTCTAAGTGCAACTTGCAAGAGCAAACATAACTCTGGAATACATTATGGAAAATCATGAAAAACGCCTTGAGATTTACAAGTGCTTAATCATTAAAGGTAGTACGAAATGTAAAGATGGGAAATCTGTCAAACATTGAACCAAATATAGAAGGAAGCATTTCCATTTCACTCAATACGAGAAACTTGAAGGTACCACTGCTCTTTTCAGCTTCAAATAACCCCATATTGGACTTTGTAGCAACAACCTGGATCCACAATTTCGCCACAATCAGCATTCCAATTTCGGCAGAATCATCAGTCGACTAACCAAAATTTGAATCCAAAACTCATTTGCTGCAAGAAGTGAAAAAAGATATAAAGAAACCACTAAAGTAATGGCTATAAACAGTGCCTTTGGAACCATCCTATCGGGATCTTCTACCTCCCCTGCTAAAGTAATTGCCTCCTCGAGACATGATATTGATGTATCACCTCCACTCCACCACCTTGAAATCCATAATAAATCATTATTTAGCTTAATCCCAAGAATTGAAAGAAATTCCAATACAGGAAATCAGAAAAGTGCCAAACTTGTGAGCAACTCAACTGAAAATCCAAGAATATGCAGGCCTCTACAATTCAAGTATGTGAAAGAGATTACAAGTCCCAATGGTGATGAAATTCTTTCAACGACGTGATTCAATAAAGAAAAATAATACTTCATATAATCCATGCTACCACTTAACAATATTGGGTAGAGAGCATTATCCATGACACCACCAAACTTATTCCAAAGGCCTTCTTGAAATTCTCAGAAAGGGCCAAAAGCTGATTAAATTCAATAGGCATATCCTTCATTTTCAGAAAAGCTTGTGGCAAGCATCTATTCTAGAGCTTCAACTATGCCCCAAAATAAAGAAAAAGCATGAAACCAACTGAAGACAACAAAACGCTACCCCTGCATGGTGTTATTTGTTTAAAAACAGTGAGTACAGACCTGATACATCCAACAAACAAGATTAATAAACAAGCTACAATTTCAAAGGGATCATTAGAATGAAAGAATTCCAACAAACAAGATTATATCCTCGCACTTGTTTAATCAAAGCACAATTTCAAGAGGTCCACTGATGGATTAATGAATTAAGAATGTGTTACCAAGGCTTTAAAGGTAAGTTCTACATAGTGGTGGCTCGACTTACTTTTTTGGCCAGTCAAGAATACACATGTTCAAAAGATGAAGGTAACGGAGATAAGGATGCTCAGATGGATGTGTCAGTATGCTCGAATTTGGCATAGAGGAAGTACAAAGGGATGGATCTGTCGGTATGCTCGAATTGGGCACAGAGGAAGTACAAAGGGAACAAAAACAATGGATCCTCTTTTGTCCTTACGATGCCCTAAGTGTATAAAGGTGGATGACCTGGAAATGATGAAATTCGGAGAAAGAATGTTGAGATGCAATTACTATGGAGCACAAGGCTAACGAGCTTGCTGCAGTGCCAGATCGATTGCTTATCTTATTTCCGGATTTGTACTGGTGTCCAAGCCCGTGGTCGCAATGCCACCTCCACGCAAGCCCTCAGTCAACAAGCCAACCAATATGATTGATAGGTTAACAATTTGCAGTTCGCAAAAGACAAATTTCGGGCTGGAGTGAAGAGCTACAAACGAACCTGTCATGAACGGTATGAAAAGGACAGATTGAATTGTCAATACTGGCTTTGCTGGGGTTTGAGGTCCAAAAATACATCTATATACCCTACGGAAATCGAGATTTTAAAAAAAAACCCGAGGGTCCAAAGATAAATAAATAAATAAATAATCCAAAACTATATAAAATGTATTATCAAATATTCAAAAGATTATTTATTTATTTATTTATCTTTGGACTCTCGGATTTTTTTTTAAAATCTCGATTTCTGTAGGGTATATAGATGTATTTCCAATCCTTGGGGCCTGAATGCACTATTCTTAAAACAAAAGGGTTTCCTGGGCAAGAAACCAAGCCAACTTAACTTACAGTTTTTCAAAGCTGAGGACAACAGTGACTTGCAACTTAACAAATAATGACTTCACCCTGCAGCTCTAGGAAAGATGTTCCTAAAATATACATGGGAAGGAACAGACTATTTTGTATATTCAGGAAAGGAACACAGTATAACAACATCGTCATCATCAACACAATAGTGCAAACAGTGACACTGATGTAAGAAATGCATTGCCTTTATGCCGCTGTGGCGCTGATAACTACTCATCGGTCATAAGCCATATCCAATTGGACAAATTCATAATATCGATTCATCTTGTCACCAACTAGGCTGATGTTGCAAGATCTTCGACGTGCAAGGCTACAAGACAAAGCATACCAATTAATCCTACTGATCAATCAGAATCACTACACTTAAGCCATTTGTTCATATAACAGCCTTCTCTTCCCCAGTCAACCCTACTCTTACCAGCTCAAACTGTTCCATCACTTCATAAAGACTTTCTTTTTCCTCACTTCCCTTCTCTCTTGAGATAGGGTATGAATACATGTAGAAAGGATGGCTTCTTAACATTACAAGGACATGAAATGACAGTTCCTTACATATAACAGGATTAACAAAAGATTTTGCATTTCTACTCGCTGCTTTTCTTATTCCTTCAATCTGTCCCTGTGCACTCAAGCCCTCTGCCCCAACAAGCAGTCATCAATATCTTCCTACTATCACTCTTATCTCCCTTCCCATTCAACCAGAAATCATCACCTCCTCCACCATATCTGCTTCCCTCCCTTGTCAAGCTCCACTGTGCCTCTTCAACAAACGTTCCCCCCTCCCCTATTTAGTGCCCTTGCCTTCCCCCTTTTCTAACTTCCTTCCATGGAAGAAATACCCTTTCCAACTCTTTATCAGGTTTTCCTCTCCCCCACCTCCCTCCCATTCGATATAGAGAAGCTCCAGCAACCAAGGTTTGTACCAGGATCTGCTATGAGTCCTCTATTCCCATAGTTATGCATTAATTGACCAACAGTATACAAGACGAGGTTTCACGATCCACGCTATTTGCAAAATCCGGATCAGTGGCCCCAGAGATTAAAAAACGACAAAATATTAGGGCAGGATAGGACAAATTATAGTCAGAAAGTACCTCAAATGCTGACTATATACAAAGCGTGCCCATGTCAGGTGGCCTTGCATCAGATTGTTTTAAAGTTATAACATTGACAGGTGGAACTTTGTTTCCTTGCTTCTTGTCTCTCCGACGCTTTCCATAATCAATTGTATGGTTGTTGAAAAAAGATACCATTGCATGAGAAAATGAAGAGAATTGGAGGTATAAGTGGCCAGAACATTAAGTTAGTTAGGAAACAGAAGAGTCTGCAATCGATTATTTTGACTTCAATCCCAACGTTATATAGAGGATTTTTTATTTAATCCAAAAGAAAATAGGTGGAAAGATGATACAGGTTTCTTAGCTTTATTGCTAGAATTGTCAAACTTTTGCTGTCAAACTTCATTGAGAGCCCACAAATCCACTACTACATCTTTAGCACAGAGGGGCTGTTCTAGAAGCCTTATTTACAATTCACAACCAAAATATATCCTCCATGTATGAATGAACTTAGACAACAGAGTTTCCAAAATTTTCATATCGAAAGCTCTCCAAGATATCCTTTTAGACTATTGCAAATACATTCTAGTGCAAACATATGCATAG
>JAPFFP010000070.1:6441314-6466000 GCA_026153255.1 Solanum medicagineum
GACGCCATCAGTATGGAGCGCGAGGCTAGCCAGTTTGCTGCAGTGCCTGTTTGATTGCTTGTCTTATTACCGGTTTCGTAGCGGGTGTCCAGGCCCGTGGTTGCAATGCCGCCTCCAAGCAAGCCCTCGGCTAATGAGCCAACCAAAATGATTGATAGTTTAAGTTGACAATTTGCAGTTCTCCAAAGACTCAACTTTAGGGCTGGAGTAGAGCAACAAACAAACCTGTCATGACCGGTATGAAAAGGACAGATTGAATTGTCAACACAGGCTTTGCTGGGGTTTGAGGCCCAATCCTTGGGGCCTGAATGCACAAATTCTTAAAAGAAAAGGGTTTTCCTTTTTGAGAAATGGTAACTTAAAAAGAAAAGGGTTTTCCAGGACAAGAAACCAAGCCAACTTGCTTACAGTTCTCAAAGCTCAGGGAAACAGTGACTTGCAACTTAACAATTTATGACTTCACCCTGCCGCTTCGGGAAAGACGTCCCTAACATATTATACATGGGGAAGTAACACATTATTTTTGTATATTCAGGAAAGGAGCACACTAAACTCTTCTCAAAATCTCACTCAAAAGGTGCGGAGTTGGAATCCCATTCTAAAACTGTAAAACAGCATCATCGCCATACACAATAGTACAAACAATGACACTGATGTTAGAGAAAATCATTGCCTTTATGTTGCTGTAAACTCATTGATCATAAGCCATATCCACTTGGATAAATTCATAATATCGATTCAGCTGTCACAAACTAGGCAGATGTTGCAACATCTTCGATGTACAAGGCTACTAGACAAAGTGCCAATTAACACTACTGATCAATCAGAATAGCTGCACTTAAGGCTCTGTTCATATAAAAGCCTTCTATTCCCCCTGTCAACCCCCCTCTTACCGTCTCAAACTGTTACTGTTCCATCACATTTTAAGAACTTCCCTTTTCCTCACTCCCCTTCTCTCCTGAAATAGGGTACGAATATATGGAGAAAAGAGGGGTTATTATCCTTACAAGGACATGAAATGACAGTCCCTTACATATAACAGAATTAGCAAACATTTCCATTTCTATTCTCTGCTTTTCTTATTCCTTCAATCTGTCCCTGAGCGCTCAAGCCCTTCCCCCAACAAGCAGTCATCAATATCTTCCTACTCTCTCTCTATCACCCTTCCATTTCGACCAGAAATTATCATCTGCGCCGTCATACCTGTTTCCTTCCATTGTCATGCTCCACTGTGCCTCTTCAACAACCTCCGACCCCTCCCCCCCCCCACACCCCATTTAGTCTAGCTGCCGTAGCTTTCCTTCTTCTCTAACTTCCTTTCAGCGGAGAAATAACCTTTCCAACTCTTCATCAGGTTTTTCTCTCCCCTCTCCTCCCTCCACTTCGATATAGAGAAGCTCCCAAGAACCAAGAGTTAACACCAGGATCTGCTATGAGTCCTCATTTTCCCATAGCTATGCATTAATTGACCAACAGCATACAAGATGAGGTTTCATGATCCATGCGATCTGCAGATAATGTTCTGCTAATTGACAAAACTAGCTAAAGAATTAACCAAAAATTTGAACTATAAGGATAACCACTATCGCGTCAATTATTGAAGCTATATGCCAAATAAACCAAAATCCTAATCAGCAGCCACAAAGATAAAAAAGAATGACAAACACTAGGGCATGGACAGAAAATTATAGCCAGAAAGTACCTCAAAATGCTGACTATATACAAAGTGCGCCCATGTCAGGTGGCCTTGCATCAGATTGTTTTAAAGTCGTAACATTGACAAGTGGAACTTTCTTTCCTTGCTTCTTGTCTCTCCGACTCTTTCCATAATCAATTGTATGGTTGCTGAAAACAGATATCATTGCATGAGAAAATAAGAGAATCAGAAATCCAAGTGGCCAAACATTAAGTTAGGAAACAGAAGAGGCTGCAATCAATTATTTGACTTCAAGCCCAACATCATATAGAGGATTTTTTAAATTAAAAAGAATGGGCAGAAAGATGATACATGCCTCGTAGCTTTATTGCTATATTGTCAAACTTGTGCTGTCAAACTTCGTAATTGGAGAGCCCACAAATCCACTATTATATCTTTTAGAATAGAGGCTGTTGTCGAAGCCATATTTACAATTCACAACCAAAATATATCCTCCATGTATGAACAAACTTAGATAACACAGTTTCAAAAATTTTCATATCGAAAGCTCTCCAAGATATCCTTTTTAGACTATTAAATACATTCTAGTGCAAACATATGCATAGTAGAAAATGATAAACACATGCATAGAACAAACAGAAAGCATCCCACAAGTTACAACAAGCTAATGGCATTAAGCTGTAGAAAAATTTTAACCACAAAAAAAGAATTTTAACAAAATAAACATCAACACACACTCGGGAATAAATAAAAACACAGCTGATCTTTGACAATCATACACTGTATACTCAGTAGGATGTTTTCCTGCAACTGATCCACAGCAAGACTTGTATTTCTTCTTTGAACCACAGGGACAGGCCTTATTTCTTGGAATTTTCTACAGCATCAAACAAAGACGAAGCTTTGATTGTGTCAAGTAACAAAATCAAAATCCAAGACAAGTTTCTAGTTAGATATGTTCATCAGACAAAAACCAACACATTTAAAAGATACAAAAGGATTCAGGTTGTTTTACCTTATCATCTTCCAGCAAGGTATGCTTATCAGAAGCTCCTTTTACACCACAATCAGAGGAACCTCTTTTACAAGGTGAGTCTCCACATTTGATATCATGCTCTCCTGGAGACACTAAAAGAATGATAAGTATGAGAAGACAAAGTGCTGGTACCAAAAGTAAAAGCATAGTTGTACCAGTCTCCCCGTCCATGATAGATGCAATACAAAAGTACTTCGCGTGTTTTTTTATGGGAATGTGTCTTGCCTATCAATTAATGGGAACAAAAAAAAATTATGACCTCTTTCTGTGCTCTGTGACCAAATGCTGGTAGCAGAAAGTGGATTGCATAACATAAAAGGTGTCTCTTCCCAACTCAGCGAGCCCCTAATATACTGGAGTAACTGGTAGGTGTAATGACCCTCTGGGTCAAACCTGTGGTTCTGTGATATCTGTGAGCTGTCCTTAGTCGATCATGTATAACCCAGACCCTGGCTAAGGCATCCTGCCACAAATCTGTACTATAGGGACCTGGCTCTGTAGACTCAATCCACTCAACTGGAGTATGGCATCGTCGGCCATATAGTGCCTCAAACGGGGCCATCTGAATGCTTGTGTGATAGTTGTTCTTATAGGCAAACTCAGCTAATGGCAGAAACTGATCCCACTGACCCCCAAACTCTAACACACAAGCCCGTAACATATACTACGCCTAGCTAGCATCTCATATACATCTCAGTTCAGCATGCATATAGTCTCACTCAATCTAAGGTTTAGGGAAAGCCTAGCCTACCTGAAATGCGAATCCACGCGAGTTTTACCCTGTCTGAGCACCTCCAAACGCCGCTCAGCTGTCAAAATCTGAATCACCATATAATTATGGCTGTTTTGGCTATAATATCTCAAGAAACAGGGAAAGATAGATTGATTGTGACTAAAACGGCGAAAAGGGGGGCCTACGCCCAAAATACCAAACCAACTCCTGTAAAATGATCCTTACATCACCCTGAGTCCATAGACAAAAATTGAGCTCAAAACGAGGCTCAGAACAATCGGAAACAACCCAAAAATATATATCTACAGCAGCTTTCCGGCCAAATTTCTTAAAAATACAGTCAAATTAACAAAATATGAATATACCACGACGTAAGTCTCGAAAAGTAGTACGATTTAGACCCAAATTTCACCAAATTCCGACTCAAAACGGATAAGAAATCGCATGTCAAAGTTTTCGAAACATACTCAATATTACAGCACGAAAACGTCGAATTTAACCTCAAACAACGTGCCAAAATCAATTTCTGAAGCTCCCATGGCTTGCCTCTCGAAAAAAACATGAGTTAGCCTTTTCAATCGCCCAAATCGGTTCAAAAATGAAGGAAATATCGTGTTTCAAAGTTTGCTTCTTATTCGTGCGAATTCTGGATATATATATGCACGGTTCACCACCTCTGCCATGTGGCAGCTCCTGGTTGGGCCACGTTGGCGCCACTTTTTAATTTTTAGCAAATGCTCAAACTTAATTTCGATGCTCCGGCCTCATCCGGAATCGGAAAAATACAATCCTATATGAAATTTAATCAGAAACAACATTCCGGACTCAATAGTGTAGTTGAAATTGATGCCAACAGTAGACGCCGGTTCTTGCAGTTTGAGGGCGAAGACCGAGTATTTCTGAAAATGTCGTCCCTGAAAGGGGTCATGCGATTTGGGAGACTGGGTAAGTTGAGTCCCCAGTACATCGGGCCTTTTGAGATCTTGAGACGGGTTTCGGGCTAGTTGCTTATGAGTTAGCGCTACCTCCAGCTTACTCTGCCATCCATCCTGTATTCCATGTGTCGATACTGCGCCGATACATTCCGGATGAGTCACACGTATTGCAGTATGATTCTATCAAGTTAGATGACCGTCTGACTTCTGTTGAGGAGCCGATGGCCATTTTAGCCAGGAATACTAGACAGTTGCACTCCAGGGTCATACTTATGGTTAAGGTGCAGTGGCATCACCGCCCGGTCGAGGAGGCTACCTGGAAGATGGAGGCACAGATGAGGGAGCAGTATCTCGGCCTATTTGAGCCTTCAGGTATGCCTTTACTTTACTAGACTAGTCTTGACATTCCAGAGCTGATCACGCCATCAAATTTCTATTTCGAGTGCTTTTAGCTGGGTTTTTACTAAACTGCATTTTTAGCTTCCAGTTGAACTCATTTTGCAACTTTTAGCTCAAAATCATACCGGGACCCTCCATCCTCGGACCAACCACCCTCCTAGCCTTAATCGACCGTTCCAGAACTGATGGTACTGTCAAAATCCCAACAGCCTCAACAGGTCATAAAAGGTCCGAGGTCGCTATACAGAAACTCAGAACAGCAGAAATATCACAGAATCACAGGTTTGACGCAGAAGGTCATTACAACATCCCCACTTATAAGACTTTTCGTCTGCGAAAGTAAAGTAAAGGCATATATGAAGGCTCAAATAGGTCGGGGTACTGCTCCCTCATTCGTGCCTTCGTCTCCCAGGTAGCCTCCTCGACAAGGCGGTGACGCCACTGCACCTTAACCATCATCATGACCCAAGAGCGCAACTGTCTGGTATTCGTCAGACGGTAATCTAACTCAACAAAATCATACTGCAGTACATGCCACTCATCCGGAATGAACCGAATGCAGCATCGACACATGAAATACAGGATGGATGGAGAGTAAGCTGGAGGTAGGGCTGACTCATAAGCAACTGGCCTAACCTGTCTCAAGATCTCAAACGGCCCGATGTACCAGGGACTCAACTTACCCAATCTCCCAAACCGCATGACCCCTTTCAGGGGTGACACTTTCAGAAATACTTGGTCTCCACCCTCAAACCGCAAGAACCGACGTCTACGGCCGTCATCAATTTCGACTACACCGTTGAGTCTGGAATGTTGTTTCTAATTAGATTTCATATATGGATTGCATTTTTCCTACTCCAAATAAGGCCGGAGCATCGAAATTAAGTTTGAGCAGTTACTGAAAATTAAAAGTCGGCGCCAATGTGACCCAACCAGGACACCATTGGCAGAGGTGGTGAATAATGCATATATATCTAGAATTTTTCCAGAATTTGCACGAATAAGAAGCAAACTTTGAAACACGATATTTCCTTCATTTTTTATCCGATTTGGGGGGATTCAAAAGGCTAATTTGTGTTTTTTTTGAGAGGAACGCCATGGGAGCTTCAGAAATTGATTTTGCACCGTTGTTTGAGGTAAAATTCGACGTTTTCCTACTGTAATATTGAGTATGTTTTGAAAACTTTGATATGTGATTCCTGATTTGTTTTGAGTCGGAATTTGGTGAAATTTGGGTCTAAATCGTACTACTTTTCGGGACCTACGTCGTGATATATTCAGATTCTATTAATTTTGACTGTATTTTTAAGAAATTTGGCCAGAAAGCTATTGTATATATATTTTTTTGGGTTGTTTCTGATTGTTCTGAGCCTTACTTTGAGCTTAATTTTTGTCTATGGACTCGCGGTGATGTAAGGATCATTTTATAGGGATTGATTTGGTATTTTGGGTGTGACTTTTCCCCGTTTTAGTTGCAATCAACCTATCTTTCCTTGTTTCTTGAGATATTATAGCCAAAACAGCCGTAATTATATTGTGATTCAGATTTTGACAGTTGAGCGGCATTTGGAGGTGCTCAGACAGGGTAAAACTCGCGTGGACTGATCCGGAGCGCGTGAATTCGCCTTTCAGGTACGCTAGGCTTTCCCTAAACCGTTGATTGAGTGAGATTATATGCTTGCTGAACTGATATGTATATGAGATACTAGTTATGCCCTGTATGCGTAGTATTTGTTGTGGTGGGATTGCACCTTGTGTTGGTGGTTGTAATTGCTTAATTTCGACATTTTCTGGTATTATTGACCACAGGGAGGCTTGATAAGGCTGAGGCCGTGGAGCAGGTACGTATTCTGACCTCACTCTTGTCTGCGTGTGTAGCCTGATGCTACTGTGATATACTGGCTGGGAGACTATAGTTGCTTATATGCCACTCAGGGAACCGATTCTGGTATTATGACTCCGCTGGACTTGGTTGTTCTGAATACTTGTGACACCTGCGATTGCCGTTATTCACTCTTGTATAATGCTATTAGTCGTTGTGCACTGGTTTTTCTTACCTAAGGCTAAGGTTACTCTATGAGTGTCTAAGAGGGCTGATGGTTGTGCTTGCTTGGGTTGTATGATTCAGTCTCGAGACATGATATGACCTTGGAATTCCAGATCCGAACAGACCAGGGAGAGGCTGGCTGGTTCTATGCTCCGAGACCTAGATGACACATCCGAGTCTTCGATGGCCACGTTAGAGTGTCTGAGACCCTGGGCTATGCGCCCCGTGGTCCGAGTTTCCGATGATCACGTCCGAGTGTCTAAGGCCCGAATGCCAATTCTAAAAAGGTTCGAGCACTTGCGATTACCTTGGGTTGAGGACCCCGTTGATTCCATGTTGGGGTCAGGGCCCATGATTGATATTCTGATGTTGAGACACTATTGAGTATGCTAGGGGGATTCTTTCTCCTGCGAGGGATACGTTCCACCGTTATGCATGTGTATATTTGGATCAGGTGCCACGTTCCAGCACGGGGTCAGGGACCCGGTTGATATGTGATTGTTGGGGGCGAGACCCGATTGGTTACCCGTGGATCCACACACCTATACACACCCAATTGTACATGGGTGTACCCTTTGGGCTTATGGGGGCTCAGGGGGCATTCAGGCATAGACACTAAGGCCTTACACCCACGTACAGCCGACCCTTGATCTTGTGATGCGGAGAGTTGACCTCTATGGTGAGTCTGTTAGGTGCAGTGATGTTTTGTTGGTTAGATTGCGCGCAAGTGTACCTTCCGGGCTTACAAGGGCCCAGGTGGCAACAGGCATAGATACTAGGGCCTTGCACTGTGTACATTACGATGTTTCTCAGTTTGAGGTTATGAGGTTGATTTGCGGGATTGCTGCATTTATCTACATTTGAGCTTCATTATGTATATTATTTCACTCAGTCGGCCGATGATGCCTACTGGGTGCCTTATTATAGTACTCACCCCTACTTTTGCATCTTCCCATGGTGCAGGTCCAGGTTCTAGTTAGGAGCACTGACTTTTGGAGGATTTCGGGAGTGCTGCACTGATACTGTTGGTGAGCACCGCCAGTTCCAAACACCTCACCATCTCCTTTTTTTTATGATTGTCTTTTGCTTTCAGACTTTGGCCTTGCATACTAGTGTTTTGTATTTGTAGGAGCACTCCTGGGTTGTATTATATTATGGTTTTGCTATGTATGTATATCAGTTTGCACTTCTGTTTATTATAGCTCTGTACAGTTGACTTCCAAGTTCTGGATAGGGTTCGGTTCTTTATATTATTATGTTGGCTTTGGTCCTGACTAAGAGCTAGGACAGGTACCCTGGGGTTGAGATTGGCTTGCCTGTAGATAAGACCTAGCAGGCGCCATCATGTCCGAGACCGATCATGACAAAAGGGGCCTACAGAGCTGGGGCTAAGAATACACATTCCAGGCTTCCAGCTCACTGAGCACCCAAGCATGAGAAGGATGGGTTTGCCAGAGTGAGAACCACTACCTAAGAGAAACTAGAAGAGTATCCACCTACTACAAAGATATGACAATAAAGACAAGTAGATTAAAAGAAAAAACTCCATTTTCATATCTAAAACCCAAGGTATCAAAAATGTGTTTTGTCTCCTTCAACAATGCATTGAGGCAGGCCAAAAAGGCTGTTGTGCATATGATTGCACGTCGACCATTACCGAGTGTATGAGAAAAAGCTTTCTACCTAAATCCCATAGCTCTCACTATCTAAGATGGCACATTAGCGTCTTTCTCATGCAGACAGATTACGCATAGCAGTTGGAAGATGTGGAACAGATATCCAATGAAAGAACCAACCACCAACCGCATCCCAAGAGAAAATGACAAGGGAGTAGGGACACTTGATTTGGCTTTTCAATTAGGTCAAGAAAGTCAACTAGCAAAGCATGATGTAAAATGAATGATTCTCTAGCTTCTATAAGGTATAATTCTGACTAGTTACTAAAATCTGTCCCATTTGTTTGAACTAGTACTATCTAAAGAGCCGAACAAGTTCCTCGCTGACCACAATTTTTTAAAGTTTCTTTCAATCTTTTCTAATCCAAAAGTAAAGTCCAAGTATTACTCACATTGCTACAAAATCTATAAATTTAAACTAGCTTAGCCAATTTGGATAAGATGACCAGGCATCAAAACTCAAAACCATGTTTGTTAGAACTTGTTACTATCTAAAGAGCCAAAACAAGTTCCTCACAGACCACAACTTTTTAAAGTTTCTTTCTACTTTTTATAATCCTACAGTTAAGTCTGAGTATTACTCACATAGCTACAAAATCTATAATTTCGAACTAAGTCAGTCAATTTGTATAGGATGAACAGGCATCAAAACTCAAAACCAATAGAAGTAGAGAAAGGGGGAAAAGGAAGAATGTGCCCCAAAAGATGTTTCAGTATCAATCCTGGGCAATCCACTTCCATTTGGATAGAGTCCAAATATGTTTCCAAATTAAAATTTGAATATCTACTAGGTTGACATGAGTAGGTCATGTTGAATAAGATGCCTTCCTGTTTCTATTTTTCATGTGCTTGTGACAGCCTGATGATTATGAAAACCAGACTTCACCATGACTGCAATCTCAGCAAGACGAAATAGGCAATATTATTTTAAAAGCCAGTGGAAAAGAACTGGCTAGCCATTACCTTGTGAATTGCTTGCTAGAGAAGAAATGTTATCATTTGCATTTAACTGATCCTCGGATCCTTTTTCTGCGATTAGAAATTCTATTGCAGCATCAACATCACCATCAACTTGTCGTAAAACCTAGAGAAGAACAATAAATAAGAAACAGATATCAAGTATAAAGATATGTAGTTCTTGTAATGCTCAAGAAGTTCCACATCATCGACCAAGAAAAGAGCTGTCGGCAAATGACCTGCTCCACCTTTTCTCTGTTATCACACCCACTTCCAGCCATAACTACTTTGACTGATCCTACTTGAACCATATTCCGACCCATGTCTCCCTTAGAATTGGCAGCAGCTATAGATTCACGAGATTTTGCTGAAAGATCAGCATCAGCCTTTAAATAACTGAAGGTTATTAGAATTCTTGCAAGAAATCCTAACTAATTGTTATAATATCGCTAATCCTATCACAATAAAAATGAAAAATTGAAATGCTGTAGACCTTGATAATAATCGGGCAAGCTGGTCCACTGCAAGAATCTTCCTTCAGCCGGATGCTATTGTAATGCTCTCCGTCATGATAAGAACTGACAGTAAATAAGTAAGTCAGGCAGTAAATGTGTAGAAAATATATGAAGGGGCCAAGACGTAATGGATGAAGGGGAAAAGCAGAACAGAAGTAGGAAAGGCCTGCTGTATTTGTGTACAAGCTAAAGTTTTTGGAAAAACAATATCTTTGGTCACTTTCATTGTCAAATAGGCTCCTCGGTAGGTAGGGCTTCCATTAGTATAGTACCGTGTGCTTGTGCAGGTGAAGTGAAGCTTTTGTTGATTGATTCCAGACAGGTCTCTCGAGCCTTCTTTCTCGCTCTCATCTATTTTACATAGATGATTGGTCTCGAGGGTGAAACTCCCCAGGGATTAAAAAAGAAATTCGACGCATAAAAAAAGTAGGAATGGATAAATAACACATAAATCGAGGGCTATGCGGATCCTCAGACATATATGAAATGGAATAAAGATGGACCAAGCTACTTATGAATGTAACCACAATTAACATCACTACGGTCGGGCTATCGAACACGGGCTAATGTGGAACTATTAACATGGTTAAAACAAACTGTTTGAAGTCTAGACGCAGCATGGTACGCTTTCTACCACTTCTACTAGGAGTAGCCTTTTTAGTGCTAGCTGAACGTATGCTGAATAGAGCACCCACGCTGCATAGATTAGGCATACAGGCATTCCAGCCCGTTTTAGTGGAGGGGCCCGCTATTTGTTAACCCAAGTAAGTGGGAGTTGCTTCAGTAGACAACCAATTATCTCAGAGGGTTATAAAGGACACCACTGGAATCATTAGGCCGCTATAATCAATTATTTATTAACAAACACAAAGTAGAGGTTAACCTCCACATGACCTGGAACTATGCTTTTTCATTCAATGAAAATGGAGCAAAAGATCAGTCAATCACAGTACAGTGAAAATCTAGAGAAGACGGACTCTCCACAATGGAGAAAGAAAAAGACATTAATGTTGAGGGGCGAAAAAAAGGAGGGGATCCAAGCTTCTTATAAAACTTGACCTGTCTGCTATTTCTCAATACTGTGTCTATTCATATAAGATATAAGTTTTGCTTGAAATAAGAGAAAAGAAGGGGTATACTGAATATAACCTTAAATCTCTCAAAGAACCAACGAGACAGAACAACATGAACTTTATAACTACTTGAAAAGCAAAGCAAAATAACACATACTAAAAAGATTGAGGAAAAAAGTATCTAAACTGAGTTTCTTGTGTTTTCTCTGATCCCATTCCTGTAAGAAATATCTGTATGCATGTACAAGAAAAGAGAGGGAGAGAGCCGCGATGTCTATGCAGCAGGATAAAGTACTAAGAAAAGTTACATCGCTTGTCATGAACTTTTAAAATGCTTATAACAGCTAAAAGATAATGATCTACATACGCCTGTTCTTACTAGCGAAAAACCAATTCTGCCTTCTACCCCGGCCCCACCCCCACCCCCCAAAAACAAAAACTCTGAAGTGAAGAAATAAACAGCAAGTGTGACCACAACTAGGAAAGTGCTGATGGAGGAACAAGGTTGCAACATACAATTTGGTTTTTGACAGAATAGAAACTTCAAAAAAAGGAGATAGAAATACATATCAAGCATTGGGGAATATCGTGGATTAGCATTATAGTGAACCTGCTCATCCTCCTCCATGAGATCCTCTTTTTACTCTATATGGATGTAGTTAAAAATACAAAATTAGACTGGTCCCAGATAAAGTAAACCAAGAGCAAAAATAAAACAACTTTTACTTTCAATAAAATACCAGATTTGTCTATTCTAATTTCCAGATAGATGTCTTTTCTTCTTCAACTTCTAATATACTAAAATTCATGTCCCATAAATGCCTACCCTAAAAACCCTTCGGGGTGGGCCAGTGGTTTGGGCTTGGGACTTCCATGTGGAGGTTTCAAGTTTGAAACCCCTTACCAACAAAAGCAAGAGGTTTGCTTTCTGGGTCGAGCTTGTCGCGCAGGGCTTGCCTAGTGTGGGTTATCTCTCCGGTGTGTCTGCAAGCTATTGCGTAGGAGCGGGTGTTTTACCCTCTGCGCACCCAAAAGGTAGAGGTTGCAGATTTCTCTTGTCATTAAAAAAAAAACAATTCTAAATGATCTAAGCGTATTAATGAAATTGAGTCGTATCGATCCTCCAATTCTATCCAAGCTAAGAGACATTCCTGATATACTACTAAAGAAAATCATGCAATGGATGGGCTCTAGACCATACAAAAGCATAAGCAAGTGAAAACTAAAAGCTCATATTGCTACCAAACTTACAGATGAAGCATCCGAGATTCACGGTTGTCAAAATTTTGTATATACCAGCGAGGTGACATATGCTGTCCACATTGGATTTAAATAATCAGTCAATCTAAAATCCCTTGAAATATCAGGTCAAAGCACTATGAAGTGAGCAATTTTTGATGTTTAAAATACTAGTTGTTCTATATTATAAAGAACCCCTTATTAGAGGGATTAAGTAGGGGGAGAAGACGTACCCTGTGGATGCATATATTGCTATGAGTAACAAGAGAAGCTGCTTGCAATTCCATATGACCAGCCCAAGTGCCATCCTTCTCCATGGATTTACAATATTCATCAAATGGTACATCATCTTCAATAAAAGGCTCAAACATATCACGGTTATTCTGTTAAATATAGTTCCACTATTAGTTTACCTTAAAATCTGTTTGGGTGTTCTAAGTACTAGAGAACATGACATAACAATAGATAAGAAAGGCAGTCTGGTGCCCAAGACATCCTGCATTAGCAGGGTCCGGGGAAGGGCCACACTCCAGGGGGTGTGATCTAGACAGCCTACCCTACTGCAAGCATTAGTGGCTGCTTCCAAGGATCGAACCCGTTACCTGTAGGTCACACCGAAACAACTTTACAGTTGTTCTAAGGCTCCTCTTCATGATGTGTAACAGCAGATTAGGATGTAAAAACCAATGTGGCATCAATAATCATATTTTTAAACTTCACTCACACAAAATTGCATCAATAACAAACAACAACAACAACATACCCAGTATAGTCCCACAAGTGGGATCTGGGGAATATAGAGTGTACGTAGACTTTACCTCGACCTTTTCAAGTAACAAGTAAAGAGATTATTTCTAAAAGACCATCGGTTCAAAGAGAAATCACATCAATAACGTCTCAAAATACAGGATTTTCTTTAAAAAAGCACGTATTTCCTCAATCTGCTCAAAAAATCTGGGTTGTTATTTTCAATCTATTCCAGCTTTGCCACTAGTAAGAATTGTGATAAATATTCATAGAGAAATCACATCAATAACATCTCAAAATACAGGATTTTCTTAAAGAAAGCACGTATTTCCTCAATCAGCTCAAAAAATCTGGGTTGTTATTTTCAATCTATTCAAGCTTTCCTACTAGTAAGAATTTGTGATAAATATTCATACCTAAAACAGGTTGCAATAGAGTTTATTAGCAATTATGACTAGTTGACAACACATTTCTAAATCAAAAGACCCAGCTGAAACAAGTAATATAAATACCAAATATCCAACAACTCCACATAGTCCCAAAAGCAGGGTCTAGGGAAGGTAGAGTATACGCAAACCTGATACCACCCTTCTAAAAATAAGAATAAAATATTAAAAATAATTTTTCACTGGCTATGTTGTTGTTGTTGTTGTAGTATTAATATTAAAAATAATTTTTCACTGGCTATGTTGTTGTTGTTGTTGTAGTAGTAGTAATAATAAAATTTTCCTATCGAAGTTGAAACAGAAGAAAGGGGCTCCAATAGACTGTCAGCAGAGATTCTACCACCCTTCTCAACCCACCCCGGACATCAGTAGCAGGATAGAACTATATATATCAAAATATAAAAATAATGCCACAAGGATGCTCAACATAGATAGGCTGACATAGGTAGCGACTTTGGTGAAAAATAATGGGATATAAGCTCAAATAAGAGAATAAAGGTGGTCTCTTGAGAGGGAAAAAAGAAAAGGGAATAAAAACCAGTAGCTGCGGATGCTACTTCTTGCCTTGCCAAACTGGAATTACTCCTCTGTAGTTGCAATTGATCCCATCCAAGTTAGAGTCTCAACACAATTAAATATCATGACCTTGCATAAATTTTTACACAAAATCCATCTATCATGCCAATCATTTGTGCCTCAAAAAACAAACTAGTTGGAATTGACTATGTGAACCCTTTGAATACATCCTCAATCCTGAACTAATTTTTAAGTTTTTGTTAGTCTTAATTGAGGATTTTTAGAGTGTAATAATAAACTTAAAAACTTGTGAACAACATCTTAAACTATAGTCTGGATACGAATATAAAGATTGTTGAAGAATGAAAAAGTCCCACATTGGTGGTTAATGAGATTGGTGGACTCTTTATAAGGCTTTGGCAATCCTCCTCCCTTTGAGTTAGCTTTTTGGGGTGTGAGTTAGGCCCAAGACCTAATTTTACAGAGATCATATCAAATACAGATACCAGAGAAAAATGAGAACCTTTTGAGAATAAGACTGGATCGCACTCCTTATATTATTTTTTTAAAGCGTAAATCGCTTTAGTCTTTGGAATTTCAAAAACAAACAGCTTCAACCTTCTTCCTACCCTCCCTCTTCCAGAATCTGATATGAAACCATGGGTAACTGTGAAATTTCATGTGTCTGAATACCTAGTTCAGTCTGATTTTTAGACCTTGTAATCCCTCCTACTATTTATCACAAGCATTATAGGCTTTCGTTTTCTTTGTTATCTTTGTGATTTCACTAATTATGCAATAACCCCTCCAAAATATTTTGGCCCTGAAATCCCTCTTCTACCTATTTTCTTCATACAACAAAATATAACCCTAATACAAATGACACCAACATGATAGGTACAGAATACTATTTCTAGGCATATCCCAAGTGTATCATGCTTTGAAATGGACAAGATTGCATGGCAATAAATCCATCTCACTTGATAGTATATTGAAGCAAAATCAAGTCTTCTAAAGAAACACGTACCCTGATAAATTTTACGGTCATATCTCGATATTTCTCATGCTCCTCCTCATTGCCTTCCAACTGATCACCTAATGCCCTGCATAAACATAATGATTGTGTAACCTTTATTCCAGATCCACTTACTATAACATGTATCATGGAAATCCCAAAAAGTTACTGGGTGTTCAATAATTGACATTACTTTGATAAGAAATGGACCTTTGATTTAACTCAATCCCAAAAGCTAGCTAAAGCAGTCAAGATGGCCCAAACTCTATGAAGACACCAAAGGACCAACAACCACCCAATGGGGGATATTTGACATACTTAGAAAAACAAGGGTAATGCGACTTGACTTTAATATATATTCATATGATGTCTCGTGCTCTCTCAACCAGACTATAAATAAGCATTGTGTTCACATACACGAAAAACAAGGATAATGCGACTTGACTTTAATATATATTCATATGATGTCTCGTGCAACTCTCAACCAGACTATAAATGTGCATTGAGTTCACATACACATTAACGTTGATTCTGATACAAGTCTAAGTAAATCCAACCTCTGACCAAAAGCTCTCTCTACAACTAATGGCTATTCAGCACAGTACCGTATCCTCCACCACCAATGGAAACCTGAAGCTAGTAACGGCTGACCTTGACTAGCTCCAGTGAGCTCTATGACCATCACTACAAATTCCTCTGACCCTCATAACCTCAAATTCCCAATCTCCTGGACAGCAAAATGTCCAACAATGCCTTTACCAGAGAAAATTTTCCCCCTTGGCTAGACAAACCTATGCAGATCGATGCTAACACCAAGCAGGTGCAAAAAGACTCATATGCAGGAGCCCTACGGTATAAAATTGGGAATCATTCAAAGCTAAGAGTGAGACTGTCATCCAGAGCTCATAAGATGATAAATGGCAAAGTTGTGGTTGTCTTCACCAAAGAAGAACATGAACTCCTACCGAAAACTGCACTAGTTGACCCTCTATTGCCTCTACTAATGGTGTAGTTAACATAGGTGGAGGGACAAATGCCATTTCTTTATCAACGTCGAAAATGTTGAAGATTTCAATAACCTATATTGGAGAGATTTCATCTCTTACTGATGACGCTATCATGAAGATTCTGAAACGGACGCCTAATGGCAAAACTTCTCTAGCACCAGTCTGTATTAATCTTCCAGATTTGCCGCAGCACTATGGATGGGATGCACTCTGTTGTAATGTTAGCCCAGTAGGCACACTCCTTTAGTTGTGAATAAGGCAGCAACTACAAAATCCAGGCGTACCATTCCAAGCTAAGAGTTCAAATTGATCTAGCCAAAACTTACATTCATGTTGAGAGAGTAGAAGTCAGATATCCATGTGGAGAAAAAGAGATGTTTGAGCAAAATATTGAATGGTCTATGCCAGCCTTTTATTCCCACTGCAAAGTCCAAGGACACACCTTAGAAAGATGTAAGGCTAGCTGTATTGAACATCATACAGGTAGAGATCATTCCTCTACGAAGGATAAGGAGGGGAATTATTCTCAGTCTATTTAGAATAACAACAGAAGACAAATCTATTACATATTTATGAGCAAAGGAGGAATCTGGATCAGTCCATATCCAATACTATGACACGGGTGGAAGGAAGCTCTGTCCAAAAGTTCATCCGTGCAGAGTGGTGAAATGTAGACAGAAGGAAAGGAAAAAGTCATAAATCACGGTGGGGTGTAGAGAGGACAGAACCAGAAGGGAATGGACATCAGAACAGGGTCCAACAATTCCTTCAATGTCCTCCAAGAAGAAAATGGAAAAGAAACAATGGACACTACAGAAAAATTCATAGAGAACATGGAAGACACAGAGAATATAGAGAGCCAGAATACTACTCAAGAAGTGGCACAACAACATGTTAAAAGTACCAAATTGGATAAAGCTCAGCAAAAGAAAGAAAATGGGTGACTCAAGAAGTAACAGATTGCTAAATATTAGAAACGCCAGAAGTAGAACAACAGCCAATACCAACCTAATTGACACAGACCTAAAAGGAGAATTGGTCAGCTTAGTAATCAAAGAACCAAAAGAAGTCAAAGGATTGCAAAGAAAGAGGAAAAAGTTTGAAAAGCCAATTGCTATTCCTAATGATATTACTCTGTAAGGGGAGAGAAGAGATGCAAATAGAGCTACCAAGAGAGAAGAACCAGGTAGAAATAGAATCTGGACTCCATTACAATTACCTCAGGAGGGGCAAAGAAAGACTAAATATCAGTGGAACTGATAGGGAAGAAGAAATTGATCCAGGTAACGAAAAGAAGAACAACGATCAGAAAATTGAATTCAATTCCAGTCACAAACCACCTGATCAGAATCCTACCACCGAGGAAACTAGAGAGAAATATGAAGAAGACTGTCATCATATGGAACTTCCTGACACTGAGATTGACACAGTCAAAAGAGGAGATGGCTCTTTCAGATGATGAACTCACTAGAGGATTCATCAACTCTGAAATGAATGAAAAAGATGGAACTCAAGTTCAACAAAACATCATGCTTTTCAACAACCTCTCACCAAGAAATCACGAGAATCAGGGTGATGACATTATCCAGGCTTACAAGAAGACAGAAAAAGACGATAAAAGATCCTAACTTAATACTTCCCAATGATTGATACAATATCATGGAATATGAGAGGAATAGGCTCCAAATGATCTCTTGAGAGGCTCTAACCATTCAAACAACAATGTCAAATTCCTCTGATCTGTACGCAAGAACCAATGGTAGATAGTGGGAAAACTGAAAAACACAATAAAACTGAGTATGTCCCAATGTCTTTTCAACTGCTTCAATAAAATCTGGCTTTTTTTATTTTTTTTGAAACTGGCAACTTTTCAATAAAATCTGGCTTTACTGGACCTTGAACTAAGTCCATCATTCAAGACAAAGAGCAGCATGTCCTGATCAAGGCTAATTACCTCAACAATCCTCCAAATACATCTTACACATTGTCTAATCTACACGTATAGAGGAACAAAGAAGAGAGCTTTGGCAAGATCTTTAAGATATGGTCAATAACATTCAAGGAGCTTGGGCAGCAATTGGTGATTTTAATGTTATAACTTCCAGTGATGAGAAACAGGAGAAAGAAGCTATAGACTGGAAGAGAATCTGGACTTATAGAATGCCCTAATGATAGTTGTCTTCAAGATAAAGGATATACAGGTTCTCTTCATACTTTGTGTGACAACAGAGATCCTCCCATCACCATTTGGAAGATATTAGACAGACTTGTTTATAACAGTGCTTGTACTTGAATAATTTCCAACACATCAGTTACTCAATTATAGAGACTGCTCAGATCATACTCTTCTCCTTGTCAAAATGAGCAATGCGATCATCTCTCGCATTACATATTTCAAGTTCCTTAATATCTAAATTGAACTCCAAGATTATCTCTAGACTTAACAAGAAACTTGGGAAGAAGAAATACATGGGAATCCTCTCTACATCCTACACCAGAAGATAAAAGAAGTTTGTAAAACTCTCAGTAACTGGTCCCAGCCAAACTTATGGTGATATCTAAGAGGTTCCAAAAAGATTTGAAGCAGAGATAAAATCCCTCAAAGATAATTGTGTGAATGACAATTCTCCAGAAAATAGAAGGAAATTGTTTAAGTGCAGAGCTGGATTCACAAGATATCTCAAGATCCAGGAGCAGATTCTGAGACAAAAAGCAAGAGTCAAATGGTTTGAAGAAGAGGATGCCAACACAGCATATTTTCACGATGTTATAAGAAGAAAGGAGAGAAAATTAACTGTAACAAATTATGGATGAACAAGATCAATGGCTTGAGGGAAATGATAACTCTGCAAAAGCTGTTGTGAGTCACTTCCAGAGCAAGTTCACCCGAGATGCTCAGATTACAGACTTTGATGCTCTTAACTGTATTGAAATAGACATTACAGATGACAACAACATGCACTCAGCCATTCCTACAATCCAAGAGATAAAAGACGGTGTCTTTGCAATGGATTAAGATAGCTCACCGGGACGTGATGGACTCAGTAGTTCCTTTTTCCAATCTGACTGGGATATTATCTGCACTGACCTTATTAAAGCTGTGGAATCTTTCTTTCAAGGCTCTAAACTGCCCAACTTTTCACTCATACATGCTTAGTCATGATTCCAAAAATCGATCACCCTCAAAAAGTTCTCTTATCTCAAGCCTATTAGCCTCTGCAACACCTCCAAGAAAGTTATTTCCAATATTCTCAACAGTAGACTCCCTCTTCTCCTTCCTAAAATTATTGTCAGGAATCAGTCAAGTTTCATTAAAGGAAGAGCTATTACAGAGAACATCCTATTAGCTCAGGAGATTATCAATGATATTAAGAAGCCTTCAAGAGGAGGAAATGTTGTCATCAAATTAGATATGGCTAAAGCGCATGACAAGGTTTCTTGGGATTTTTTATCTTCAGAATGATGGATTCATCCTATTCACAACTTCATCTCCAACATTTGGTATTGAATGATTGTTAATGATTGTTAATGGAGGACATGGATTCTTTAAATTTGGTAAGAGGTTTGACTATTTGAGGCAAGAGTTTCCCCCTCCATTTTCATCATTAGTGCTGAACTTCTCTCCAAAATGCTGAATAACTTACATGATAGACAGGGATACATGAGCCACTATATGAAAATTAATGGCCCAAAGATAAAGCAATTATCTTTTGTTGATAAAACTATATTGTTTTGTGTTGGAAGCAAGAGACCCTCCTGGAAATGATCCTAAAGACATTTGCTACTTAATGAGGTCTCTGGGCAACTCATCAACAAATACAAGAGTTGTTTTGCAGTTGCAAATAAAACTAAGGCTGCCACAATCAACAGGCTCAAAGCCATTATAGCTATGAATCACAGGTAATTCCCAATCAAATATCTTGGATGCCTTCTTAATACTGAATAAAAGAAAATCTCTCACTTCTCAGAGATTGTCAACAAAATCAGAGGATGGCATACTAAGTATCGTTCTACAAGAGAAAAGGAAATCATGATTAGACGTGTACTTCTAGTTGTTCCCATTCATCTACTTGCTGCTACCAATCCTCCGAAAGCTACCGTTGAGATCATTGAGAAATCCATTACCAGGTTCTTCTGGTCTGGACTGGGGACTAGAGGTGAACACCATTGGAGCTCTTGGCGCAACTTGTGTCATCCTTATAGTGACGGTGGGAACAAACTTTAGAAGTTTAGCGGATACTTGTCATGCTTTCCAGTGCAAACAGTAGACTTTGAGAACCACTAACTCCCTATGAAAAGAATTTATGGAAGCTAAATTCTTTAATAATCAGCATCTATCTACTTTTCACTGGTCATTGGTCAATCTCAAAACTGCAAAAATCTGTACAATATCAATGAGGAGGTGGACAGTAATATCATGTGGAACATTGGTTTTGGTGGTTTTTTGCTATGATAACTGGTCAAATATGGGTCACCTTTACCACCTCCTCCCAGATAGTACCATCCAGGACCAGAGTAAAGGAGATTCTCATAAATGGAATCTGGAACTGGTAGACTCCAAGAATAACCAGCGCATGGCATCAAGGAAAAGATCAGGGATCTTGACATCAGTCATAAATCACAAGAAAGATGGATCCATCTGGATGCCTAACAATACAGGACAATTCCCTATCAACTCTGCCTGGGACAAATTTAAGCAAAGGAAGAACAATAACAGATATATCAGTGGTGTGTTGCACAAAGAAGTTCCTTTCAAGATGTCTTCTCTCACTTGGAGAACTATTCAAGATTCACCGTCTTCTGCGGACAGGATAGTTAGGCTTGAGATTACAACAAAATCAATTTGCAACTGCTGCAATGATACTTCTCAAGAACCCATTGTGGAGAATATCGATCATCTTTTAGGTTTGGGAGAGCATGTTAAATAAAACTAGACATTCTTTGTTGGTCTTCTGGGATCGACAGTAACAACAGAAATCTCAAAATTCTTCTTCTCAATTTCAGCATGCCCAGTAAGATCCCACAAGTGGGATTTGGGGAAGGTAGAATATACACAGACCTTACTGCTTCCTCATGGAGATAGAGAGGTTGTCCCAAAAGACCCTCAGCTCAAATGTATCAGCCCCAAATGAAGAAGAAGAAACAATAGATATGAAATATCGGCTAGAGCGAAGAGCAATGTCAATTCTGCAGGAAAAATATTAAAAGTAGCAAAATAATCAAAAAATAATAACACGACTATACTAACATGGCTAACCCTATGACTAACCTTAACCGTCACAAGGCAAACAATAACATACCCTTACTAGCCTTCTACCCTAATACATGACCTCCACTTCTTTCTATCTAAGGTCATGTCCTCGGTGATATGAAAATGTGTCATATCTTGTTTAATCACTTCTCCGCGATACTTTTTCAGTCTATCTTAACCTCTATCTCTCCACGTAATCCCTAAATCCGATCTCACAAAACTCCTAACTGGAGTGTTGGGACATCTCCTTTGCATATGCCTAAATCATCTTAGTCTTGCTTCTCTCATCTTGTTTGCCACAAAGGTCACTCCCACCTTCTAACAAATAACCTCGCTCCTCATCTTGTCGCTCCAACTATGTTTGCACATCCATCTCAACATCCTCATCTCCACAACATGCATTTTTTGAACATGTGAATTTTTTGACTGGCCAGCAGCACTCCACCCCAAATAATAAAAATGGTCTAACCTAATTGGTGGAACTTTAAATTTCAAACATTATTGCCAGGTTCGTTACAAGAATCTTACACATTATAATTTATTAGGAATTATGGAAGTCTAAATACAGCAAAAATTTGAAAGCAACAGACTTCCTTTTACAGAACCAAAACTAATATTATGTCTTTTCTTTTGTCTAAACAATAAGCTTAGAGAGCACAACTAGGAGAAGACTAGAATACAATAACCACAGCACGTGAAGCTATCACTGAACAGAGAACAACGAGAATTATCAAATGGCTCAAGCCCCCTTCTCAGACAGTTAAACTGAATAGTGATGGGAGTTGCAGACAAGGCCAGTGTGTAGATAGAGGTTCTGATCAGGAACAACAAGGGAATGAGTATTTTTGCCTATTTTATTCCCTTGGGTAAATGAACAAGCAATATAGCTGAAACAGCAGCTTTGCTGTTTGGACTCAAATGGTATGTTACAAATGGTTTTAGACTGTCTATGGCAGAAACTGATTCCTTAATCATCTCTAAATGCATTAGAAGGGAATGAAAAGACCCATGGAGGATAAACAACACTATCAATGAGATACAGGAATTAGTTGAAGAACATGGATTTGAAATCAATCATTGCCTTAGAGAAATAAACAGACCTGCAGAAAAATTAGCAGTCTAAGCCACAGCTCTATCCATGTCTTCAACTTCTTTACTACTATCCCCATTCAAGTGGCATGACTTATCAACATGGATAGATGAAATCTTCATCATTTAGGATGAACAAGCCGAACCAGCCTTTATAATTTATGATCCCCCTAAAGGTCTTTGTAAAAGTTTTGTATTGTTGGTTAGGACTGACATTAGAAGTCTCTTTTCAATAATCATGTAATAAGTTTGGTTAGCCAAACTCAAGATGTAACTTTTTTACACGCAATTATCAGTGTAGAAAAAGTTTTAGCAAAAATATTCCTCTTTGGCCATGAAAATTGTTTGGAGTTTTGTCTGGCCAAGAATACAAATTGGAGTAGTAATGAATACAAACTGAAGTTGTTTTTGAATTCTTATGAGTAATTTGAAGTGAAAAAAGCTTTTTTCAGTATTTTTCAAATTCTTGAAAATTACACTGAATTTCAGAATGTCATGGACAAAAAATCCCCCCTTGGCATTCAAAACAGTAAAAATAACGTTTAGGTGATTTTTCTTTCTCTTGAATTTTATGGCTAAACATGTTGAACTTCAGAAAAAGAAAAGAAATATTTTCATGGCTACACGTGCAGGCAAATCAACTAATATGTAAAAAAGGGCAATCTTATTAAGCAAAAACCTGAAGAAACAATTTCCATCTGCCGTCACTTGAATAATCTTTAAGCCCAATGCATCAAGCTGAGCTCGAAAGTCAGCAATATCACCCTGCTTTCCGTGCTTTTTAGCCTGTCACATTAGCGTGAATCAGCAGAAACACAGTATCAAATACAAAAACCGCACATAAACTCGGTCAATAACAAACAAATACACTCAAACTTCCATATTTATACTATATGAAGCAAATTCTACTTCAATTAACCTAAAATTGCACAAAAATCATATATACCACTTAATCAACAATGAATTTTTTCAAATCCCAAACAAATTGAAAACCACAATGAACATATATACATGAGATTGTTTATTGGGTTTGGACTTTTGATGCTTCGCCTTGGCCCCCTCTGTCTTTCCCATCGCCGATTCGTTATTTGTCAGTTAGTCTGTGAAACGGCGACCGGTGTTGTGTTACGGGTCTGTCTATATCAATCCACGGAAATTTGCACCATTCTCAAAAAAAAAAAAAAAAAAAAATCAACAAAATATAATCTACATTTAATTATTATTGAATTTAATTTGTTTAAAAAAAATAAATAAATAAAAATGTTTTTTAAGTTTGAAAGCGTTTTGACCCACTCTCACTTGAACTGTTATCCACTTCCAAATTAAATGTATATTCAACACACAAATTTAAGTTCTGAACAACTATTTTTTATAGATACTACTAGGCGTGCATTCCACGCGTGTGTCACATCAATATTATTAAATAAATAATATAAATATTTAAAAATTCTTAATATTGTTATAAGAGTATACTTTTTTTCTTAGCGACCACAGGGTTCTTCATTCAAATAAAGAAGACGTAGAAGTCTATCAAATAAGGGAGATTTAGGAGTCTTTCCACAGTAAGGAAGTCCTTATTTTATCACTTTTTTTCATATAGGTGAAAAAACGATTTTAACGATAGAAAATTCGGATTTGCATTATTACCGTCCATTATGATGTAATAAATTTTGCCTTGTAGCAATTTTTTGTTCCACTTTATAACATGATCCTTACAAAATTAATCGTTAACGACTAACATATATATGTAATGTTACCATGTTAAAAATAAATATAAATAAATAAATAAAATATTACCTTTTCGCCAATAAATGTTAAAGTCATTCGAGTGCCTTCATTGATGCCCCTTTTATATTGTTTTATTGGTCCATTTTATTATCCTGTAAGAATCGTATCCTTTTAAGTTATTAATTGGCTCAAGTCTTCAAAATCCATTGCAAGGTTGTTTAAAATAAATTGTTGACAAAAAAAATAATAGTATATAAATTTATATAAAAAAAAATATTAGATGAACAAATACCACTTTACTTAAGATCTTACTTATCTGAATAGATAAAATTTGTGAATAAACGGAGATGTTAGTTACAAAATAAGAGAAATTTTTAAATGACGAAAATTTATTATACTCAACTAACTAATTTAAGGTCATAATATAATTTGAATGAAGTAAGTTAAGCTGACATAATAATTAAAATTATTTTCTTTAAATTTAAAAAGTAAAAAGAAATGGAAAAGAATATGAAACAAAAAAAGTAAGCATCATATAATTATATTTTCCATCAATCTCGGATGGAGCCAAAAATTGACTATTTTTTGGCTTTGGAGTATGATGGAATAAAGCAAAATGG
>JAPFFP010000070.1:6466100-6491030 GCA_026153255.1 Solanum medicagineum
TTTACAATGATATTGACTTCGACATCATTGGCTAATAAATGATGTATACTCAATTTTTTGGCTTTCAATTGGTAAAAAATTAATTCACTCTATGGTATATCCATACATAAAGTTTTATTTTTATGTATGTGTTTTTCTATTTTAAGTAGAATATTATTTATTTCCTTGATCATAAATAGAAGTCTTTTTAAACAAACCTATTTTATTAAAAAATAAAATTGAGAGTAAAGTCCTTTATTTCTTACATTGAATTTTTGCCTATTTTCTTTTAGGTTATTTATTTGGACGTGTTTTTTGAAAAAAAAATCCTATTTTTTTCTGTCATTTGGAAGTTTTTTTTTCTAATGTTTTTTTTCCTATTTTTTAGGTACTTTTTTGGGACTATTTTTTGAAGAAAAAGTTCCTACTTTTGTGGAATGTTTTTTTTTACTATTTTTTTTAGCAAATCTATTTTCGATGAAAAAATCTTTTTAAGGTATTAATTGGCACAACTTCATTGATAAAGTCCTTATTGGAGTCCATTGTAAAAAAATTTAAAATATATTGTCAACTAAAATAATAATAATAATATATAAATTTATATTTAAAAAAATAGAGTATTACCTTACTTGAGATATTACTTTATAGATGAAACTTGTGAATAGACCGAGATTTTAGTTATAAAATAAGAGAAATTTTTAAATAACGAAAATTTATTAGATCCAATTAACTAATCGATGCCATAATATAATTAGAATGAAGCAAGTTAAGTTAGTATAATAATTATGAAGGGAAAAGAACATGAAACAAAGAAAGTGAGTAATTTAAGTAAACCTGAGAATCAAATTGAAGTTTGGGAGAAAGCGCAAAATAAGAAGATGCAAGCCGAATCGTTGATTGTTGAATGATTGATGAATCGAAAGTTGAAAATTGGAGTATTTTTATATAAGTGGAGAAGTCATAAATAAAAAAGAATAAAAAATAATATTTTATTATACTTAAGACAAAATTTTTCATCATATAATTAGAATTCATGATGAAGTTAGAAAAACTTTTATTAAAACATGATAAACTTTTTAAACAATTAATACGTTGTCCCCTTTTTAAAAAGAAAACTTTTTTAAAAATTATTATTTGAAAAAAATCATTCTCCAAATTTTCCTTAAAAAATAAAAAAAAAAATTAAATCAAAGATCATTAATATATTTTCCTTTTTCCTTAAAGAACATTTTCCCTTTTTTCTTAAATTAAGGAAAAACTTTTTTTTACGAAAGCCACACGGCTTTCACTTTTTTTTTTTTTAAAAAAAAGGAGAAATTCTTTTGCTAATTATTGCTTCAAAGTTTCCATTAATTACTTTTCCTTTTTTGCCTTAAATAAAATTTTTTTTGGTAACTATTATTTAAAAGTTTGTCTAAAATAAATTGTATACAAAAAGAAAGACTATTTTAATTTTAAAAAAGGATCCTTTGTGTGTAGATTTCATTATAATAAGAAAATCTTTTCTATTTAATTTTTATTATATTTACTATTATTAAATAATTAAAAAAAAAGGTGAAAAGACGATTTTTGTCTAAAGAGAAATCTTTTAATGAAGGGCAAAAAATTCAAACAACATTATTAAGGGTCTTCAAACTTTTAATATAGTATAGATTATTTTATGTCTTTTGTCAAGATTAAACATAAACAGTATAACTTAAGTTGAATAAGAGTGTTGAAAGTTGCTTAATATATATTTAGACTTTTAAATTTTTCAGAATATTTCATTTAGACATTCAAATTAAGTATGTTCCAATTGAATATCCAACTTCTATTAAAGTGTTTTAGTTCGACTCTTTCAAATCAAATTTTCAGAAAAAAATATGTTTATTTTAATGTCTATTAGATATTAAGGTAATCATATAAAATATGTCATATATTTAATAATACGTATTAACCCCAAGTAGAAAATATATGGGGTCTTTTGGCTTATCAAAACAAAAACGCATAATTGAAGCAAATGACATATTTTATGTAGTTAACTTAATTAACTTATAGATAAATGAAACACATAAAAATTTAAATTTACAGTGTCTAAATTGAAACATTTATTAGGTGTTGACGTGTTCAATACATGATTTAGTTTGAATATCCAAATAAAATATTGTGACAAATTTAAAGAATTGGCCATATATTAACCCTTTGAAAGTTATAGTTATGTTTCAACATAAAAATAAAAATATGTTGAAGATTTGTGGATGAAACTCTTTGAAAAGCTGCTAAAATTTATTTTTCAAATTTTAAAATGAAGTTTGAAGTTGAAATAATATGTTTGTTTGATAAACAAACATCTATTTGAAATAATCTTCAAATATGATTTTAAATTTTTAAAACAAGTTATATATGGACAAATAGGGTCTTTAAGATATTTGAATTTCAATTCATACCTTATTTTTAAGATGTGTTTTTTAATTAAACACTAGCTAATACAAAGACGGGCTCACCCTTAAGAAGTTATTTCATTGTTGGTTAATAAGTAACTATTTATGTATTAAAATTAACATAACTAGTCTATGTTTGGTAAAATTTTGTCACTTATTGAGCTTACATTCTGCACGTAGACGGCACTTGAAAATCATTATTAGTGCTAAGCGAAGTCATGATCTCGCTAACTCACTTTACGGAAGACTCGACTTAATAGAAAGTTAACCCAAGTGGGCATTTAAAAACATCATCATTAATAAGTAAATAATAGATTAAAAATTCATATTATAATGTAACTCAACGCCATAAAATAAATAGGGAAGTCATGATATAAAAATAAACTCTAAAAAAAAACTCTTTACTCAACTCCACTTTGTTTATGAAGCCTCCAATTGACTCGTAAGAAGGTGCCGAGACAAGTGCACGGCTACTTTAATAAACTATCATTAAGTGAAAGAAAGATTTCAAAGAAAATAACTCTTATGGATGCAGGGAGGTCTCATCAACTAATGACGGATAGAAGTTTTACTAAAATGTCTGCGATCATGAGTACTTAGATCTATATCATAAAATGATGCGATGTTGAATAACGCCAATACATGAAAGTATAATATGTAAAATAGTTGAAAAGAAAATATACTCAGAGGATGTCAATGAAATGAATACTAAAAAAACTCAACTCAATAAAATATGCAAATCTAAGAATTAGGCAATGCTTTACAAAATATGAAAAATAAGTGCAACTTAGTAAATAATAATATTTACTTCTTGGGGAATTTCTTTACTGACAATCATCACTTATGAGCTAGGGATGATACAACGAATCCTTGTTACCACAACTGTCTCATATCTTACCAAAGTAAGGGACGCAACGTCATTGGATCCATAGTAAACGTTCTCTTTTGGGACAAATGAGGAGTCATTCGAACCAACAACATAGTCGTATCTTATGTTGGTTATGTAGTTTGTGAGATTTGAGTTATCTCTACTCTTATCCAAATTAATGTTCAATACTACTCATAAATTAACTCATTATGCTCATATACCTCAAGTGAATAAAATGCTCAAAACTATCATCTCGTCTAGCTAGTCTCATTGAACTCATACGGTATCAATAACTACAATTAGTAATATATGATAAAAACAAGTAATAGAGAATGTTATTGCAAAAGTGAGACAGATGTTGACCGCTCATGAATCAGATTTTAGTTCCTACTTTAATCAAAACACATGACTTTACGCTTAGAGAACTAGAGTTATTAGGTTTAGCGTTTAATGAATGTTACAAAATTTAGACTTAATAGAATAATGCATAAGTTCAATAATATCTATATTTGAGAAAATAATGCATAAGGTCAATAACATTTGTATTTGGGATACTTAAGTTCTCCCAAAAAAGAAACTCTTCTTTTACTCAATGAATGAAAATATATATACTATCATTAACTCAAAAAAATGCATTACAAGAAGCAGAATAATAACTCAACTAGGGTATGTACGAAATTTGGCATGAATAATGATTCGAGATGTTTTTTGGAGATTGCATCCCCTTATTTTAAACTATTAGGTAGAGTTTTGATATAATAATTTTCAGATTATAAGGGGTGGGGATGGTGGAGGTGGGAGGGGGAGGGTTTTTTAAATTTCACATTTTGTTAGACTTTTTGCTTGACTACTCAACTTTTGGTTTCTATTAAACATGTTTTTTCACATCTTTAAATTCATATATTTTGTATTAGTTACTTCTTGGTTGTAGTAATAGTTCTCCCACTAAAGGATTGACGTAAGTGTCAATCATGACAAGTTAACATTGAAGTCACGATAAAGATACTACTGCTTGTACTAAGCTTGGATACATTCTATGCTCAAAGATAGGGATGTGCAAAAGCTGAAAATCGAACTGATAAAAACGTTATTGGTTTATTGTTATTGGGTTATTAGGTTATCGGGTTTTTAATAGTTTTGAAAAAAAATTATTGGGTTATCGGTTCGATATTGATTTTTACTATTGGGTTATTGGATAAACTGATAGCCTAAAAAGATTATAATAATTCACTATTTCACCATAAATATTAAATATTAATAATTTAATAGTAATAAAACATTGCAGTAGTACTTTATCTATTTCAATCTTTATCGTACTTAAGTGATTAGTTAACCACTCTAGTATTTAGTCTTTAATCTTTACTCTTCCGTACTTTATCTATTTTCATTAATGCAAATTCTCATTATTATCCTTATCGAGTAAATTGAAAATCGAACTATTAAGGACTTAAAACCGATAAATTGAAAATTGATAAAAATTATTTTATTGGTTTGTTATTGATTTAGCATATTTAAAAATAAAAAATCGATAAACCAAACCAATAATGTATAGAACCGAACTGAACTGACCAATGCACACTCCTACTCAAAGGCAATTATTATTTTTTTTTAAAAAAAAATAGCTTAGACAACATAATTGTGTCAAGTGCATTTCAAATTTAACGTGTTTCCTTTGAGAAAGTGTAAAGCGACACCTTAGTTCCTTTGGGGTTGTGTGAAATCTTTCAAAACAAATAATTGAATTCTTGAAAATAATATGTTTTGAAACTATGCCTGAGAAACTTTAAAATGTTTTTAATCAACGACTAAACACGAAAAAATAAATGATATCTAATTTTTTTAAAAAAATTTCTTCATATCAAATGCAATTTGACTCATTTATTTTTATTACAAGAAATTTAAACACCAAGTAAGTACTATAGGTTCTCATGGAAGTCAATGTATAAAAGAAATTTAAGCCCTAAAATTTTCTTGGTTTGGGGGTTTTTTAATTAACGAAGTTCTGAGTAAAATAATTTTGTTATAACAATTAATTATAATATACTAGTATATGTGTATAGAACTATCCAGGGTCATAAATATAAGATTTTTTTTAAATCTGGATTTGGGAGAAATTTATTATCTGAATATTCATATTTAATGATGTATGTAAATAAGCGTAATATTTTTGTAGGATTTGCATATCACAAGTAAATATCATAGTAGTTTCAATTTCTTTGGATAAACTTCTTTTTATTTCAAGATTACATTTTTGTATTATGATCGATTAACAATTTGAGAAGTTCAATAATCATTTTGATTTTATGAGTGAGAACTTGCTTCTTAATATAGTTATCACTAATTCATTTTCTAATTTTGATCAGGAAAAGAGAATGATATGGTCAAATATTATTCTCATAAGTTTGTTGAATGAAACTTTAGAACTTAGTTATCAATTCAATATAAGTTTTCTGATTTAATTCGTAAAGAGTTGATGTTTTTACAGAAGTAATGAGTGGAGCAAATCTTATGGATACTTATTTGCTAGCAAAATTGATGTTAATTTTACTTGTCAGATTGTGACCATAGAAAAGAACACTATTATTCATAAAACACATTATATAAATTACTTTATCCGTACTATTTTATGTGACATTTTTTCTAATCTGTCCCAAAATCACCTTACTCTGATTGGAAATTAATAATTTAACTTACAAGTTTGAGTGCCTGTGATGATATTCTAATTTGTAAAATTTAAAAAAAAAAATTTAAATTATCTTAATTTGACCACAAATTTGAAATTCTAATAAATATAGTCCCGAAATCAGTGCATCTCCAACAAGAATGAAAAATTAGTTGTAGAAAAGTAATGAGCTTAACATAAAATTTCACAATAAGCTTGATCCATGAAACTATCAAAAGAATTAAAACAAAGAAAATTAGGGAAAAAACTATATGCGAAGATGTGTGTTAGGCACATATTGCATGGGAATTAGGCTCTAAATGAGAAATTAATCATGGACATAAACCACCAAACTTAATTTCGCGTGTTATTCGATATTTTTCATAAATTGAGAATATCAAAAGTCATAAAAAAAATTATAACGATAAGATGACAATCTCATCCAGAGGGTGGATGATATATTATGTTCCTTATATAACCTCTTAAGGATGGATAAATATTTATGTTCTTGGGAGTGCGTGCGTTATATATGTTGTTTATGTTGTTTTAAGCTACTTAGCATGTCATTTTTCATATGATTATGACATGCATGATACTATTAAGAGTTAGAAGCATGATTTAGAAGTATGTTTTTTTTTTTACAAATAAAGTGTGACATCGAAGAATCGTATTGTATAAATCATGATCCAGACATTTGTCATTCATTGATTAATTTAATTTCATGTGACTTATATGATAACGATTTGTTGTACACTATTTATTCATGCTAGTATTTGAGTAAAGATCGATATCAAATTGTTAAGTTTAATATATTTAGGTATTCATGAGCAGACAAGATTTAGGTCTATCGAATCCCTTATATTCATAAGAGCGCTTATATTTAGATTTGGTGGATCTCTCAAGTACATGCAAGGGCTCATGATTGAATTATTATATCTAATGCCTTTCCCCGAGACCTGAACACTTGTCATTGATTTTGATTGACTTGTACATATTGGTGTTACTTGTATCGCATATTTGTATTATCGTATTATTATGTACTATTATTGATATATAATTTCATATATATTTTCGAAAGAGTTGCTTCGTGGGGTAAGATAGAGACGCATGCTGAGTTATCGGTGATTTAGTTCGAGGTGATAATTTACTTTATCTTTTACTTATGTTTGCCTTTTCTTTTAGGTTGTTCCCTCAATCTCTTATACTCAAATTCTCGTAGATGCTCTTTAATAATTAAACAAAGTTTTAGGCTACTATATGACATTTCATCTCTAAAATACTCTATTACTTTTAGATTTCATTATATATGCTTCCTTTTAGTTATGATAATTGATTTGCTAAAAGTGAGTTAAGCAAAACGACTTATTTAATAGAGCACATGCTGAATTATTAGTGATTTAGTTCGAGATGACAAGTTCCGTTATAAAAGAAAGAAGTGACCTTTCTTGCTCAGCGCCTGAAGCGCACTATGCTTCGCTTCAACAAATGAGAGTTTTCGGTAAACCAGTCAACCAGGTGAGCTGGTTAGATGTGCAAGACAGAGGGCTCATAGTACCTGCTAGCACGACTATGTAGTGGAAGGGAAGGAGTCTAAATCGACCTTCTTCTTTGAAAAAAAAACAGTATGGAGTAAGGAGATTAAACTCTCGGTGAATTAAGCAGCTACCAACTGTTTCGACGTACCCTTGACCTATTCTGATTAAGACAAAAAATCTATCTCTAAAATGGAGCCTAGTTTAAGCTGTCAAACAAGTGATGATTGCATTAAAAAAATCACTAGTAGAGATACTTGTGTTTTATTTTTCTTTTAGGTTGTGTCCTTCAATCTCTTAAACTTTTCTTTTAGGTCGTGTCCCTCAATCTCTTATACTCATATTCTCATGGGTGCTCTTTAACAGTTAAACCAAGTTCTAGGCTACAATTTGACATCATTTCATTATATATGCTTCCTTTTCAATTATGATAATTGGTTTGTTAAAAGTGAGTAAAAAACAACGACTTGTTTAAGAGAGAGAGCAATGACTCATTCGGTATCAAAATTAATAAAGTTTGATCATTTTTTATTCCCCTTTACTTATATAGTCTATTTTCCCATTTTATTTCTTCACTTTAGTGTACAATGGAAACATAACATATGAGAATTCTATATTTGAATTTTTTTTTGTTGAACCAAAATTTTAGAGAAATTTTCAAAAGCACATTCAAATTCAAAAATTGGTCCACAGCCCAAAAAAACTTACAGAACAGAAAAATTCAAAATGGAGTAGTTAGTAAATATAGTGACAGGACACTAGAACAGAACTAAATTGTCATAAATAGAAAAACATAGATTTAAGAGCCAAACAGATTTCTTTAATTATAGCAATCCTCACTTTAAATAATTTAATAAATTCTCCAACCGAAAACTCTAAACAAGAAAAAAAGAAAAAAAAAAGCGATATATCCAATACTTCTTCTGTCGGCCCCTCTCCCTCTCCCTCTCCTAGGGTTTTAACCCGCACCGTCAAAATCCGATCCCTACCGGAGCTCCGTCGCTGGATCGAGCTTGACACCGGCAATGTCGCCGGCGTCCGATAGCTCACTCCCGGATTCCCTAACCCAACCTATGAATGATCTTTTGGTAATTTCACTTACATTCGGTTATTTTCTAATGTTATTCTGTCGATTTTTTTCGTCTGATTCTTGATTTTTGTAACTTCTATGGTGAATTATCACCTACATTGTATTCGTAGTTATCTCGGATTGATGGAACATAGCTGGATTATTTTTTTTTATAAGCATAGATGGGAAGATTTGATTTTTTCGTTTTCTTAGTTAATTTTCTCTCAGAAAAAATGGTGATTTTTTGCCAGCTAGGCTTTACAAGTGAAGAAAATGTATTGCCAGCTATGTTTTTGATCAATTTGAATTACTTCATCTGCTGTTATGGTGAATTTGTTTCATTTCTTGTATAAGTTTGATATAAAGTAGAGTTTGCAGTAAAAATTCTGAATCTTGTACCGTCAATGACTATTCTTTGTACATAGAGATAATATGAGCTTCTTTCCATAAGTTAACAAATTCAATGTACATCGATTCCATGATTTAATAAATTTAATGCACGTGGATGGATGGATGGTACCTTGTTTTTGGAGAAAGTAAATGTCAAAGACATCGGGTACCAATTAGGTATTGTGAACCGTGGTGGATCCACGATTTCTATTGAGGGGGTTCGAAAAATAAACATGCAATGTTTGAGATTCGAACTTGGAACCTCAAGGTGACTTTCAACTCCTAGACCAGTAAGCCGACCTTTACTCTTGTATACAAGGGATTCAAAATCCATTTATATACATTAAAAATTAAAGAAAATTACTTTATATAGATAGTACCAATTTTTGACGGGTTCGGGTGAACGCCCTTGCTCCCCTCTAGATCTTTCCCCTTTTTTGACTATTTCACATGTGGGAGACTCTGGCTTCAAATTTTGCGGAAGGGAAACATTTATCTAATCTGCATTTCAATATTTATTAATTGTTAGTTCTCTTTCCTCCAATAATTCCACTTTCCATTTTTTTAATATAAAATTGAAAAGGTCCGTGCCCAAATGAAGTGGAATGGTTATTGAGGCATCAGTGCTAGTCTGCAAATGAGGCATTGTTTTTGTTGTTATTGTAAAATTGGAAGATTATTATTCTAAGTATTTGGGCGCTTACTTTTTTGTCAGATTGTTTCTCCTGAAGAAGCAACTGTAGAACCTGATGAAGTATTATCAGTTATTGATTCTTTGAAGAGAAAAATTGCGTCCGAACGTGTTGATTATATTAAGGTGCTCTTTCTGTATCTCAGTTTATTCTGCATTCTGCCCAACAATTGGTTCTGCATTTTGATTTAAGGTACTTTTACTATATTTGACAACTAATGAGACCTGTGTTCTTCTCCTCTCAGAAAAGGGTTGAAGGAAATGCCCAAAAGTTGGAGAATATGACAAAGGATCTTTATAATTTGGCAACAGAGAGAAAATGTCTTGAAATTAATGATGCTGATGGAAGAGTTGATCTACTATCAAAAAGACAGAAGGATGCAATTGATATGCAAAATGGTATGGATGCCAATAATGCAGATGATGATGGTAATAGCTCCGAAGACGATGGATATGCCTCTTCTGCAATTCTTTTAGGATCAAGTATTGCAGTCAAGAATGCCGTACGTCCCATTAAACTTCCAGAAGTAAAAAGAATCCCTCCATATACTTCATGGATATTTTTGGATAGGTGTGTTATGTCTTCACAAAGTACACATGTGCTGTTGAAGTTGAATTTTTGCATCCTTAACAGCTTGTGGTTTCATGCACCCCAGCTATATGAATAAAGGTTCCTCTAAAACTGTACATGGATAGCGAATAGCTATTAATCATTATTCCCTGTCTTTGATTAGTTTGTTAACTGTTATCTCATAACCAGAATAGGAAGTTTTTGTGCAATGTCTATATTCTGTAGTGGCAGCAATGTAGAATCACATATCCTAAAAACAAACAACAACATACCCAGTGTGGTCCCACAAGTGAGTCTGGGGGAGGGTAAAATGTACGCAGACCTTACCAGTACTTCATAGAGATAGAGGGGTTGTTTTCGGGAAACCCTTGGCTCAAGAATCAAGCCCCATAAGCAGAAAATACTAGATATGGAAAAAAGGAAAAGAACAGAAAAAGGAAGAATGACTAATAATGAAAAGCAAATGATAGTATGTAAATACGAAAAGTAATAGTAAAAAATTAACAAAAAAGTAACAAATATAAGACGGATAATGACAACATAGGATAAAACCAACTACTCCTATTAACCCACACAAGACTAGACATCAACCTGCCCCTATAATCTATAGCAGCTTTGATCTTTATCTCTTGTATGATCTTAACTAATAGTTCAAATCCTGTACTTCAGAACCATCTTCTTTATGATTAATCTTCCCATAGGTGTATAGATCAGCTTCGGTTCAGTAGTTGATTCTTGTGTTAGATTTGTTTCCTCCCTCTTTACAAAGAACGAAAGAGCTTTTCTTTTCTAATGAGTGTCCAATATTTTGTAAAAGCTTAGCGATTCTACTTGAGTGATATGCTGTCTTCCACCAAGTTTTATTAGCTAGCCACACAACATGGTATTTTCGCTTTATTACCTAAAACCTATTGCTCGGACTCTTCAAAAATGTCGACAGCGTGTTGGATACTCCAAAAGTAGTGCATTTTAAAGAGTTCGACATGGGTGCGGCAACAATTTTAGAGAGTACCTGCAACATAGCCAAAAATGCAAGTGAACTAAAAAGGATCTTTTAATGCTTCCTGCATCATTTTCACAGTTATGAAGCAATCTCCTATTCCATTTGTTCCATGTACTCCAAAAGAGACAAAGTGGTGTCAACTTCCATGTTGCCTTCCGTACAATCAGCTTTGTTAATATATCCTTGTTTCACATAGTAGTTTGTACGGTCCCTCTTTCTTGGAAGTTGCTTCCAGAAGGCAGAATGGGAAAAAATGATGCACTTTTTTATGTGGATTATTGTAATGGTTTTTGGCTATAGGGCTGTCGCTGATGTGTGTGTGTATATATATATTGTTTTCTTATTTTTCTCTTTAATCTTGTCCAAAGCCAGGAAATTGACCCTAAATGTTATATTTCCAGTAATGTCATTTCACCATTTTGATTGGTGTAGTGTCAAAGTGTTCATTATAGCTATTTCCAATTGTATTCTTGTTATGTTAATTTTCTGGTCCTACTATGAGTTTTGCAGAAATCAGAGAATGACAGAGGATCAATCTGTGGTTGGTCGTAGAAGAATTTATTATGACCAAAATGGTGGAGAAACTTTAATTTGTAGTGATAGTGATGAAGAAGTACTTGAAGAAGAAGAAGAAAAGAAGGTGTTTGCAGAGTCTGAAGATTATATGCTGCGGTTAGTATAATTAAGCTACCTGAATACAATTGTGCCCTTTAGTAGTTTTGTCTTCTGGTAAAAGAGAAACTTTTTCAGGGAAAACGTTTTCCTCTAGCTAAAAGAATGTTTACTCCTTAAGAGAAACATGACTCCTCTTTTTTTTTTTTTTTTTTTTTTTTAATTTCAAGAAAAACAATGGGTGACATGTTTCTCGGAAGGAGTAGTCATTCTTTATTTAGTCCATTGGGGTGGACCATTAGGGGGTTAGTACTAGGGAATTGGATCAATATTTCCCCCCAATGTGGTTCAGTATTCCCATAGGAAATATGAACCTGTTTGTTTTTTTTTGTTTTTTTTTTTTTAAATGTTTTATTATATTTGCACCGGTTGTCCGAGTCTCTTTGAGCCCTGACTAATCCCGGGGATGCACAGGCCCATGACAAAGAGTTTCCTGCAAGTGCACCACGGTTAATTTAGGTTTACCCAATTCGATGGCCCTCAAAAATTGTTTGCACCCAGTTGGGTTTCGAACTTGAGAGCTTGAAAGGGAGCAAACCCCAAGGCTCAAGTGTTACTTTTGCCATGGTTATCTTTTTGGGCTTCTTTCATATTTGTTCCATCCGTCAAACTTAATTAGCAGGGCTAGCCCAAATATATGGAACCCATATGCTGATTCTGTATATTATATCTATATGTATATATGCAAATTATATGTATATTTATACTTAAATATACAAAACCTATACATTTTTGGCAATTTTGTAAACTAGATCATCCAAAGGCATTGGACTATAATTATCTCTGATTTTTTTTCTTTCTCCAATATGTTACACTGTGCTTTAGGATGTACCTAATCTTAAGGTGGTCAGCACTTTTGTATTCTTATGCTATCATGGCTGTGTACTAATTACAATGATGCCAAGCATGGGTGACCTCTTTTAGGGTTTTCTCCTAACCATAATGCCCTTCATCTTCTTGTCCAATTAGAAGAGGGATATGCCAATGAACTGGAGGAACAGTGAATTTCGTTTTAAGATCTGGAAGTATCAAGAACATAATAAGGGACACGGATAGGTTGGTGGCCAACGAAGTGGTTTGAGAACTGTGAGGCCTCACTGCACACCCCAATATAGACAAAAACACTAGAGGGTCGTTTGGTAGGGTGTATTAGGATAGTGCTGAATATGGTGTATTAGTAATGTTGATATTAATTATGTTACATTTCTTATGCACTCGTTGGTTAGGTGTATTAAAATAATATGCATTGCACAATTTCTAATTTTTTATTTTACAAAAATACCGTCCACAGATACAGTGGAAAGGACGTGGGAAGGTTTTGAGGGGTAATTGTGTCTATTCGTGCTAATGCATGCATTAAAAATTCTTGCATTGCTAATACCATGGTTTGCAATGTACTAGTTATACCTAACATAATATCAAATAGAGTGTCTACATAGGTTGAAAAAGTGCACCAAACAAGGTATTAGTAATATACAAAGTTAACGCATGCATTATTTTTTCTGTTGCGTCCTACAAAACGACTCCTAGCTGATTCTTTCCATCCGCCCTAGCCTTGGCAGTTTGAGTTACCTGGTATTGGTGGTAGCTATCCCGTGAAATTAGTTTGAGATGCGCAAAAACTAGTCTGGACACCACAGTTGTCGAACAAACAATCAGTTTGACAAATTTTCGCATACTTTGTGCTAAATCTTGTTTTTTTGTACCTCTGAATGTAAAACTGTTTTTATGTCACAAAGACAACGGTCAAGATAATGAATCTTTGTCTGCTTATTCACAGAATGATTATCAAACAATTTGGCTTGTCCGATATTGTGTTGGATTTGCTAGGACAGTGCTTGTCTAGAAAACCTAGTGAAGTGAAGGTACACACGTGGTTTTGATATCTGTTACACTTCATTATTAGCACCCATTATCTAATAGAAAACTGGTCATAGTGCGAACTCTGGTCCAGCTGTTTCCCATTTTTTTGGTTTTTGCTGACTTTACAGAGATAAAACACCATAAAAAATTTATACAGGCAAGATATGAAGATCTTTTAAAGGAAGATGATGCTGACACTTCAAAGAATGAGCACACGGAAAATTCTTTAGATTTTTATCTTGCCAAAGATCTTGATGGCGCTCTGGATTCTTTTGATAATCTATTTTGTCGTCGATGTCTTGTGAGTATATCTTTGGTTAATTCCTCTTACTTTTTGTCTACCAGACCACCGCATTATATGTTATATTGAATCTTCTAATCTCTCTGGTGGTTTGTTTGCTACTTCTATCTACTTATAATATTTTCTCCTCATTTTTCCCACATTGGCAGGTCTTTGATTGTAGATTACATGGATGTTCACAGGATCTTATTTTTCCTGTACGTTATTGGTCTTCCGACAGATGTTTCATTACCTTGGAACTGTGTGTACTCGAAATGGGATGCTTATGATGTCTTTTTACATTAATTAGGCTGAAAAACAATTACCATGGTACTGCTCCAATGCAGATATGGAGCCCTGTGGACCAAATTGCTTCAGCCTGGTATCTGTCTTCTCTTCTATTGTACAATGTCTGTAGATTGAGGATCAATTCAGCGTCCTGCTCTTTTTTTTATGTTCAAAAAAAAAAAACAAACAAACTAGCATTTCAAATTAGGTAATCTCTTCTGGTTTTAGTACCACTTTTTGGGCCATACTACCTCGAAATCTTATTTTTTCCTTATTCACCTAGGCCAAAAAGTTCGAAAGTAATGCTACAATGAGCTCTCCTCAGTGCGCTAGTCATGGAGAAAAATCCGTTCTGCCATCTGATGTTGCTAATAATACTCAGATGCCAGGTAGGAAGCATGTATCAAGAAGATCAAAGTCTTCGAAGGGTGAAGGTGCTTCAAATGCAAAAAACATCTCTGAGAGCAGTGATTCAGATATTAGACCCGTAAATGATATCACTTCTAATGAGCGGTCTTCATCTCCATCAAAAAGCAAATCTGACAATAAAGATGGAAGCAACAAAAGGAACAGCAAGCGAATAGCTGAACATGTTCTAGTTGCCATTAAGAAAAGACAGAAGAAAATGGCAGTATTAGAATCTGACGCTGTTGCAAGTGGAAGTCTAGGATTCAAAGATTTGAATCTTCACTCTATTTCACGGAAGGAAACCGAAGATGCCAATCCATCTTCACAAAAAGCACAATGTCACAACACTAAAAGGTCTAGGAGGAAAAACTCTCCAGTTTTGGACTGTAAAAATTCTTTGCAAGGCAAGGCTTCTGGTTGCCAATTGATGGATGTTTCCAGTGAAAAACCAGCGACAAATTGTGATGACATATCGGGGACAAATGAATATGTGGTTGAGAATAACTGCAAACAAGAACTAGATGGTACTAAATCTTGGAGACCCATTGAAAAGGCTCTCTTTGACAAGGGTCTAGAAATGTTTGGTAGAAGCAGGTCGGTAAACTCCAAAACTATGATTTGCTATATCTCTGCTCTTGCTTATTTGGCTTCTGTAAACATGGTGCATTTAGTTTAAGTTTTGGTGTTTAGTATTATAAGATGTGAAACTATTCACTGACACATTACCTGCCTTCCGGCTAAAAACAAAAATGATTCTGCATTTTAGTTACATGTCTTGTGCTAGCTTTTTGCTTTACACAAGTTGGCCTGGATAACACTGCTGTCCAATAAATAAAAAGACATGCTGGCTTGGATTGCTTTTTGGATGCTGTGGATTCCAATTCCATAATGAAAATGCAGTTTTTTTTGAACTTGGTAACTTTGTATTATATCACAAAAGTACATGGGTTGTACTCAAACCTTATATACAAATGCACTCCAAAATCCACTGCTCTATTTCTATATGAGTCTAAACATCAACTATAGAGACTGTCATTTGAGTATAGTTGATTACACCAAAAACACAACAACAAAATGCAGTTTAGTTTATTTTCCTACACACTACTCTCTATGCCTTCAAAACATCTGGAGTTTTCCTCTTTCCAGATTGCCCACGAAATTGAAGCAGGGATATTCTCCATCTAATTCTGTTTTTTGTAATGACACTTGCCTATATAATGACAATTAACTGTTATGGATTGGTTTGATCCTGATGGTAGTCAGTAGGAAGACTATCTGCCTTACCCATTATACGTACACCTGTCCAACTTGGTCTGTTATCAACTCACAACCTTGATAATTTGGTTGCCACTGAGAAAAGTGTGCACCAAGGATTTTCGACTGCTCAAAGTACGCATTAAGCAAGCTTCTCGTCACTAATTTGCAATCCTCCTTTATTTTGGGGATAAGTCACTAGTTTCCCATTCTTAAATGAGAGATAATGTAAATTTATCTTGGTTTGTTGTAGTTTGTGCAGGAAGTCATAGTTCATGATCTAACGTCACATGCAACTTGTTTGATTTTTAGTTTTGACTAGATATCATAGCTGCCCATAACGTGGTGGCTTGCCGTACTCTCAGAAATTAGAAACTTATGGAATCGCAATTGGTCCAAACTTTACAAAATGATCTGAGACAGCCTAAAAGCTTTGTAACAAGAGAAATGCAGTTGAGTTGTTCAAAGTTCAAACCATTGACTGAGAATTGAGAAAACCTAGTGAAAGGACTCTTTTGTATTTCATCTGTCATGATTACTAAACTTTTTCTTTTGGATGATAAATTTGAGTGACTTTGTGTCATTTTCATTTTCACACCTGTGATTGTTAACCTCGATTGTGACTTTATTTGCTATACAGCTGTTTGATCGCTCGAAATCTCTTGAAGGATATGAAGACGTGCTGGGAGGTTTTCCAGTATATGAACAATTCTGGGAATAAGCTATTCTCATGCGCAGGTGATGGGATGGATGGCATTCTTGAAGGTGGTTCCAATGGTGATGGTCAGGAAATGTTGGTCAGTGTTTGCTTTCCTCATTTATGTTTTGATTTATTTTCTATTGGTAAGGGAAGTTGAATCATAGTGCCTTAGGTAAATCCTGCGGTGTTAAAAAATTCATGATATATTTTAGGGTAATGAACCTCGAAGAAGATCCAGATTTTTACGTAGAAGAGGCAGAGTTCGCCGATTAAAATACACATGGAAATCCGCTGGGTATCATGCGATTAGGAAACGGATATCTGAGAGGAAGGATCAACCCTGTCGGCAGTTCAATCCATGTGGCTGTCAAGTCTCTTGTGGAAAGGAGTGTCCCTGCATTGTAAATGGGACCTGCTGTGAGAAATACTGTGGGTAAGCCAGCATTTTTTTCTTGAAATTTCTATGAGATTTTCTCTTTAAACATTTGCTTTTACATATCAAGAAAAAGATTTCTATGAGATGCCACGAGGCAAGACTCATATTTTGCGATGCACGTTTTAATCACTGATTTAATGCTTTGATTAGCTAATTATCCTTGAATGCTTGCTATTCTTGTTTCCTAGATGCCCAAAGGTTTGCAAGAACAGGTTTCGTGGTTGTCATTGTGCCAAAAGTCAGTGTAGGAGCCGTCAATGCCCTTGCTTTGCTGCTGGCAGGGAATGTGATCCTGATGTTTGTCGAAATTGTTGGATCAGGTGCATTCTATTAGTCATGCTGTTAGTTTTTGGTTGCTTTCTAGTTCCTGGAAGCTATTAATTTTTTTTTTGTACTTGCTAATCATCTTGTCCTACTGGAAAGTGGTGCTTTATCCCCCCTCCTCAAATCTCGCCTGTGTCAAAATGAATAAACTTAGTTTTAGCACTTACAATTTTTTTTCCTCAAACAATTCATGTGCCTGTTATTTGGATTTCCCAGTTGTGGTGATGGTACGCTTGGGGTTCCTCCACAAAGAGGTGATAGTCATGAATGCAGGAATATGAAGCTTCTTCTCAAACAGCAACAAAAGGTACTTGTATATAATATTTCTTCTTGAAATTGGTGAAAGTTTAGCATAGAGACATCAGACGAGTAATTGTTTGTCTTACTTTCCTTTTTAGTTTTTTTTTTTCAAAAAGAATGCCTCTTTCCTAATTTGGCAACTCTTGAATTTCAACATCCAACATGACATGCTTAAGACCATAAGATTAAAAGGTATTTTGGTACATGTTACTTATCTTTAGTTTAAGCCACCTTTACTTAAATTTTATATCCAGTCAAACTAAGACAAACAAATTGAAATTGAGGGAGTAGTTATTACTGGTCTTCCCTTTTCCCCCTAAAGAGCTTATCCATTTTTTGAATTGACGTTTCTTATGCCAGTGGTCATTAAGCACTCTTTCATGGATTCTATTTCTGTCCTCTGTCCTCTATCGTCATCAACAAGAAGTGGGGTTTAGGGAGGTTGGGGTGTACACAGCCTTACCCTTACCTTGTGAAGATAGAGAGGCTCCAATAGATCCTCGGCTATTTTCAGCTTCTTTGCTGGCAAGATTGTTGAGTCAATTGTTAATAATGTTTCTGGCTTGGTCCTGGTTGGCAAAGAGGCATTTTCACTTGTTCTCTAGTACCTTGCTGTGATGATCCACACTAAATGATAAAATGTTGTGGTACTCATTTTGCGATGAATAATTATAGTTCTGTATTGCACATATGTACTTTTGTGTATCATCCCCAAACTCTACATCTTATGAGATTTCATTGGGTATGTTGTTTTTGTTTTAGTTTTGTGTATCATCTGAGTTTTTGCTGTAATCAGTCACATCAAAAGTAAGAAGCTGCTGTTTCCTTCTCCTCTCCCACCTTCTCTATGGTGTTCTAAGTTTAAGAATTCAGGTTACAAGTATCAGTTCTAGGTTGATGATGGTGCATTATGTACATTTACAGGTACTTCTCGGAAGATCTGATGTTTCTGGCTGGGGGGCTTTCTTGAAGGTAAGATCTTACAAATTGATGGGATACATAAAGTAGAAACATGTTTCTTTGGGCCTTATTTTAAACATTATTTTCAGAATACTGTTGGAAAACATGAATACCTTGGGGAGTACACAGGTGAATTAATTTCACACCGTGAAGCTGACAAGCGTGGCAAGATTTATGATCGTGAAAATTCTTCATTTCTCTTCAATCTTAATGATCAGGCATGAGACATGACTCTATACTCTGCTACTTGTATTTACTCCCAAAAAGTAACTCATTAACTGTGTCATATGAATCACTTGTCTTTTGTCCTTCTGCAAAGACTTACGGTTGTGAAAGATCTACATTTCTCTTCAATCTTAATTGTCAGGCATGAGACATGACACCCTCTATACTCAGATATTGTATTTAGTTCTTAAATTAATGGTCTCATCCGCTGCGTCATATGAATCACCTATCTCTCTTTCCTCTTTTGCTGCAGTTTGTGCTTGATGCGCATCGGAAGGGTGATAAACTAAAATTTGCGAACCATTCTCCTGTTCCAAATTGCTATGCTAAGGTAGTTAAATTTACATGGAAACTTCCAGGTCATGGTAGCATTCCTGTTTGTTTGTTGCTGAATTAACTCTTTGATAGGTCATGATGGTGGCTGGAGATCACAGAGTTGGTATCTTTGCCAATGAAAGAATTTGCGCTGGAGAAGAACTCTTTTACGATTATCGTTATGAGCCAGACAGTGCACCTGCCTGGGCAAGGAAGCCCGAGGCATCTGGTACTAGGAAAGAGGATGCTGCTCCTTCAAGTGGTCGTGCTAGGAAGCATACATAATTAAGCGCCCATTTAACTGATTTTTTGATCCGTTAATTATCATTCTTTTCCCCCCGGAGCTCATCGTTGATGACCACCAGATAGAACTTCTAATCATTTTATTCCTGGAGAGGCCATTGCAATCTCCAGGGTAACTGATCATAGACTTTTTTGTTTTGGACTAGGCCATTCTCAGCTTCGAGTATATTCAAGCGGAAAATTGATTACAGGCAGCTTCATTAAACATTGTTTTCCATGTAACAGAGTATGCACATTGATCAATTATTTGCCCAAATCTTCTTGGAATATCGTAGGATGTCTTTCATTTATTGATCGTCTTGTGCTATCAAAAGTAATTTTTGTTCTATTCATAAGACCTGGATGAGAGCATTACCACTGGTGAAAATCAGTGCTGGTTTCCTTTTACATCCTCATGCCTCAATGGCTCCTAAAGGTGAAGATTCAAGAGAACCCTCACTGCAAGATCTCTGAGTCTTGCTTTTTCATAGGTTCCTCGAGATCTGCATTTCTGGATGCTCCGTTACTTAAATGCTAGGAATAACATCCTTTAACTTGGACCTAGACCCAAACCCCTATCTCAACTTGAGACTTGACCTGACCCCAACATTGATCCTGACCACCCTAATGCGGCCTCATTTTGAGCATTGCAACAACATATCTAGTGGAATTTCATAAGTGGGGTTTGTGGAGGGTAAAATATACGCAGATCTTACTACAACTTTATAAAGATAGAGAGAAACATCTTAGGCATCATAAGCAGAAGATATTAGATATGAAAAAAAAGAAAAAAAAAGAGAAAAGGAAAACGACTAAAACGAAAAGAAGCAAATGATAGGAGAATCTTAGTAGCTTAGTTGGTTGACTACCTGAATTTCCACTTTGTTGGTGAGGGTTCGATTTTCACATTGTAATCTAATCCTACTAACCTACTATATCACAAGGCTAGACATCAACCACTCCTATTAGCCTTCTACCCTAATATTAACCATTAATTTTCAGAATATTGTCGGAAAACATGAATACCTTCGCGAGTACACAGGTGAATGAATTTTACACCGCCGAAGCTGACAAGCGTGGTAAGATTTATGATCGTGAAAATTCTTCATTTCTCTTGAATCTTAATGATCAGGTACGAGATTGGTGGACTCCTTATAAGGCTTAGACAATCCTCCTCCCTTTGAGCTAGCTTTTGGGGTGTGAGTTAGGCCCAAGACCTAATTTCATCATGGTATCAGAGCAGGGCCCGTCTCACCCAATGTTGGGCCCCCAAAAAAATTGCCCACGCATCAGATGCTAAGCACTGGGCGTGAGGGGGGTGTTGAGACAAAAAGTCCCACATTGGTGGTTAATGAGATGGGTGGACTCCTTATAAGACTTAGGCAACAAGACCTAATTTCATCATAAAGCAACAAGGATTCTGGGAAAAAAGCGAGTGCTGCAAGTCTTAGTACAAACATATAGATTCAGGCCAATTCAATTCAGTTAATAAAAGCCATCAATGCAATTACATAAATGGAAGTCTATTTTAATATTCTGTACAATCTAGTGTTCAAAATTAAAGAAAAATCATGTCTGACCTACTATAGCATGTACAAACATTATGTCACATTGAACGGGCGTAAAACTTGACTTTGAGCTGTTCAGTAAGCGAATCTATATTTATGTTGGATCGCGAAAATTAGACCTTGTAAGTTTTGTTATGTCTCGAAATACTTCTCCAATGACACTCAAATTTGAAGACTGACTCACCGTGTCTCCAGTGTTTATTATGTAGCTAGGGCATTGAGGGGGTTTCCATTTAACATGTAAGAAAAAATTATTTGGTTTAGATTTGTTAGGTCCAGCCAAAAAAGTCATTTTTCAAGCAACAAACTGAATAAGAAAAAACAATAACAATTTTCAAACTATAACCTGATTATTAATAGCCGTAAACTCAAAAAGCAACAAAAGACAACCAAGTGATAAACTAGAAAACACAAAATGTTCATCATAGAATTTATGGCCACAATCAAGTTTTCCATATACAAATGTTCATCATGGATGGGTTGAGATTGTAGTTCAGCTTCCAGGTAGGCTCTTTTAGATTGTGCTCTATAAGATAGTGCTTAGTATAGATTGCACGTATATTATAAGACAGATGTAGAATTACTTTCGTATTTCTATGTTCTTGATTCTTGTAAGAGTCCTATGTTACTCAAGGCTGAGATTCTTGAGTTACTATTTCGATCGTTGGATTCTTTATAATTTCCTCCATTTTCTAAGTTATGATGATCATATTATGATATTATTATTGGAACATTATTAGGTACAAGGACCATCTGGATTCCAGGTTAGTTTAATTTCTATCGCGGGGAACCAAGATGGTTCTGATTATGTAATGCAATTGCGGGTGATGGCATGCATTGTTAGGGTTTTATTGCATACTTGCATAGTATAATTGGTTGTTGTTTGCACCTGTTGATCATTTGGGGGCCTAGTTAAGTTATGTTTGCTGTGGTGTACCTTCTGGGCTTATGAAGGCTCGTTTAAGTTATTATTTAATTATGATTGTGATTTGTGTTCATTCGACTATTGGTTTATATGATTAGCTTAGATTTGTCCCTTTTAATTTTCTCTGTTGGTACCTCCAGATTTAGTGGGTTTGGATAGCCTTTTTGCCCTTTTACCTCTTCTTAGTTGCTTGTAGTGTATATTCCTCCTCTACCTATGATTGCTATATTTTTAGAACTCAGTCGGTCTATGCCTACTGAGTACCACTTGTTTGGTACCAATACAACACTTTGCAACTATGGATCAAAGACTTTAGGGTGATCCCGTGGATCAGAATTGTCCTTCTATTTCTGTCCTTAGGTTGGACAAGTCTTTATTTTGTATTTGGAGATGGTTTTAATATTTATATTTGCCGTTTACTCCTATTGTGAGTAATAGCTGGACCACCGACTGATACGAGGTTTGAGGGGTATATGTTGAATGTATTTTGATATTCTCTCTCTCTTTCTTTTACTTTGATGATTGTTTTTTGCTTTCCTCACTTTTCTCTTCAGTTGATAACCTGTTGCTTCTAGTTCCAGACTATGAATTTGACATATATACTAGTGGGATGTTAGTGGGTGCCATCGTGACATGAAATTTTGGATCTTGACAAACATATAGCTAGCTGATGATGCAGAAGAAACCAAGGCTTGTCTCTAGCTTTTATGTTCTTGAAAATGTTATTCTCCAATTTTAGTTTATTTGACTTAATCTGGAAGAGTTTAATAAGTGATTAATTAAGGCTTTTAAGTTTTTTGATCTAAAATTAAAAAAATATATAATGTACCAAAATGTTCTTTTATTTTATAGAGTTAAATATGCCACGTGGATATTGCTATTAACGAGTTTCAAATTAGAAAAGAGATATTCTTTTTCTAAATCTGACTAACAAGAAAAGTAAGACAAATAAATAGAAACGAATGGAGTAGTTAATTAAATTCCTATCCTAATTTGAGAACTTAACTTGCTACAATCACTTGTAGTAGTATAAATTCAACATTCACCCCATTTGAACCACTACAAAAAAGGTTTAATTGGCAGGGGTTAAAAATGTGGATAGCGGGGGTTAATAACCCTCGCGATTCATCGTGGTTAGGTCTGTCAGTCTGTCAGAATAATCGGGGTGGGCGTGGATTTTCAAACCTTCGCTATTGATTTGTTAAATTTTATCCATTTATTTTCTTGGAGTTGTCACTTCAATAATATTTTGACAATCAAATAACTTTCATTTTTTCATATATATTCAGATTACAAGTAATACACATGTTAATATAACTAGTTCTAGAAACGTGCGTTGCACGTTAATTCCAAAAACTTAATCCAATCATTTCATATGTGACAAATTTGGTACAATATATAGGTCATAATTATGAGAAAAATAAAAGAATACAATATTTAACTTGAAAAAGAGAAGAACATTAAAAACAACAAATTAGGAACAAAGAAAAACTCGTAATTCCTCAAACTTGTTTTCTTTCTCTTCGACAAACTAATTCTATCTTTTATAACTTTATTTAGACATAAAACAAATTGTAGAATTTATAATTATGGGCAAATTATATAAGTGATCATATTTTTATTAGTTTTGTCACACAAAACAGAAAAGAATCGACTAATTTATGATTCAACTAAGAACTTGAAGCACGTGTTAGATATCACCGCTATATTGAAATGCACTATAATAAACTCTAGAAGTAATTTTCTATTTTGCATAACAAACAACAAAATATAATCTCATAAAATTACTTAAAATATGAAAAAAGTTTCACCATATTACTTAATGGCTAGAGGAAAACAATGAGCAAAAAAATAAAGTAAAACTGACGGATAGAAAATAAATTATTTTCATACCTAATGAAGTTGTGTCATCCAATGATAAAAGTTAGACATATTCTTGATATCCATTTGTGTAAGATGTTTAATGAGAAAAATGCAATATAAATCTATTATTAGTGTGAATTGATACCAAATAATGAAAAACAAAAAGTTTGGCAAAGTATTTAATAGGATGTCATTAAGTTACAAAACTATTAAGTAATTTTTACATTGCTTATATTTATTGAAAATGTGTAAATGTGAAATTAATCAATATCAATTCTTGTTATTAGTGCAAATTAAATGCATGCTTGAAAGCGATATGTTAAAGAAAAATTTCAGCTCGCAATAAAATGATTTTATTCAAAAGTTAATCAACAAATTGACCATGTTCATCTTCAAAAGGTTTTTATGTGTAAATCTTAAGTTATTAATTGGTCACTTTGTAACTTACAAATAAATATGGTAACTTTATGACTCTTTTAACTTGCAATTTAAGTTAGGAGGTGAAAAGGTTGGGAAATTATTTTGATTAATTAATATTTGACTTGTTAGATATTTTATAACATTTTGAATTAAGATAGGGGTAAAATGGTATTTGTGACTTTCCACTTTTAATATAATATGATATGATATGATATGATATGACGATGATATGATATATCATATGATGATTTATAACTATAATGACTCTCCATGTCATTTGTACAGTTTCGCGAATACTTTATCAGTTTGAACATTTGCATGGTGACCTCGACCATTTGCAACTTATAGACACTGATTGTTCGGTCATTGGGTGAATTATTTGACACTTATGCAATTTTTCGATTTAAGTGAAAGATTATAATCGTAAAATAATTTTTTAGGTAAAGTCCGGTCGTTACAATTACGGGTTGGATGTCTAATTGCCCATGCTGTAATGATAGTATTTTGTACCTGAACCGGTCGCTCACTTTTTCTAAGTAATGGGGAAGAGGACCGAAACGTGCCACTGAAAGACTCTACTGAGAGAAAGATGGGCTGTCAAGAACGTAGAGGAGGTAGGATGGGCAGTTGGTCAGATCTAGTATGGATCGTACATGGACGGT
>JAPFFP010000070.1:6491130-6552064 GCA_026153255.1 Solanum medicagineum
TTATACTCTTTAATTGCATGATTTTAAGTATATGTACATATACCCACCATGTTTGACTAAATTTACATGTCAAGAATTATTATGTTGATGAAAGACTATTGAATGTTTTGCAAGACAAGCATGTTATGATAATTATGGGCCCCTAAGCATGCATTGAATTGATGAAAAATTCATATGATTTGTAAGTAAAATATTGAGCTCTTATACTATATTCTACCCTCTTATGAGTGAATAATGTCTACATGAAGGGGTCATGCATGATAACCATTTCACTCTTATGTACAAACTGAAGATCTCTAGAACGGATCAAACATATTACAAGTCCTACCCTCATTCGTAATTTAATGCCTACAAGAAGGGGTAAAGTCTATGAAATGTTTTACCCTCTAGTATAAGGTATATGCTCACTTGTAGGGTCAAGTATATGAATGAGCTACTCATGTAATATTATCATCTTTTTACAAGTCATTCAAGTTATTATTGAATTTATGATTATGTCAAGAATTCTGTGGGATTATAGTTAGCACAGAAAGAGGCTTAAGGTGGGGGCTCGAACCAAGGGGTCCTTATATAATGTCTTGATCTCATGACTATGTGCCATTATAGGTTCATATTATTTTTCCTAAATGGGCTTTTACTAGTGGGTTCAACTAGGACAAGTTACCACTATATGGGGTCACGTTTGGTTTACCTTTGCAAGTAGACCACTCCTTTTTTGGTGAGGACATAAACATCACGATTCCAAGTATTAGCTCACTTGGTATTATATGTTGGTTAGGTTCTCCTACTACATATATATGTTAGACTATCTGCATGCGTGTTTTAGCTCAGGCATTGACCATACATCTTATTTTGGTCTTATATCTGTAATTATACTTATGCATCTTGTTAATAATGGATTATGTCATTGTTGCATTACACCCTACATAATTAGTACATCCCAAGTACTAACACATACTTTTTTTGCCTACATGGTCCAACCATTTATGGACCAAAGCTTCTAGTCATCCTCCTCCTCCATATGGGTAGACAGATCTTGTGAAGGCTACTATTGGTGAGTCCTCTATTCTGAGGACAATATCCACATTACTTTCATGCTTTTGCTAAGACTTGTCTATTTTTGGGTACTTATCTTTTGCGGGTGAGCCTAGGAGATGTCTTGACCCACATTCCATTCACATTAGAGGTGTTGTTGGATATGAATATTTATGTATTGAGCTTGACTCCTATTATGACTGTGTTGTTAAAAAGGACTTCCCTTAGTGTCTTTATTCACTTCTATATTTGTTGTATGTTGAAGATGAGATGGAAGTCCCAAAGTCCCTAAAACTTCTCCATGGTATTAGTCATACTTACCTTCCCCCTTAGACTTTATTTGTTATGTGATTCATGCAAATCCTTTTCCCAATAGCATCCCCATAGCTTGAGTCTGAATCTCACTTCCCTTAGAATTATTTATTTACTTCTTGTTTAATTTTGCTTCTGCAACCAATGATGTGCAAATGATATGCTAAGAGGCTTGTTTGGGTTTCCTTTGGGTTTCCCATTCGCCGTGTGACGTCTAGGCCCTGGGCTTTGATAGTGAAAATTGGTTATAGTCTTATACCCACATAAGTATGCCAGTATTATGAATGGTTTTAATGATAATTCTTCTTATGAATTTAAACATGCGTTGCTTATACATATTGTGTCCTTATTCTATTGACTATGATTTTGCATATCAATATTATATTGTGGTGTTCATTAATTCATGATATACCTATAACTTAGTACATCTCACATACTAACACTTAGTTCTTTGCCTATATGATCTAACCATGTAGGGACGGGTGACAATGATACTACTCCTCCATTTCGTGGATAGCTTTGAATTTTGAGCTTGACCCTTGTTGGTTAGTTCCCATGCTTCAGGAATAAGCCCTTTCCATATGATGTATTTCCTTGTGTTAAGACTTATGACTTTCATTGATGTTTGTCTTGAGAGTGAGCGAGTAAACTATGGTATAGTCCCCGTCAAGATCTTATGATGTAGAGGCACAATTTGGGCTTCTAATGTTTTAATTTCCCCTAAGGAAACTATGATTCCAATATGGATATGTTTCGCTTTCTTACTCTCTTATATTATGCTTATGATATGAACACGATGCTTGGATAGGATGCCTTCGAGTGTCATATTTGTTGTGTCCCGGCTAGGCCCTAGGTTTGGGGCGTGATAGGATTCCTAAAATTTCATTTCTTCCATTCCTTTGCACGGATGGATCGTATGCACTGCGCTACTGGTGGAATGACCCACTAGGACTAGGCAGGCCTAGAGGCTGGCCCCAAGTCAGGGATATAGCTACATCACCAGCTTCCAATGAAGATAGAGCTCCCAAGTGCATTGGGGAGCATCAGGACGCCTTTGTTCATCCTCAATCGGTGGGGCCACCACTAGTACCACCTGCAGCACAGTCTCCAACTGCCAAAGTCATAATTCAAACCTTACAGGCAATGATTGCTCATTTACTTACGGTTATCAGGGTTATGCCACAGGTATTGGCCCAGCTGCCGATACTCCAGCAGCACAAGACTCAGCTTCATCACTAGCACCTGAGGTTCTGTCATGACCCAGAAACATATTGTAACTAAAGAAAGATAACAAAGTAGAAACAAACTCATAAGATACAATAAATCTCGAAAAACCTAGGGTCATAAGTGCAAAAGCATCTAAAATAATACTGAAGAGTAAATACAACTATCTCAAAAGCGAGTAGAATACTGTCTCATGATATTTGATACATAGTTTGAGAGAAAAGAAATAAAAGACGATCCAAAGATCTATGACAACTCAGAGTCTGAGCCTCACCTATGAGATCTGGATGGTAATGATAGCACTTGGACGAAAAGATAAACTACCCAATCCTATACCTTGTTCATGATCTGCAGGGAGGAAACAAAGTAGGGGTGAGTACACCAAAATGTATCCAGCAGGTTCAATTACTGGGTAAGAGAAATCTAATGAAGCATGAAATAAGGAAGAACCTATGCCTGTATCCAGAAAGCTTAGCACAAAATGATGATACATATACCATGGTAATGAGCTAAAATGTCCCCAAAAACCCATAATGTCATATAACCACAATAAGAAATAAAATGCACAACCAATCATGCTAAATACCAAGGGTGTTACAGCCTTGCCACCTGCCCATGTGAAGTAATATTAGTAAGCCACAATCTTGCAACTTGCCTGTTGTCATGTATAATATGATGGCAAGTCCTTGGCACCTACTTGTACTCATGATGTATGAAATATGAATTTCACCCTTGCCTCCTGCCCTAGTTAAGAGGGGTGTTACTAACGTCAATTATAATAACCTTGCCTCCCACCAGGGTCAAGGGATATTATAAGCCACAAACAACTTATATAAATCAACAGTGCAATACTATTATGCATGTAAACATGTAAAATAGCATTGTAACAGGAATACTAAGGCATAAAACTCATAATGATCACATGCACCCAAGGAATAATATCAAGTGTCGCAGCTAATGCCAGAACCATCATCATGTGCTGTGCACCATGGTACATCTAGGGGTCTGTGGTGGGTGACTCAGAGAAAAATAGTGGGAGCAAATAGAGGGTGCCATCCATGTGACCCTCCACAAACAGTGGTGGGCACCACTATTCATGGAGGGTTTCGTGGTGGAACCCTTCATTGGCAACCCTTAGGCAGCCATAGAAAACAAAACTCAAAGGGCCAAGGGCCTCTCCACATGTGCCGTCATGGTCTGTTGTTTTTCCACGTTCGCGGAGGACTCCTTGGTGAGCACCTTTGCCCAAAATTTCTCCAAAACAAACTTTTCTCCATCATTAAGGCCTCCTAGGGTCTAGGTCCTTCCATCATTTTTCCCTTGGGAATATTCGTCCTCTAATGGGATAGAATACGACCTGAAAAGCCTGATTTGAACATGAAATGGCCCAACATGAATGTACAATGCATACTCAACACTTAAAACCATGAAAGCATTAAATCCATTCTAAAAACATTATTTAAATTAGTTTTGTGCACGTGTATGCATGTCATGACATGCATACATAGAAATGCAGAGATTCAGACCATTTGAGTGAGAAGAACCTAGTCCCTTAGGCTTGAGTAGATTGGAATAGATAGGGATATCACTTCATCATGCTTTATTTTACTTCCGATGCAGCACTCTCAACAAGTTGTTTTCTCCAAAGGGCTTTAATAGAAGCAATGCTTTTTTTTTTGCGATGACTCTTCACTTTCTAGTCAAAAATCTCAATCGGCACCTCTTCATACGTCAAATTTTATTCAATATCAAATCTTTTAATGGCACAATTGAATGAGGATCACCAACCAACTTTTTTAACATAGACACAGAAAATCGACTTAATAGAACTCATATCCAAAGGTAAATCTAGCCTATAAGCAACATTGCCAATCCACTCAATAATCTCATAAGGACCTACATACCGAGAACACAACTTCCCTTTCTTAACAAAATGCATCACATCTTTCATAAGTGAAACCTTCATATTCACCCAATTATATACAATGAACTCAAAACCCCTTCTTCTAACATATAAATAAGACTTTTGACAACCTTGATCCATTTTCAACATTTCCCGAATCAAGTTCACCTTCTTCATAGCCTCCGACAAGAATTTTGGGCCAATCAATGCTATCTCACCTATTTCAAACAATCCCTATGGGGATCTACACCTTTTCCTATTCAAAGCTTCAGAAGGTGTCATTCTGATGCTTGCATGATAACTATTTTTGTAAGCAAACTCGATAAGTGGTAGATGATCATCCCAATTTCATTTGAACGCCAATACACAAACCCTCAATATGTCTTCCAAAGTTTGAATTGTTCTCTCACCTTGTCCATCAAATTGAGGATGGAAAGTGGTACTTAACTTCTTTTTCCTTGTACCAAGCCCTTTCTGAAATGACTTCCAAAAGTTAGAAATAAATTGGGCACCCTGATCTAATATAATAGACTTAGGCACACCACGTAGTCTAACCAGCTCCCGGATATATAACATGGCCTAGTCTTTGGCATTGAAAGTAGTGTTCACTGGTGAGAAATGGGCTAATTTTGTCATCCCATCCACAATTACCCAAATAGAGTCAAATTGCTTTCGGGTGTGGGGCAAACCGATTACAAAGTCCATATCCACCCCTTCCCACTTCTAAGTAGGAACCTCAACATCTTGGGACAAACCATTGGGCCTTTGATGTTCCACATATTGGGATAAACCATTGAGCCTTTGATGTTCCACCTTCACCTGTTGGCAATTAAGACATTCAGCTACAAATTTGTCTATGCCTTCTTCATACCATTCCAACAATACATCTCTTTCAAGTCCTGATACATCTTAGGGATTCTAAATGTATAGAATAATGAGATTTATGGGCCTCGCTCAAAATCACCTCTCTAAGTCCACCAACATCTAGAATACACAACTGATATTGTTATTGTACCACACTATCTCCCCCTTGGGAGTAAACCTCTATCTTCTTTTTAGCAACCAAATTCTTTAACTCAACCAATGATGGATTCAAGCCTTCTTTTTTTTTGACATCAACAACTACATAAGATTCAGCCTCATTCTAAACATGAATGCCACCTTCATTAGAATCAGCCAACCTAACACCCGATCTATCTAAACGGTGCATATCCTTCCCAACTCTTTCTTGGCCTCATCAACATGAACCACACTATCCATAGATAATCTATACGGGCATTAGCTAAAACATTTGCCTTGCCAAGAGGATATTGCAAAGTTAAGATGTCCTTGGGTGAAACACATTGCTAACTCTTGTGATTGGTGAACACATCAATATGAACCCCATAAAAATATTGTTGCCAAATCTTCAAAGAAAAGACCACAACCACTAATACAAGATCATAACTCGGATAATTTTTTTCATTCACCTTCAACTGTCTAGAAGCACAAGCTGTCACCTAACCATGTTTCATAAGTACACAACCCAAACTAATTCGAGAAGCATCATAATATACCACAAACCCATGTAAGCTATATCATAGTGTCAAGACAAGAGCCAATGTAAGCCGATATTTCAAAATCTAAAACCTGTTCTCATGCTCATATGTCCATATGAACTTGGTCTTCCTTTAGGCCAACTTAGTCAATGGTTAAACAATAGATGAACAGCCCTCACCAAACCTTTAATAATAACCAATCAACCCTAAAAAAACTCTAAATATTGAAGGAGTCAATAGTCTAGGCCAATTTTGATGGTCTCCATCTTCTTTGGATCTACCTCAATACCACCACCGAACACCATATGACCAAAAAAGGCCACCCCACCTAACTAAAACACAAGTTTGTTGCGCATGGCAAATCATTGTTTGTTCCTCAAAGCCTGAAGAACCAATATCAAATGATCCACTTTGAATAACTAAACACCAATGATCCATATACTCTTGTTCACTCTAACAATAAATAAGAATATCATCAATGAAAACAACCACAAAATTACCAAGGAATGGCTTGAACATAAAATTCATAAGATCCATAAACACATTTGGAGCATTAGTGAAACCCAAAAGATATCACGACAAACTCAAAGAGCCCCTATATCTAGTCCAAAAAGCTGTCTTGGGAATATCACATTCCCTAACCTGCAACTTACGATAACCGGAGTGATGATTAATCTTGGAGAAATAAGTAGCACCCTATAATTTATCAAACTAATAATCAACCCTTGGCAATGGATACTTATTCTTTATAGTCACCTTGTTCAATTGCAATTAATCAATACACATTTGAAATGACCCATCCTTCTTTCTCACAGATAAGAGAGAAGCACCTCATGGTACTATACTTGTCCTAATAAAGCCTTTCTCCAACAAATCCTTCAACTCCCTCAACTTTTACAGTGCCATATGAATAGGAGGAATGGAAATAAGTTCAGTATCAGGAAGAAGATATATGCCAAAGTATATTTCCCTTTTTCAGGAGGAATACTAAACAAATCTTTGGGAAAGACATCCAAAAACTCATTGCCCACAGGAACTGACTTGAAAGTAAGGCACTGAGACTCGACATCTCTAACTCTCACTATATGATAGATGCACCCCTTAGAAATCATTTTTCAATCTTTGATATAAGAAACATATCGACCTTTAAAAGCGTAGTCACTACCCTCCTACTCAAGAATACGCTCAATTGGAAACCGAAACTTGACCATTCGAGTTCTATAATTTATAGAAGCATATGTGGCATGCAACCAATCCATCCCAAAAATATCAAAATCAAAGATCTCAAGTTTAACAAGATCGCGTGGAAGGACTTTATGCAAGACTAAAATAGGACAACCCCGATAGACTCTACAAGCCATAATAGTTTCACCAGTAGGAGTATATACTGAGAATGACACCCTTATAATTTTAGGACTCAAACAAAACTTAACAACCAAGAAAAGGTTAACAAAAGAAAACTTTGCACCCAGATCAAGCATAGCATAAACATTAAAATCGAAGAAATTCAATAAGATGGTCACCACATTTGGAGCCTCCTACACCACTAGCCTAGCATGTAAAGCATAAAACATGTTATTACAAAGGGAACCACCTTATTGAGCCCTTTGTTGGCCTTGACCACCGAGAACAATTTGACCTTGACCCTTCTTTAGAACGTTAGGAAAATTAGCTATCTTGTGGCCCATCTTGCCACACTCAAAGTAAGCACCTGTATCCGTTAAGCACTTACCCTGGTGATTCTATCCACATTTGTCGCATCTAGGATGTATTAGTCAACCTTCACCTTGTTCCTTGAGATGAGGCACTCTATCATTAGCAATCCTTAGATTTGAACCCTGGCCTTGTTAAAAGCGACCACTACCACCACCACTCCTAGAATTAAAGAACCCACCATCAAATTTGGCTCTCTTGGAGTCCCTCATTCTCCTCTCCTTGGGTTTCTCCCCTTTAATCTTTTCAGCATATATCATGAATCTAGAAATGTCCATATTCCAAATAAGCATAGCTCTGTAATATTCTTTAACAACCAAGTAAGAAGTCCCCGAGATAAATGTATGCATTCTAGCACAGAGGTTAGCCACTAGTGTAGGAGCAGAGATGGAGAGCCTAGTAAATTTGAGGGGACATTCCCTCAAACTCATATCACCTTATTAGAGGTTGATAAACTCAGTCAGCTTGGCCTCTCTAAGCTCATGAGGGAAGAAACAATCTAGAGAAGCCAACTTGAACGCTTCCAAACCAACTCTATCATCTACCATTCTCTCAATCATCATTGAGTATACCATACTTGGGCAACTATTTCAACTAATGAGAAGCCAACTCAACTTTCTCTTCAGAAGACACCCTTATAATAGCCAAAACTTTGTAGACTTCATCAATGAATTCCTAGGCATCCTCCTCAACTTTGGAACCATGGAACTCTAGAGGATTTATCCGTGTGAAATCTCTCACCTTAGAAGCTAGGGAGGGCACATGAGGAGCAGGTGTATCTTGTCCAACTAGTGTAGCCATAGCTCGGGCCATCATAGAAATTGTGGTAAACAAAACTCAGCAATTGTAACCAACTCTCCCATAGGCTCTTAGGGAGCTTGGCCTTAATCACCAAGAGCCTATCTAGGACAAGAAGCTCGTTTTTAAGGCATCCTATAACAAGCTGGCCTAGAGCCTAGTCATCACAAGGTAGATAAGACACCTCGAGGCATCTCACCCAAGCCATTTTAATATATCAAGTATTCATAGGTATATAACTCATAAATTTTCAGAAGTAAACAAGGTAGGGTCTACGGGAAATAGTTTGGAATGAATGCAACAGTTTAAAAAATATGCATATCGTCTATAAACATACCAACTGGACGGATGGGGATCAGTAAGTGGTCGATATCCATTAAATAGAAAAGGTTCCAAACATTAACAACATAGAATGTAAAAGCCTCCGAAAACCAACTTATACACCAAGTCGAAAGTACATCACACGAAAAGGTAGTGAAGAAGTCTCAAACTAAGGGATCACCAAAAATAAACTAGTCTTAAACATTTGAGAACTAGCCACGAGCCGGGGTAGAAGCACCTGTCCCTATGTGGTTAAATCATGTACGCAAAATATGCATTAGTATTTTTGGAATGTACTAAGTATGTGAGGCGCAATGTATTTATGAAATTGTAATGCCACCATTCATAAGTAAAGACTTATATATTGGTAAAGGTAACATTAATATAAGGTTAGACATGCACAAGAAATAATGTTCAATATAAGCAAGAATAATGGATAAATGGAAGACATGTGATGGAACAAAGACATGGATGATAGACATTGTGGGAATGGACCATAACTAACATATAAGACTATGTGAGTAACTGAGTGGAATACAACAGAACTCCCTACACTGGCATTGGGAGACCACTTGTCGGGTGAAACTTTGTCACTTCACAGACATCATCATATAACGTAATTGGACTACGCGGATCCACTAGCCTAGCCTACAATGACTCCTATGATGGAACATAGTTAATGAGGCAAAGGGTTGCTTCTAAGGTTCTTTACCAAACCCTAACTCAATATCATATTCAGTGCTAAGTAATCCTACAAAATTCTTTTAAACTTAAACTTAGTCAAATTATGATTCTTAAAATCATAAGTAGCGATCTCAAGAGTAGCTCAAACTTAAGGAACCATGATGTGAGAATTGTTCATTCATCTTTGGGACCATCATAAACATCTTTTAGGGCATTGTCAACATTCTTATATCATTGACAAATCATCACTTAAAACTTTTCTTTTATGTCCTAACTTTATCATACATCACCCAAAACTTGACTTGAAACTTAGTAAGTCATAAGATGGAAAATTTATTAATCATATACGAAATGCATTTAAATAAGGAAATCATGCTTATTTAAAACATGCAAACTAACTCACACTTCAGCATTCAAACCCACATCATTGGGGTCATTATTATAAATATAAAACACATCACAATACATAATAGAACATCATACTTGGTAGCATTAAGAAACCTAAAGAAAAAGTAAAAATATTTATGTAGGACTTTGTGGGTGAAAGGAGACCCACAAATCAACTCACATAACTTTATTGGATTTCAAGCTGAAGGCACTTGAAGCCTTTTGGGAATAAAGTTGAAACCCTAATCTTTGTCTTGCCTTCTAGAGAGAGTATTTTCCTTAGGAAATTTTTAAGAATATTGGAGAATGAAGGGGATAGGGGGATTCTTAGGGTTTAAGGTCTAACTAAGGGCCCTAGGAGTCCCAAAAATGACATAGTTTATGCTTACGATTGGCAGACAAGAAAAAAATGTCCTTCATTAAAACTATTAGATAGGAACCATGGGACTCGAATTACGGGCCATGGATGTAACCACGAGCCGTGGTTCTCGTCATGCTATTCTCCTTCCAATCATCAGAAACCTGTTACCAACCCTCAACTAAGAAGCACCTATCTATGGGTCATGGATGTGCTGGTGGAGTACTTCCACACTTAACTAAATTTTCACTTTTCTGGACGCCTATCTATGAAGTCTATCAAGAGGTCATGCATAGATCAATGGTCTATCCTGTTAATCATTGTTCTCTTTCTAAAAGTTCCAAATTTCCTTCATGTTTGGGATTCACACCTATAACCCACTCTATGATCCATGCGTCATCTTACAAGCCGTGAACATCTTCGTGCACCCCTCAACACTTAGAATTTTTTGTCCAACTTTCTATGATTCATATCTACAAGCTTGGTCTACAACTCGTTGTGTAAACCATGGTCCATGGACTGGGCTTCATGGACTGATTCCGGGCACTTCTAGTCCAACTTTTTCTTTACTTTCTGGGCTCCTAACTTGAGGGCTGTTACACTATCTCCTCTTGTAAATATTTCCTCCTTAAATGTACTTAAACATAGGCTTTAAAGAGCTAAGCATCTGATAACAAAGCAAGCATGCATAGAGAAATGCAATTTAAACATCTTTTCATGAAATTGTCACGACCCAAAATAGGGCCTAGACGTGACACGGTGAATGGTAAGCTTGAAGGGTCCCTAAACAAGCCTCTTAACTTATCATTACACATCATTGGTCATGGAAGCATTTAAATGACATAAAAGAGTAGAAATAAAGGGCAAAGGGACTAAGGGGAAAGCTTGCATAATATCATAGTCAATAGAGGAAAGAGACAAGGCTCATATATTAGATACATAACATGTCCAACAAACACCTTTACTAATAGATAAGAGCGGAGGCCAAGACAAAGCAACCGGGCTCATCCTCATAGTTGACATAAGAAATAAAGAAGAGTGTCTCTATACATAAAAAGAGAAACATAGACCAACATCCCCAGAATGTAGGACTCACCAACTAGCTTGAATTTTACCGATTAGCCACGTGGAGGAAGATGATAAACTTGGGGTCCAATTCCTACAAGGTGATATCATGTAGGCAAGACTATGTGTTAGTACATTTAAATGTACTAAGTATGTAGGATGAAATGCAACAAGAGGTAGAAATCATAATCAAAATGCATAACAATAGGCAAATACGCATAATACAATAATATGGCATATATGATCAATTAATAAGTAAACATGCTTAATTAACTCGTGCTCATATAGGATATCATGTGAGTAGAAAAGACAAAGCTAGATTTCCAAAGTACAAACCCCTTGGTAGTTTGGTGATGATAACACCCCCATCACTTAGGTGCTGAAGTACAAACCCTTCACTAGGTTGGCGATGATGTCACCCCATAACCCCGGTGGAGAAGTACAAACCCTTCACTAGGTTGGTGATGATGCCACCCCATTACCTCGGTGGAGAAGTACAAGCCCTTCACTAGGTTGATGTGTACAAACCCCCATCTAGGTTAGTGATGATGGCACCCCATCACCCCGGTGGAGAAGTACAAACCCTTCACTAGGTTGATGAGTACAAACCCCCATTTAGGTTATCCGGGCTCTTGGTCCCCCCGGATAAAATCCATTGTAAAACCATCCATCAATACCTTACAATACCCTCAAGAAATATACATCAAAATCGCTCATCAAATCTTATAATAGATCCAACATTTATAGCTCAAAACATAGCAGAACAGTCACAACTTTACATTGCTTTAACTTAGTTCATAGACATTTTCATACTAGTAAACCCATTTGTAAAATAAACTTTAAATAATGTAAATTGAGTAAAAAAGAGATTAGGCCACCATGGATGGAAGGACCCATTGGCTAAAACCTACATATTGTAGCTTTGGAGAATTTCTTGAAGAAGGCTTTAATGGAGACTTGAAAGCTTGAAGGAAATCCTTAGATGTAGTTGAGGGTTTTGGGACTTGAATCTTGAGAGAAATACTAGTCTAAGTGTTTGAGTGAGTATTGGGGAATGTTTAGGATGATATAAGGGAGAAATAAGGCTAAGTATAGGTACTTTCAAGTATGGGAACCCTTAGGACCAAGACGTGAAAGTCTTGGACCAAAGTCAAAAAATACAGGACCAAAATAACACTGCTCCGTGTCGCAGAAGCGACGCAGATTACTCACTGGAATTTCAATTTTTGCACATACAAGTTTTACGAAAATGGGTATAAATTCTTCATCCAAACTCATAATGAGGTGAAACCAAGTGAGTTGGAAAGCTAATTTAAAGAGATTTAATTTGGTTGATGCTGGTCCACCCAATTCTTTGTGTACTAAGAGATGTTTCCCTTTAAAGTTGACCCTCCAAAATCACGTTTCTGCAATTTTTGAATATAGATACGGTTGCTCTAAAATTTGAGTTAGACCCATTTCCCACTAAATTTTGCCCCTTGAACAAGAATATGAAGTCCAATTTTTGAAATAACGAACAAAGTTTTAGATATATGAAAATTATGATTCTGACCATTTCCGAGGCACATTTTCGGGCATTTTTTGGAAAGAATATCTTAATATGTTAGGCTTGAGTATAGTAGAATAGATATGGGTAACACTTCATCATGTTTGCTTCCACTTACCATGTGGCACCCTAAACTTGATTATTTCTCCAAAGCACTTTAACGGATGCAACTTCCTTGTACCTTAGGTTTTTACTTGTCAGTCTAAGATCTCAACCGGTACTTCTTCATAACTCAAGTTCTCTTCAATGCTCATATATTCCAAAGGAACTATGGAGTTTGTATCACCTATGAACTTCCTCAATATTGACGTATGAAAGACTGGATGAATCATATTCATTTCATTAGGTAGATCCAACCCATATGCCACATTGCTCACTCTTCTCACTACCTTGTAAGGCCCTACAAATCTAGGGATCAAATTTCCCCCTTTTCCAAAGTAGATCAAACCTTTCATAGGAGAAACCATACACCCAATCACCAATTTGGAAATGAAGATCCCTCCCCCTCACATCGCTGGAGGACTTTTGCTAACATTGAGCAATTTGCAACTATTCACTTGTAAGCCTTACTTTCTCCATCAGAGCCTTGACTAATTTTTGTCCTAGCAATGCTATCTCACCAACTTCAAACAACCCAATAGGTGATCTACACCTTATATCATATAATTGCACAAATGGTGCCATCTCGATGCTTGCATGGAAACTATTATTGTAGGCAAACTCGATAAGAGGCAAATGCTCATCCCAACTCCCCTTGCACTTGTAATGACCCCAGCCTAGAGAACCCAGAGGAACCCAGTGAAGCCTCTTAAGCATACATGGCACATCCTTTATTGCGGAAGCAAAATTAGAGCAAATAATGCATAATTCTAGGGGAAATGGGACATTGGACTCATTCTGTGGGGATGTCGTATTGAAGGGGATTAGCATAGTTCAAATAGCAAATAAAGACTAAGGGGTGGGTAAGTATGACTCAAGCTATAGGGGAAATTAGGGACTTAGGACTTTCATCTCATTAACAACATACAACAAGCATAAGAAGGGGATAAGGACTAAGGGAGTCTTCCTTAATACATAAATATAATAAGAGTTAGGCTCATAACATACACATCCAAATATCCAAAAACACCTCTAAAGTGAATGAAATGGGGCCAAGGCATCTCCCCAGCTCACCCTGAAAAGATAATATCCATAAATAGACAAGTCATACTAAAGCATGAAAGTAAAATGTCTATTGTCCTCGAAGTGGAGGACTCACCAAAAGTGATCTTCAACCGAACTTTCTAGCCTCGTGGAGGAGGACGAATAGGAGCTTGGGTCCTTACATGGTTAGATTATGTAGGCAAAAGTATTTGTTAGTACATGGAATGTACTAAATATGCGGGGTGCAAATGCAACAATAAATATAAGCCATAATTAAACAATATGTATAATCACAATAAATGGATATAAGCTCCATATATCATGAATAGAAAATGCTTAGTTGAACATGTATGAAGAATTATTAAATCTCATGACATTATGTACATAATGGAAAGAGACCATAACTGACATGTATGACCAAGCGAGCTACTACTTGGAGTTCGATTTTCATTCCACACCGAACAAGGAGTGGTCTACTTTGCAAAGATAGATCAAACACTCGCCTTACAGCTTGGCCTTTACAAAAGTGCCCATAAACCCCTTACCTTACAAAATGGCCTTTTTGGTAAGTGTAATCAATCATCTTTATCTTATGGAATTACCTATTAGGTAGACACAAGCCCATATAGGGAATCAATAGCATTAACCTATGGTGCCACATAGTTTAGGGTAGGGGCAGCAATTGGACGGGTTTGGTCAAATTTTAACGGGTTATAATAGGTCAAGAAACCAAACGGGTCAAGACCCAACCCAACCCAAATTTTCTTGGGTCAAAATGGGTTGGGTCAAAACAGGTTGAGTAACGGGTTATAGAGCAGGTCAAGACCCAACCTGACCCAACTTTTACTAAGTTTTACTTTTTTTTTTGTTCTTTTTCAATATTTTAGTACTTAATTAAATCATATTTTTCCTTATTATGGCTATATAAACTTATTAACTTGAAAAAAAAGTGTTTTGAAAATATTTTAACAAGATCTCTCTCGAATTGATTCGAGTTGCATATCAACCCATTTTAAATGGATCGACATGTGTTCAGTTGAGATTAATTGAGCAAAATAACCCACCCAAACTTTAACGGGTTAGGTCAGGTTGTGCTAATTTTTCCACCCCTAGTTTAAGGACAATGGGAGACTACTAAGGTCCTCTTGGTGCTAGGTCACAATCCAACGGGATACTTGAAACATAGTTATAGTCATATCACTCATAATCTCAAAATATCATAATTTAGTTTTTGGGGTAGCTCATAAAGACATAGTTTGTAACATAAAAAACAATTCTTACATCATCCTTCATATTCATATCATGCTCATGAGCTCATAGCATACTTAATGGCCCTCATAATAAGATCAACATGTATAAGTTACATATTTTACCGTAAGATATTCATCATATGAGAGTCTTGACATGTATGTTAATCAAATCATGATGGGTACTTGCACATAATCTTAAAATCAAGTAATTCAAATGTGAATGTCATAAGAGGAGCAAAATAAGAACACTTGAACAATATTCAAAATAACCCCACAAAAAACATAATAAGACTAGCCTAGGGCCTCATCAAACCCTCATAAATAACCATTAAATTTTGCTTGGCATTTCGATTCAATACAATATACAAAAGTAGAATACCTTAAATTATTCAATAAAATTATCATATTAAAAGAGTACATTAATCAATCATATATTTCCATAACTTGAAAATAGATAAGGAAGAAGAATGATTGAGCTTTGTGGAGGAAATATCTTTACAAATCAAAACCCACATATGTTGGTCTGATTAGAGATGAAAATCTTGTGGAAGAATGAAGAGAAACCAAAAACCCTAGCTTTGCCTCTTCTATTGAAAGCTTTGAAATACTTGGGAGTATTTGGGAGGAGTTTAGGACTCAGAAATATTTTGAATGAAGATGAATGGGGTAGATTAGGGTTGTATAGGGCTGAAAAGGGGTTTTTAGGGGTTAAAATGACATAACATAGGCATATAATATTAGGAATTGCCAAAATTCCCTTTTTAAAGACTTGTCATATAGGACCACGAGACCCCAATTACGGGCCATGGTCCAGTCTATGGGTCGTGGAAGGGGTCGCGTCTAGTAACATTTTGAACCCTCAGAAACCTTCTTTGATTCTTAATATACGACAGGAATTAAGGCTCGTAGGGCAAAGTACGGGTCGTATGATATCGTGTATACCCAACTTCAGAAATTACCATTTTGACCAAATTTGGCCATCATTCCTCGAAGACAAAATATGGCCCGTAGGACAAGTTACGACCTATAGGCCCTTCCATAAAACCCATTAATACTTAGGAAACCTTCATATTTCATTTCTTGGGCCCTTTTACACCTCCCAACCTATGGGGCCTTACAATTTCTCCCCCTTGGGAACATTCATCCTCAAATATTCTAAACATAAGCTTTACAGAATAGAGCACATGCATCATATGCAAAATGCAACATATATACCATGAAAAGTTTGAAACAATACTTCAAATAACATTATCAATGCAACTTCAAAATCACATACTTATGCATAGATGACATGAAAATGACATGAAAGAATTGGGAGGTTCTCAAGTAGGAAGAATCATGGTGCCTCATGCTTGATTAGAATGGAAGAGATAGGGGTATCACTTCTTCACATCAGCTTTGGGTTCCCAAGTAGCACTTTCGACTTATTGGTTCCTCCAAAAGACTTTAACGGATGCTACATCCTTGTTTCTCAACCTTTCCCCTTGCCTATCCAAGATTTCCACTGGAACATCCTCATAAGTCAAATTCTCTTTAACATTAACCACCTCTAAGAGCACAATGGAATTAGGGTCTCCAACACACTTCCTTAACATAGGGACATGGAAGACCAGACGGATCATGCTAATTTCTATGAGAAACTCTAATTCGTAAGCAACATTACCGACATATCTCAAGATCTAGTAAGGCCCTACATAACTAGGGCTTAACTTTCTTTTTTTGCCAAATCGTACAACACCCTTCATGAGAGAAACCTTCAAGTACACCCAATCATCAACTTTAAATTCAAGGTCTCTTCTACTAGTGTCAGCATAGGACTTTTGAAAACTTTGAGCCATTTTCAATCTTTCCCTTATCATACTCAAACTGTCCAAAGCTTCCATAATCAAAACTGGACCAAATAGATCCATTTATCCCATTTCAAACCACCCAAAATAGGGACCCATAACATCTACCATATAAAGCTTCAAAGGGAGCCATTTCGCTGATAGAGTGATAGATATTTTTATAAGCAAACTCCATAAGTGCAAGATGTTAATCCAACTACCCTTAAACTCAAAAGTGCAAGCCTTAAGCATATCCTCAAGCGTTTGAACTGAAATGCCCCTCATGTGCTTCGAAATGCCCCATAGTCATAATTTTCATGTATCTGAAATTATATGCGTGATTTTGACATTCCGACTTCATATTCTAGATCATGGACAAAAATTAAGTGGGAAATGAGTATAACCAAGATTTTATAAGACTCGTAGTGAAAAATAATTTTCGCTAATTTTATAATTTCTAGTGGCTGTTTGCGCCCAGGGCACGATGCGCCTGGGGCTTGCCACTGTGTAAATTGTAGTCCATGTTTGGTCTGCGTCATGCTGGGGGCGGAGCAATGTAATATTTTTCTTACTTTTCTTATTTCACCCAAGGGTATTGGGGTCATAGCCCAATGTCCACATAAACGTGAAATCTCCAATACTTAGCCATTTTTCAACTTTATAACTCGTAAAACCCTCTTTAAAACCTCTGTAAGACTCTATCAGTTCTCATTCAAATCTTAGGATTTCAAGCTCAATTTTGGGACTCAAGGAACATTTCAAGCTCTAAGTCTACTTAAAGTTCATTTCAAGAAATTCAAGATTTAAGGTATATGGTTCTTCATCCATGGGTCCTTTCAGCAATGGAGCCCAACCTTCCCATTTTCATGAAAATTTTATGTTTTCAAGTTGTATTACCTATGGATATCTCCTTTTGTGGATTATGAATATAAATTATGTTGTGGTTTTACAAATTATTGATTAATTTTGCATGAATGTCTATTTCAAGCTTATCTCATGAATTGATTCGCCTATTTAGACTATGCTTGTTTTGAGCTATGAAACTATGAACTATTATAAGCTTTTGCGACAGATTTCAAGGTACCGTACAGAAGGCGTTTAATACCATGTTGGTGGGTTGATTTGCGTTGAGGTTACTCATAATATTTCACTCTTGAATTACATGATTTTGAACAAGCATTATGAATCCACCAAGTGTTTGATAAAATGACATGATAGGAATTCTCATGTTATTGATGATCTATTACATGATTTACAAGTCAAGCGACTATATGAAGATTAAGGGCTTCAAGAATTTATTTAATTCACAAAAAGTATATATGATGTTGCAAGTATCAAGTTTATCCCTATTTAAATATTTTTACCTCTTGTGAGCCATTTACTTTAAAGCAAGGGATCATGTATGATAATTACCTACTATCTTGTTCAAGTTAGGCTCACTAATAGAGGTCAAGCATATTTATCAGCTACTCATGTTACGTTATCATATTTCTTACAAGTTATTCAAGTTATGACTATTTCAAGTATTTCATGGGATTTGACTTAGCACCAATTGAGACTTAAGATGGAGGCTAGACTCAAGGGGTATCTAAACTATGTTCCACATGGGATTATAAGATATTCCTTTTGTGGTTTGTAGTGGATCCATCTAGTTACACCTTACCTTTTTCAGGGGGGTGACATGCCTTGATCACTTTGTCGGGGGGAGGGCGGGGCGGGATGACATGCCTCGGATTATTCATTTATCATGTATGGTTTACCATGCAAGTAGAGCACACCTTGTCGAGTAGGTGAAATGTCTCGATCACCATGTCGAGGGGGTGACATGCCTCAATCACCTTACAAAAGGGGTGACATACCTTGGATTCCAAGTACTAGCTCGCTTGGTCTATGTTGGTTAAGGTCTCTTTTGACACATGTATAATGTATTATGCAAGTTGAATTTTTTTTACAACCATGATTTATGAGAAGAATTGATCATGCATGCCATGTTGAGCTTATATATCTATTGCTTATGACTTTGCAATTTGAATATATTGGCTTATTTCTTTGTTGCATTTCTTCCTGCATACTTAGTACATTCAAACATATAATACATACTCTATGTCTACATGATATTACCATGTAGGAACCAGAGCTCCTTTTTTATCATCCTCCTCCACATCGCTAGTTCGATTCTCGAAGAAAGCTTTGGTGAGTCCTCAATTCCAAGGACAATATCTACTTACTTCATATTATGTTAAGGCTCCTTCTTATGTTGCATACTTATTATTATCTAGGTGAGCCCGGGAAGTGTCTTGGCCCCCGCTCCATTCTAAGTTAGAGGTGTTGATAGATACTATGATGCATTTGAGCTATGAGCTTGACTCTTTTATGCTTTTGTGATTATCGAAGACATCCCTTAATCCCGCTCCCCTTTTGATTATATCACTTCTTGATATTTATTTGCTTCCACGATCAAGAATGTGTGAATGATATGCTAAGAAGCTTGTTTGGGATCCCTTAGGGTTCCCCATGCGCCATGTCACATCTAGGCCCTAGTCTTGGGCCGTGATGAGCTTTGTATCATAGAACTAGGTTGTTAATGTTCCCCAAAAGCCAACACTCCACATCAATTAGAGTCTTATTAATGGTTGTGAAGTGCACCATAGCTATGAATAGGAGGCTATGAGGTGTTTTAGGAAATATTTCCCTTTTTCATTATCTATGTCGTGATTTAGATGTAAAGTTAAGACTTTCCCTTCTAATGAATGCTCTTTGATCTTCTAGATCATGTCGATACTAAGAGGAGGCTAAGGAGAGCCCGTACACCCGAGGAACAACTGGCCCCTCCCGCACCTCAAGCTCCTCAAGATGGAGGAGTAGCCAAAGAAGAGTTCCGAGATGCCATCAAAATGTTGGCCTGAGCTATGACCAACCTAATGAACCAAGGGACCCAAGCCTCTCATGCTCCCACTCCGGCCTCAAGGGTTAGGAATTTCACAAGAATGAATCCACCGCAGTTTCATGGGTCCAAGCCGAAAGAGAATCCTCAAGAGTTCATTGATGAGGTACATAAGGTGTTATCTATCATGGAGATCAATTTTGATGAGAAAGAAGAATTAGCGACCTACCAACTCAAAGTTGTGGCTGAAATTTGGTTCACCCAATGGAAATTGGAAAGGATAGATAATGATGTTATTCCTGGGGAGGAGTTCAAAGTCGCCTTCCTCAATCGGTTCTTTTCTATCGAACTAAGAGAGGCTAAGATGATGGAGTTTATGAACCTTAAGAGTTGTTTCGTGAGTGTGAGAGAGTATGCCCTCTTGTTCAACATGCTTTCCAAGTATGCCCCATATTTAGTGGCCAACCCCAGAGCTCGAATGAACAAATTTGTGTTGGGAGTTTCTGACTTGTTTAATGAGGAGTGTCGTACCACCATGCTAGTAAGTGATATGGAGTTTCTCAACTCATCACTTATGCCGAACAACTAGAGGGGAATATGCTTAGAAAAAGAAGTGGTGAGTCCTAGAGGGCTCGATTTGAAGGTGGTTACCAAGGTTCTGAGGGTGTCGGGTTTTCTCAAGGCCACAATTACCAAGGACAAGGGTCTTCCAATGCTTCTAATATGAGATTTGCAAATAATAATCCAAGGTTCCAAGGTGGTGGTGGTGCAGTGTCTAACCATAGGTGCCAAAGATGTGGTGGGAACCATAGTGGGCCATGTTTGAGAAACTCTAATGCTTGCTATGGTTGTGGTGAAGTGGGTCACAAGGTTGTTGATTGTCCTTATGCTCAAAACAAAGTAGAGATGATCGTCCTCGAGGCCAAAGTGATAATACGAGTCAAAGGGCAAACGGAGGCCAACAAGGGGGTGCTCCGAGGCAAAATAGGTCATATGCCTTCCAAGGAAGGAAAGGAGTGGTTTAGGTACCTAATGTTGTCACTGGTATGTTAAAGGTTTATTATTATGATGTGTATGCATTGATTGATCCAGGTGCCACTCTTTCTTTCATTACTCCTATTGTTAACAAAAGCCTTCGTGTGAGTCCTAATTTTTTTTGTGAACCTTATAAAGTGTCTACCTACATTGGTGAGTCCATTGTTGCTAAAAGAGTCTATAGAAATTGTCCCGTGTTCATAGTGCATACAGTCTTGCCTTGTGATTTTGTTGAATTAGATATAGTGGATTTTGATATCATTCTTGCGATGGATTGGTTACATGCATATTATGCCTCCATTGATTGCAGAACCCATAAGGTTAAATTCTAATTCTCTAATGAGCCAGTCCTTGAGTGGAATAGTCATGATGTGGTGGTCAAAGGTAGATTTATTTCTTGTCTTAAAGCCTAAAAGTTGATTTCTAAGGGTCACCTTTATCATCTTGTTAGGGTTAATTATATTAAGTCTAAGGCCCCACCTATTGAGTTGGTTCTGGTGGTTAATGAGTTTCTTGATATTTTTACCGATGAGCTTCTTCGTGTTCCTCCCGGAAGGGAAATAGACTTTGGTATAGATCTCCTTCTCAATAAGCAATCCATTTCCATTCCCTCTTAGCGTATGGCCTCGGCGGAACTAAAGGAATTGAAGGATCAATTGAAGGAATTTTTGGAGAAGGGTTTCATAAGGCCTAGTAAGTCACCTTGGGATGCACCGATGTTGTTTATAAAGAAAAAAGATGGTTCCTTTAGGATGTGCATCGATTACTGGCAACTAAATAGTGTTACCCTAAAGAACAAGTACCCTCTACCAAGGGTTGATGACCTTTTTGATCAACTACAAGGGGATAGTAACTTTTCTAAGATTGATCTTCGGTCCGGATACCACCAAGTGAAGGTGAGGGAGTGTAATATTCCAAGATGGCTTTTCAGACTAGGTCTGGGTACTTTGAATTTATGGTAATGTCTTTTGGCATGACTAATGCATCGGCTACATTTATGGATCTCATGAATAGGGTCTTCAAACCCTACCTTGATATGTTTGTGGTGGTCTTTATTGATGATATATTGACTTATTCTTGGACTGAGGAAGAGCATGTGCATCACTTGAGGGTGGTGTTGCAAATCTCGAGGGATGAGTGGTTGTTTGCTCAACTTGAAAAATGTGAATTTTGGTTGAAAGAGGTTGCTTTTTTAGGGCATGTGGTGTCGGGTCATGGCATTAAGGTGGATCATAAGAAGATGAAGGTGATAAGAAATTGGCCTAGACCCTTGACTCCGTGGATATTAGGAGTTTCTTGGGTTTAGCGGGTTACTACCGGAGGTTTGTGAATGGCTTCTTTTCAATAGTTTCCCTATGACAACGTTGACCCAAAAGAAGGCAAAGCTCGTGTGGAGCAATGAATGTGGAAAGAGTTTTCAAGCTTTGAAAGATAAGCTTGTCTCCGCTCCTATCTTGGTTATACCAGAATGGTTGGAAGGATTTGTGGTTTATTGTGATGCCTCAAGAATTGGTTTGGGATAAAATGGCAAGGTGATTGCATATGCCTCTAGGCAACTTAAGGTGCATGAGCGAAGCTATCCCAGCCATGATTTTGAATTGGCAGTCATGGTATTTTCTTTGAAAATTTGGCATTACTAATTGTATGGGGTTCATGTTGATGTGTTTATCGACTACAAGAGTCTCCAATATGTGTTCACACAAAATGATATTAATTTGAGACAATGACGGCGTTTAGAGCTTCTTAAAGACAATGACATGAGTGTGCATTGTTTCCTTAGCAAATCTAATATTGTGGTTGATACCCTAAGAAGAGTGTCTAGGGGTAGTCCAGCTCATATTGATGTTGGTAACATGGAGGTGGCTAGAGAAGTTCCCCGGTTTGCTAGGTTGGGGTTCAGGTTGGCTAAAGTTCAAAATGGTGGTGTAGTGGTTTTTCATGGTTCTAAATCTTATTTGATTAAGGAAGTAAAACCAAACCAAGATCTTGACCCTAACTTGCTAGAGTTGAAGACCTTGGTAAAGGATGGTAAAGTGGAGGTTTTCTCCCAAGGGTGAGATGGTGCCCTTAGGTACCAAGGTTGGTTATGTGTGCCAAATGTTGATGATTTGAAGGAGATGATTTTGAAGGAGGCACATAATTCATCCTATTCTATTCACCCCGTTTCCACAAAGATGTATAGAGACTTCAGGGAGGTGTATTTGGGGTTGTATGAAGAGGGATATTTCCAAGTTCGTATCTGGATGTCATAATTTCCAACAAGTGAAATCTAAATATCAAAGGCGGGGTGGCTAGCACAAGATAAAGAAATTCCTACTTGGAAGTGGGAATAGATCAACATAGATTTTTTGGTTGGGTTGCCTAAGACTAGGAGACACATTGACTCTAGTTTGGTTGTTAAGGATAGAATGACAATGTAGTCTCACTTTCTACCGGTCAGAACCACTTATGGTGCCGAAGATTATGCCAAGTTGTATATTCATGAGTTGGTTAGATTCCATGGGGTGCCCTTGTCTATCATTTCAAATCGTAGTACTCAATTCACTTCTCATTTTTGGAGGTCCTTCCAAAGTGTTCCTGGTACCAAGGTTAAGCTTAGCACCACTTTTCATCCTCACATGGATACTCAAGACAAAAGAACTATCCAAACTCTTGAGGATATGCTTAGGGCATGCATTTTTGAGTTTAAGGGTAGTTGGAATGAACATCTTCCACTTATTGAGTTTGGCTATAACAGTAGCTACCACCCAAGCATTGGCATGGCTCCCTTTGAAGCTTTGTATTATAGGCATTGTAGATCCCCGATTGGGTGGTTTGATGTGGGAGAAATGGCATTGCTAGGTTCGGATTTGGTTATGGAATCCTTGGAAAAGGTGAGGTTGAGAAGGGAGAGGTTGAAGATTGCCCAAAGTAGAGAAAAGTCCTAATCCGATGTGAGAAGAAGAGATCTTGTACTTAAGGTTGGTGATTGGGTTTACTTGAAGTTATCACCCATGAAGGGAATGGGCCAATTTGGTAAGAAAGTGAAATTGAGCCCAAGGTTTGTGGGTCCTTATAAAGTTTTGAGGAGAGTTGGTAAGGTTGCATATGAGTTAGAGTTGCCCAAGGAGATGAATATGGTTCATCCAGTCGTCCATGTGTCTATGTTAAGGAAGTGTGTATGTGACCCAAATGCTATAGTGCCCTTAGAAATTGTGGGTGTTGTAGAAGATAATTTGACCTATGAGGAGGTCCAGGTAGAGATGTTGGATAGACAAGTGAATAGGTTGAGAAACAAAGATATAGCATCCGTCAAGGTCCTTTAGAGGAATCAACAAGTTGAAAGTGTCAAATGGGAAGTCGAGGCGAACATAAAAAATGATAACCATATCTCTTCCACTCTACTTAAGTCGAAGGTAATTACGTAACTCCCCTTTATGATTTCAAGTATTAAGTTTTAGCCCTCATGTCATTTTGCATGCATTCATGTTTGTGGTAACAAGTTTATGGTGATTTTTGACATTCATGTTGACATTTTTGAAAATGATGTTTAAATACATTTGTTACATTTATGCCAGGCAGAAATCTTCATATTTACTTCTCTTACGCATGTTTCTTTGACATTAGCGGACGAAAGATCCCAAGGGAGATATATCAAAACTCCCCTCATGTTCTTCGGAATGCCTCATAGTCATAATTTCCATGTATCTTAAAATTCGTGCGTGATTTTAAAAATCCAACTTCACATTCTCGATCAGGGGGAAAATTGAGTGGAAAATGTGTATAGCACGAATTTTAGAAGACCCGTAGTGAAAATTAATTTCTGCTAAATTTATGATTTCTAGTGGTTGTTCGCGCCCAAGGTGCGATGTGCCTAGGGTGCGCCATTGTGTAAATTGTAGTCCACGTTTGCTTCACGTCGCTCTAGGGACGCGAACAAGTGCAATATTTTCCTTACTTTTCTTATTCGCCCAAGGACATTGGTGTCATCGCCCAATGCCCACTTAAACATGAAATCTCGCACACTTCATCATTTTCAACTCTATAACTCACAAAACTCTCTCTAAAACCTCTCTAAGACTCTATCAATTCTCTCATTCAAATCTAAGGATCTCAAGCTCAATTTCAGGACTCAAGGACTCATTTCAAGCTCTAAGTCTACTTCAAGTTCATTTCAATGAATTCAAGGTTTAAGGTATGTGGGTCTTCATCCATGAATACTTTCACCCATGGAGCCCAACCTTCCCTTTTCCTGAAAATTGCATGCTTTCAAGTTGTATTACCTATGGGTATCTCCTATTATGGATTATGAATATAAATTATGTTGGGGTTTTACCAAATATTGATTGATTTTGTATGAATGTCTATTTCAAGATTCTCTCCTGTATTGATTTGCCTATTGAGACTGTGGACGTTTTGAGCTATGAAACTATGAACTATTATGAACTTTTTTGATGGATTTTGAGGTACACTGCATGAGGATTTTACTACCATATTGGTGGGTTAATTTGCATTGAGTTTACTCATATTATTTCACTATTGAATTTCATGATTTTGAACAAGCACTATGAATCCACCATGTGTTTGATAAAATGATATGACAAGAATTCTCAAGTTATTGATGATTAATTACATGATTTACAAGTTAAGTGACTATATGATGATTAAGGGCTTCAAGCATTTATTGAATTCATGAAAAGTATCTATGATGTTGCAAGTATCAAGTTTATCCCTATTTAAAGATTTTTGCCTCTTTTGAGCCATTCATATGAAAGCAAGGGTTTATGTATGATTATTATCTACTGTCATGTTAAAATTAGGCTCACTAATAGAGGTCAAGCATGTTTATGAGCTACTCATGTTATATTATCATGTTTCTTACAAGTTATTCAAGTTATGACTATTTCAAGCATTCCGTGGGATTTGACTTAATAAAGATTGAGGCTTAAGATGGGGGCTCGACTCAAGGGATCCTTATAAAATGTCTTTAGTCTCTAAACTATTTACCACATAGGATTATATGATATCCCTCTTATTGTTTCTTGTTGATCCATCTAGTTATACCACACCTTGTCAGGAGGAGGGGGGTTGACATGGCTTGGATTATGCATATTATCATGTATGGTTTACCTTGGCAACTATACCAAACCTTGTCAAGGGGGTGACATGGCTCGATCACCTTGTCCAGGGGGTGACATGCTCGATCACCTTACCAAGGGGGTGAATGCCTTGGATTCCAAGTAGTAGCTCATCTAGTCTATTTCGGTTAAGGTCTCTTCCCATATATGTATTATGTATTATGAAAGTTGAATGTTTTACAAGCATGTTATATTACAAGCATTGGTCATGCATGCCATGTTGAGATTATGTATATCCATTTCTTATGATTATGAGGGTGAGCCAAAGAATTGTCTTGGCCCCCGCTGCATTCTATGTTAGAGCTGTTGTTGGATACTATGATGTATTTATGCTATGAGCTTGACTCTTTTATGCTTTTATGATTATCAAAGACTTCCCTTATCACTTGTTTATGTTTATTTGCTTCCGCGATCAAGGATGTATGAATGATATGCTAAGAGGATTGTTATAGGTCCCTTCAGGTTCCCCATTCACCGTGTCATGTCTAGGACCTAGGCTTAGATCATGAAATGAATGGTCCTTTCGGCCTCACCATTCATTTGTGGGTGAAATGTCATACTAAGCTTGACTTTTGAAGCAAAGCCCTTTTGGAAGCCCTTTTGAGCTTTAGTTCTCTGGCGAAATCCCTAAAGTTTACTATCTTAAAACCCTCAAAGATCTTTGGACTGATCCAAAGAACAAGCTAAAGGTTGAATAGTACGTCAGTACCTATTCCCAAAAACAAAGGGCTACGATACCATTTAAAAACTAGCAATTAATTTGCAATAAAAGTAAGCAATGATAAAAATTTCATAAACAGTGTTAATGTATCTTCCAAAGCAAGTCAGATTGCTAAAACAGAAAGCAGTTTTGAAAACTGGAGTATTCCAGAAGAACCCTTTCAAAAGATTTACCAAATAGGTAGGTTTAGCTTCATTAGGAAACATGATATAAAGACCTGTGAGTCTACTATAGCTATTAATAATTCTTTAGAAATTATTAAGCTTTTAAATGAACAAGACATAGGTAGATATAAAACTTAGTTTAACTATCTACATATAGGACTTGTTCAAGTAGCCATAAAACCTCTTTTTAGAAAAGGTCTTGATATTCCTGCTTGTGCAGTTCCTATAGATGCTAGGTTCCTAAACTTTGAGGATTCCCTCTTAGGAGTAATTGAAAGTAATTTGGCTGAAGGGCCTATTTACTTCAATTGCTATCCTAATTTCTTTGTAGATATCAATGATCCAAACATATTGGATACCTTAACTTTTAATGTTAAAACAAAATACATGAATAGTAAAGCGGACACTAGAGAAATAGCTGTCATTTATCGAGTCTATTATAGACTCACGAGTACCACTCTAGCCCCTAAAGCTAAAATCAGAAGTGTTAAAGGTGTCACCATGCTAATGGAAGCCAACCAGGAGCATAGTACTGCCTTTGTTCCCCGGCTTGTTAAGTGGACTGACATCTTAGGAAGAACTGACTGGCACTTTGAGGCTGTTGCCCAACCTAGACCCTCTTTTTCTGAAAAAAGACAAATAGAAAGGGTGATCCGAAATCCAGATGGATCTTTAGATCTCAAATTCCTCGACTATAAGTTAACTGAAATCTCTATATTAACTTCCAAAACCCGGGAGGAGTCTAGTAGTTATTCCAATGATAAAGGGAAACTCAGAGGAGTTGACTTCTTTAGCAAAATACCTAAAGTTTAATATCCACCAAGGGTCCGTGAACCCAGTAGTCCTACAAACTCTGACATGGAACCGCCTAAACATTATACCGACCCCAGTTTACGTGTCATCAAAGTAGAAGATAATTATTCTCCTAATCTTAAAACCATCAAAGATCTTTGGACTGATCCAAAGCACAAACTAAAGGTTGAATGGTACATCAGTACCTATTCCTAAAAACAAAGACCTCTGATACCATTTAAAGCCTAGTAATTAATTTGCAATAAAAGTATGCAGTAGCAAAAATTTTGAATAAAACTTACTTAAAACAGCTTAAAAACTTGCATTGATAAGGAGAATTATTAGGAGATTAAAATAGAGAGAAGGTCTGAAGAAAATAAAAGGTTATTTTTTGATCTGCCTTCTAGTGTATAAAAGAGGGTCTTATATAGATCCTAAAAGTTGATTGAATGCATCTGGTGCATCCATTTGAACGGCTAAGATCTTGCCGACACTTAGGATTCTTTAGAGATAAGATTGTGGTAGGTTTAGTGGGCCTCCATCAATGATGTTGAGTGTTGCGTGGCTAGTGGGTCCTGGAACAATACCCTGTCGAGATTCCTTTTAGGAATAACGAGTGTCTTTTGGGAAAAAGAAATTACGATTCTTTGAATCTCTTCCTTTTCCCAATGGTCATTTTCCTATTCATAATAGGCATCTTGATAGGCCTGGGCCATCCCTTTGAGGGAGCATATGTCTCCATTGTTACTTTCTTCTGATGAGTTAGCTTCTGTTATGAGCTGCATTACTGCGGTTTCATCCTGCCTATCAATGTCTTGAAGAGATTGCTTGAGCTTCCTCTTGAGTTCTTCCTTAGAGGGTTTGGATGGACTAAGCCTTGATTTTCTAATACTATCCATTTTGGATTTTGGAACCCATTCTTTGATTTTTATCTCCGTGGATAAATACCTAATTATTTCGATTTCTGTTATCGTGAAGTTCCAACTAATAATATATGAAATTCTTTTTTAAATATAATATTTACATATTTTTATCTAAATTGGTAATGTTGATATCTCATGCTTTAGCTGAAATTCCTCGAACCGTTGCAGGAACTATTTAGGAAGGATTGCGTAATTTCCTCCAAAATATTTCCACCATTCGTAGAACCATCAAGGAATAATGGTAGTTACTAGCTCAGAGTAATATTTGATAAACCATGTATGAGCAGGTCTAACGTATAAGAAGTTAAATCAAGAATCTTTGTAAGTATACCAGTTGTAGGTTTGGGGTTTGTGATTCATGCTTAATGTAATTGGTGTAAGCAAATGATCTACTAGTCATTCAAATGGGGATAAAATCTTCTTGATCTTACATCTAGAGTATTGAATGAATTCTGGTTTTTTTTCGCTGTAAATGTGTTCTATTTCAAAAGAGTCGGTGTCTATCAAGATTGGTTCAAACAACAATCTAGTGTATAGTATGGCTTTGTTGTCCACGAAGTCGTTGTTGATATAGAAGGGTTTAACAAGGTCCATAACCTTGAAGTTTTCATATTCCTTTTCCAAGGCCAAGATTGAAATCACCTAGTTAGTCATGTATTCAAATGTTTCGGCTTTTATGGGTGTGTTGGTGCTTTTGGGGCAGTAACTCTGAGGTCCACTGCTTGTGCAAAAGATTCAGGGAACTTCATCTCATAACTCTTTTTATTTTGTTTAATAGAACGATTTTGAGAACTGGACTCTGCTTTTGGTCCTGCAATTTTTGGAAGATCGGCTAAAATCGAATATTTGCTTAGGTGTTTTGTTGATGGTAGGGGAGGAAACGAGGGCCTTAGTTGTACTAGGCTTGGTGCAAAAGGCCTTGCTGAGGGCCTTTCTTCTTGTGCTCCTTCGAATGGAGTGTTAGGTCTTACCTGCTTCATGTCCTGTGAGGAATTCTCTAGTTAAGAAGTCAGGGAGAGAATTGTTTTCTCCTTTAATAAATTCACTTTTAAAATCAAAGCTAGATAGGAGAGCTTGCCATGTAGCAAATATCTGTTTTGAAACTAGACTTTTACATTCTTTTGTAAAATTTTTTTGCAGACTTACAGTCTACTCGAAGTAAAAACTCTTTGTTAATTAAATCATCTTGAAATTTTGTGATACATAGCCTTATAGAAAGGACTTCCTTTTTTACAGTACTGTAATTTTTCACGGACGAATTCCAAACACCGGATGTATACCTGAGAAGTTGTTCACTACTAGCTGGACTAACTTGTTGTTTAAGGATTCCTCCATATCCTATGTCATAGGCGTCTGTTTCTACTACCATGAAGGCTTCAGGATTTTATATGCCTAAATATGGGAGATTTTGCACTAATTGCTTAATCCTTTTTACACTATTGGTTTGTTATTCACTCCAAGGTACAGGATTTTTCCTAAGTCTCTTGTAGAGAGGCTCACAGATTTTTTTGATATTAGAGATAAAATCAACTACATAATTAAGGCTTCCTAAAAATTTTTGCAGTTGGGTTTTATCCTTGATTTCATCATGAAATTAATTAGAGAATTCTATGGCTCTACAAATGGGTTTGTGAGATCCTTGATAAAGGTCATGTCCTAAAAATCTGGTAGAAGTCTGAAAGAGCTTCATCTTTTTAGCACTTACTACTAGGCCATTAGTCTTAATGATCTTGAAGAAAGTATTAAGATGTTTGAAGTGAGAATCACTGTCCTCAGAGAAAATTAAGACATCATCTATGTAAACTATAGACATGTAGCTGTAAGGATTAAAATCTTCTTCATAATATTTTAAAATTCAGAAGGGGCGTTTTTTAAGCCAAAAGTTAAAGCATTCCATTCATTTATATTGAATGCTTTTTTATACTTATCTTTTTCGGCGACTTGAATCTGCCAAAATCCTGACATTATATCAAAATTGCTATAAAGGTTTATTTTATAAGTTTTTTTTAGACGATCCCTTTTATTAGGGATCGGATGTCTAATCCATTTTAGAACAGAATTAAGAGGTTTATAGTTTATAACTAACCTAGGGGCACCTCTTTCCTTTTCAGCACTATTATTAACATAAAACGCTGAGCAACTCCAAGGGGAGTTAGGGTGGCGGATTATCCCATTTTTTAATAATTTATTTTGTCTACTTTTTGCAGATTTTCATCATTTCATGATTTATCTTAATTGGTCTGGCTTTGGTGGGAATGTTCCTTTCATCGAAGCCACTTATGTAGGGTAGTTCTACAGAATGCTTTTTTCTTTCCCAAAATGCATTAGGAAATTCAGAGCAAGTTTCTTTTTCATAGTTATCTTGAAGGGTTTTGACATTAATGACTATTCCCGGGGTTTCTAAAATTTGCTTAATTCTTTCTATCTTTATTTCTTCTTGTAGGAAGGAAATATGAGTAGATAGTCTATTTATTTTGAAAATAGCCTTTTCTATTATTAAATTACTTTCTTCAGGAAAGAGGGTTTTTATAGACTTTTTGGTCATGGACGATAGTATGTATACCATCAAAATCATTGGTATAAGGTGTTAACTAGTTAATAAAGTGTAATCCCAAAATAATATCTTCATTGATATTTTCGGTTATTACAAAATCATTTGTAAAGAAACATTTTTATTGCAAATATGAGCTTTAGAAAGTTTATAATTAATTATCATTCATTCAACTATGGTGGAATAAAGACTGGTAGTGCTTTTTTCTAAGTACTTTAGAGGAATTATACCTTTAATAATACATTTGCGATTAGCACCGCTGTCGAGAAGGGCTACCTTCTAAATAATAAGCTCTTTTCCTATAATCATTTTTATAGGAATATGTTGACTTAAAGATTTAATAGTGGATATTACAGGTTTATTTTCTTAAAGTAAATCCTCCTGATCAAGTTCTTTGTCCGGAAAGTTGGATTCAATTAAATTGTTACTTTTAAAAGAAACAGATTTTTTCTCTTCCTCTTTAGAGGAAGCATGTCTAAGTACTTGGTCTGCCAGGGTGTTTAACTCTATATGATCAAGTCTTGATTTAATTTCCTTTACTTCCTTTTTAAGAAGAGTGACCTTTTCTTTTAAATCAGAAATGGAGGGGTCGGGAGGTTTTTCAAATCAAGACATTACATTTTTTATACTAAAAGGTTCACTGACCTTAGAAGAACTTTCTCCTTTGGAACTAATGATGATCTTGTTTAATTCCATGATATATTTGGTTCTAGATTCGTCATCTTTGATGTGATCTATGATATCAAAAAGGACTTCTTTCGATTCTTCTGAAATAACCTGGATTGCATTTTTCGTGCTATGACAAAATACATTATCGCACGAACTGTCTTCTCCTGACTAACTTTGATCAGTTTCATAGGTGACTTTGATATTTTCTCCGTCACTGTAATTTTCTTCTGAGGAAGTATATTCAGAAGACTCACTATCTTGAAGGATAGAAAAAGTTTTTCTTTAGTGATTTCATCAAGCCCTAAGAGATTAATCTTGTTCTTTTTCTTAGAAGATTTGCATTGATTAGCTCGATGACGCCTTTTTCCACAATTCCAGCATACATCTTCTTTGGAAGCTGGTCTCCTTTTTCTGAATTTTTTTTAGTAGGTTTCTCCTGATCTTCTGTGGAGGATTTTCTCCTAGTTTTGTGGGACAGTCTTTTTGGTAATCTTTTATTTCTTTTGGATGGAGGGGGCTCTGTTTTGGTAATTCCAAAGTCTTGAAAGAAACTTCCTAACTCTTTGTTAGAAGATTTTTCATCTCTTTTGAGTTGATTTTTTAGTATTATATCTTACATAGCTCTAGGACAACGGTTTTAATAAAATAGGCAATATCACCATAAGTCATTTGACTATACGGAATCTTACCATCAAATCTATCTTTGATTTTGGTTCTTACCTTATCTCCAAATAGTGGAGGTAGCCAGCTAATAAAGCATTCCTTCCAAAAATCATTATCGCAATCAGGTCTGATCATGACCTTTACTATAAAATTATCTTTATACCATTTGAAGTCGGTTAACTTGGGCAGGATAGATTATTAAGGATTTCTAAGCTCCTATCCTGGAAGAGTTTGGGCTCTCTAACGAAATGTTTGGCAATGTGGTAGAGAAGTGTAGCACAACTGTTTTCTCTAGTTTGTTGGGTTGAGGTATCAGTACCCCCTTCAATCATGTTTTTAACATTATTTGAGAAATAATTATCCTACCAATGTCTAAGCATTCCGGTGAATCCTGCAGTTATCATTGTAGCTGCTTCTTTATTAGATGCTCCTCTGATTTTGTAGGCGGTTATGGCTACGCCCATTTCATGGAATTTATTGTAGATTTGGTGTTCCACTAGACCATCAATATTCCATTTAGTTATGCTTGTTGTTTTATGTGAAGAGGTCGAGAGGATGGGTATTTTCTTCGAATTGGGTATCCAGAAAGGAAGGTCTCTTATAGTAATTTTTCCGATTATGGTATCGGTCGTTGGAAAGTTTAAGTAACGTATTTTCTTCTGTGAGAGTCTTAACACTTTCTTTCTCTTTATTAGAGATGCTGAATTTGGCTAATTTCTCATTAATTTGTTCTATAATTTTCCCTGAGACTTCAAAGTCATTACTTAGTTTGGGAAACTTGTCTTTTGAAAACTCTGGAAGGTATAAAGATGGGATTAGGTTCAAGAGTAATGCTAGTACTACGAGTTTTAGTTTTTGAGGATTTTGTCCTTGAAATATATTCTTTTCTTTAGACTTTTCAATTTGTTGAGAGACGGTGTTAACAATCTATTAGTATAGTTATTTTGTTCAATAAGTTTATCAATATCTTTATTAAGGGGAGAAAAATGAGGTTTTTCTCTTTTTAGCTTAAAAGAAGAAGTAATGATGATCTCATTTGAATGAGGAATTTTTATCCCTTCTAATGGAGGAGTGGTTGATTCTATGGTTTTATTGGACTGAGTATACCATTTATTGATGATGACTTGTAGAGAATTTCTTTGGTCCTCAATTTTTCCAGTGATTTCGAACCATTTAAAGAATTCAATATCACATTTAATTCTTTTCATATAAGCAATACATTCTTTTCCAAATAGACCTCTTTCTTTTTGGGAATAGGTACTGACGTACCATTCAACCTTTAGCTTGTTCTTTGGATCAGTCTAAAGATCTTTGAGGGTTTTAAGATTAGGAGAATAATTATCTTCTGCTTTGATGACACCTAAACTGGGGTTGGTAGAATGTCTAGGCAGTTCCATGTCAGAGTCTGTAGGACTACTGGGTTCATGGACCCTCAGTTGATAGTAAATTTTGGCGATTTCGCCAGAGAAGTCAACTCCTCAAAGTTTTCCTTTATCGTTGGAATAACTACTAGACTCCTCTCGGGTTTCGGAAGTTGATCCAGAGATTTCACTTAACTTATAGTCAAGGAATTTAAGATCTATAGATCCATCTGGATTTTAGATCACCCTTTCTATTTGTCTTTTTTTTTTAGAAAAAGAGGGTCTAGGTTGGGCAACAGCCTCAAATTACCAGTCAGTGCTTCCTAGGATGTCATTCCACTTAAGAAACCGTGGAACAAAGACAGTACTATGCTCCTGGTTTTCTTCCATTAGCATGGTGACACCTCTAACACTTTTGATTTTAGCTTTAGGGCTAGAGTGGTACTCATGAGTCTATAGAAGACTCGATAAAAGACAACTCTTTCTCCAATGTCTGCTTTACGATTCATGTTTTTGTTTTAATATTAAGAGTTAAGGTATCCAATATGTTTGGATCATTAATATCTATAGAGATACTTAGCTGTATACTGTCTGGCTCTGGTCAATATAGATAGTTGCTCATATTAAGTATGTATACTGCCAACATGGCTCTGGTACCATTTAAAAACTAGCAATTGATTTGCTATTAAGATATGCACTAATAAAAATTTTGAATAAAGAAACTTACTTAAAACAACTTTAAAACCTGCATTGATAAGGAGAATTATTAGCAGATTACAATAGAGTGAAGGTTTGAAGAAAATAAATGGTTATTTTTTTCCGCCTTCTAGTGTACAAAAGAGGGTCATATATAGATCCTAAAAGTTGATTGAATGCATCTGGTGCGTCCATTTGAACGACTGAGATCTTGCAGACACTTAGGATTCTTTAGAGATAATATTGTGGTAGGTTTAGTGGGCCTCCATCAATGATGTTGAGTGTTGCGTGGTTGGTGGGTCCTGAAACAGTACCCTGTCGAGATTCCTTTTAGGAATAGTGAGTGTCTTTTTAGAAAAAGAAATTTCGATTCTTTGAATCTCTCCCTTTTCCCAGAGGTCATTTCCCTATTCATAATAGGCATCCTGATAGGCCTGGGCCATCCCCTTAAGGGAACACATGTCTCCATTGTTGCTTTCTTCTGATGAGTTAGCTTCTATATGAGTTGCATTATTACGGTTTCATCCTGTTTATCAATGTTTTGAAGATTTTGCTTGAGCTTCCTCTTGAGTTCTTCCTTAGAGGGTTTGGATGGACTGAGGATTGATTTCCTAATACTGTCTGTTTTGGGTTTTGGTACCCATCCTTTGATTTTTATCTCCTTGGATAAATACCTAATTCTTTCAGATTCTGTTATCGTGAAATTCCAACTAATAATATATGAAATTCTTTTTTGAATATAATATTTACACATTTTAATGTGAATTGATAATGTTGATATCTCCTGCTTTAGCTTAAATTCCTCGAACCGGTGCAGGAACTGTTTAGGAAGGATTTCGTAATTTCCTCCAAAATATTTCCACCATTCGTAGAACCATCTAGGAATAATGGTAGTTACTAGCTCAGGACAATATTTGATAAACCATGTATGATTAGGTCTAACGTATAGGAAGTTAAACCAGGCATCTTTGTAAGTATATTAGTTATAGGTTTGGAGTCTGTGATTCTTGCTTAATGGAATTGGTGTAACCAAATGATCTACTGGCCATTCAAATGGGTATAAAATCTTCTTGATCGTAAATATAGAGTACTGAATGAATTCTGGATTTTTTTACTATAAATATGTTCTATTTTAGTAAAGTCGGTGTCTTTCAAGATTGCTTCAAAGAAGAATGTAGTGTGTAGTGGCTCTTTGTTGTCCACGAAGTTGCTCTTGATATAGCAGGGATTAACTAGGTCCATAACCTTGCAGTGTTCATATTCCTTGTCTAAGGCCAAGATTGTAACCACCTTGGTAGTCATGTATTCAAATGTTTCGGCCTTTGTGGGCGTAGTTGGTGCTTTTGGAGCGGTAACTTTAGGGTCCATTGCTTGTGCAAAAGATTCAGGGATCGTCATCTCATAACTCTTTTTATTCTGTTTAATAGAATTATCTTGAGAAGTGGACTCTGCTTCTGTTCTTGCAATTTTTGGAAGATCGGATAAAATCGAATATTTATTTAGGTGTTGTGGTGATGGTAGAGGAGGAAAAGAGGGCCTTAGGTATATAGGCATGGTGCAAAAGGCCTCGCTGAGGGCCTTTCTTCTTTTGCTCCTTTGATGGAGAGTTAGGTCTTACCTCATTCGGGGAGCGAATTGTTTTCTCCTTTATTGAATTCAATTTTCAAATCAAAGCTAGATAGGAGAGCTAGACTAACTTGTTGTTTAAGGATTCCTCCATATCCTATGTCAGAGGTGTCTGTTTCTACTACCATGAAGGCTTTAGGATTTGATATTCCTAAGCATGGGAGATTTTGCACTAATTGCTTAATCCTTTTTACATTATTGGTTTGTTCTTCACTCCAAGGTACTGGATTCTTCCTAAGTCTCTTGTAGAGAGGCTCACAGATTTGTCTGATATTAGGGATATATTCAGCTACATATTTAAGGCTTCCTAAAAACTTTTGCAGTTGGGTTTTATCCTTGAGTTCACCAAGAAATTTATTAGACAATTTTATGGCTCTACAAATGGGTTTGTGAGATCCTTGATAAAGGTCATGTCCTAAAAATTTGATAGAAGAATGAAGGATCTTCATCTTTTTAGCACTTACTACTAGGCCATTAGTCTTAATGATCTTGAAGAAAGTTTTAAGATGTTTGAAGTGAGAATAAATGTCCTTAGAGAAAATTAAGACATCATCTATATAAACTATAGACATGTAGCTATAGGGAATAAAAATTTGATTCATAATATATTGAAATCCAGAAGGGGCATTTTTTAAGCCAAAAGGTTAAAGATTCCATTCGTATTGTCCAAAAGGCACTTTTAATGCTGTTTTATACTTATCTTTTTCGGCGACTTGAATCTGCCAAAATCCTGACTTCATATCCAACTTGCTATAAAAGTTTGCTTTATAAGTTCTTTTAGAAGATCCCTTTTATTAGAGATCGGATGTCTAATCCATTTTAGGATAGAATTAAGCGGTTTATAATTTATAACTAACGTGGGGGGTCCTTTTTCCTTTTCAGCACTATGATTAACATAAAACGCTGAGCAACTCCAAAAGGAGTTAGAGTGGACGATTATTGCATTTTTTAATAATTGTTTTATCTCCTTTTTGCATATTTCCATCATTTCTTGATTCATCTGATTGGTCTGGCTTTGGTAGGAATGTCCCATTCATCGAATCCACTTTTGTAGGTTAGTTCTACAGAATGCCTTTTTCTTTCCTAAAATGCATTAGGAAGTTCAGAGCAAATTTCTATTTCAAAGTTATCTTGAAGGGTTTTGATTTTAATGACCATTCCCGGGTTTTTAAAATTTGCTTAGTTCTTTCTATCTTTATTTCTTCTTGTAGGAAGGAAATATGACTAGATAGTCTATTTATTTTGAAAATAGTCTTTCTTTTATTAAATTACTTTCTTCAGGAAAGAGGATTTTTATAAAAGGGAAGAAGACTTTTTGGTCATGGGCGATGGTATGTATACCGTCAAAATTATCGGTATAAGGTTTTAACTGGTTAATAAAGGGTAATCCCAAAATAATACCTTTATTGATATTTTCGGTTATTACAAAATCATTTGTAAAGCAAATATTGTTATTGCAAAATATGAGCTTTAGAAAGTTTACAACTAATTTTCATTCGTTCACCTATGGCGGAGTAAAGACGGGTATTACTTTTTCCTAAATACTTTAGAGGAATTAGCCCTTTAATAATACAATTGCAGTCAGCACCGCTGTCGAGAAGGTCTACCTTGTTAATAATAAGTTTTTTTCCTATAATCATTTTTATAGGAATATGTTGCCTTAAAGATTTAACAGTGGATACTACAGGTTTATTTTCTTTAAGTAAATCCTCCTGATCAAGTTCTTCGCCCGGAAAGTTGGATTCAATTAAATTGTTACTTTTAAAAGAAACATACTTTTTCTCTTCCTCTCTAGAGGAAGCATGTCTAAGTACTTGGTCTGCCAGGGTGTTTAACTCTATATGACCAAGTCTTGATTTAATTTCCTTTACTTCCTTTTTAAGAAGAGTGACCTCTTCTTTTAAATCAGAAATGGAAGGGTCGGGAGGTTTTTCAAATTTAGAAGTTAGATTTTTTATATTAAAAGGTTCAAGGACCTTAGAAGAACTTTCTCCTTTTGAATTAATGATGATCTTTTTTAATTCTAAGATATATTTGGTTCTAAATTCGTCATCTTTGATGTGATCTATGATGTCAAAAAGGACTTCTTTCGATTCTTCTGAAATAACCTGGATTATATTTTTCGTGCAATCATAAAATATATTATCGCACGAACAATCTTCTCTTGACTGTCTTTGATCAGTTTCATAGGCGACATTGATATTTTCTTCATCATTGTAATTTTCTTTTGAGGAAGTAGATTCAGAAGACTCACTATATTGAAGGATAGAAAAAAGTTTTTCTTTAGTGCTTTCATCAAGCCCTATGAGAGTAATCTTCTTCTTTTTCTTAGAAGATTTGCATTGATTAGCTCGATGACCCCTTTTTCCACAATTCTTGCATACATCTTCTTTGGAAGCTGGTCTCCTTTTTCTGAATATCTTTTTAGTAGGTTTCTCCTAATCTTTTCTATAGGATTTTCTCCTAGTTTTGTGGGACGATCATTTTGGTAATTTTTTAGTTCTTTTGGATGGAGGAGGCTCTGTTTTGGTAAATCCAAAGTCTTGAGAGAAACTTCCTAACTCTTTGTTAGAAGACTTTTCATCTCTTTTGAGTTGATTTTTTAGTTTTATATCTGTACATAGCTCCAGGCCAACGGTGTTAATAAAACTAGCAATATCACCAGAAGTCATTTGACTATACAGAATCTTACCATCACATCTATCTTTGATTTTGGTTCTTATCTTGTTTACAAATAGTGGAGGTAGCCCTTAATAAAGCGTTCCTTTCATAAATCACTATCACAATCAAGTCTGATCATGACCTTTACTATAAAATTATCTTTATACCAATTGAAGTCGGTTAACTTTGGGGAAGATAGATTATTAAGGATTTCTAAGATCCCATCCTAGAAGAGTTTGGGCTCTTTAACAAAATGTTTTGCAATGTGGTAAAGAAGTGTAGCACAGGCGTCTTCTCTAGGTTGTTGGGTCGAGGTTTCAGTACCCCCTTCAATTTTTATAATTGTTTCAATGGTGGTGGCATTATAAATCGTGTTTTTAACATTATCTAAGAAATAATTATCCCACCAATGTCTAAGCATTCCGATGAGTCCTGCAGTTATCATTGTAGCTGCTTCTTTATCAGATGCTTCTCTGATTTTGTAGGCGGTTATGTCTACGCCCATTTCATGCAGTTTATTGTAGATCTGGTGTTCTGCCAGACCATCAATATTCCATTCAGTTATGCTTCTTCCTTTATGTGAATAGGTCGAGAGGAAGGCATTTTCTTCGAATTGGGTTTTCGAAAAAGGAAGGTCTCCTATAGTAATTTTTCCGATTATGGTATCGGTCGTTGGAAAGTTTAAGTAACGTATTTTCTTCTGTGAGATCTTAACACTTTCTTTCTCTTTATTAGAGATACTGAATTTGGCTAATTTCTCATTAAGTTGTTCTATAATTTTCCCTGAGACTTCAAAGTCATTACTTAGTTTGGGAAACTTGTCTTTTGAAAACTCTGGAGGTTTAAAGATGGGATTAGGTTCAAGAGTATTGCTAGTACTACTAGAGCTAGCTTTTTGAGGATTTTGTCCTAGAAATATATTCTTTTCTTTAGACTCTTCAATTTGTTGGGAGACGGTGTGTAACAATCTATTAGTATAGTTATTTTGTTCAATAAGTTTATCAATATCTTTATTAAGGGGAGAAAGATGAGGTTTTTTGCTTTTTAGCTTAAAAGGAGAAGCAATGACAATCTCATTTGAATGAGGAATTTTTATCCCTTCTAATGGAGGAGTGGTTGATTCAATGATTTTATTGGACTTAGTATACCATTTATTGACAATGACTTGTAGAAAATCTCTTTGGTGCTTAGTATACCATTTATTGATAATGACTTGTAGAGAATCTCTTTGGTGCTGAAGTTTTTCTCAGTGATTTCAAACCATTTGAAGAATTCAATAGCACATTTAATTCTTTTCATGTCAGCAATCCATTCTTTTCCAAATAAAGCTCTTTGTTTTTGGGAAGAGGTACTGACGTACCATTCAACCTTTAGCTTGTTCTTTTGATCAGTCCAAATCTTTGAGGGTTTTAAGATTAGGAGAATAATTATCGTCTACTTTGATGACAAATAATCGTCTACTTTGATGACAAATATACTGGGGTCGGTATAATTTCTAGGCGGTTCCATGTCAGAGTCTGTAGGACTACTAGGTTCATGGACCCTCAGTTGATAGTAAACTTTAGGGATTTCGCCAGGGAAGTCAACTCCTCTAAGTTTCCTTTATTGTTAGAATAACCACTAGACTCCTCCCGGGTTTTGGAAGTTGATCCAGAGATTTCGCTTAACTTATAGTCGAGGAATTAGAGATCTATAGATCCATCTGGATTTCGGATCACCCTTTCTACTTGTCGTTTTTCAGAAAAAGAGGGTCTAGGTTCGGCAACAGCCTTAAAGTGCCAGTCAATGCTTCCTCGGATGTCAGTCCACTTAAGAAACCGAGGAACAAAGGCAGTACTATGTTCCTGGTTGGCTTCCATTAGCATGGTGACACCTTTAACACTTTCGATTTTAGCTTTAGAGGCTAGAGTGGTACTCATGATTCTATAATAGACTCGATAAATGACAGCTATTTCTCTAGTGTCTGCTTTACTATTCATGTTTTTTATTTTAACATTAAGAGTTAAGGTATCCAATATGTTTGGATCATTGATATCTACAAAGAAATTAGGATAGCAATTGAAATAAATAGGCCCTTCAGCCAAATTACTTTCAATTACCCCTAAGAGGGAGTCCTCAAAGTTTAGGAAACTAGCATCTCTAAGAAGTGCACAAACAGGAATACCAACACCTTTTCTAAAAATAGGTTTTATGGCTACATGAACAAGTCCTATATGTAGATAGTTAAACTGAGTTTTATATCTACCTAAGTCTTGTTCATTTAAAAGCTTAATAATTTCTAAAGAATTATTAATAGCTATAGTAGATTCACAAGTCTTTAAATTATGTTTCCTAATGAAGCTAAAACTATCTGTTTGGTAGATCTTGTGAAAGGGTTCTTTTGGAATACTCCAGTTTTCTAAATTGCTTTCGGTTTTAGCAATCTGAGTTGCTTTCGAAGATAGATTAACACTGTTTATGAGATTTTTACATATTATAGTTTGGGTAGTATAATTCTGATCTCTGGACAATATTTTTAAATATAATTGGATGCATTTATTTGAACGGCTAAGATCTTGCCGACACTTGGGATTCTTTCCAAATAAGATCACATGGTGTTGACTGGAATGGATCCTCCATCACATGGTTTTGCTGAACTGGGTCCTTCATTTGAGTAGATTGCAGGCCTTGGAACAGTGCATTGTCGAGATTCCTTTTGGGAATAGTAGTGTCCCTTATGAAAAGGAAATTCCGATTCATTGAATCTCTTTCTTTTCCCAAAGGTCAATTTCCTATTCGTAATAGGCATCTTGATAAGCCTAGGCCATCCCTTGATACCATTTGCAATTAATTTGCAATAAAAGTATGCAATAATAAAAATTTTGAATAAAGAAACTTACTTAAAACTGCTTAAAAACTTGCATTGATAAAGAGAATTATAAAGAGATTACAATAGAGAGATTTAAAAACTATTCATGTTTTTTTTTTTAATATTAAGAGTTAAGGTATCCAATATGTTTGGATCATTGATATCTACAGATAAATTAGGATAGCAATTGAAGTAAACAGGCCCTTCAGCCAAATTACTTTCAATTACTCCTAAGAGGTAGTCCTCAAAGTTTAGGAACGTAGCACCTCTAAGAAGTGCACAAACAGGAATATCAAGACCTTTTCTAAAAAGAGGTTTTATGGCTACTTGAACAAGTCCTATATGTAGATAGTTAAACTGAGTTTTATATCTACCTATGTCATGTTCATTTAAAAGCATAATAGTTTCTAAAGAATTATTAATTTCTATAGTAGACTCATAGGTCTTTATATTATGTTTCGTAATGAAGCTAAAACTACATTTTAGTAGATCTTGTGAAAGGGTTCTTCTGGAATACTCCAATTTTCTAAACTGCTTTCGGTTTTAGCAATCTGAGTTGCTTTGGAAGATACATTAACACTATTTATGAGATTTTTACTACTCATTTTTTAAAAATACTGTCCAGAGATCGAAATTATGCTATCCAAACTATAATATGTAAAAATTTTTGAAAAGAACTATTCCTACTTATCATTGGTTTAAGAATTTCTATATGTCCTCTTGGCTTTACCTTTTTTCTCTCTAGAGTTATCTTAGCGATAGGATCATATAACGGTCTATCACGCCCTCCTGGCTATGACCTTTCTACGGCTGACGAACGTCTTAAACCGAATATTACTCAGAAGCCTCACACACTTATAGAGAAATAAGTATCTCATACAAAATAGAAATTAGATAAAACATGATAATAAGGAATAGTATTAATTAGAATTTTAATATTATCATAGTAGAAATGTAAAAATCCGGCTCCGGACAGTATAGATACTTAGCTGCTCATATTAAGTATGTATACTACCAACATGGCTCTGGTACCAAATTTACACGATTATAAGATCAATTAATTTGCATTAAAAGTATGTAGTAGTAAAAATTTTGAAAAAAGAAACTTACTTAAAATAGCTTAAAAACTTGCATTGATATGGAGAATTATTAGGAGATTATAATAGAGAGAAGGTCTGAAGAAAATAATAGGTTATTTTTTTGATCTGCCTTCTAGTGTACAAAAGAGAGTCTTATATAGAACCTAAAAGTTGATTGAATGCATATGGTGCGTCCTTTTGAACGGCTGAGATCTTGACAACACTTAGGATTCTTTAGAGATAAGATTGTTGTAGGATTAGTAGGCCTCCATCAATGATGTTGAGTGTTGCGTGGCTGGTGAGTCCTGGAACAGTACCCTGTCGAGATTCCTTTTAGGAATAGTTAGTGTCGTTTGGGAAAAAGAAGTTCCTATTCTTTGAATCTCTCCATTATCCCAAAGGTCATTTCCCTATTCATAATTGGCATCTTGATAGGCCTGGGCCATCCCTTTGAGGGAACACATGTCTCCATTGTTGCTTTCTTCTAATGAGTTAGCTTCTGTTGAGCTGCATTATTGTGGTTTCATCCTGTTTATCAATATCTTGAACAGCTTGCTTGAGCTTCCTCTTGAGTTTTTCCCTTAGAGGGTTTGGATGGACTGAGGTTTGATTTTCTAATACTATCCGTCTTGGGTTTTGGAACCCATACTTTGATTTTTATCTCTGTGGATAAATACCCAATTTTTTCAAATTCTGTTATTGTAAAATTCCAATTAATAATATATTAAATTCTTTTTTGAATATAATATTAACACATTTTAATGTGAATTGGTAATGTTGATATCTCCTGCTTTAGCTGAAATTCCTCGAACCGTTGCAGGAACTGTTTAGGAAGGATTTCGTAATTTCCTCCAAAATATTTCCACCTTTCGTAGAACCATCTAGGAATAATGGTAGTTACTAGCTCAGGGAAATATTTGATAAACCATGTATGACCAGGTCTAACATATAGGAAGTTAAACCAGGCATCTTTGTAAGTATACCAGTTGTAGGTTTGGAGTCTGTGATTCATGCTTAATGGAATTGGTGTAACCAAATGATCTACTGGCCATTCAAATGGGTATAAAATCTTCTTGATCGTACATATAGAGTACTAAATGAATTCTGGATTTTTTTGCTGTAAATGTTTTCTATTTCAATATAGTCGATGTCTTTCAAGATTGCTTCAAAGAACAATCTAGTGTATAGTGGCTCTTTGTTGTCTACGAAGTTGCTCTTGATATAGCAGGGATTAACTAGGTCCATAACCTTGCTTTTTTCATATTCCTTGTCTAAGGCCAAGATTGAAACCACCTTGTTAGTCATGTATTTAAATGTTTCGGCCTTTGTGGGCGTAGTTGGTGCTTTTGGAGCGGTAACTTTGGGGTCCACTGCTTGTGCAAAAGATTCAGGGATCTTTATCTCATAACTCTTTTTATTCTGTTTAATAGAACGATCTTGAGAACTGGACTCTGCTTTCGTTCTTGCAATTTTTGGAAGATCGGATAAAACCGAATTTTTGTTTAGGTGTTGTGGAGATGGTAGAGGAGGAAAAAAGGGCCTTAGTTGTACTAGGCTTGGTGCAAAAGGCCTTGTCGAGGGCCTTTCTTCTTTTGCTCCTTTGAATTGAGAGTTAGGTCTTACCTGCTTCATGTCCTGTGAGGAATTCTCTGGTTAAGAAGTCGGGAGAGAATTGTTTTCTCCTTTAATAAATTCAATTTTAAAATCAAAGCTAGATAGGAGAGCTTGCCATCTAGCAAATTTCTGTTTTGAAACTAGATTCTTTACATCCTTTTGAAAAATTTCTTTGGCAGACTTACAGTCTACTCGAAGTAAAAACTCTTTGTTAATTAAATCATCTTGAAATTTTGTGATGCATAGCGCTATAGAAAGGACTTCCTTTTTTACAGTACTGTAATTTTTCTGGGCCGAATTCCAGACTCCGGATGTAAACCTAACAAGTTGTTCACTACTAGCTGGACTAACTTAATTTTTAAGGATTCCTCCATATCCTATGTCAGAGGCGTCTGTTTCTATTATCATGAAGGCTTCAGGATTTGATATTCCTAAACATAGGAGATTTTGCACTAATTGCTTAAATCCTTTTTACACTATTGGTTTGTTCTTCACTCCAAGGTACTGGATTTTTCCTAAGTCTCTTTTAGAGAGGCTCACAGATTTGTCTGATATTAGGGATAAAATCAGCTACATAATTAAGGCTTCCTAAAAACCATTGTAGTTGGGTTTTATCCTTGATTTCATCAGGAAATTTATTAGAGAATTCTATGGCTCTACAAATGGGTTTGTGAGATCCTTGATAAAGGTCATGTCCTAAAAATCTAATAGAAGTCTGAAAGAGCTTCATCTTTTTAGCACTTACTACTAGGCCATTAGTCTTAATGATCTTGAAGATATTATTAAGATGTTTGAAGTGAGAATCAATGTCCTCAAAGAAAATTAAGGCATCATTTAGGTAAACTATAGACATGTAGCTATAGGGATTAAAAATCTAATTCATAATATTTTGAAATCCAGAAGGGGCATTTTTTGAGCCAAAAGGTAAAACATTCCATTCGTAGTTTCCAAAAGGCACATTGAATGTTGTTTTATACTTATCTTTTCGGCGACTTGAACGGGGGCCAAGATAAAGTAACCATGCTCATCCTCATAGTCAAAATAGAACATAAATTAGAGTGTCTCAATACAAAGCAACGGAAAACATACACCAAGGTCCCGGAAATGGAGGATTCACTAACTAGCTGTAATAGAATCACACTAGCCAGGTGGAGGAGGATGGTCAACTTGGGCTCCGGTTCCTACATGGTGATATCATGTAGGCAAGACTATGCGTTAGTACGTTTGAATGTACTAAGTATGTAGGATGCAGTGCAACAAGAAATAGGCATTATAATCAAAATGCATTACAATAGGTAATAAGCATATTATAACAATATGGCATGTATGATTAATGCATAACTAAAACATGCTTAAGTAACTCATGCTCGTATAGAAAATCACATGTCTAGAATAGACCAAGCTAGCTTTTCAAGGTATAAACCCCTTGGTGGTTGTGTGGTGTGAACCCCTCATATGGTTGATGATAATCACACCTTATAAACAATGTGACGAAGTATAAACCCCTCGCATGGTTGATGAGTACAAACCCCCAACAAGGTTACCCAGGCTCTTGTCCCCTCGGATCAGATATGGTCTAATGCAAAACTTTATATAGAGTATATCATATACATAAGTTTATTTCATCATCATATAGTCAATCATATCATATCTCATGCTTTGGACCTTTATCGCCACAAGAAACCCTAGACGAACATTTTATCAAACACTTGGGAGGTGTGTAATCGGGGTAAAAGACCATGCATTTTTTCGATGAAATAATGAAAGAAAACTTGTTGTAAAACCATCAATCAACACCTTGCAACACCCCCAAGACATTTACATCAAAAACCCTCATCAAATCCAACATTTGATCCAAGATTTAGAGCTCAAAACATGCTAAAACAACCATACTTTCATGAACTTAAATCACTATGCAGTAAATTTCTTAATATACAAGACCAACATGTAAAATCTACTTCAAATTATGCAATATTAGTAAAAAGGAGGCTTAGGCACCATTAGTGAAAGGATCTAATGGTTCAACACCACATACCTTAGCTTAGGAGAAGCTCTTGGTGAAGATTGAAAATGTAGGCTTGAAACTTGAAGAAAATCCTTAGTTCCGGATGAGGGTTTTGAGTCCTGAATTTTTGAGTGAAAATATGGGTAAGTGTTTTGTGAAGTATTGGGAAATGTTCAGGATGATATAAGGGTGAAATTTAGCTAAGTATAGATAAAAACACGCTTGGGACACTTAGGCCTAACACTTCAAATATTTTGGACGAAATGAAAAAACATTCCCCAAAATGTACTGGGGCGAATTATGGAGGCAACGCGAAAACCCCACTGGAAATCAATTCTTGAAATTTTGTAATTGCTAAATCTGTGCTCTTAAATCGGGTTTAGACCCTTCTCCTCCTAATTTGTACCCCCTGAACTAGAATCCGAAGTTGGATTTTTGAAATAACAAATGAATTTTGAGATATATGGAAATTAAAATTCTGGGCATTCCAAGGCACATTTTTGGGCACATTTTTGGGTCGTTACAATATCTCCCCTTGGGAATATTTGTCCCCGAATGTAAAAGAGACATGCAAGAAAAGAGTGATCATCAATAAATCAGCCCCAACAAGAATGCAACATAACATTTAAAACACCATTTTCACATTCTCAATATGTGTGTAAAATCATCATAAGTTTACCAACTTAAACATAAATGCATATGAATGACATAGGGGCTGAAATTTGAGACTTAAAACCACATAGGGGATTTAGGAGTAGCACCTTAGGATTGAGTGGAGTGAAAAAGATAAGGATACTGCTGTGGCATGTATGCTTCGGCCTCCCATGTAGCACTTTCAACTTGTTGGTTGCTCTAAAGGACCTTAACGGATGCCACTTATTTGTTCCTCAATCTCTTTAGTTCCCTATCCAAGATCTGAACTGGAACTGGAACCTCCTCATAAGTTAAGGTATCCTCAACAACACCCAAACATCAAGAGGGATAATGGCATCAGGATCCCCAACATATTTTTCCAACATAGACATGGAACACCAGGTGAACCGAATCATTTCGCCAGGCAACTTAAACTCATAAGCTACCTTGCCAACCCTCTCTATCGCCTCTTAAGGACCAACATACATTGGAGTTAATTTCACCTTCTTACCAAAATGGACCACACCTTTAATTAGAGAAACCTTCAAATAGACCCAATCACCAACTTGGAATTCTAGGTCTTTCCTTCTTACATCAGCATAGGATTTTTGATGACTTTTGGTTGTCCTCAACCTTTCTCTAATCATGTTAAACTTCTAAAGAGCCTCCATAACTAGATCCAGCCCCAAAGCCGCCTGTCCAACCTCAAACAAACCAATCGGTGATCTAAAACGTCTCCCAGAAGGAGCCTCAAATGGAGCCATACCTATACTAGAGTGATAGCTATTGTTGTAGGCAAACTAAATCAATGGAAGATGGTCATTACAAATACCTTTAATATCCAAGACACAAGCACTAAGCATATTCGTAAGTGTTTGAATTGTCCTTTCAGCTTAGCAATCCATTTGAGCGTGGAAGGCCATGCTAAGGTGAACCTTTGTATCAACACCCCTTTGAAAAGACTTCCAAAAGTATGAAGTAAATTGTACACCACGATCTGATATAATGGATAAAGCAACCCCATGCAACCTCACTAACTCATGGATGTACAACCTTGCATACTCTTTAGCCCCATATGTAGTCTTAATCAGTAGAAAGTGAGAAGATTTCGTCATCCTATCAACCACCATATATATGGAATTAAAACCTTTTCAAGTCTTGGGAAACCTAACAACAAAATCCATTTTAATCACTTCCCACTTATAATTGGGAATCTCTATGTCTTGGGTTAGGCCACCTGGCCATTGATGTTCGGCTTTCGCTTGTTGAGAACTATGGCAACCGAAAACAAATTTGGTAATGTCTCTCTTCATGCCTCCCCACCAATACACATATCTCAAGTCTCTATACATTTTTGTGGATCCGGTGTAGAATTAGAAGATTTATAGGCCTCATAAAGAATCTTCACCCTCAAACCATCAATACAAGGCACACACAACCTACCTTGGTATATAAGGGCCCCATCTCCCCTTGGGAGAACACCTCTATTTTGCCCTCTTACACCAAGGACTTCAATTCAAGAAAGGAGGAGTCAAGATCTTATTTTCTATCACCTCATCAACCAAAGAAGATCTAGAACCATCAACAACAACATCACCACCATTATCCACATCTTTCAACCTCACCCCCAACCTAGCCAACCTATGCACCTCCCTAGCCATCTCCTTATCAAAACCATCCATATGAGCTAGGCTACCCATAGACACCAACTCAAAGCATCCACAATAACATTTTCCATACCCGAATGGTAATGCACACTCATGTCATAGTGCTTAAGAAGTTCTACCCACCTTCTTTATCTCAAGTTGAGATCATTTTGAGTGAGCACATATTGGAGGCTCTTATGATCAGTGAAGACATCATCATGCACCCCATAAAAATACTGACACAAAATCTTTAATGCAAACACCTCGACGACCAATTCAAGATCATGGGTAGGGTAGTTCCTTTCATGCATTTTGAGCTGCCTAGAAGCATAGGCTATTACCTAACCATTTTGCATTAGCACACAACCAAAACAAAATCTAGATGCATCAGAATACACAACAAAACCCTCAAGTCCATCTGGTAGTGACAATAAGGAGCGGGCACTAGTCTATGTTTCAAATTTAGAATCTTCTCTCACATTTGTCGATCCACACAAACTTAAGCTTCTTTTGAGTCAACATTGTCATAGGGGAAGCAATGGAGGAGAACCCATTCACAAACCATCTATAGTAACCCGCAAGGCCCAAGAAACTTCTAACATCCGATGGGGTCAATGGTCTAGGACAATTCCTAATCACATTGGTTTTCTTAGGATCCACTTTTTATACCATCCCTCGACATCACATGACCTAAGAATGCAACCTCCTTCAACCAAAATTCACATTTGTCATACTTAGCATACAATCTCTCATACCTCAATCTTTGCAACACAACCCCCAAATGGCCCATATGCTCCTCTCTACTATGTGAATAGATCAAAATATATTAATGAAGACCGCAATAAAGGAATTAAGGTACAATTTGAAGACCCTATTCATTAGGTCCATGAAGATGGAGGGTGCATTAGTCAACCCAAAGGACATCACCACAAATTCATAATGCCCATATCTAATCTGGAAGGTCGTCTTGGAAATATCACACTCCCTTACCTTCACTTGATGGCACCCAGACGGAAGATCAATCTTAGAGAAAAAGCTAGTCCCTTGAAATTTGTCAAATAAGTCATCAGTTCATGGAAGAGGATATCTATTCCTTATAATGACCCTATTGAGTTGTCGATAGTCAATGCACATTTTAAGTGACCTATCTTTCTTCTTTACAAACAACACTGATGCACCCCAAGGGGATTGGGTAGGTCTAATAAGTACCTTCTATAGCAAATCCTTCAATTGCTCTTTTAACACCTTCAACTCTGCAGGGGCCATATTCTAAGGGGGAATAGCGATAAGTTGAGTATCAGGAAGGAGGTCCATGAAAAAATCTATCTCCCTTTTGGGAGGGACACCGGGAAGGTCATTTGGGAAGACATCAAGAAACTCATTTACAACCGGAACCAACTCAATTGAAGGGACTTTGGACTCCACATCTTTGACTCTCACAAAATTATACAAACACCCTTTGGAAATCAACCTACGGGCTTTAATGCATGAAACGGATCGACCCTTGAACACATCTTGACTTTCCCACTCAAGGACGCATTCTTTCGGGAATTGAAACTTGATCCTACAGGTTCTACAATCAATAGAAGCAAAGTAAGCATCCAACCAACCCGTATGACATCAAAATCAACCATGTCAAATTCAATAAGATCACAACGCAACAACTTATGCAAAATGCAAATTGGACAACTCCTATATACTTTCCTAGCAACAATAGATACACCAATAAGAGTAGACAGCTCATATGGCTCATGCAACAACTCTAGCTCAACATGGAACTTTTTAGCAACAAAGGGGATAACAAAGGAAAAGGGTGGCACTTGGATCGATCAAAGCATATACATCAATATCAAAGATTTTAAACATACCAGTAACAACATTGGGGAACTCAGCAACCCCTTCCCTCTCATTTAGAGAGTAAAACTGGTTGTGCCTTGATGCACCACCTTGAGGACAACCTCTACCCAATGGAATCGCATTTGCACCCTGAACCTTGCCACAGTTTCTTGGACAATCTACCTTCTCGTGACAAAGCTCCCCACATTCATAGCATTCATTAGAATCCTTCAAACATGGGCCTCCTTGGATTATTCCACATTTAGGGTACACATCATCAGGACCCACCCCACTAATACTTTGTGGCCTAAGGAACAAATTGGCCAACCCCCTACTAGTAGCATGAGAAGACCCTTGGCCAAGATGAAATTTAGCACCTTTTTGGAATTTATCCTCAAAATGGGCCCTCTTGGCCTCGTTTCTCCTTCTCTTCCACAATTTCTCCTCTTCCATTTGCCCGGCATAGGTCATCAACCGAGACAAGTCCATGTCACTAATTACAAGGCGGACTAACATTCTTCACTAACCAACTCGGAGACCCCCATCACAAATTTATTCATCCTTGGCCTAAGACCAGTCAACAAGTGAGGACATAGTCCCTCACACTCAAAGCACCTTGTTTCAAGTTCATAAACTCTACCAACTTTGCTTCCAAAAGCTCAAGCGGGAAAAACCAATTAAGGAAGTCTAATTTGAATTTTTCCTAAAGCACTACACAACCATTTCCTTTCTCACCCTTCCATTGCTCATACCAAAGTTGGGGTACCCTTTTGAGTTGGTACGCCACGAACTCCGCCTTTTCATTCGCCCAACACCCATGATATTCAAGACTTCCTACACCTCATCAATAAACTCTTGTGGATCTTCATCCACCTTCGACCCATGGAAAACTGGAGAATTCATCCTTATGAAGTCTCTTACCTTATCTCCAGAGGTAGTAGCATGAGGGGCTTGGGCCCCTTGTTGGACTTTGATGGCCACCACTTAGGCAAGCATAGTAAGAGCATCTCGGAGCTCACCATTGGTAGGTTGCTCCTCGGGAGTTTGGGCCCATCTTTCTATAGTATTTGGCATGATCTAGCATAGCAAAGAACAATATTTAGGGAGGGGGAATACTTATCACACTCTATTGCATGACTTAGAACATGAAGAAGGGACACATTTCCTAAAACGCCTCATAGCCTCCTATTCATTGTCATGGCGCGTTTCACAATCAGGAATAGGACTCTAATCGACATGGTGTGTTGGAATCCAAGGATCAATCAATCTAGTGCTCTGATACCAAGTTTGTGACGACCCAAGCATAGGCCCTAGACGTGACACAATGAATGGGGAACCCAAAGGAACCCCAATCAAGCCTCTTAACTTGTCATTACACATCATTGGTCGCGGAAGCATGTAAAAGACATAAAGTAAGAATAAGGGCAAATAGGCTAAGGGATATCTTGCAAACATCATCAAGAAGAGACCAAGAGTCAAGCTCATATCATAGATAGATAACTTGTTCAACAATACCTCTAAATACATAGAGAAGAGCGGGGGCCAAGACAAAGTAACCATGCTCACCCTCATAGTCAAAATAGAACATAAAATAGAGTGTCTCAGTACAAAGCAAGGGAAAACATACACCAAGGTCCCCGGAATGGAGGATTCACCAACTAGTTGGAATAGCATCACACTAGACAGGTGGAGGAGGATGGTTAACTTGGGCTCCTGTTCCTACACGGTGATATCATGTAGGCAAGAGTATGCATTAGTACGCTTGAATGTACTAAGTATGTAGGATGCAGTGCAACAAGAAATAGGCATCATAATCAAAATGCAGTACAATAGGTAGACATATTATAAAAATATGGCATGTATGATTAATGCATAACTAAAACATGCTTAAGTAACTCATGCTCATATAGAATATCACATGTCTAGAATAGACCAAGCTAGCTATTCAAGGTATAAACCCCTTGGTGGTTGTGTGGTGTAAACCCCTCACATGGTTGATGATAATTACACCTTATCAACAATGTGATGAAGTATAAACCCCTCGCATAGTTGATGAGTACAAACCCCCAACATGGTTACCCAGGCTCTTGTCCCCCCGGATCGGATATGGTCTATTGCAAAACTGTATACAGAGTATATCATATACATAAGTTCATTTCATCATCATATAGTCAATGATATCATATCTCATGCTTTGGACCTTCAATTCCACAAGAAACCCTAGCCAGACATTTTATCAAACACTTGGGGCATGTGATGGGGGTAAAAGACCATGCAATTTAAAGATGAAATCATGCAAAAAATCTATTGTAAAACTATCAATCAACACCTTGCATAACCCCCAAGACATTCACATCAAAAGCCCTCATATAATCCAACATTATATCGAAGATTTAGAGCTCAAAACATGCTAATACAACCGTACTTCATGAACCTTAAATCATTGTATAGTAAATTTCTTATAATGCAAGACCCACATGTAAAATCTACTTTAAATCACGCAATATTATTTATAAGGAGGCTTAGGCACCATGGGTTAAAGGACACGATGGTTCAATACCACATACCTTAGTTTTGGAGAAGCTCTTGGTGAAGATTGAAAATGGAGGCTTGAAGCTTTAAGAAAATCCTTATTTTCGAATGAGGGTTTTGAGTCTTGAATTTTTGAGTGAAAATATACGTAAGTGCTTTGTGGAGTATTGGGAAATGTTTAGGATGATATAAGGGCGAAATTTAGCTAAGAATAGATAAAACACAGTTGGGAACACTTAAGCCCAACACTTAGAATAGTTTGGACGAACTAAAAAAAAAGTCCCCAAAATGTACTGGGGCGCATCACAGAGGCAACGTGAAAACACCACTAGAAATCGATTCATGAAATTTCATAATTGCTAAATCTTTGTCCTAAATTGGGGTTAGACGCTCTTCCCTCTAATTTGGACCCTCTGAATAAGAATTCCAATTTAGATTTTCGAAATAACAAACAGAATTTGAGATATATGGAAATTAAAATTCTGGGCATTCTGAGGCACATTTTTGGGCAGTTTTTGGGGTCGTTACAGGAAGATAATCATCTCAACTACCTTTAAACTCCAAAATACAAGACCTAAGCATATCTTCAAGAGTTTGGATGGTTGTTTCGGCTTGGCCATCCGTTTGAGGGTAGAAAGTCGTACTAAGTTTAACCTTTGTACCAAGACCTCTTTGGAAAGACCTCCAAAAAATGTGAAGTAAATTGAGCACCGTGATCCGATATGATGGATAAGGGAACCCCATGCAACCTCACCAACTCATGAATGTATAACTTAGCATAACCTTCAGCCCCATATGTAGTCTTACCTGGTAGAATGTGAACAGATTTTGTCATCCTATCAACCACAACCCAAATGGAATCAAAACCTTTTCTAGTCTTAGGCAACCCAACCACAAAATCCATATTAATCTCTTCCCACTTCCAAGTAGGGATTTGTATGTCTTAGGTTAGGGCTCCTGGTTTTTGATCTTCGGCTTTGACTTGTCGGCAACTATGACAATCAAAAACAAATTTGGCAATGTCTTTCTTCATACCTCCCCACCAATACACATCCCTCAAATCTTGATACATTTTAGTAGAACTAGGGTGAATAGAATAGGAAGATCCGTGAACCTAATCAAGAATCCTTTCTCTCAAGCCATAAACACAAGGCACACATAACCTACCTTGGTACCTAAGGATACCATCTCCCCCATGGGAAAAAAACTCAGCCTTGCCCCCTTTCAACAAGGCATTCAATTCTAACAAGGAGGGATCAACATCTTGCTTTTCTTTTACCTCATCAACCAAGGAGCTCCTAATATCCGAAGGGGTCAATGGCCTAGGCCAATTCCTAATCATATCCGTCTTTTTAGGATCCACTTTAATTCCATCCCCTGACACCACATGACCTAGAAAGGCAACTTCTTTCAACAAAAATTCACACTTCTCATATTTAGCAAACAATTTCTCCTTGCTCAATCTTTGTAACACTACCCACAACTGATCCACATGCTCCTCCTCACTATGAGAATAGATCAAAATATCATCAATGAAGACCACAACAAAGAAATCAAGGTATGTTTTAAAGACCCTATTTATTAGATCTATGAAGATAGTTAGTGCATTGGTAAACCCAAAAGACATCACAACAAACTCATAATGTCCATACCTAGTCCGAAAGGCCGTCTTGGGAATATCACACTCCCTCACCTTCACTTGGGGATACCCGGACCAAAGATCAATCTAAGAGAAGTGGCTAGCCCCTTGCAGTTGGTTAAACAAGTCATCAATTCTTGGAAGAGGATACCTATTCTTTATGGTAACCCTATTAAGTTGCCGGTAGTCAATGCACATTCTAAGAGACCCATCCTTTTTTCCACAAACAATACCAATGCACCCCAAGGTGATTGGCTATGCCTAGTAAAATCCTTCTCCAACAAGTCCCTCAATTGCTCCTTCAAATCCTTTAACTCCATTAGAGCCATGCGATAAAGGGGAATAGAAATGGGTTGAGTATTAGGGAGGAGGTCCACCACAAGACAAATAGTTTTTAAGAAAGGAAAATCTGGTCGCAAAAAGTCTAAATCCAGTCCCAAATAAGCATTTGTGACCTTAAAAAGATGGTCGCCACCCATCACAAATGATTCCTTCTCCAAACGTCAATAGCGACGGGGCTCACAAACGCTCGGTAAATCATTTTTGGGATGGGGAAAAATAAGGTCCCTAAAGTCTTTTAGAGACTGCATAACTGGTAGTTAAATGGTCTTGGGAAGTTCCTTTAGAGACTGGATACTAGTCATTAGATTTCTTTAGTCATCATCAACAACTTCCTCCTAATAAATCTTTAGAGACATCCACATCCTGGTTAGTTTAAGAGATGAGAACTTCTTTGTCCTTAATAAGCTTTAGAGTCGAGAATAAACTGGTCCACATAAGCTTTTTAATCAATGAACAACCTTGTCCTTGAATGTTTAGAGACGAGAATAACCTTGTCCTTGAATCTCTTTAGAGACTAGAATCACCTTGTCCTTGAATGTCTTTAGAGACAAAAATGACCTAGTCTATGAATGTCTTTAGACATGAGAATGACCTAGTCCTTGATTAGTTTTAGAGACAAGCATCATTGCTAGTCTTAAATCACCTATTAGAGAAGCAACATTTCTAATCCTAGATTGACCACCAATGGTCCTAGAACAATGGATATCACAAGAATAAAGGGTCATCAATAAATACTATTTTCTATTAAAACTCGTGATACAATAATAGATATGGAGAGACAAAAATAATATAGAGATAACGAGTTCGATTAATTATAATAAAATGGTTACATCCTATGGTGTTAATAAGTTTCAATATTTTCTTAAAAAAATTGGCTAACATCCAAGATAGACTATGAAGCCATGTTTTGCATAATAGCTGTAGCAAACTAATAACAATTTTGTGCAACTTCTAAACTTTTATCCTTGATTGAAACTTCAATCTTCAAAATCTGTAAGTACCAAAATTAAAAAAATATTAAATAACTATTTGTATACATTTAAATTTTATACTACAATCAGGTAGATCACTCAGCTCAAAAGTAGTTCAAATTTCACTTACCAATATCCAAAATCATCAACAAAAGCAGCAGAACATAAGAAAAATTGAGATTTATTTAACAAGAATCTAGATACTAGTTATGTGCAGAAATTAGAGAATAGATAGGTTGTCCAGTAATGTAGTAATGCAAAAATTGAAAAAATAGAGAAAGAAACTTTGGTGTAGATGTGCAGAAATTTTATAAGATGGATCAGTTGTCCAGCATTCGCACAGTATAGAAGATTAAAAAATAGAGAAAAAAACTTTGTGTGCAACTGTAAATAAAAAAACATAGAGCAAGAAGAAGAGTTTCGTGCAGTTGTTCAGAAAGTTGTTCAGAGCTTGGATTGCAAGTAGTGAGTTCTGGCTCTAGGTTCCAATGTGTATAACCTCCAGAAATTAATATCTTTCTAGAAATTGATATCTTTCTAGGGATCTTGGAACATATTTATTTTCTTTTTCCTAATTTTTTGACTAGTCTGTCAACCATCAGTTAGCCTATGAAACAGAGAAGAAAGACAAACAAAAAGAACTTTTCACAAAATCTAAAGTTTCTTACTAAGGAATAGTTTTTTAGCCTTAGAAAAAGATATTTCATTGAACACTACAGATGAAAACTTCATGGCTCAAAAAGATTACGAACATGCCATGGCTGCAACAATCAGTTAACCTTATGAGAGAGGGTAGAAACACCATAAAATGGAACTTACTCCAAAAATCACAAAGATACACTTAAGGTGCCAAGCCTAGAAACAATTTTTCAGCTCAATAGAGGACATGTTTGATTGTTGTTTTGAGTTATATTACAGAGAGTAATAAAAATAAGAATAGTGGAATGTCATGTGTAATTTGATCAAATGGGTAGTCAGAGTGTAGTGTAACGCTGCAAGCAACAACCTTATGAAATAGAGAATATACACCATAGAATGAAACTTTCTCTTGAATCTCATTGACGCTCCTGAGGTGCCACGCCAAGCAACAATTTACAGCTCAAGAGAAAACATGCTTGATTCTTTTTTGAGTTATACCAGTGAGAAAACTAAAGAAAAAAGAAAAATGCAGGGTTACTTTCACTAAAGGGTTGTTAAAAGACAAATAATTGAACTTTGAGACGCAAAAACAATATAACTTTTCCCAAAATCTCTGGAATCAACAAATCTTTTAGCTTGGGATAAAACATGCTTGACTGAAGATTAAGGATGAAAACCTCCAAATATCCATTGAGCATAAAACAAAGACTCGAACTCACGCTTCATCCTTATATAAGAATAAGTTTCCTGGAGCAGAGGTAACTTTCAAGCTAATTGTGGAAGCAAATATGGTTCAAATGCACAGAACTTTGCTATGATCAAATGCACACAATAGGGTTAAACTCTAGTTAAGCATAGGTATGTAATTTTGGGCACCAGACATAAATATATTTTGGGACCCAAGACGACTAATTGCATGTCTGCAGACATTGGTCAAGCTATCAACATAGCAAGAAATGCAGATTATGTTGTTTTGGTCAAGGGATTGGATCAAACTCAAGAGAGGGAACAATTTGATTGTGATGACTTGGTGCTCCCAAGGCAGAAAGAAAATCTCATTAATAGTGTTGCTAAAGCTGCAAACAAGTCCTTTATATTTTTCATTCCCTCAGGAGGTCAAGTTGATATTTCTTTTGCGTAATATAACTCCAAAATTTGAAGCATTTTGTGGGCTGGATATCCTGGTGAAGCTGGAGGAATTGCTTTAGCTGAAATCATATTTGATGAACATAATCCTGGGGGTAAATTACTTGTTACTTGGTATCTCAAGATTTTCTTAAAAGAATACTAATGACAGACATGAGGATGAGACCTGATCCAAAAACAGGTTACCCCGGTAGAGTATTCCAATTCTACAAAGTTTCCAAAGTTTACGAGTTTGGATATGGTTTTAGCTACATAACTTATTCTTATTGATTCAACAACTATGGCATTCCAAACACAATCCAATTAAATAAACTATCATCTACAAAGACACTTGAGAGTATAGATTCAATATGTTACACATTTGTTGATGAAATAGGAAGTGACAACTGTGAGAAGGCAAAATTCACAGCTCATGTTAGTGTCAAAAACTCAGGGGAAATGGATGGTAAGCATCTAGTGCTACTTTTTGTGAAATAGGACAAAGCACGAAATGGAAGTCATATCAAACAGTTAGTTGGATTCCAAAGTGTAAGCTTGAAAGCAGGAGAAAATTCCCAACTTATGTTTGACATCAGTCCTTGTGAACATCTTAACAGTGCTAATGAGGAATGATAATGATGATAGAAAAAGGATCGTGATGCGGCATATTTCATACAGTGAAGGTGTAAGTGATTATGAGAATGAATTGGTGAGCCCTCTGAAGAAGGCACGACCTAACCAATGCTCTTGACTTTTATATGAACTTCTGGCTAATATTCAAGTACATGTTTTACCAAATATTTCAATGCAACACTTCGGAATTGATCAATCTAGCAGTTATTAGACTTATAATTGCTTAGAATAAAATCATTGCACTTACAATCCAAACCAGCAACACACCTCCTGTCATTCTAATTTAAAGAAAAAAAAAAGGATCTTGTCGAGACAAGAATGAAATATTTAGGAAGATGTACAGATAAATAGATGTGATTGCACTCATTTTTAGACTTTTGATCCCATTATTGTAAATACATAAACAACACAATCAATAATTCAATGGAGATGAAAAAGCTATAATAAAGTCACCTTTGTAATTTTTCAAAACATATCTAGGTACTCCTACATAAACACTTGAAGAACAAAATATCCCATTAGTGTTTCCAGCAAATAGGAAGGCATATTAATACATGATCAGTTTAAGAATGAAGCTGTGTCAACATGTGATCCAAGATATATAATGGCAGTGTAGTTTTTGGATAAACTTTCATTGCACTGTGAACATCTACTAAAATTTATAGAATAGCCTAGTGTAGTATCTTCGATAAGCATCTTAAAGTCGCATCTGTCAAAGCCATCGATAAGTAGAGTTGCCTATAATACACACTACCTATTTGGCTTACGAAATTTCGAATACAATGCACACTGTCTATAAAGTATGAATCTTCAACCATGCAATATATATACTTCACAAAATCAACTAAAGTATTAAAAAGCTAAAACCAATAATCTTTTCAACAATTGTATGTAAGAAAATAGAGCAACTCAAGAAACTTTTAACCTATTTAATGTTGGAAAAGATGAAAAAAACACAAGAATAAATCAAAAAAGAAGAAAACAAACTAATTTGAAGAAGCAACTGATTGCTTTCAAGAATAAGCAAACCAGGAATTCTGTTTCACTGAGCAACAGATCGCAGCAATACTCAAAGAAGAAGTCACTAGTTTCACAAGCAATTAAAGCAATTGCGATGGAAATCCACCAGCGGTGAGTATGGCAGATTGATCGACTTGGTCTTTTAGGTTAAACTTACGACTAGTTCTTTTGTTTTTTACGCATAACTTTTTCTTTTTAATCGATCTCATGAGTTAACAAAGAGCGAGCCTAATTTTTTTGCTGAAAAATCCTTTTCTTCTGAAAAAACTTTTGGCGCCTAGCTAGATTTTGTTTTTAAAACATTTAATTTGCCGCCTAATTTTTTCCAGTGAAAAATTAAAAGTTGTTTTAAAAATTATAATACATAATATAGAATTTTTCCCGCTTGAACAGTCCTTTAATTAAGATTTTAGGATAGGTTAATACCTTTTTTTGGGACCAGATTTAGTATCTTTGCTATTAGATATATAAATAAGAACCGAAATAATATCTCGTCCCTATAACGACCCCAAAAAGTAATCCAAAACGTGCCTCCGAATGGCCAAAACATTAATTTTCTTATATCTCAAAATCCATTTGTGATTTCAAAAATTCGACTTCGAATTCTTGTTTAGGGGGTCTAAATTAAGTGGAGAAGGGTCTAACCTCGATTTAAGGGCGAAAGAATTGCAATTATAAATTTTTAAGTGACGGATTCCAAAGAGCTTTCCATGATGCCTACGCGACGCGCCTTAGGTGCGCTTCAGTACAAAGTCTTCTCTGTGTCCTCTCCGTGACGCAGAGATGTGTATTTCCTGGCAGTTTTTCTTGTGCGGCGCAAAATATTCTAACTGTTGGGCCCAAGTTTACAAAACGTGTTCTTATCTGTACTTAGTCAAATTTCACGATTATATCATCCTCAACTTTCCAATACTCCCGAAAACTCTTAGTCATATTTTCACTCCAAATCCCAAGACTCAAAACCCTCATCAGGACTTAAGGATTGTCTTCAAGCTTCAAGTCTCCATTGCCAACCTTCACCAAGTTCATGCAAAATCTAAGGTATGTGGTGTTGAAACATTGGGTCCTTTGACCCATGGTGCCTTAGACTCCTCTTTACTAATATTGCATGATTTAAAGTTGATTTGACATATAGGTCTTTTATATTGAGAAATTTACTGCACAGTGATTTTAGTTCATGAAAGTATGGTTGTTTTAGCATATTTTAAGCTCCAAATCTTGGATCTAATGTTGGATTTGATGAGGGGCTTTGATGGGAATGTCTTGGGCGTGTTACAAGGTGTTGATTGATGGGTTTAAAATAGATTTTCTTGCATGATTTCAGCTCTAAATTGCATGGTCTTTTACCCCCATTTCACACCCTCAAAGTGTTTGATAAAATGACCGGATGTGGTTTCTTGAGGAAA
>JAPFFP010000070.1:6574481-6598022 GCA_026153255.1 Solanum medicagineum
TTTTAACCAATGTTTTCTTAATATATATATATATATATCTTTAATTATTATTATTATTATTATTAATTCTCATATTGTTTGATATATTATTTTGCGAAAATTATTTCTTATAAAAATTAAATAATTAATAACACATATATATGCATAAATTACAAGACAGAGAGTAAGCATATATAGATAAAAAAAAAAAAAAAAAAGAAGAGAAGATATGAAAGTAGGACAACATATTCTATACTTCAAGTCTTCAACAAGAAATGTGTTTTTCTATCCAAAAGATTGACGTTCACTTTGAAAAATATTACAAAACAATAAATATGGAGCTAGCAAAACAACCCATCTCCCATACTTTCTTCCGCACTGTACAACTGTCTTCTCTTTCCAAATTACTAGCATTTGAAATTCATATTTTCATCATAAGTACACTGTCTTCCCTTCCCATCACCATCGTCGCCCTTGGACTTTTTCACTCATGCTTCACTTCTTTCATCTGCATAGAATCATGCTTGCATTTCCTTTACCTTTTCAGATCCCAGAAAATCACATCCGTATCACTGCCTGATGCCTCTCTTCTCTCAAATTAATCTGACAAGAGTATCAATTCACACCTATTTTTCTTTGACTTGGTTGAGATTTAGCCTTCCAATAATTCAAATTTGAATTTTTAAGAGTTTTGGGAGCCTGAAATTGACACTAAAAGGGGAATCGAAGCACACATCAAAGGACCAAAAAAAAGATCAAAAGAATCACAAATAGTTCATCAAAAAAAAAAAACATACTTCCAACAGTAGAATTTTGAATTATTTTGTCCTCCTTTTTTGGCTTCGGGTCTAAGTTCACAGAAAGTGGTGACCAAAATATTTGACGTTGAAGCCTTTGTTTGCTGCTCCGCACAAGGTTAGTATCCATCCCTTTTTATGTTCTATATTTTAAATAAGTATAAATGTTATCCTCCTGGGAATGCATTGTCATAGTTGAAAGCATATTAAGATTGTGAAAGTACAACTTCCATATTATCGTGGCAATAAATTGAGAAAAAGGAGAAATAACTAAAGTTTGATTTGACATGTCTACTTTACTTTCTATTAATGTACTGAATGTTGCATCCTCAACATTTGTTTTAGGAAAATATTTTAATTGATGATGTCTTATATAGTGTAGTATTGCTTAGTTCAATGTATGAATATAAATGGATGAGGAAAGAATCACTTATATCTTAAAAAGAAAAATTCTCCTGAGATTTTTGCTATAAATGTCATTTGAACATCTTCTTCGCCATAGTGAAACTAGTATGTTGTAGACTCATTAATCATAAGAAACATCTGTGACTTAATCTTTCAAAATATGACTTAACTATAAAGATTCTTAACCGCTGCATTTAGTGTACTTAAGTGACTGTTTTGTATGTAGTTTTCTACCATATTAATAATAAAAGTGATCAGTTTTTGGTTTGTTCATATTGATACGTATGACAAATCTTGGCCAAAAAGTCTTTCTGTGTAAACAGTTGATGATAATTTAAAATAGACAAGTAAATAATATTTTAATATGCTATTGGTAGAAATTCAATACTTTAATGTACATCATCTTCTAATTCTCTTCCTTATTTTTTCATGTACACCTCGGGAAATGGAGTTCTATTTTGGAACTCGTTTTGACCCAAAATATTGGGTCTACAGCTATTAGGATCATCACCAAGTTCGTAGTCAAAATTAGGAGTCGACATCCCCTGACCGCTCTTGTTGTTATTTTGAGTGCATGTCTTATGATACTAATGGATAAATTTATACTTCATATATGTGATAATTGATATAGTGACTAACTTTGTTCCAAATGTGAAGATTACTTCTTACTTGCCAATGTTGTTTTTTTTTTGACGTTATTTTTTGTAATGATTATTTAAAAGATTTTGAAATAGATCAAAATTTTTGAAAATTTGTTTCAAACATTTGAAGATATTTGAATCCAGACAATCACTTTTATAAAATTTTCTAATCAAAATGAATTATGGCCTCACTATACAAGATTTAATTTTTATATAATCCCAATTATTAGGCCACCTTAGGTTTTACTTTGATTTTTCAAATGTAATGTAATATTTTATCTGGGCCATTTTAAATCTTTTAATGATTTTTTTTTAATAAAATAAAATGTATTTGAGAATTTTATATTACTTTGACTAATCTCTTATAAATTATTATATCTTTCCTAAAAGAATATGACTGAGGTATTTTGTTTCAAAATGTTAGATTTTTCTTAACAGATTCAAATATACAAAGTATGTAAATATATATGTCATATGTAAGGTATATATATTTTATTTTTATTTATTTATTTATTTATTTTTGCTCTACGCTTGGTATATTATTTTATACCTTAATCATTATTTTACTTATAAGTAGAACATAAAATTTTATATCTTAATCATTTTACAATTTATAGTTATTGTTATTTTAACCAAAATAAATAATGAACATGCGTATATTTTTTAACAACACTCATAAATATATTTTACTTCATAACAAATGTATATAAGACAGTATTAAGTTTTATGTAAAATTTTAACATTCTTTATATTGTTTTACTATAAGATTTTAAATAAACATCTATATTTTTCTAACTTTCTCATGTCGTTAGTTTAATTGTTTATTACTTAATTGTTGATTTTATTGTATAGTAAATATGTCATTACTAAAGTTTTTTCACAAATCTTGTATACAGACAATACATATGATATACCTCGTAGTTTTGTTCCTTTTATAACTAATGATTCTTTTTTAATTTTAAGAAAAATAAATGAATAATTTATCACTGGTTATTTTCCTAAGCTAAGTTAAAGGACTATCTTCGGATAGGCTCTGAGGGATGCCTAACACCATCCCCTCGAGTAACCAAAACTCTCACCTAGAATGTTATTGTTTTTGCAAATCAAAACAAAATCTACAATTACATTTTTCGTAAATTGGTTTTTAATATTTTCCTTAAAATTAGGTGGCGACTCTAAACAATTTTTCAAAAACCTAAGAGCACAACCATGGGATGTTGCGGGCTATTTCGACCAGTTCAAAAATGAGACGCGACAGAGTGGCGACTCTGCTGGGGACTTTGTGTTTTAACCTTTATTAATTAAGCTTAGGAATGATATTTGTGGTTATTTGTTAATTATCTATCTTATATGTTGCTTTGATTGAAAGGTCGCAAGTCAAATTCAATCTTGCGTTCCTTATTTGCTTGAAAACATTATTTGTTACTGCTTTCCAGCATTGTTATTCACACTTTCTATCGAGTCCTTGCCCATACATTTACGCACACTAGTTCACGCGGGGAGTGCTTCACACTCCCTCAAACCTTCTTTTGGATTCCTTAGTTTCAAAGTTGGTGCAATAAGTTTAGTGTACCTTCTCGCAAATTTTCAATCCTCACTTAAACATCTAGGGAAAACTCTTACTCTAGAAAATAGGTCATGTTGCATACACCTTAGGCAAGGTAATTCAAGGAATCATCTTTGCAATTAGAAAGCCACCATTTTGTCAAAGGTTATACACCTAACGACATATATTGTGAGAATCGATGTGAATGATCCAAACTAAAGCACATGACGGATTTGGAATAAACATACTTATCATACCTTTTTCTTTTCTTCTAGATCAACATTAATCGAAACCCTCCGGACATTAAGATGGTCACTTCCACTCCACGTATCCTACGGAATTGGTGGCAAAACATCGGTGGAATGCACGAGATGAAGTTAGAAGACTTCTTGGTAGGTTGCTATCACTCATGTTAATTTGGGCGAACAAAATGCTCCTCATTCTGTTGATGGAATTTTGGGATCCGAGCACGGTGACTTTCAGATTCTTGGACTTTGGATTCACTCCCACGCTAGAGGAATTTAGCACACTTATGGAGCTACCCATTTGTGGGAGGTTACCAATATGTCCGTCGACCATAACTAGGTAGGGATTTCTAAGACTCCTAGGGCTGCACATCTTTCTGTCTCTGAGGCACGTAGAAGGTGGGAAGGTTGAGATGGATTATGTCTTCAGGAGATTTGGTCGACTTGAGGGCTTCAGTGAATATCGTGGAGAATTTGCTTGCACTCGTTAGCAATGGATAAGTATGCGACTGAAGGTATTTGTACTGGCTTTTTTGGGGATTATGGTCCTTCCAATGAGATTTTATTTCATTGACATCAACATCCTCCCCGTAGTCATGGACCTATATGCTGCACCACAGAACTTCACCTTGTTGCACATGGTCCTTGCTGAGGTATTTCGATTACTATTTGCTTGTGCGAGAGGGCATGACTTCTTTGGGGTCAGCAATTTATTACTACATATTTGGGTAATTGAGCACTTCTACCGTTGGTCCCCACAAATAGACTCTCTCAATATGATCCAAAGTCATGAAGATCATCTTCGTTATTTGGGTGCGCCAATTGGAGTAGGAGAATGACGTGCATTCTTGACTAATCTCACCGGGGACTCCATTCAGTGGAAACTCAATTTGGTAGGCTAATCAACATTCGTCAGAACTTGATACCTGTATTTATTTGAGCTGGTTGGGTTAAAAGGTGTCCAACCATTTGCGCCTCTCCGGGTCATGCGGCAGTTCAGAGTCATCCAGGATGTGCCACTGTGCTCATGCATGGTATTGCACGAAAATGATCTTAATTTAGTCCTTATCATACGGATAAGGAATTTACAGTCAGCATGGGATTATATGATCACGATCAATATGGGAAATGAGAATTGGTGCACACCAGAATACTATGCCTGGCGCACCACTGTGAACCACAGGGTTCAACCTAGTGCAGAGGGATACAACGGCTTTGTGGACAATCAGTAGGTCACTTGGATCAGAAAAGAGGTACTCCCTGGCATGAAGCTCATAACACCCATTTACCACCAAATTGTTCTAGGATCCATGGATCATTTGATCCAAAAGATAGAAGAAGATCCGGAGGCGGACTCGGAAGAAGATTCGGAGGAGGAGCCTGAAGAAGATCCGAAAGAAGGGCCTGAAGATGACCCAAAGGGTGGAGTTATGGATGAAGAATCTATCCCGGTAGCAGGAGATGACCGTTCTGAGAACGCATCCGTAAGGTCTGACGACGTAGAAGGGTCGGAGGCAAGGTCAGGCCCTCCAGAGTATTACCCAAGGACATACTATGATTGGGATTTCGATGATGATAATGAACCATCTTTGCCATAGTTTCATCTATTTGCATATCGTCGTGTTTTGTTGTAGGGTCACATGACTCACTTTTGTGTGCCATCTCCCCCTTCCTCGCGTTCCTTATCTAGTCCCCTACCCGATAGCTCTGTTGTATGACTTAAACCATTTCGATCAATGAAAGTTATGTTGTTCCAAATCTGGAGTATGTTTAATTGGATCATTTATCATCAAATTAACTGCGACGTAGGCTAACCTCTAGCAAAAAGAGGCTCCAAATTAGGATATTCCTTGAATGTCGCCAACTTGGCGTATATATGTGTTACATGTTTACTATATACATCTTCTCCTTTTCTTTACAATATTTCCCAAACTAACATAGTTTTCATTTTCCTTTCTTCCTTTTGATTAGTTATTATTAATCCCAAAGGACGTTGATTTGTGTCAACTTGCAAACTGGCTGACTTACGTTACAACCTTTGATCAAGAGGAAAGATGACTAGTGGAGAAGAATTTGATGCCACCACGAATATGATGATACCTATCGAAAACCCTGAAGGTTCCTAAAATATGGCTCAAAATGATGAGAAAATGGCTTAAATGGCGCAAGAGTTGGAAGCCCTGCGGGAGGAACTACGTCAAGTGTGAGACTTGCCTAAGCTTTCGGCTACCACTTTGCCGACCTTCAAAACACCCATTCACTTTCCAAAAACTGATTTGCCTACCAAAAACTCACCAAAACTACCTAAGCAAACCTAACATGCTCCAACTCATGGTCAAGCGCAGCTGGTTGCTTCCTCAAGAGTCAAGACCACTCATGACCATCCTACCCAGGACCACACAATGTCTATCTACCCAGACACGCAGTAGATGCTTGAGACACACACTGTCGCTTATTATGAGCCACATGTGCCACTTGCATCTACTTTCACGACCCCAGTCATGGTTAGAGTTCTATATAAGGTCGATCAATATGCGGAAGTGGAGAAAGATGCTCGCTTGAAGGAAGATGAGTCGATAAATGCCCAACTTCGCGGTCTGAGGAAAGCGTTAAAAAATTTGCAAGTCACTAGAGGAGTGGAGAGCCTGGATTATGATGACTCGTGCATTCACCCTGACGTCGATATGCTGATGAGGTACAAGCCGCCAAAGTTTGAACTATTTGATGGGACAAGTAACCCTCATGCGCATTTGAGGACGTATTGTGACAAGTTGGTTGGTGTAGGGAGAAATAAGAAGTTAAGGATGAAGTTGTTCATCCGAAGTCTGTCTAAAGAAGCCTTAACTTGGTATACACATCAAGATCCTCGCAAATGGCGTGATTGGCAAGAAATAGCAGAGGACTTCATGATGCGCTTCAAATTTAACACCGAAATCACTCTAGACAGGTTCTCATTAGCCAATATATAGAAGAGACCGTTTGAGAGTTTCCAGGAATATGCAAGACACTGGAGGACTGAGGCTGCCAGGGTCAATCCGCCGTTGGATGAGAGTGAGCTTTCCAAGTACTTTATTCAAGCTCAAGAAGGCACCTACTTTGACAAGATGATGTCAATGATGGGCCAAAGTTTGCCGAATTGGTCAAGATGGGGGACTTTATAGAAGAAGACATCAAATCTAGGAAGATTCGGTATATGGCTGCATTACAAACTGCAAGCAAGGCCATACAATCAGAATCCCTCGATGGCGGCAAGAAGAAAAAGGAAGATGTCTCAACTGTCACTTACCACTATGAAGGTTCGTCCCACCGATATCCCAATAATCCTCAAATTATTGCCCACACTCCATATATCCCATACCCGATATATAATACCCAACCATACTATAACCCACCCCGAGCACCAACACGTTAAAATCCACTAAGACTATAAGTCCCTGTTCAATCACCTGTCCACCAGAACAGACCAGCATATGCACCAAGACCCCATCCGAATCTTGAGGCTAGAAGTACTCACACTTACACGCCTATTGCCGAACCTTATGCTCAATTATTTGAAAGATTGAGGGCTGTAGGGGTGTTGCAGCCGGTTGAAGGAAGACTCCCCGATCCAATTCCTCGCAACTTTGATGGAAACAAGCGATGCGCTTACCACTCTGGATTTCAAGGACACGACACAGAAGATTGTTACGGGTTGAAGAATCAGATGGAGTCTCTAATCAAAAGGATTATAATAAAATGCACTCCGACACCTCCAAATGTGAATAACAACCCTTTAATGAATCATGAGAATGAGAAGTCAACATGGTCATCCTAGAAGGAGAATATGACTTAGAAGGAACTGTCTTGTCCAATTGGAATACTGAAGAAGTTGTCACTACATCTCTGGCACAACCTGTTGTCACAGTTCAGTTAAGGAAGCCTTTGACTGTTTAGACCTACTTTCCAAGAGTTGCGATAAATACTTTGATCACCAAGAAGTCTGAGCATGACACCAAAGCAGTCCCATGGGATTACCAAGCGAAAGCTAAAGGTAAGTTAATTGATACTGCTGCAGCTCAAGGGATGACTAGGTCTAGAAGGTGTTATGCTCCCGCAGATCTTAATCGAGGAATTATACGGAAGAACAAAATCTAAAGCGAAATATCACCGATGCTGAAGCTGCTGAATTCTGGAAGAAAATGCAGCCCAAGGACTATTCAATTGAAGAGCTGTTAAAGAAAACACCTGCCCACATATCGATTTTATTGCTACTCATGAGTTCTGAGGCCCATAGGAGTGCTTTGATAGAAGTGTTAAATGGAGTTTGCATTCCAAAAGAGACCACAGGTGAAACTCTAGCATCAACCATTAGACGAGTCATGGAAGCTAACAAGATCTTCTTTCATGATGACGAGCTACCAACAGATTGGGCTGGACATAACAAAGCGCTTCATATCACAGTCAAATGTTGTGACAAGATCATGGGCCGAGTTTTGATTGTGGTGGCTCTGGATACAACATCTGCCCTTTCACAACACTAAGAGAGTTAGGTGTGAATGTAGGGGAGATAAGAAAGAGTCGTCTAAAAGTTAGAGCTTTCGATGGGGCACAAAGAAGTGTTATAGGAGAAGTCTATCTCACGTTACAAGTGGGACCAGATAAATTCACCATTTTATTCCAAATCATGGATGTGTCATCTAGCTACAACTTATTGCTAGGTAGACCATGGATCTATATGGCGAGAGTCGTGCCATCAATCCTTTATCGTAAAGTTTGAGTGGGATTGTACAGAAGTTACCATCCATGGAGAACACAGTCATCCTATATGTTCTATCGATTCTGTTCCAATCACTGAAGAGTTAGATGGAGCCACTTTTCATACTTTGGTAATTATGCAAGTTGTGAAGACTGATTGCAAAATAGGGTCAAATGATATAAAATTGTTAGGCGCAGCAAAGATGGTTGCTTTAGAGATGTTGAAGTACGGATATCAGCCTAAGACGGGACTTGGGCCCAAGCATAATGGCATAACTGAACCAATCTAGCTGAAGCATCAAAAAGGCACCACCGAACTTGGATATCAGCCTATATTGGGAGAAGTTTGCAGCGCAAAGTCAAGCAAGATGACATTTGTAATAGAACAAGTTCTAATCCTAAGTCTAGCAGCTGAAGATGACATCGTGGAAGGAACAGGAAACTTGTTCATGTCAATGATCAGAGAGGAGGAAAGGATAGATCTCAGCAAATTGACCATCCATGATGTCGAGCCTAGAGAAGTGCTGCAGAACTGGACCATTCGCCCATCTCTGTTTCAGCAAGAATCATGGCAGCAGGGAAAGTAGTAGTTTTTAAAATTTGCATGAGAAAAATCAATGCTTGAATCATGTTTAATCCTTTTGTCATTTGTGTCTTTTGAAAATTTAGGGTGCTTCTGAAATTATCCTATTACTTTTAAAGTATTTACTTCCCTCTTACTTTATTTATTTATTTTGCTTATCATTTATATTTTTCAGCATTCGTATTAATAAAAATCCTAGTTCAACGATTATGACATGTAACGAGTCCGTCGAGCAAAGAAAAAGTGATAAATTGGATCACGAGGAATATGATGATAGCATGATACCAAAAAATCTACCACATGAGATTGAGCAGCTTGAAAGTCAAAAGAAACCCAACATGGAAGAAACAAATATTGTCAACCTAGGAGACGAGGGAGTCAGAAAGGAAACATGAGTCAACATACATTTGAAAATCGAAAGAAAGCAGGAGTTAATAGGTTTGCTTAAGCAATATGTTGATATATTTTCTTGGTCTTACGATGACATATCAGTATTAAGTACTGAATAATCTCGCACAAATTGCCAATCAATCCCGCTTGCCCGCCAGTCAAGCAAAAGACAAGAAAATTCAAGCCCGATTTGAGTCTAAGGATCAAAGAAGAAGTAACCAAGCAAATTGAAGAGAATGTCATAAAGGTTACGAATTACCCCACATGGTTGGCCAACATTATGCCAGTACCAAAAAAGGATTGGAAAATCAAAATATGTGTGGATTATCGAGATCTCAATCGAGTCAGCCTAAGGATGATTTCCTCTTCCAAACATTCACATACTCCTCGATAATTGTGCAAAACATGAGTTGCAATCATTTTGTGGATTATTTTGCGGGATATCACCAGATCTTGATGGATGAAGATGATGCTGAAAACACAGCATTCGTCACGCCATGGGGGGTATATTGCTATAGGGTGATGTCCTTTGGTCTTAAGAATGCTGGAGAAACCAACATGAGGGCCATGACCACTTCTTTTCATGACATGATCCATAGGGAAATTGAAGTATATGTGGATGACATCATTATCAAGTCCAAGAAGAGCTCAGATCATTTGGACAATTTGTGGAAGTTCTTCGAAAGACTGCGGAAGTATATCTTGAAATTGAATCCGACAAAGTGAGCATTTGGAGTACCCGCAGGAAAACTGTTAGGATTCATTGTCAATCGAAAGGGTATAGAGTTAGATCCATCAAAATTCAAAGCAATCCAAGAACTACCTCCTCCTAGGACCAAGAGGATATGATGAGTTTCCTAGGAAGACTCAACTACATCAGTCGGTTCATCGCTCAGTCCACAATAATATGAGAGCCCATATTCAAGTTGTTAAAGAAAAGTGCTACCACAAAATGGACATAAGAATGTCAAAAGGCTTTCGACAAATCAAGGAATATTTATCCAATCTATCAGTGTTGGTCCCACCTGAGCTGGGAAGGCCTTTACTGCTATATTTATCTGTTATGGATGGTGCATTTGGGTGCGTGTTAGGACAACATGATGAGACAGGTAGAAGAGAACAATCCATTTACTACTTAAGCAAGAAGTTCACCCCATGCGAGGGAAAATATACCTTATTGGAACAAACTAGTTGTGCTTTGACCTGGATCGCGCAAAAATTTAGGCACTGCCTATCCGCATACACCACACACTTAGTCTCAAGCATAGATCCACTCAAGTATATCTTTCAGAAGCCTATGCCTATAGGGAAATTGGCAAAATGGCAAATTTTGTTGAGTGAGTTCGACATTATGTATGTGACACAGAAAGCTATTAAAGGACTAGCCTTGGCTGACTACCTGGCAGAAAATCCAGTGGATCAAGATTACAAGCTGCTCAAAACCTACTTTCCTGATGAAGAGGTGTTGTTCGTAGGTAGAAGACATAGCAGAGGCATACGATGGGTGGAGAATGTTCTTTGATGGAGCATCAAATTCCAAAGGAGTTAGAATAAGAGTAGTTCTAATTTCAGAGACAGGCCAATACTACCCAATTTCAGCCAAGATCAGATTTGTTTGTACGAACAACATGACAAAGTATGAAGCTTGTATCCTAGGACTCAGGATGATTATAGACATGGAACATCAAAGAGCTTCTAGTAATAGGTGATTCTGATTTATTGATTCATCAAGTTCAAGGGAATGAGCTACTAAAAATGTTAAGATCCTCCCTTACTTGCATTATGTAAAGGAGTTGAGTAAGAGATTTACGAAGATTGAATTCAAACACGTCCCTCGAGATCAAAATGAGTTTGTTGATGCATTAGCAACATTGTCCTCAATGATTCAGCATCCAGACAAGAATTACATCGATCCTATTGGGGTAGAGATACACGACCAGCATACATATTATTTTCATGTATATGAGGAGTTGGATGGAAAACCATGGACTACAACATCAAGATGTTGATAGAAGCACAAGAATACCCTGAAAATGCCACAAACAAGCAAAAAAGGACATTGAGAAGAATGGCCAATCATTTCTTTCTCAATGGGGAAATCCTATACAAGAGGACTCCAGATTTAGGATTGCTAAGATGTGTCGACGCCATAGAAGCAACTAGATTTTTGGAAGAGATACATGCAGGAACATGTGGGCCTCACATGAATGGGTTCACACTAGCGAGAAAGATTTTAAGAGTCGGATATTTTTGGATGACGATGGAGAGAGACAGTATTCGACACGTACAAAAGTGCCATCAATGCCAAGTGCACGGAGATTTTATACGAGTCCCACCGGGCGAGCTCAATGTGATGGGTTCTTCTTGGCCATTTGCTGCTTGGGGCATGGATTAATTGGGCCTATAGAGCCTGCTGCATCAAATGGACACCATTTCATTTTGGTAGCTATCGGTTATTTCACAAAGTGGGTTGAAGCTTCAATATACGAGGCTGTGACTAAGAAGGCAGTGGCAGATTTTGTTCGCAATATTATAGTTTGTCGGTTTGGAATTCCAAAATCAATCATCGCAGATAATGCAGCAAATCTTAATAGTGATCTTATGCATGAGATTTGTGAAAGGTTCAAGATTACCCATCAAAATTCCATAACCTATTGGCCACAGATGAATAGAGCAGTTGAGGTCGCAAACAAGAATATCCAGAAGATTTTAAGGAAGATAATAGATAGCCACAACTAATGGCATGATAAGTTACCATGTGCTTTGCTCGGTTATCGTACTACAATCAGGACATCCACTAAGGCAACTCCTTATATGCTGGTTTATGGTTCAGAAGCAGTAATACCTGCTGAGGTGAAGATACCATCTTTAAGGATTATCTAAGAAGTTAGTTTGGATAATGCAGAATGGATTCACAGTCGGATTGAACAATGATGCTCATTGATGAGAAAAGGATGAATAAAATCTGTCACAGTCAACTATACCAAAGCAGAATGGCCAAGGCATTCAATAAAAGGGTCAAGCCTCGACAGTTCAAACCAAGAGAGTTATTTCCTCGCCAAGGAGAAGCTAAAGGAAAATTTGCACCAAACTAGCAGGGTCCCTGCATGGTTCATAGAGTACTCTAAGTAGGAATAGTAATCTTAGTAGAAATGGATGGCACAGTGAGCACCAAGCCAATCAATTCAGACGTCATCAAGAAATACTACATCTGAAGATATCAAGACTAGTTTTTGCATTTCTAATGTAACAAAAACTATGTCTAGACCTGACTTCCTATGGTGAGGTACGTAGGCAACCCATATCAGGTCCGGTCACCTTAGAAAATCCAAAATCATTGTTTCTAGAACTACGCCTGACCTAACTTCCCTTGGTGGGATACGTAGGCAATCCATATCGAATTCAGTCCTTTCATGTTTTTCACTTCTCCATTATATTGAACTATGTTTTGACCTAATTCCACTTGGATTCGTAGGCAGCCTAAGTCAGGCCCGGTCATTGCATTACATATTTTTGTTTTCTCCCTCTGTAATTGAACTACATTTTGACTTGATTCCAATTGGATTCGTAGGCAGCCTGAGTCAGGCCTGGTCATTGCATTACATATTTTTGTTTTCTCCCTCCGTAATTGAACTATGTTTTGACCTGATTCTACTTAGATACGTAAGCATCCTCAGTCAGGCTCAGTCGTTGCATCTCATATTTTTCATTCTTTAATCCTTGAACTACGCACAAACCTGATTCTCGTTTGGGGATATGTAGGAAACTTTGAAAGGTTCGGTCGTACCCATAGGTAACTCTTCTCTAATTATGCATTGTTGAAGAGCAACAAATCTCCCAAAAGAGTTAGAGAAGTGTCATAAGAAGATGAGGATATGAGAAGAACTACATTTGGATATAAAGAAGCTCGACAGATCTCGAAAGTCATAACCTTAGAATGATCGAGGATTACTATATATATATATATATATATATATATATATATATATATATATACACACACACATATACTTATATATCTAATATATATGTAATACACTCCCTTATAAAAAAAATATGCTATTATTTTTTGAAAATGTTTCTCTACTATTCAACCTAACAAGGCTCCGAGATAAGAGATCAAGGGTGGATCGAAGAAGTATCGAAGGTTTTCGATGACAACGCTAAAGTTTGCGAGTCGACACAAGTCAACACCCCCTCCCGAACTAAAATTTTTCTTTGAGCGCAGGAAGACAGGAAATCAAGGAAGCTAGCATGAAGTCTCGGGGACACAATTAGAGATGCTTTTCGACTCATTCCAAACATAAGTCAAAATATTTCCTCCCTATTTATTTTCTTCATATGCTTCATGTTTTCTGTCTAATAAGGTTCCATTTTAAATCTCTTCAAGTACACTCGAGATCCAGATCAAAAGGACAAAAAGGGGGCCTCGGAAAAATAGGGTAATTTGGTTTTCATCAAGAATAACTCCACAAATTAAAGACCACCATCTAACTGCAGCGAATAAGCCACTCACAACAAAAATTGCCACCTAACTACGTTGAAAAATTCTGCTAATTTGGAAATTACATCTAGTTGCGCTAAACTCAATTGCTTGGAGGATGCACGTAGCAACGTCATTCAAAACTCTGCAAATCGAAGACTGTGTATAGCAAACACCATCCAAGCTCCACCAATTGGAGGATGTACATAGCAAACATTTTCATAAAGACCAAAGGCTACACATTACCGATGCCATTCAGACTCCACCAATTGGAGGATGTGTATATAGCAAGCACCGTTCAGACTTTGTAAACAATTGAATATTGTACATGGCAAACATCGTTCAAACTCCACAACTTGCAGGCTGTAGATATCAAACATCATCAAGGTACCGCGAATTAGAGCCTATACATAAGCAAAAGAAATGACACTCTACCCATCAAGGACCACAATGCAGCAACACTAGCAAAGCTCCATCAATCAGGGGCACGTATATTAGCAATATTGTCATACATTTGCAGTTAAATTTTATACTTTATATCGCCAGATAGGGGTGTTACTGTAACACCTCGTCAAAGGATAAAAATACTCCTAGCATTGAAGTTACACATAACTTGTCTTTCTATGCTCTGTTTGCAAATTTGAGATCGAATTTACGATCAGTGCGAAAAATTGAGTCGAAAAATGGTCTCGACTTGGCAAAAACTCAAAAAAACGTGAATTATTTTTGTTCAAGCGAAGCTTAAAACAGTGGGGTTTCCACGCTCCTTCCGCGATGCTGAGTGGATGCGAAACTACACTTGAAATTTTCTTCAAAATTTTGAAAAAGTTGAAAATTTTGCGAAAAAGGGTTGTACAACACTAGTGCGCGTTGCGCAAGGAGAGTGACCAGATTGATTTTTTGATGGGAAAGGGCAAATTTGACTTTTTTCACACCCCATATCCTAAATTAATCTATTTTTAAGTTCGTAATAAGTTCCTAAAATGTATTCCTACTCTATTTTTCTCTCAAAAACAAGAAACCTTTCCCCAGAACCTCAAGCGTAGGATTCAAGAAAACTAGCACATTCAAGATTTTCCTTTCAATTTCTGAAGAACTCATTCCAAGGTATGTAAGGCCACTCTACAAGTGGTATTTTCAGAATATTTTAGAACTTTAATTTAGTTTTTATTCCTCAAGTTCAAGTTTGGTTGAGATCATATTCATGAAAAAGTATGTGGAATTTTTAGTAAAGTTTCTTTACGTATGCGTAGATTCTTGATGAATATTAAGATTCTTGGTCTCTATTTGTTCCAATTAGAGAGTTGTTATCAAGTTTGTATTCATTTATGATCAAGGTTTATATTTATTGAGTTTCTTGAAAATCTTGATATGAAAGACTAGTTTGAGCATCTTTTAAGCTAAGTTCAAGAACGTGTTTTAAATGTTTACCTTGCATATTGCCAAGAAATCTAGCATATTTTGGGTCACTGAGTTGATTCTAATTATCATAAGTTAAAGGTTTCAGTGAGAAAGCCAAGAAAAGTTAAAGCTGGGCTAAGTCCCCGAAAGACAAGATTTCAAGAATTCATCCTTTAAAAGTTATGAGTTATATAAAACATTTTGGGAGTAGTATTGAGCACTGATATGGGTGAGAGTAGAATAAATTACTTGAACTCATAAGCTATGTAGCCAGCACAGGATAGGATTGTACTACGGTACCTTCCTCTTTAGCCACTGAGATGGTCCAGATTTGGGATGGATCCACTCCCCTAGTTCTTCGTCTCCTACCGCGGTAAAGTACTTGATGGCTCTGGCAGCGTGGATAAGACATTGTATCACCACGAAGCTCATAGTGGTGGTTGTCGATTAGAGAAACTCCCCAAGCTACGAAACTAAGTTTTACTTATCAATTTTCAGCATGTTATTTTCAGCATACCAGCCTTTATGATTATTGTTGTTTAATTATGAATTATGTTTATGCCTTTTGAGAAGCATTATGACATACTATTTAAATGTTTTGGCCATCTTACATACCGTAAATACCTTGTACTGACGTCCTCAAGACCTGCATCATCTTATGATGCAGATGTAGGAGACCGAGTTCCTCAGCAGCCGCTCCGGTGAGAACTTGATAACTTCTAGATAGTGGTGAAGCCTCTTCTCAGTCCGAGGCTCTATGGATTATGTTAATTCCTTTTAGTTTTTATTTCAGTTCTTGCTACAAGGGGCCTATCTTAGTAGCCTTTCAGACAGTTTAATAGAGGTTCCATAAATCATGTGTTAGTATTTCAGTGTTAGTTCATTCAGATATTATTTAAAAGTTGTCGTATTCAATTTATACAGACAGTTTTAGACCATCTTATTGCTTTATGGATTTTTCCACTATTATTAAGTCTTCCACTGAGTAAATTAGCCATGCCAAGTGGTTTGGTTGGGACCAGAAATGGCTTTTGAGTGTCAGCCACGTCCAGGGTGTAGGCTTGGGGTGTGACAAGCTTGGTATCAGAGCCCAGATTTCAAGAGTCCTAGGGAGTCTATGGAACCGTGTCTAGTAGAGTTTGTATTATGGGTGTAAAGCGCGCCATATTTATAACAGTGAGGCTACAGGACATTAGGAAGTGTCATCATTACTTGTTATTCCTTGCCTCGTACTTCAAATTGTATCTCCGTGAAGTCCTTTCTAAATCGTGCATTCACGCCATGTTTTTCAGATCATGCCTTCTCGCAGAGCTAACAGACCAGTTAGGGGAAGAGGACACCCAGCCAGAAGGAATGCGAACCACCCTAGCCGAATTTTGGAGTAACCTAGAGGCCCAGCTGTGCCTGTGGAGCAGCCACAGCAGGCAGACATTACTAATACTGAGCTTCGCCAGGCTATTCAGACTTTGGCTCAGGCAGTCGCTACTCAAGGAGGTCGCCAGAGAGATGGCAAAAATGGCTGGGCAGATATTGCCAGAGTTAGAGAGTTTCTGAGAATGAACCCACCAGAGTTCACAGGGTCCGATGTGAAGGAGGATCCTGAGAATTTTATTGAGGAGCTTCAGAAGGTATTTCAGGTGATGCGTATAGCTGATGCTGAGCGGCTTGAGTTGGCTGCCTATCAGCTTAAGGGGGTAGCTAGACTCTGGTTTGACCAGTTGAAAGGGAGTATGGCAGATGGGGCACTAACAATTACTTGGGCAGTGTTTGAGGAGGCCTTCTTGGGACAGTACTTTCCCAGAGAGATGAGGCAGGCTAAGGTGAGAGAATTTCTGAACATGAAGTAGGAGAATATGAGTGTACAGGAGTACAGCCTCAAGTTTACTCAACTGTCATGTTATGCTCCAACTATGGTGGCAGATATGCGTACTAGGATGGATCTCTTCGTGTCCGAGCTCTCTCGAATGACTAAGAGAGAAGGCAGGAATGTGATGTTGATTGGTGATATGGACATAGCCCGTTTGATGATGTATGTGCAGCAGGTAGAGGATAAGAAGATGTAGGATAGGGAGGAATTCAAAAGTAAGAGGGCCAAGACATCAGACCAGGAGTTAAGTAAGAGAGGGACTAGAGGTAGAGGTCACTCATCTTTCCAGCCTAAGATAGCCGGACCAACACCTTCATCCGCTAGTGCACCTGCAACGAGGATCAGAAATGAGCAGGGATAACAGCATCGCAGGTTTTCGGGTAGCCATTCACAGGATAGCGTAGCTCCAGGATCAAACCGCTATCCTACTTGTGGTAAGTGTGTTAGATCTCATCCCGGAGAATACCTTATGGGCATACATAGTTGTTTCAAATATGGTCAGGTGGGGCATTTCTTGAAGAATTGTCCTATGGGGAAGCAGAATATGAGAGACACCATATCTCAAACAGTCTCTTCAGCACCACACGGTAAGCAACCTCACAGGGGTACTACAACGGGACAAGCGGGGGCACAAACCATTTGTATACCATGGGCACCAGATAGGAGTAGGAGAATTCACCAGATATGGTTATGGGTATGCTCAAAACCTTTACTCATGATATCTATGCATTATTAGACCTAGGAGCCACATTGTCTTTTGTAACCCCATATGTAGCTATGAAGTTTGGGGTCAACCCAGAATGTCTTCTTGATCCTTTCAGTGTTTCTACTCCAACTGGAGAGTCTATTTTATCCCAAAGAGTCTATAGGGGCTGTCCAGTCTCTATTTATCATAAGACTATTGTAGCTAATTTGGTGGAGTTAGATATGGTGGGAGTTTGATGTCATCCTAGGCAAGGATTGGCTTTATGCTGGGTATGCCTCCATAGATTGCAGAACTAGAGTGGTCAAATTTCAGATTCCTAACGCACCAGTCTTAGAGTGGAGGGGTAGCTCAGTTTTTCCTAAGGGTTAGTTTGTCTCATATCTCAAAGCTAGAAAGTTGATCTCCAAAGGGTATATATACCACCTAGTTAGAATTCAGGATTCTCGTGCCGAGGCACCATCTCTTCAGTCTGTTCCTGTTGTGAATGAGTTCCCAGAAGTCTTTCTTGAGGATCTACCCAGAGTCCCTCCTGATAAAGAGATAGACTTTGGGATAGACACTTTTCCAGATACTCAGCCTATATTCATCCCTTCATACCGAATGGCTCTTTCAGAGCTAAAAGAGTTAAAGTTGCACCTGAAAGATCTCTTAGATAAGGTTTTCATTAGACCAAGTGTTTCACCTTGGAGTACTTTGGTTCTTTTCGTGCATAAAAAAAAGGTTCTTTTTGGATATGCATAGATTACCGTCAATTGAACAAGGTCACCATTAAGAACAAGTATCCTCTTCCCAAAATTGATAAATTATTCGACCAACTTCAGGGTGCTACCTATTTTTCTAAGGTAGATCTCAGATCTGGGCATCATCAGCTTAAAGTTAGAGAGAAAAACATTCCTAAGACAGCTTTCAGAAACCAATATGGTTATTATGAGTTTTTGGTCATGTCCTTCGGGCTGACAAATGCACCAACAGCTCTCATGGATCTTATAGGGTCTTGAGGTCGTACCTAGATATATTCGTGATTATGTTCATAGAGGATATCCTGATCTACTCCCATCATAGGAGGAGCATCCAGACCATCTTAAATTTATTCTCCAGACCCTTAAGGATCAACAGCTTTATGCTAAATTTTCGAAGTGTGAGTTCTGGTTGGCATCTGTGGTGTTTCTGGGGCACATTGTGTCTGGTGAGGGTATTCAGGTTGATTCCCAATAGATTGAGGCAATAAAAAATTGGCCAAGGCCCACAACTCCCATAGAGATAAGGAGTTTCTTCGGCTTGGCGGGATACTACAAACGGTTTGTAGAGGGGTTTTCTTCTATTTCATCTCCCTTGACTAAGCTGACTCAGAAGAAGACTAAGTTCGAATGGTCAGAAGCTTGGGAGAAGAGTTTCCAAGAGTTGAAGACTAGGCTGACTACAACCCTAATCTTATTCCTACTAGATGGAGTTGATGATTTTGTGGTTTATTTTGATGCTTCCAGAGTTGGTTTGGGTTGTGTATTAATGCAGAGAAGGAAGGTGATAGCATATGCCTCCAGGCAGCTTAAGATTCATGAAAAGAATTACCCGACTCATGATCTTGAGCTTGCTATGGTGGTGTTTGCTTTGAAGATCTGGAGACACTATCTATATAGTGGGAATGTGGATGTATTCATGGACCACAAGAGTTTGCAGTATGTGCTTGGCCAGAAGGAGCTGAATTTGAGACAGAGAAGATGGTTGGAGTTGTTGAAAGATTATGATATGAGTATCCTCTGTTATCCAGGTAAAGCTAATGTGGTTGTTGATGCTCTTAGAAGGGTGACCATGGGGAGCACAACCCATGTTGAGGATAAAACGAAAGAGATAGCTAAGGAGGTTCACAGACTAGCCCGTTTGGGGGTGCAAATTGAAGATTCTGATGAAGGTGGAGCCATTGTCAGAAATGGGTCAGAGTCATCTTTGGTGGTAAAAGTGAAAGAAAAGCAAGACAGGTATCCCATTCTTCTCCAGTTGAAGGAAGATGTTCAGAAGAAAAAAGTATTAGTGTTCTCAAAAGGGGGAGATGGTGTCCTGAGATACCAAGCCAGGTTGTGTGTGTCAAATGTTGATTGTCTTAGAGATAGGATCTTGGTTGAGGCCCACAATGCTAGATACTCTATCCACCCTGGTGCAACCAAGATGTATAGAGATTTGCGAGAAGTCTATTGGTGGGTTGGTACGAAGAAGGACATTGCAAAGTTCATGTCTAGATGCCCAAACTGCCAGCAAGTCAAGGTCAAGCACCAAAGGCCTTATGGTGTAGCCCAGAACATAGAGATTCCGGAATGAAAATGGGAGATGATTAATATGGACTTCGTAATAGCCTTACCTCGATCCCGTGGACAGCATGATTCGATATGAGTCATAGTAAATAGAATGACCAAGTTAGCTCACTTCCTACCTGTCAAGACGACTAATACAGCTAAGGATTATGCCAGACTCAATCTTAAGGAGATTGTTAGGCTGCATGAGGTCTCTATATCCATTATTTCAGACAAAGGAGCTCAGTTTACAGCACAGTTTTGGAAGTCCTTTCAGAGAGGGCTTGGTACGAAGGTAAATCTTAGCACAGCTTTCCATCCACAGACAGATGGGCAAGCAGCACGGACTATCCTTGGAAGATATGTTGAGAGCTTGCGTGATAGACTTTAAAGGTAACTAGGATGATCATTTACCTTTGATCAAATTCTCTTATAATAACAGCTTTCAGGCCAGCATACAGATGGCACCATATGAGGCTCTTTATGGGAGAAGGTGTAGATTACCCATAGGATGGTTTGAAGTTGGTGAGGCAAGACTGATAGGACCTGACCTAATCCATCAGGCTATGGAAAAAGTGAAGGTTATCTAGGAGCGGCTCAAGACAGCTCAGAGCAGACAAAAGTCTTACACAGATGTTAGAAGAAGAGATTTGGAGTTTGAGATAAGCGATTGGATATACTTGAAGGTATCTCCAATGAAGGGAGTTATGAGATTCAGGAAGAAGGGAAAGCTCAGCCCACGATATATTGGGCCATATCAGATTCTGAGAAGAGTGGGGAGCGTTGCTTACGAGTTAAAGTTACCAGCAGAGTTAAGTGTTATACATCCGGTGTTTCATATTTCCATGCTTAAGAAGTGCTTGGGAGATCCCTCTCTAGTTGTCCCTATTGAAAGTGTTGGGATTAAGGACAACTTGTCTTATCAAGAGATTCCGGTGCAAATATTAGACCGGCAAGTTCGTAAATTGAGGACCAAGGAGATTGCTTCAGTGAAGGTTTTGTGGAGGAACCAATTCATGGAGGAAGCCACATAGGAGACCAAGGAAGATATGAAGGTCAAGTATGCACACTTGTTCGTTGGCCTAAATGAGGATCTTGAAGGTAAACTTTCGTCTTTTCACCTTGAAGATTTATGTTTATTAAGTTAGGAAATGTTGTGGTTGAGCTACCTTTGTTTGTATCTTTGTCATTCAAGGACGAATGATCCCAAGGGGGAGATATTGTAACACCTCGTGAAAGGACGAAAATACCCCTAGAATTGACCTTGCTTGTAACGTGTCTTCCCTTGATCCATTTCCAAATTCGAGACTGGATTTTCGATCAGTGCGAAAAATTGAGTCGGAAAGTGGTCTCGACTCGGCAAAAACTCAAAAAAACGTGAATTATTTTTGTTCAAGTGAGCTTAAAACAGTGGGGTTTCCGCGCCCCTTCTGTGACGCGGAGTGGACTCGGAACCACACTTTAAATTTTCTCTGAAATTTTGAAAAAGTTGAAAAATTCGCGAAAAAATGTTATACAACACTAGTGCGCGCCGCGCACTAGTGTAGGAGAGTGACCAGTTTCATTTTTTTTTTTGGGAAAGGGAAAATCTGACTTTTTCCACACCCCATATTCTAAATTAATCCATTTTTAAGTCGTAATCAGTTCCTAAAACGTATTCTCACTCTATTTTTCTCTCAAACACAAGAAACCTTCCCCAGAACCTCAAGCGTAGGATTCAAGAACACTAGGGCATTCAAGATTTTCCTTTCAATTCCTCAAGAACTCATTCCAAGGTATGTAAGGCCACTCTACAAGAAGTATTTTCAGAATATCTTAGAACTTTGATCTAGTTTTCATTCCTCAAGTTCAAGTTTGGTTGAGATCGTATTCATGAAAAAGTATGTGGAATTTTTTGTAAAGTTTCTTTACGTATGTGTAGATTCTTAATGAATATTAAGATTCTTGGTCCCTATATGATCCAATTATAGAGTTATTATCAAGTTTGTATTCTTTTAAGATCAAGATTTATATTTATTAAGTTTTCTTGAAAATCTTGATATTAATTCAAGAAAAGAAAAGGCTAGTTTGAGTATCTTTTAAGCTAAGTTCAAGAACGTGTTTTAAATGTTTACCCTTGCATATTGCCAAGAAATCTAGCATATTTTGGGTCACTGAGTTGATTCTAATTATCCGTAAGTTAAAGGTTTCAGTGAGAAAGCCAAGATAAGTTAAAGATAGCTAAGTCCCCGAAAGATAAGATTTCAAGAATTCAGCCTTTAAAAGTTATGAGCTATATAAAACATTTTGGGAGTAGTATTGAGCACCGATATGGGTGAGAGTAGAATAAATTACTCGAACTCATAAACTATGTAGCCAGCACAGGATAGGATTGTACTACGGTACCTTCCTCTTTAGCCACTGAGATGGTCCAGATTTGGGGATGGATCCACTCCACTAGTTCTTCGTCTCCTACCCCGACAAAGTACGGGATGGCTCTGGCAGCGTGGGCAAGACGTTGTATCACCGCGAAGCTCATAGTGGTGGTTGTCGGTTAGAGAAACTCTCCAAGCTAAGAAACTAAGTTTTACTTATCAATTTTTAGCATGTTATTTTCAGCATACCAGCCTTTATGACTATTGTTGTTTAATTATGAATTATGTTTATGCCTTTTGAGAAGTATTATGACATACTATTTAAATGTTTTGGCCATCTTACATACCGTACATACCATCTACTGACATCCTTAGGACTTGCATCCTTTTATTATGCAGATGCAGGTGATCGAGTTTCTCAGCAGCCGCTCCATTGAGAATTTGATAGCTTCCAGACAGTGGTGAGGCCTCTTCTCAGTCCGAGGCTCTATGGATTATGTTAATTCCTTTTAGTTTTTATTTCAGTTCTGGCTACTTAGGGCCTCTCTCAGCAGCCTTTCAGACAATTTAATAGAGATTCCATAGACCATGTGTTAGTATTTCAGTTTTAGTTCATTCAGATATTGTTTAAAAGTTGTTGTATTCAGTTTATGGAGACAATTTTAGATCATCTTATTGCTTTATGGCTTTTCCCACTATTATTAAGTCTTCCGCTGAGTAAATTAGCCAGGCCAAGTGGTTCACTTGGGACCAGAAATAATTTTCGAGTGTCGGTCATGTCCAGGATGTAGGCTTAGGGCATGACAGCTACGTTACAATTTGTCACGACCCAACCCCGGGGCCATGACTGGTGCCGATTTGACACCTAGACCAATATTCAATCACAAGCTTCATCCTTATGTATACGAACTCTACCGAAATCTCGACAGAGTTTCCCCTATTTTACTGACTATCTGCACCTGCAGCAGCACCCAGAACACAATGACAAGAGCACACACACATATATATATATATATACATATTAACGCGGACTGACAAGGTCTCCGCAGCGGTCCTGCCGCCTAATAAAGTATCAAACATATACAACCACATCACACTTTCGACTTATTACCCACTCGTGTCCAC
>JAPFFP010000070.1:6621833-6634350 GCA_026153255.1 Solanum medicagineum
AGGAACCTTTATGATTGGATGTTAGCACTAGTGCCTAATCGGCACGAGTCACGGTTCCGGGGTGGGGTCGTGACACTAAAATATATATGTAATGTTAAAATATAAAAAAATAAAGAAAAAAAAACTATTATCTCTTCGTCAACAGATGTTAAAATCTTTCAAGTGCCTTCATTGGTGCCTTTTTTATATTATTTTATTGGTCCATTGCCAATAAGTAAGACTTTTATTATCCAATAAGAATCGTTTTTTTTAAGGTATTAATTGTCACAATTTCATGGATCAAGTCATTCTCAAAATCCATTACAAAATTGTATAAAGTAAATTGTTGAAAAAAAATAAAAATAATATATAAATTTATAACATAAAAAAAATTTATAAGATGAAGAAGTATCACCTTACTTGAGATATTACTTTACGTGAAAGATGGAACTGAATACATGGAGAGGTTAGAAACCAAATAATAAAAATTTTTAAATAACAAAAATTTATTAGACTAAAATAACTAAACGAAGACCATAATATAATTTGAGTGAAGCAAGTTAAGCTAACATAACAATTAATATTATTTTCTTTAAATTCAAAAAGTGAAAAAGAAAGAGAAAAGAATATGAAACAAAAAACGTGAATATATAATATAAGGAAACCTGTTAATCAAATTGAAGTTCGAGAAAAATCATAAAATAAGATACAACACTACTTAGCACATATCAATGAAAGGAGTGAATGAATCACAAGTTGAAATTGAAGTGTTTTTATAAGAGTAGAAAAGTCATAAATCAAAAAGAAAAGAAAATAATATTTTATTATATTTATGACAAAACTTTTCATCATATAATTAGAAGAAAAGAAAATAATATTTTATTATATTTATGACAAAACTTTTCATCATATAATTAGGATTCATGGTGAAATTAGAAAGAACTTTTATTTATTTTCAAGCAACTAATATCTTTTCTCTTTTAATTTTTTTTTAAAAATCATTATTTTGAGTTTCCTCTTCAAAGTGGGAAACTTGTGTTGTTAAAGAAAAAAAAAAACGTAAAAAAATAAAATTAACCATGTTCCCTACAAAAAAGGAAAGTTTTTTACTTAAATTTTTTTTCTTTTTCACTTTGTAGGCGCTTCCCCTTTATTTTTTATTATTTTTTTACTAATTTCCTATTACACTAAGTCTATTTTAATTGAAAAATGATTCTTTCTTTATTTAATTTTTCCTTTAATTTTTTTTTGGACGTGTTTTCCCTTTTAAATTTATTTTCGTTTTGACCAATTTTCTTTTACACCAAGTCTATTTTAGTTGAAAAAATATTCTTTGTGTACGGAATTTTCTTTCTTTATTTTTTATTTATATTTAATATTATTAAAATAATAATTGTAAAGAAAAAGTAAAAAGTGAAAAGACAATTCTGTTTAAAGAGGAGTCTTTTAATGAAGGGCAAAAAGTTCAATCAATATTATTAACGACCTTCACACTTTTAATATAGTATATAGATTATTTTGGATGTTATTGTAAAAATTTTATTTATCAATACGAATAGTTGAGTTATTTGATTTAAAGTTCTAAAATATTTCTGATAAAATATATAATTTTTTTAAAATATGAATTTGTACTTAATTTTTTTAATAATATTTAACAGTATTATAAATAAAATTAAAATCATAAAATTTATTTAATTTTTTTCCGAATCCTCAAAAATTTTGAGGACGTAAAACAAACTTTTGCTAGCCTAATCCTTATAATCCCATAAATAGAGTTTAAAAATGATAAAACGCACAAAAGTTTACCCTTAAATAATTGAACGTAAAAAAAAAAAAAAAACATCAACCTTTCCATACTAATTAGTAATGATATTATTATTCAAAAATTATATATAGAATAGGCCTAATTTTTTATCTTTCTAAAATACATTTTCAAAGAAGGTTTTATATATATATAAAAAAGTATAACAACAAAATACATTTTCTATGGCTTATTACTACTACTAGTGGCTAAGGCCGTGTGTTGCACGGACACAATATATATTATTTTTTTAATTTATGTGATCGAGATAAAATTTAGAGAGTCATTAATTGTAATATATTTTTTAATTTTTTTAATTATTTAAATTTATAATACTGTTAAGTAATTTTTAAATAATACTCATGACTCCTAAGTTCTAAGCTGTTGCACATATAAAATTCTGAAAATCAATTAAAATTTATATATATTTTAAAAATATTTTAAATTATTCATAGTTGAAGCAATTAGAAAATGATTTATTAAAGGTAATATTATAATACCAAGCAACTGAAGTAGGCATATAAATCAACCGTTGTTTTGAAGGAAAATAATTTATTATTGGTAATATTGTAATTTCATAATTGAAGTAGATGAAAAAATAATTAAATAATAATTAATAGAAGTGACATAGTAAAATTAAGTAAATACGTTAATAGTCACCATAAAATTAAGTACACATGTTATAGTAAGACACAAAAAAATAATTTATTATGTGTAATATTATAATTTCATAGTTAAAATAATTAATAAAAATGACATAGTAAAATTAAATAGATGCTTTAATGATCATTAAAGTAAGTAGACATATTATAATTATCTGTCTACAATGTAAGCTGCTCAATTTAGTTGCTTATTAAATAACAGAAAAAGAATTAAATAGATTTTGAAAATATATAAAAGAATTTTAAAAGAGAAAGTGGGGTAGTTGAGTAATTTTATTCATGATGAGTCATTTTCTCTGTGTTTTTCAGTTTTATTTTCTTCGTTGTTCGAGCCATTCATTCATTCGGGTGTATTATCTATCAGGTGCCCTGCTTCGTCTTCTTTTCTTTCTCTGCTCCAATACACACACTCTCTCTCTCTCCCCCTTCTCTACCAATCCCTTACAAGCCCTAGCCACCATCATCACAAATAATTTTCATTTTTTTTCACTTATGGTCTTTTAATGGACTATCAAACCCTAATGATCGGACCTCCGTATCATCTGTCCCGCCGGTAAAGATTTTTCCGTTCATTTCAATTTTTTTGATGATTTTTGTTTCATGTAGCTGTGTTTTTATTTTTTTGAATGCTTATTTTTGGTATGTTTTGTTTGGTTGTTCAATGAACATGCAAGAAAAGATGGGTGGGTATTAGAGTTAAAAAGCTTAGCTTCTACTCTTACTTAAACGAGTAATGGATTTTTTACTTGCATATTTAATATCGACAGCTGAATCTTTATCTGGTTTTCTGTTGTTTTTATTCCCCAAATTAATGCGTTTTTCTCTTCTTTAATTGTTTCTTATTATATCTGGAAATGGGGGAGGGGATTTCAAAGGTCGGAAAGGAATACTTATCAATAAGGTGAAAGTTTAGTTAGCCAACCTAACCAGCTGAGCTACTAAAAATCACCCTATGATTTCTTTTTCATTATTTAAAAATGGTGTTTTTTTTACCTGAAATAATAGACGTTTGGGATTGGGGTTTAGTTAATGCTTGTAAATTTGTTGTTTTAGTGGAGGTGTTTGTACCTTCCCAAATTTTTCTGTGTGTTTAAAGTTCTTATTTTTCCTGTAAATTGATGATTGATGTTCTATTTTTTTACATCAGCTATTAATCTGTATTAGTAATTTCTTCAGGAGGGTGTTTCACCATGGTGAAGCATTCTGCTTTATGATGGTTCTGTTCCATATCATCGTTATTCTGGCTAAAGGTGAACCATGTTCAATGAAGGGACAACAAAACCAAGCAGAATATGATGCATGTATGTCTTACAAACCCAATCTGGAGGATGGCTTTAATGGTGATTTGTCATCTGGTTTCGTTCTTGAGAATGCCGTACCTCGTCAAAGTCTTGATAGCGTGTGTTCGCATGCGGACTTGTTCTGCTTTCCTCCCAGATTGTGGGGTTTTTTGTTTGAAGAGAAGAATGCCCAATCACAAGTGGAAGAAGTTTCCGGGGTTCAATCTGATGTTGCTTTGCCTATAGGATCAGATGAAGAGAATACAAATATTAGTAGGTCATCCGATTCTTGTATGTTCAAGTTCTTCGGTGGTAGAACAGTTTCATGCTATCTGAGTTACCAGGAGTGTTATAGTGAATTGCCTTGTAGTTGTATAAGAAGGAATAGAACAAATGGTGTTTCTTTTGGTGAAGGGCCTTTGTCTGATGATAAATATAAAAAATTGAAACCAAAAGCAGAAGACGAGACAGACAGTTTCAACATTTTGGGTGGTACTTCCCCTCATCTAGAAATCAACCCCCCTTTGCTTGACTGGGGGGAGAAGTATTTATATTTTCCTTCATTAGCTTTTCTAAATGTTAAAAATACACACAGAGACAGGGCAGTGACAGTATTTGAACCTTATGGAACCAATTTTCAGTTTTATCCTTGCAATTTCAGCGAAACGGTGTTGGCACCTGGTGAAACTGCATCTATTTGTTTTGTGTTTTTACCTACATGGTTGGGTCTCTCTACAGCGCAGTTTGTCTTGCAGACAAGCTCTGGTGGTTTCTTGGTTCAGGCTAAGGGCTTTGCTGTTGAATCCCCATATCGCATACAGTCTTTGGTCGGTCTTGATATTTCCTCTAGTGGAATGCGGAGTAAGAATCTTTCTTTATATAATCCTTACAACGAAGCCCTCCATGTAGAGGAGGTAACTATCTGGACATCTATTTCTTCAGGAGATAATACCCATTATGCAAAGGCAATTTGTAATATGAATAAAGGTGAAGATTCAAACAATAAGTTCAGCTTGCTTGGTGTTAAGGAGTGGTTAGATGTGAAGGGTGACGAGGTTGGTATCCCTCTTTTAGCCATTAGACCCCATAGGAATTGGGAAATTGATCCTGACAAAACTGAGACCATCATAGAATTAGATTTCCCAAGTCACACTGGGGGAGAGATATTTGGTGCCTTTTCTCTGCAGTTGCTTAGGTCTTCCAAAGGTAAAGCTGACACAATTATTGTCCCTCTCAAGGCAGAACTGGGCAAGACGTCTGCTCACAGTGAGCTCACAGATCCACTTTCTTTGTCTATTCAAACTGTAGAACCATGTGCTACTGATGGTACTAGTGTTGTTGCTCTGTCAGTGAGAAACGATTCTCCTTACATATTGAGCATTGTCAAGGTAAGTGAGGCAGGAGAGAACATCAAGCCTTTTCATATCAGATATGTTGAGGGATTAATACTCTTCCCTGGCACTGTTACGCAAGTCGCTATGGTCACATACAGTTCCCCATCTGTTCGGTTGCTTGATCCTCTGGTGCAAGCTCATGAAATGAGCATGAACTGTAAATTGCTCGTATCGACTAATGACTCGAGAGCTTCTGAGATTGAAGTTGCTTGCAGGGATGTAGTCAGCCTTTGTTCAGGAGGTAAATATGACTCTTCCATTGGTCAAGAAGAACACTCTGATGAATTATTACGTGGAAATACAAGAGCAATCTCTTCAAGCAGCAGCATGCGGTCACCATTAGAAATCAAGGTATTGGAATTCTTCTATTGATTCTTATTATCTCTCATTTCGTGAGAGTGACATCTTCTTTTCAGCAGATATTCTCAACACTTAAATGAGTAAAAATAATTTGTCAAACTTCTAGAAGTTTCAGGGCTGTAAGATTTGAGAATTTAAGATTTCTGTGTTATTCCTATTTGAGGAATTTTTGCAAGCAACTAGAATTTATATTGATGATTTTGTCAGAAACTAGTATTGTGGCAAGAAACTCAAAACTTACCCTTTAGAGGGATCCGTGTATGTAGAATATAGAAGTCCTTTTGTTCTTTTAACTGGTAGAATATTTAAGTCCTTCATCATCAGTATAAAGTAAGATTGTGTCCTGTAACATGTAATAGGTGGAGCCATAAAATACTGTATCATGTATAATACAGGGGCTCTTCTTCTCTATATCTGTAGTAGGAGATATGCCCTTATACTTAATGTATCAGAAATGGCATGGTTATTCCTTGCAATTCTAGAAGCTTCCTCGCCAGTCGCCTTGTTTTCCTTTCTGTTTTGGAATGGAATCACTTTCTCATTCATATGGATGTAACTTCTAGTATGACTGCTAGTTTGGACTTTCAGGATATTTGATAATCGAAGTCATCTTCAGTGGAAAAAGAATTGTGCATGCTCAGTGCATATTCAGGATGCTGGATAAAATTTCACTCTCTGATAAAGCTATTTTAATTCTTCTGCAAATATACTCATAGTCACATGATAACTTATATTCCTCTTGTTTCAAAAAAATTGACCTGGTTTGACTTGACATAGAGATTTAAGAAAATAAAGAAGACTTTTCAACTGTGTGGTTCTAAATTAAAGTTATGTAAAATGTACCAAAATGCCCTTTAATCTTATGGCTTTAAACATACCATGTGGAAAGCTGAAATTAAAAAGTTGCTAAAAAGGAAATGAGTCATACTTTTTGAACCAGAATAAAAAAGAAATTAGGTCATTTTCTTTTGTAATGGAAGGAGTAATGTTTATTAATAGCTATTCTTTTGATTTATTATGGTTGAATTAGTACAACTTCCACAGGATTTAGCAGATGATATGGAATGTACACAGTGAGCTGTTATTACGAGCTCATCTGTGTTGTCCTTCTGGGGTGTATTTATTTCATGTGAAGCTTCACTTTGTTTTAGCTTTTCTTCCGGAAACCACCTCTCTATCTCTATGAGGTCGTGGTAAGGTCTGTGTACACTCTACCCTCCCCCGATCTCATTTGTTTGATTTCACTGGGTATGCTGCTGCTGTTGTTGTAGTGGAGATGTTGTCACTACTTTATCAGTAGTATGCCTTTGTTTAACACAGATGTGTATAGAATTAGCTCCTGATTGTTGATTTGTCTATCCATTTAATCTGAAGGCTGTGGATACAACAATGGCAGATGAGTCCGTATTGAAGAACTGGAAATCTCATGCTACTGCAAATGGCATGTCAGTACTGGATGAAAGTGAACTTGTGTTTCCAGTGATTCCAGTCGGAAGTTATCACTCTCAGTGGATCACAATAGAAAATCCAAGTCAAAAACCAATCTTGGTGCAGCTTGTTCTGAACTCCTGGGAAATTATTGATGAGTGCAAGACTTCAGGAAGCCATTTGCAGCAGCCTTCTCTATCCAGTAGAATAGTTCCTAACTATTCTATTGCTCCAAAGAGAGATGGTTTTTCGCTAGCAGAGAATGCAGTAACTGAAGCTCTTCTTCACCCTTTTGGCAAAGCATCGTTTGGTCCAATTTTATTTCAACCTGCAGCTCGATGTCAGTGGAGTAGTTCAGCTTTGGTTAGGAATAATCTTTCTGGTGTGGAGTGGTTAACTCTCAAGGGATCTGGGGGGTTGCTTTCTTTGGTCTTACTTGATGAGTCTGAACCTGTACAGAACCTGGATTTCAAATTAAACTTGCCTACCCCTCTTAATCTCTCTTCTTCGGGTGTGCTATATAATATGAAGGATAAATTTCATGCATGTTCTCTGTCATTGTCAAAGGAGCTTCATGCAAAGAACGTGGGGGACTTTCCCCTGGAGGTCAAAAAAATTGAGATCTCTGGAACGGAGTGTGGAACAGATGGGTTCGTAATAAATGGTTGTAAAGGCTTTTCTCTTGAACCTGAGGAGTCTATAAAGCTTGTGATATCATATCATACTGATTTTTCCATGGCCACTATACATAGAGATCTTGAACTGGCTTTGGCAACTGGCATACTTGTTATACCAATGAAAGCTAGTCTTCCTATCTGTGTGCTTCATTTCTGCAAGAGGTCTTTTTTCTGGATGAAGGTGAAGAAATTGCTCGTCACAATTCTTTTTCTAGCTTCTTTGTTGGTTTTGGTTCTTTGGTGTATCATACCCCAATTGATGGCCTTTGGCTCCCATGAGTGCTTGCCTAAGAGTGGAAAAATGACATCTGTTAGTCATGCTGGAAAATTGTCTCGCATGCATACCACTGAGAAACAGATTGGCAAGTTTGTCTTCTCCTTTAAATTGAACGGTTTGCTTAGGTCATTTGGGGAAGGTGAGGCTCTGTTAGTTGAAAGTTTCAGTACATGTGAAGATATTCAAGCTGTCTCCCGAAATCAAAGTGTAACTGATCAGAATGTGAATCATTGTGCAGGGTGCAACTCTGTATCAGATACCCACAAGGGAACCGAAGTGTCATCCTCTACAAAGTCGATAGCAATCCAGAGATCTGATGCATATGAAACCCCGAAAGCTGGTAATCTCACTGTCAAAATTGGAAAAGAAAAAGGGAGGAGGCGGAAGAAGAAGAAGAATTCTGCAACTGCTTTGTTTGGAGCTTTTGATGTTTCAAGTAGTCATAGTGGCAATTCTACACCATCGTCACCCTTGTCTCCTACCTCTAATTCTACACCTAGTCGGCCATCTCCACAGTCTGCTGATATGGATCGACCTGTTAAGCTCAACAATCCCTTTGCTGACGTTGGTACCAGTCAATGTAAAAAAAGTACACTCTCCGAATTTGCATCTGAGAGGAATGTCTCGCAGAGAGAGGCAACACTAACATATGGAGGAAAAAAGGCTTGTCCTACTCAAGAGAAGCCTGTTGCACCTAAAATTTCAGCCAGCAAACCTGTTCTTCTGCCGTCAGCAACCTTATCTTGTGCTGATAAATCTGCTTCTCGCTTGATGTGTCATCAACCAATATTGGCTTCAAGTTCTGTAATTGCTCCACATTTACGAGCTCCTGGATCTAAACCTCCAAATCAGATGGCAGTTAAAACTGATGAAAAGATGAGTATGGAAGAAAAATTTACTTATGATATTTGGGGTGACCATCTTTCCAATCTTCCCCTTGTAGGTAGGTCAAAGGAGGTACTGGAGATGCCTCCACGTGCTTTAGAAAACAGTTCCAGTAGCTTCTTTCTAAGGGGTCCACAGACCCTTATTACAAACTACCAACAAATAACTGTAAGTTCTGACCGTGAAGGTTAATGATAATTTAGTTAAAAATCTAATCTGCTGTGTTTGTTGGGTACAACTACCTTTGGTAACTTTTACAAAAAATGTGCTTAACCATGTTTTGATAAAAGATTGACAAAGTAGGACACAACTAATTGCAACTATAAACCAGATCTATAACCATTTATGGGATGTAGAAATATAGACACGCTTGCATAATAGGATAATTTACCAAGGAAGTATCAAGTTAAAACTATGTTGTCTTGCAAAAGTGATCAATTATATGAATGTCAAATTCCTCTAATGCTAGATCATGATGTGCTAGGGTGTGCTTGATTGTCTAATCACTACTCCGTTCTGGTTGATTTGGCATCTTTCGCTGGAGTAATAGATCAGTTTTATGGATTTTTCACCCTCTATTTCTTTTCTGAGTAAACAATTGGAACAATGGTGATTAGAAATGCCTTCCCAACCAGAATCATACAAGGCAAGTGACAGAAACTGCCATTGAATTTATTTGCCACCTGAATTAGCCTATTTTTGTTTCTCATTGTTTTTCTAGTGTATCTGAATCATCCCTTTTCTTATAAAACCTCAGTTTTGCTTTTGCATTGAATCCAGTATGCATAAGAATTGTGGTAATCCAGTTTCATGCATTTTGATGATATATTCCCAATTGTCATGTATCTGCTTGATACTATTTAACAAGATGGGTTATAAGTGTAACTTTTCCTTTCTAGCATTCTGTGTATGCTTTTCTTGTTATGTGATGATGTAACTTTCTGGAAACTGATGGTTGGATGCTAAACAAAATGCTTGACGGGTCCTCCCAAAATACATTTAATCTCTGTGCTTTTGGACATAAGTTTTGAGTCTCATTGGCTGAAGAAACTTGTTATGTTCACGGATATCTCATGCTATGGGCTGAGGGCTGACAATCACGAGGCATCTCCATGAAAGATGTCTGTTAAATGGCTTCTTTGCTACCTTGCAGCTTTAGTGACTGGCGTAATGCCAAACATTTCACAGCCTAGGTATTAAAATATTCAAGGGTGTCCATATTAATTTTGTTAATATGAATTACAAGGTTTTGTTCGGTAGAGCACTTCTCTTGTTACTCATATTCCTTGTTTGATTGGTTTGTAAACTAGCAATTGCATGCATAATTCGGAAGATGACCCCTTTCTCTAATCCTGGTTTGGTCAACGGTTTTTGTTGTTTGATACTAATTCTTGGAATTGAGAATGTTGTAATATATATTCTCTTAGAGGGAGACAACTGTCCATTGACGTGTCTGCTCCAGCAGTTTGATGTTAAATATTTAAGAGTCTACGGAGCAGCCAAAGCAGTCAATCGTTGGACGATATGTCTCCTTCAGCTGCTTGATTTTAAAAATGTTTGTAAGAGGCTACGGAACAACTGAATCAGACAATTGTTAGAGGATATGCTTGTTTTGACTGCTTGATTTTAAAAATGTTTATGAGAGGCTACGAAGCAACTGAATTAGGCAATTGTCAGAGGACATGCTTGTTTTGACTGCTTGATTTTAAAAATATTTAAAAATAAATAAAAAATTCAATTGATTATTGAAATTAATCTATCGATGTCACATAAAAAGGGACAAAAGAAATAACATGTATTATTTAATTAGAAAACTATAACATGTATTAGTAAAAATTAACATAAATCTGCATAATTAACTATAGTAATACATCTATATATGAAAATTTATTAAAAAATACTATAAATTACAAGAATTAACAACTAAAATATTTAAAAGCCGTGCAAAAAGCTTAATTAATACTCAAATCAATGTCGTGGGTAGATAAATAACATATGTTATGTAAAAATGGCCTAAACATGATATAGATCATAATCATTAAAAAAATTTAGAAGTATAAGACATAAAAAATTGATTTTTGAAATTTTATTAGTACCACATGAATTGGGACAAGAGGAATAGTATATTTTATGTTAAAAATTATGTAAAAAAAACACTATAATTCACAATAATTAATACTTTAAAATATTAAAAAATCTTATTTAAATTTAATTGACTTTCTAAATTCTATTGAGACACAAAAATAACGCTGATGTATATATATAATTTATTTGATTTTTGAGTAAATAAATCTATTCTAAAAATGAATTAAATTCGTAACTTCACGTAAGCAAATTGGTGATCTCCAGGCTAAAACATCCAACTTGTGTTTCTTCAACAGTTTCACTAAAGAATATTCGAATTACAAAGAAGTTTGAGTGTGAGCAAAAATCCCTCCTCCTTTTGGTTTTAGCAAGATAACTTTGTGACTCTTTATTGTATATTTGGCACATCTACTTCCAAACTTTAAATATCTGTATTGTATGAAGAAAAAATTATCAAGAAATAATAGCCAACAAATATCTATAGTATATTATTTGTCATTTTAAAAATTATATTTATCAGTAAATAAATACAATATTCATATAAATAAAATATAAAAATATTAATAATTTGATGCAATAGTTTAATTTACTATGTAGAATCAAAGATGAGAAAATCAATTCAATTACTTATAATATATATATTTTAATAGCTTATGAATGCATAATGAAGGCAAAGTATTTTAATGAAAGACAAAAAATTCAAACACATTATTAAGAATCTTCTGCTTTTAATATAATATAGATTATCATTACAAAAGTATGAACATAATAAATATTGATTGATTAAAATATCCTTCATACGTTGAATGCACTTTATATCCTTCATACTTTATGGAGTACTAAATAGGGAGTACAAAAATTGGTGACTTCCATGTTCAGCTTCTGCAACTCCCCTCCAACATGATTCACAAAGAGGTTCGTTTGTGCACTTTTTACAAAAAATTGTACAATATTGATTATGTACCTCACATACACCATGAGGTCCATAAAAATCAATATCTATCAGAGGTTTTAGTCATGATAGACAAAGTTCGTTACTACTCGTCATATCTGAACATACTTATACAACAAGAAATTCAGTGTAATTTCAGGAGGAAAGAATTGAAGAGAGTGGCGTAACTTTCCACTACCTCAAAATTTTATATATAGACATGTGAATAATGTTATTCCTAATTTGTATAGGACTTTAAATCCGTGTAAACAAGGAAAAAACAACTAGTGTTATTTCGAGTAGTATTTGGAAAAGGTTTGATTCATTGAAAAAAAATACATGTCAATCTTTTCTCATCAATTTCCCCCCAAAACACCCAACTTTTCCTTGACCAAAAAACAAAACAAAACAAAAAAGTTATTAATCATGGTAATTTATAGTACTTTTTATATAATTTTATGTTGGGGAAGCAACGACAAAACATAACGGAAGCGCAATACAATCTTTCCCCCAAATAAACAAAATGAATGACGAAGGCACAATGAACTCCAAAAATTTCCAGCAGCAAACAAATTAGTGAAAAATAGTGCAAATAAATTAGAGAACACACAATTTACGTGGAAACCCCAAATCGGGGAGGAAAACCACCGGACCGTTCAACAACGATCCGAAAACTTCCATTAATCACCAAAACCAAGTGGGTACAACAAGTTCTCCTCTCTAGTAAACACTAGAGGCAAATACAATCATCAAGAAAC
>JAPFFP010000070.1:6634450-6648002 GCA_026153255.1 Solanum medicagineum
CCGAGCTTGGCATTCAAGGTACTAATCTCTTGATAAGTTACCCAAGCCTACAACCCTACGATCTGGGTTTGGTCATCCCCAACACCATATAAAGATAATATCATATATATATACATACACACACACACACTCCTTTCATCATCATAAACATACATTCCTTTTCATCATCATTCAATCACCATTTTACCATCATTTCATCATCATATAGACATTCATCTCATAAGGTATGAGTTGGACCTTCAAATCCTCAAGAATCCATAACCAGACATTTTATGAAATACTTAGAGAGTGTGTAATGCTTGTGTAAAACCATGCAACTAAAGAGTGAAATCATGGAAGAAACATCATTGTAAAGCCATCAATAGATACTTGATAACACCCTCAACCAATATACACCAAAACCCTTCATCCATTCTCATAATAGATCTTACATTCGTAGCTCCAAACATAGTAAAACTATCAAAATTTCATAAACCCTAACATAGTGTGTAGTGAATTTTACAATGAATAAGACCCATGAATAAATCAACTTTAAGTAATGTAATTTTGAGTAAGAAGAGCTTCGGTATCATGGGTGAAAGAACCCATGGAAGATACCCACATACCTTAGCTTTTGAGATGAACTTGATGAAGATTGGAGATGAAGACTTGAAGCTTGAGAGGAAAACTTAGATCCGGAGAGGGTTTTGAGACTTGAATTTAGGAGTAAAATACTTGGTTAAGTGTTAGAATGAGTATTGGGGAATGTTGTGATCAATATTAGGGTGAATAATGGTTAAATATAGGTATTTTCACATTTGGGAACACTTAGGCCCAAGATTTAAAAGTCCTGGACTGAAGTCAAAACTGAACAAAAAAATGCACTAATCCGCGCCCATGAAAAACTCACTAGAAATCATGTTTTGGAAAATACAAATTGTTAATTGCTTGCTCTTAAATCGGGGTTAACCATATTTTCCATTTAAAATGACCTCCAGAACAAGAATATGAAGTCATATTTTTTATGTCGCGCATGGATTTTGAGATAGATGAAAATTACGATCCTGGGCACTTTCGAGGCACATTTTAGGGCACTTTTTTGGGGTCGTTACAATAAGAATACTCTTTTTTCTGGGTACCATGAAGTAAAGGTGAGAGAGTGTGATATTCCTAAGATGGCCTTCCGGACTAGGTATGGTGATTCTGAGTATGTTGTGATGTCCTTTGGGTTGACCAATGCACCCGCTATCTTAAGGGATCTTATCAATAAAGTCTTCAAACCCTACCTTGGTTCATTTGTTGTGCTCTTCATTGATGATATTTTAATCTATTCTCATAGTGAGGAAGAGCATATGGGCCATTTGAGTGTAGTTTTGCAAACGTTGAGGGAAGAGAAGTTGTATGCTAAATATGATAAGTATAATTTTGGTTGAAAGAAGTTGCCTTTCTAGGTAATGTGCTGTCGGGGGATGTATTAAGGTGGATCCTTAAAAGACAAATGTAATTAGAAATTGGCCTAAACCATTGAGCCCGTCGGATATTAGGAGCTTCATGGGCTTAGTGGGTTACTATCGAAGGTTTGTCAATGGGTTCTCTTCTATTGCTTCTCCCATGAAAAAGTTGACTAAAATGAAAGCCAAATTTGATTGGTTCGATGAGTGTAAAAGGAGTTTCTAAACATTGGAAGATATGCTTATGTCTGCTACTATATTATCACTACTGAAAGGTCTAGAGGGATTTGTTGTGTATCGTGATGCTTCCCGGGTTGGTTTGGGTTGTATGTTGATGTAAAATGGGAAGGTCATAGCCTATGCTTCTAGACAACTCAAGGTGCATGAAAAGAATTATCTTACCCATGATCTTGAGTTAGCTGTGGTTGTATTTGGATTAATGATTTGTCATCACTATTTGTATGGGGTGCATGTTGATGTGTTCACCGATCATAAGAGCCTCCAATATGTCTTCACTCAAAACGATCCCAACTTTAGACAAAGAAGGTGGTTATAGCTTCTTAAGGCTATGATATGAGTGTGCATTATCATCCCATTAAGGCTAATGTTGTGGCGGATGAATTGAGTAGGGTGTCTATGGATGGCGTAGCTCATGTTGATGATGATGGCATAGGGGTAGCTAGGGAGGTCCATTGGTTGGCTAGATTGTGAGTTTGTTGGAAGAGGGTAATGATGGTGGTGCTTTTGTTGTTGATGGTTCTAAATCTTCATTGGTTAAGGAGGTGAAAGCTAAACAAGAACTTGATCCCTTATTATTAAAATTGAAGGCATTTGTAAAAGATGGGAAGGTGGAGGTTTTCTCCGAAGGGTAAAATGGTACATTTAGGTACCAAGGGTAGGTTATGTGTGCCTTATGTTAATGGCTTGAAGGAAAGGATTCTTGATAAAGCTCATGGTTCTTCTTACTCTATTCACCCCGGGTCTACTAAGATGTATAGATACTTGAAAGAGGTGTATTGGTGGAGAAGCAGGAAGAGGGACATTGCCAAATTTGTATTTGGTTGCCATAGTTGCAAACAAGTCAAAGTCGAACAACAAAGGTCGGGTGGCCTAACCCAAGGCACAGAGATTCCTACTTAGAAGTGGGAAGAGAATAATATGGATTTCGTGGTTGGCTTTCCCAAAACTAGAAAGAATTTTTGATTCCAATTTGGTGGTGGTTGATAGGATGACAAAATCGGCTCACTTTCTACTGGTTAAGACTACATATGGGGCTGAAGATTATGCTAGGTTATACATCCATGACTTGCTGATGTTCCATGGGGTTCCTTTCTCCATCATATCGGACCAAGGTGCACAATTTACTTCACACTTTTGGATGTCCTTCCAAAGAGGGATTGGGACCAAGGTAAAGCTTAGTACGGCCTTTCCCCTCAAAAGATGGACAAGACGAAAGAACTATCCAAACACTTGAGGACATGTTTAGGGCTTGTGTATTGGAGCTTAAGAGTATTTGGGATGATAATCTTCCATTGATTGAGTTTTCATATAACAATAGCTATCATTATAGCATTGGAATGACTCCTTTTGAGGATCTCTATGGTTGACGTTGAAGATCCCCGGTTGGGTGGTCTGAGGTTGGAGAGATGGCTTTTTTGGGTCCATATCTAGTTGTGGATGCTATGGAGATGGTAAATATGATTAGAGAAAGGTTGAAAATATCCCAAAGTTACCAAAAGTCTTATGCCTATGTGAGAAGAAGGGAGCTTGACTTTAAGGTTGGTGATTGGGTCTATTTGAAGGTGTCACCGATGAATTGTGTGGCCAATTTTGGTAAGAAAGGAAAGTTAAGCCCTAGATATGTGGGTGATTATAGGGTGATGAGGAGGATTGGTAAGGTGGCCTATGAGCTAAATCTTCCTAGTGAAATGGAGTTGGTTTATGTGGTCTTTCATGTGTTTATATTGAGGAAGTGTGTGGGTAATCCTACTGCTATTGTGCCTCTTGATGTTGTCGGGGTTGTTGAAGACAACTTATCATATGAATAGGTTCTGGTAGAGATCTTGGATAGGCAAGTGAAGAGGTTGAGGAACAAGGATGTTGATTCTATTAAGGTCCTATGGAGAAACCAACAAGTCTAAAGTGCTACTTGGGAGGCTGAGTGGATATGCAAAATCAGTACCCCTATCTTTTCCATCATACTCAAGCCTAAGGTACTGATTCTAATTCTTTTATCTGATTCCATGTCTATTATTCCAGCCCTTAAGTCATTTGCATGAATTCATGTTCACATTGACAAAGTTCATGGTGATTTTACACTTATGTTGAGATTTTGAAAATGGTGAATTAAGTATGTTGTTGCATTCTTGTTGGGGCTGATTTCTCCATGATTAGTCTTCTCATATACATTTCTTTAACATTCGGGGATGAATGTTTCCAAGGGGGAGATATTGAAATGACCTCAAAAAGTGCCCCGAAAATGTGCCTCGGAAGTGCCTAAAATCGTAATTTACATATATCTCAAAATCCATATGCGATATTGAAAATCCTACTTCGTATTCTTGTTCAAGGGGTCAAATTGAGTATAAATGGGTCTAACCCCGATTTAAGAGCAACTATAGCAAAATTTGAAAATTGCAAAAATGCGATTTCAGAGATGATCCACGCCCCTTGTGCGAGGACGCGCTATAGTGTATTTTGTGCACTATTTTTCTTGTACGGTCCAAGGCTTTTGGGTCTTTGGCCTAAGTATTCCCATGGGTGAAAATACCTATACTTAGCCTTATTTCACCCTCATATCATCCACGACATTCCCAAATACTCTTTCTTACTCTTAGACAATATTTCATCTCTAAATTTCAAGTCTCAAAACTCACACGGATTCTAAGGTTTTCTTTCAAGCTTCAAGTTTTCATCTCCAATCTTCATCAAGCTATTCTCCAAAGCTAAGGTATATGAGTTTCTTTCATGGGTTCCTTTCACCCATGATACCCAAGCTTCCTTTTCCTAAAATTTGCATGATTTAAAGTTGATTTACTCATAGGTCTAACTTATTATGAAGTTCACTGCATACTATGTTGGGGTATCATTAAATTATGATTGTTTTAGCGTGTTTGGTGCTATGAATCAATGATTTATTATATAATTTGATAAAGGGTTTTGATGTATATTGCTTCACGATGTTACCAAGTATTTATTGATGGTTATGCATTGGATTTTCTAGCATGATTACACTCTTGAATTGCATGTTTTTATACTATCAATACTCACCCGCGATGAAACGACCCCAAAAAGTGCCCGAAAATGTGCCTCAACTTGCCTGAAATTTTAAATGGAAATCTGTGCGCGATATCGAATATTCGACTTTATATTCTTTTTCAAGAACGTAAAATCAGGAGGAGAATGGTCTAAACCCAATTAAAGGGCAAACGATTAGCAATTTTACTTTTCATAATTTTTCTTATCCTAAGCTGATCCACGACAGTGCTGCAAACCGCAGGTGTCGCTAACCTGTATTAATTTTTCCTCCCTGATAGGCCCGCGTCTTGGAACAGATGCGAACCTGTGTATTTTGTTGCCAGTGATTTTTATCTAGGTCCAAAGCTTTTGGGTCTTGGGCCTAAGTGTTCCCAAACGTATTTTTACCTATACATAGGCATATTTCACCCTTATATCATCCTAAAAATTCCCCACTACTCACTAAAACACTTAGCCATACTTTTCACTCCCAAATTCAATTCCCAAAACCCTCATCTGAAATTAAAGATTTCCTTCAAGATTCAAGCCACCATTTTCAATCTTCAGCAAGACCTTCCTCAAAGATAAGGTATGTAGGTTTTAGCAATTGGATCCTTCCACCTATGGTGCCCTAATCTCCTTTTTATTTAATTTGCATGATTTAAAGTTGATTTTACAATTGGGCTTACTCGTATGAACATGTCTATGAACTATGTTAAAGTTATGTAAAGTTATCATTGTTTTACTATTTTTTGAGCTACAAATCTTGGGTTTATTGTAAGACTTGATCAAGGCTTTTGATATATATTGCTTGAGGGTATTTCAAGGTCTTGATTGATGGTTTTGCAATGGATTTTCTTGCATGATCATCTCTATATTTCATGGTTTTATAATAACATCACACAAGCGCCAAGTGCTTGATAAAATGTCCGGTTATAGTTTGTTGAGGAATTAAAGGTCCAAAGCATGAGATATGACATGATTGATATTATGATAATGAAAGAATATTGTGTATATGATATAATCTATATAAAGTGTTGCATTATACCATGCCCAATTAGGGGGAAATAAAAGCCCGAATAACCTTATCGGGGGGGTTTGTACCTTGATAACTGAGGTGTGGTTTGAACTCATCAGACGAGGTGGGGGTTTTTACTCATCAACCGGGTGGGGGTTTGTACTCATCAACTGAGGTGGGGTTTGTACTCATCAACCATGCGAGGCGTTTGTACTTCGCCACCAGGGTGATAAGGTGAAATTATCATCAACCATGTGAGGGGTTTGTACCCCACCACCAGGGTAATAGGGTGAGACCATCATAAACCAAGGAGTTAGTACTTTCGAAATCTAGCTTGCTCTCTTTTACACATATGATATCCTATATAAGCATGATTTACTTGAGCATTGATCATACATGCCATAATGTTATATTATGCCTATTGCTTAATGTTATGCATTTTGATTATGATGTGTATCTCTTGTTGCACTACATTTTACATACTTAGTACATCTAAACATACTAACTCATACTCTTTCCTAAATGATATCACCATGTAGGATCTAGAGCCTAATTTGATCATCCTCCTCCTCCACGTGGCTATTTCGGTGCTACTTAAGCTAGTTGGTGAGTCCTCTACTTCGGGGACCCTAGTCAATGTTTCTCTTTTTATGTTTTGAGACACTCTTCTTTATGTTCTATTTTGACTACGAGGGTGAGCCTGGTTCTTTGTCTTGGCCCCTACTCTTATCAATATAGTGGAGGTGTTGTTGGAAGTGTTATGTGTCTATGTTATGAGCCTTGACTCTTTCGTCTGTTGATTATGATGTTATGCAAGCTTTCCCCTTAGTCCCTTGCCCTTGTTTTCTAAACTTTTATATGTTACTTAAGTATTAATCTTTCTCCCTTAGTCCCAATTCCCCTTTGTTTATGTTTCTTGTGTTGTTTTACATTGCTTTTGTGACGAAGGATGTGTAAAATGATATGCTAAGAGGCTTGTTTGGGGTTCCTTCAGGTTCCCTATTCGTCGGTCACGTCTAGGCCGTAGGCTTGAGTTGTGACAAAGATGGTATCAAAACACTAGGTTGATAGATCCTCGGAGTCCAATACACTGCATAAATTAATGTCTTATTCATGATTGTGTTGTGCATCACAGCTATGAGTAGATATGAGATGTTTTAGGAAATATTTCACTTCTTCTTGATATATGTCGTGCGATAGAGTTAGATCCTCTAGGACTTATTGCTAACCCCTAACCGTTGCATTTCATAATATGTCTCAATCTACTCAAGATGGCGATATGTCGAATGCGGAGGTTTATATGGGTAATAGCCAAAGCGGTGACAACATTGGCAACCCAACTCAATCAACAAGTGGGTGCTCCCGACACTTCTAGTGGTAAGAGGGGAGGTAGTGAGGTCAAAAGGGCCCATAATGTGGGTAAGTTCCAAAGTCCAAAGTATAGGGGTGGTGATAGTATGGTACATTATGCTAGGTTCCAAAACTGTGGTAGAGGCCATCATGGCCCATGCTTGAAAGGTACAAATGCTTGTAATGGTTATGGGGATATGGGTCATAAGGTTAAGAATTGCCCTCGCAGATGCAATAAGAGCAAAAGATGTGATGGGGGATGGCTAATCCCAAGTGTCCTAAGTGTAGGATGGACCATGGTGGCGCATGTTGGAGGGACACAGGTGTATGCTTTGGGTGTGGTGAGATAGGCTACAGAATTCTGGATTACCCATATGGTTGATAAAAGAGTAACGGTGGTGATGTTGATCAAGAGGCTCTAGGAGGGGATGAGGTTCCCAATGTTGCTACTAGTATGTTGATCTTTTGGCTTTGATGTGCTTGCATTAATGGCTCGGAGTGCCACTATTTCTTCTTTATTCTTTTTGTTTGCTGTTGGGGCTTCTTATATGGCCAAGTTGTTGTGTGGACCTTTAGTTTCTATCCTTTTGTTGAGTACATTATTGCTAGAAGGTTCATAGGTGTTGATTAGGGTTTGTATTGCATTAGGTCTTGGCTTGCAACTTGTTGGAGTTGGCGTGGTGGATTTTGATTTCATACTAGGGATGGAATGGTTGCTTGCATGTTGTGTCTTCGTGTAAGGTAGGACCCATATAATTAGATCCCGATTCACTAATGAACCAGCCTTGAGTGGAAGAGTCATGATATGGTGGTCATATGATAGCAAGGAGGGGAGGGGGGTAGGTCCATTTCATGTCTTAAGATAGAATTAGTCACTAACGTGTTGCATTTATCATCTTTTAAGAATTGGAGACGTTAAAAATAAGTTGTTCTGTTTATAGAATTGTTGTTGGTTATAGATGAGGCCTTGAATGTCCCTTTCAAATATTTTGGGTTTCTGGTGGTGTCTTTTGGTTTGACTAGAGCGCTAGTTATGCCTAAGTAGGAGAGATGAGAATTTTGGTGGTAAGAGGTTTCTTTCTTGGCTTGTATGGTGCCGGGTGATGGTATTAAGGTAGACCCTAGTAGGATGAAAGTGACTAGAGATTAGCCTAAACCTTGATTTCCTTGGATATTAGGAGCTTCTTGGGTTTAGCGAGCTATTATCGGAGCTTGCAAGTAGGTTCTTTTCTATTGTCTCTCTTATGACTTAGTTGACCCTAAGTAACGTCAATGTTGTGACCGATGTTTTGAGTAAGGTGGGTTGATAGGTTTGGGAGTTATTGTCTCTTATATGATTCCTTTATGCTAATAGAATTCATGTGTGTATCCTGGATGGTCGCGTAAGTTTATAGTTGCTAGAAGAGATCTTTAAGGGTTGCCACATGTTCTTATTGCGTAGCAGGCTTGTCTTGTGTTCTTGGCTGAACTTAGCTTGATGTGTTGGAGGTCTTAGGGTAGTTTGGGCTACTTGCATAGCATGCTTCCAATGAGTGTAGAACTCGTAAGGTTGTAATATGATGGTTGAGGATGGTCAATCTATTTGGTCAACTACAATGGGTTAGTCAGTTCTCTAAGAATAATCTTCGGCTCGAGTTTTGTTCTCAAGTGTGGATAAGGGTAGGTTACATCCCTAAGTGCCCTTTTAAACTAAGAATGAGCATTTTGAATATTGGTGGAGTTGTTTGGTGGGCTTGTGCACCAGTTGTGTCTATTGGGTTTCTTGAATAGGGTCTTCAAACCCCACCTTGATATGCTTGTGGTGGTCTCTAGTGATAAGGTATTTATTATTTAGAGCTTGTAAATCATTTGGGGGTAGTGTTGCAAGTCTTGGAGGATGAGAGGTTGTGTGCATTGCGGATAGCAAGAAAGTGATTAGGATTCTTTAGAAATTATGAAATGCGTGTGCATTATTTTTCCCTGTAGAGGCTAATGTTGTGGTTGATGCTCTTACTTGGGTGCTTATGGATAGCCTAGCATACGTGGATGATGGTAACAGTGAGGTGACTAGAGAGGTCCATCGGTTGGCTAGGTTGGGGGTTAGGTTGGAAGAAGTTGAGCATAGTGGTGCAGTATTCTTGATGGTTCCAAATCATCTTTGGTAGAAGGGGCCTAGTTTAAGCAAGACCTTGATTTCCACTTTATTAGAGTTGGAAGAATGTACCAAAGGGGGCCTAGAATCTTATTTGACATTCGGGGATGAATGTTTCCAAGGAGAAGATATTGAAACGCCCCAAAAAATCCCCAAAAATGGTGCTTGGAAAATACCCAAAATCGTAATTTTCATATATCTCAAAATTCATGTGCATATCGCACTTTTAACTTAATATTCTTGATCATGGGCAACATTGAGAGGGAAATGGGTATTACCCCGATTATAGTGGACCCAGTAGTGAAATTTCATTTTCCCAAAAATTTTGAAAATAGAAGGCATCCGTGATGCCTCTGCGATGCGGACCTATCGCAGAGGTGTGTTTGCACTTCCTTGATTTGTCTTATTCATCCTAAGACATTGGGGTCTTGTCCCCATGCCCATATTTGCATGAAAACACATATACTTAGCCATTTTTCAACTATATATCACTCAAGTCACACACTCAAAATCATTTCCAACACTTAACAAAATATTTTCTCCAAATTCAAGTGTCCCAAGCTTAATTCTGGATCTCAAGAACTTCTTTCATGCTTCAAGTTCTCATTCAAATCTACATCAAGGAAATCCCCAAATTTGAGGTATGTGGGTTTCAACTATTAGGTTCTTTCACCCATAGTGCCCAACCTTCCTTTTTATGGAAATTGCATGTTCTTAAGCTGTATTACTGATGGGTATTACTTATGATGAATTATGATTACAAATTATGTTGGGGTTTTATGAAACTTTGATTAGAAGTACGTGTCTACCTATTTAAAGCTTGTACAATGAGAAGGTTTATCTATTGTGACTGTGCATGTTTTTGGCTATGAATAAGTGATTTGATGATTAATTTCAAGGTATCTTACATGAGGGTTTTACTATGTGTTGATAGGTTGATTTACATTTTGTTTTCTCACATTACTTCACTCTTGAAGTGCATGATTTTGAACTAGCATTGCACACTCGCCAAATGTTTGATAAAATATCTTGACGAGGATTCTTGAGCGATTGATGATCTAATGCATGTTTTATAAGTCAAGGGACTTTATGATAATTGAGGAATTCTATGTATGTTTTGAATTCTTGAAAAGTATTTATAGTGTTGTAACTTGACCACACCTTGTTGGGAGGTGACATGCCTAATCACCTTGTTAAGAGGGTGACATGCCTAGATCACGTCGTCAAGGGGTGACATTCCCGTACTAGCATGTCGAGGGGTACGTACCTTGATCACCTCGTTGGGGGGTAACATGTTCGTACTATCACATCAATGGTATGTACCTTGACTACCTCGTCGGAGGGTGACATGCCCGTACTACCATATTACGGGGTAGGTACCTCAATCACCTTCTAAGGGGTGACATGCCTTGGATTCCTTGTAAAAGCTGCTTGGTCTATGATTTTGCACTTCCCCTACACATGTATTATGTTCTACACAAGAAATATGATTGAAAAGCATGTTTTACTTCAAGCATTGATCATGCATACCATATTGATATTATACTCATCCATTGCTTATGATTATGCATTTTGACTATATTGGCTTATGTCTTGTTACATAGTATCCAATATACTTAGTACATTCAAACATACTAACACATATTCTATTCTTACATGATATTACCATGTAGGAACTGGAGCTCCTTACGATTATCCTCGACGTGACTAGTTTTTGCATCTTGAATATAAGGTTTGATAAGTCCTCAAGTTCAGGGACACTAGCTATGCTACTCTTGCTTTTCTTATCTCTTTATGTTGTACATTTGATTCTATGAGGGTGAGCCCGGAAAGTGTCTTGGCCCCCACACAATCTATGCTAGAGGTTTTGTTGGAGAAATTGATGTAATTATGTAATGCTCTTGACTCTTGAATGTTTTATGATTATCCAAGACTTCCCTTAGTCTTGTTTCTCTTCTTTATATCTCTTGTTGTTGATTTTCTGCTTTTGTGACCAGGGATGTGTGATTGATATGCTAAGAGGTTTGTTTGAGTTCTTTCGGATTTCCCATTGATGTGTCACATCTAGGCCCTAGGCTTGGGTCATGACATTCTAATATATGGCACCCATTACCTCCACCAAATGCACCACAAATTCCCAACCAAGATTACCAAATCCTCTCTATGATGAAATGTATGGAGATCTCAACAATGTTGAGTTTTGGGACCATGAGTGTAGAGATACCTATAGAATACAAAGAGAAGGAGTCCGACCTTGAGACTTTGATGGGATCATTGAATGGAAGTCGAGATTATGGGTATAGAGGAGATAGGATGGGATATAAAGGGGATAGGATGGGAAATAGAATTAATAGGCTTGGGGAGAGGAATGAGCAAGATAGGGGCTTGAATACTATCAAGGTCACACTTCAAAGGTTGACCCCAATGAGTTCTTGGTTCTTTCTCACAAATAATATCTCAGAAACCTTGAAGGTGAAGTATGCTCTCACAGAATTTGAAGTGTATGCATCCACTTGTTGGGAGTCCAAGAGGAGGGAATAGGAGAGCCAACACTTCTACGAGTTACCTACTTCTCAAGAGTCGATTGCAGTTATGGAGTTGAGATACTTGACTCCAAACTACTAGCAAGAGGTACTCAAGAAGGTATTTATGTTGAGGCAAGGTACCAAAAGTGTTGAAGAGTATTATGATGGGTTGGATAACTTATGGATGATGTTTAAAATTGAAGAGAACATGCAATGTATGGTGATCTGATTCATGGCCAACTTGTGGTATGATATCGTGAATCCACTGAAAGTTAAGCACTCTCACAATGAAGAAGAGAGTGATGAAAGAAATGTGAGTGAGGAAGATACAGGCGAGGGAGATGCTTCGGAAAATGAAGAAGAAAGGTTGGATAAGAGGGTTAAGTTTGCTTGCTTCATGAGGAAAGGAAAATCTACACTTGATAATGATGAATACTTGAAGGTGAATTCCAATCTTTCATGTGTTGTGAGAAGAATTATGGGAGGCCTTGCAAAAGAATAACTTGATCAAAGGGAGAATCTGTTACATGCTAGGTGCAAAATTCAAGATAAAGTGTGTTCTTTAATCATTGATAGTGGATGTTGCACTAATGTGGTGAGTATTTCTTTGGTGGAACATATGAAAATTCCAACAGCAGAGCATCAAAACCCTTACAAGCTACAATGGCTCAATGAGAGTGGAGAAATGAACTTCCTTAAACAAGCAAGTATTTCAGTTTAGTGTGGGTAAGTACAATGATGAATACACTAGTGATGTTGTATCCATATTGGCATGTTATATTTCGTTGGAAAGACCATGGAAAGTTGATAGGGATATTGTGCACCAACGAAGATCCAATAAATACACTTTTGTGATTGAAGGTATGAAGTTTGTTCTTGCACCTCTTACTCCAGACCAAGTGAGTGAGGAATGTCGGGTTGTGAAGAAGCTTCGGAAGAAAATAAAGTAGAGGAGGCAAAGGGTGATGGCGGGAGCTCCATTATGGTTCTAATGGAAGGAAGTTCCTTCTCTAGAATTAATAAGAATTATTTCTTGTAATGTGTGGAAATGGCTATTACTTGAATTCACGGATTTGAAAAGAAGGCAACCAAATAAGGCCCTTACTCATTAAGTGTAAAATTGTAAAGAAAATGTCTTCTTTTATTTACTTAGTATAAATAGTCATATTCTAGCATTTGAAAGATTTAGACTATGTTGAATACTGAATTCTCAAATTGTAGTATCTTCTTAATGAGTAATTACTGAGTAATTATGTAGAACGTTTAGAATTGTTAATTGATTGGTCTGCCTGATTAGTTGAAGTGTTACCCATTTGTGGTTCTTGGTTTCCATCAATTTTCTTTCTAGGGTTTTATTTGGGTTATTCAAATCAATTCAGAGGTGACGATTTTTGTCACGCCCCAAGTCCCAATAGGGCGGACTGGCACCCGTTGCCGATGAGGCTCAGGAGAACCAATCTGTAACTATGCTCTTTCTATACATATTATAAGGGATTTTCGCCTTTAACATACTTTAAAGTAGATAGACAGTGATAACAAGACAAAAGAAAATGCATATGACTAGGCCGTTGGGGCCACGCTATCTAAAGTACGAGACATGACTATACTTTAATTTACATAGTCTATAAAGCCTCTAAATAATAGGAAGTATCAAATAAGGGTCTGAAGCAACCTGGAGCTTGGAGACAGCAGCTGAATATCCTGTACTCCTACTGTGGAGATCTACTAGCACCTGTATCTGCAGCATGAAATACAGGTCCCCCAAAAGGGATTTAGTACGAGACAATGTACTGAATATGTAAGGCAACAAATACTATGTATGATATAACAACTCAAGTGAAACTGTACACTGATGTAGCAT
>JAPFFP010000070.1:6648102-6665281 GCA_026153255.1 Solanum medicagineum
GGCTGAGGATTATGCAAGGTTGTACATTCATGACTTGGTAAGGTTGCATGGGGTTCCTTTTTCCATCATATCGGATCGTGGGGCACAATTGACTTCACACTTTTGGAGCTCCTTTCAAAGGGATCTTAGTACAAGAGTTAAACTTAGTACGACCTTCCACCCTCAAACGGATGGCCAAGCCAAAAGGACCATCGAAACCCTTGAGGATATGCTTAGAGCATGTGTGTTGGAGCTTAAAGGTAGTCGGGATGATCATCTTTCGTTGATTGAGTTTGGCTACAATAATAGCTATCATTCTACCATTGGTATGACTCCTTTTGAAGCTCTCTATGGTAGACATTGCAGATCACTGGTGAGGTGGTTTGAGGTTTGTGAGGTGGCCTTGTTAGGACTAGATCTGGTTAGGGAGGCTCTTGAGAAGGTTAGGATGATTTGTGAAAGGTTGAAGACGGCCCAAAGTCGCCAAAAGTCCTATGCCGATGTGAGGAGAAGGGATCTTGAATTCAAAGTTGGTGATTGGGTTTATTTGAAGGTATCACCCATGAAGGCTGTGGTTCGTTTTGGTAATAAGGGAAAGTTGAGGCCAAGATATGTGGGTCCTTATAGGGTAATGAGGAGAATTAGCAAGGTAGCTTATGAGTTGGAATTTCCTAGTGAGATGGATTTGATTCATCCGGTGTTTCATGTGTCTATGTTGAGGAAATGTGTGCGTGATCCAAATTCTATTATGCCTCTTGATGTTGTGGGTATGGTTGAAGACAATTTGACATATGAAGAGGTTTTAGTTTAGATTTTGGATAGGCAAGTGAAGAGGTTGAAAAACAAAGAGGTGGCTTCCGTTAATGTCCTTTGGAGGAATCAACAAGTTGAGAGTGCTACTTGGGAGACCAAAGCGGATATGCAAAAGTGATATCCTCACCTTTTCCACTCCACTCAAGCCTAAGGTATTGATCTAAGTCCTTTATATGATCTCAAGTCTTAAGTTCAGCCCTCATGTCATTCTTTATGTTCATTTTTAAATTGACAAGTTCATGATGATTTTACACTTATGATAAGATTTTTGAAATAATGCTAAGGTGCATTGTTGTATCTCTATGTGGGCTGAAATTGTCATGTTTGTGTCTCTCATATACATCTCTTTGACATTCGGAGATGAATGTTCCCAAGGGGAGATATTGTAATGACCCCAAAAAGTGCCCTAAAAATATGTGTCGGAAGTGTCCAGAATTGTAATTTCCATGTATCTCAAAATTCATGCGCAATATCGAAAATCCAACTTCATATTCTTGTTCAAGGGGTTATTTTGAGTGGAAAATAGGTCTAACCCCGATTTAAGAGCAAACGATTAGCAATTTCATTTCTCCAAAATGCAATTTCTAGAGGGGTTTACGCGCCCCTTCTGCGACGTGCACCAATGTTAAAACTGGTGAAGATTTTTGACTTCGGTCCAAGACTTTTAAGTGTTGAGCCTAAGTGTTCCCAAACATGAAAATACCTATACTTAGCCATTTTCACCCTCATATTATTTTAAACATTCCCCAATACTCATTCAAACACTTAGACAAATATTTTACCCCTAAACTCAAGCCTCAAAACCCCTTCCAGATACCAAGGATTTGCTCTCAAGCTTCAAGTCTCCATCTCCAAAGCTAAGGTACATGGGTCTCTTTCATGGGTTCCTTTCACCCATGATGCCCAAGCTTCCTTTTTCTTAAAATTGCATGATTTAAAGTTGATTTACTCATGGGTGTAACTTGTTATGAAATTCACTGCACACTATGTTGGGGTTTACGAAATGGTGATTGTTTTAGCATGTTTTGAGCTTGAAATCTAAGATCTATTGTAAGATTTGATGAAGGAATTTGATGTATATTGCTTGAGGGTGTTACCAAGTATCTATTGAAGGTTTTATATTGAATTTTCTAGCATGATTTCAGTCTTTAATTACATGGTTTTACACTAGCACTACACACCAAGTGCTTGATAAAATGTTCGGTTATGGTTTCTTGAGGAATTGAAGGTCCCATGCATGTCTTATGAGTTGCATGACTATACGATGATGATATGATGATTAAATGAATGCATCTATATGGTAATCTCTATATAATGTTGGAATGTGACCGTGCCCTACCCCGGGGTTGCACGCTGAGTAACATTGTTGGGGGTTTGTACCCATCAACCTATCGGGTGGTTTGTACTCTGGCACCACGGGTGGTAGGGGTGCGATGATCCACCATTCTATTGACAGGATTTGTAACTCAATCACCAAGGGTGATAGGGTGTGACGATCCACCAATAGTTTAATGGTTTCTTCTTACACATATGTTATGTCCTATGTAAGCATGTTTTACTTAAGCATTAATCATACATATCATATTGTTATTACGCTAGCTATTGTCTATCTCTATGCATTTTGACTTTGATGCCTATCTCTTGTTGCATTGTATCTTACATATTAGTACATTTAAACATACTAACGTATACTTTATGCCTACATGATGTCACAATGTAGGAATCGGAGTACCGCTTGCTATGTATTAAGACTACTTTCTTTTGGTTATGTATTGACTATGCGGGTGAGCCCGCTTGTTGGTCTTAGCCCCCACTCTTATCTATGTGGTAGAGGTGTTGTTGGACATGTTATATATATATGCAATGAGTCTTGACTCTCTTGTTCCTTGATGTTATGATATGGAATTTTACCCTTAGTCCCATTTTCCTTGTTATGCCTATCTCTTAATGTCATATTTTATTGCCTCCGCGACCAAGGATATGTAATGATGTGCTACGAGGCTTGTTTGGGGTTTCTTCGGGTTCCCCATTCGCCGGTCACGTCTAGGCCCTAGGCTTGGGTTGTGACATGATGTTGATTAGGGAGAGGTGGAAGACAGCTCAAAGTCACCAAAAGTCTTATCCAGATGTTAGAAAATGGGATCTTGAATTCCATAACGATGATTGGTTGTATGTAAAGGTTTCATCTATGAAGGGTGTCATGCGTTATGGTAAAAAGGGAAAGTTAAGTCCTTGGTATGTAAGTCCTGCTAAGATTGTGTTAAGCAGATTAGCAATGTGGCTTATAGGTTGGATTTGTCCTTGGAGATGAGTTCTATTCACCCAGTTTTTCATGTGTTTTATGTTGAGGAAGTTGATTGGTTATCTTAGTTCAATTGTGCCCTTGGAAGGTGTTGAGGTCAAAGAGAAGTTGTCTTGATTATAACATGCAAAGTAGAGATAGCACCAAGATGAGTGACATGTACCCCTAAAGACCATTCACAAGGAGTCAAGCAAAAGATCTCCAAGACCTACAAAGAGGAGCTTGAGGGTCACCAAAGTAAGGCTTACAATGTGTGAAAGGTCTATCAAGGTGAGAAGATGGAAGGAAAGAGGTCATATGTGCAAATTGCTACTACTTGAATTGAAGAATTTGAAAAGAAGGTAACCAAACAAGGCCCTTACTTATTAAGGGTAAAATTGTAAGAAATATGTCTTCTTTAATTACTTAGTATAAATAGCATTATTTTATCATTTGGAAGACTTAGACTATGTTGAATATTGAACTCTCAAATGGTAGTATCTTCTTTGTTGAGTAATTAGTGAGTAATTAGGGTGAACTCTTAGAATTGTTAGTTGACTTGTTTGGTTTGTTAATTGAAGGTGAAATCAATTGGGAGGTAAGGGTTTTAGTCCCTTATTGCCCATAATTTCAATATTTTGAATTTAATCCATATATCCTTCTATCTTTGTTCCCTTTTCCCTTTCTTTCTTGTTTGATCTTTATCATTTGGTATCAAGAGCTTAGGTTGAAATTTTGATCCACTCAAAAAACTTCAAAAATAGAAAAAAACAAAACCAAAAATTTTTCGTTTGATTTGTTTTTTTTGACACTAGATTCTTGTTCACTAGTGTTTTTTTAGTGTCAATCTCAAATTTAATTCAATTTGGAATAGTGGAAGTGACGTTGCCATTGAAGGGTTTTGAGCATTCAAAATTTTTCAAATTTTGAAAGTAGATTCTTTGATTGATAAGAAATTGAAAGTTAATGATCATTGGGGTTTGTTTTATCTACATCAAGGGGAAGCTATTCCTGAATTTTGAGTCATTTCTGAGTTGATTTGAAGGTGTTGGGATTTAGTGTGTGTTCTTGATGTTCTATGTGTTATTGAAGATATTCAAGTGTTCTTGAAGAAAATGAAGACCAATCTACATTTGATCTTTTTTTTCAAGTCAAAGTTGGTCAAGGTGTTGGTTTGCCCTTAGTGGAAATTTTTAAAAAAAATCAAAAAAAAATTTTTAAAAAATTTTTAAAAAAAATTAATAAAATTGTTGATTTCCACGTCAGCGCCAAATCAGCTCCAAGTCAGCGGCAGCGGGTGACTCAGCATTCTTACCCTCTCCAGATGCACCATGTGGCGTGTGATTTAGAGACTTTTCTGCAGGTTTTTCTTACCCCTAAACTTTTCTAAGTATGAGAGGTTTTTTGTGCATAAATTTTTTTCTAAGTGTCCAAACGAAGTGATTCTTTTTTAAAAAATTTTCTGCTTTGATCCTCCAACTATTTAGCAAGTAATTATCATCTTTAACTACTTGTTAATTAGTTTTAATCATCAAATCAAACCTCTTTCAAGTCATGGACACCTTAAGGCTTCAAAAATTTTTCTAAGTGTTCTTCTTCTTTTTCACTCATTTTTCCTTCATTCCTCAGCTTTTTAACAACTAATTAACATCTTTAATTACTTGTTAGCTAGTTTCTAAACATTAAATCATCTCTTTGATTCTTCAAATTAGGTAATAACAAGTAATCTCTTCTATTTTTGTTACTTAATTTTTTGAGTCCGATATTTCTTGTGCCTCTTTCTTCTAGTTTTTCTTCTTTTTTATTCATGTTCCTAAGCTTTGTTTGAGTCGTCTTTCTTTCAAGATTCATAAGAATCCACTTCACCACAAAGGATAGGTGACCTTGAATTTATTGAGCGGATCTAGTTCACTATCAATTTTGAGACGACGCCATAGAAGGAGCGTTGAGAGTTATATACAAGTGATGTGAAGCTTTTGCTACTAATCTTGTTTGTTTACTGTTTAGGTGTCATGTCTAATACAAGTACAATTGGGGAAGGTTTGAAAAATATCCTGGAAACTCTTGCTTACATCTCCAAGCAAAAAGCAGAAATGAATGGAAGGATAGGAGGTATGGAGGAAAGGTTGGTATGAGTGGAGAATGAGAATCGAGGAAAAGCAATTCAACACAAAAATGAGGAGATAAGGAGGGCATCGATGCATTCCACTACCATTACCCCAAGACAAGCCCATAATCTATGCTTTCCTCCAAAAAGCTGAACCCGGATCTATCAAAACCCCACTTTCCAAATGAACAACAATCCAATCCATCCAAGACAAGCTACACCACACCTAATCCCACAACCCTATCACCCTCCACAAGAGAATCTTCCTTCTATGGAGAACCAAGTCCATTACCAAACTCCATTCCGAAATGCATCAAATGCATCTTCTAATACATGTCACCCATCACCACCACCAAATGCACCATAAATTCCCTATCAAGATTACCAATACCAAAATCCTCTCTATGATGTTATGTATGGAGATCTCAACAATGATGAGTTTTTGGAGCATGGGCATAGGGATACCTATGGAGTACAAAGGGAAGGAGTCTGACCTCAAGAATTAGGGTGGGATCATGGCATGAGAGGCCAAGATAATGGGTATAGAGGAGATAGAATGTGGAAGAGATGAGATAGGATGGTAAATAGAGGAAAATAGGTTTGGGGAGAGGAATATCAAGATTGGGGCTTGAACACTATCAAGGTTACACTTCCAAGGTTCAAAGGAAGTAGTGACCCCGATGAGTTCATGGAGTGGAAAATTCAAAGTGAGCGGATCATTTTCACAAATAATATCTCGAAAACTTTGAAGGTGAAGTATGCCCTCAGACAATTTGAAGGGTACGCATCCACTTGGTGGGAAGAGGAGGGAAAGGGAGAGCCATCATATTTACGAGTTACCTACTTGGCATGAGTTGATTGCACTTATGGAGTTGAGATACTTGACTCCAAACTATTACCCAAAGGTACTCAAGAAGGTATTTATATTGAGGCAAGGTACCAAAAGTGTTAAAGAGTATTATGATGAGTTTGAGAACTTGAGAATGAAGTCTAAAATGGAAGAGAACATGTAATGTATGGTGATCCGATTTGTGGCCAACTTGAGGTATGATATCTTGAAACCGTTGAAGCTTAAGCACTATGAAACTCTTGAAGCTGCTTTCCATAATGCGTCAAAGGTAGAAGTGGATTTGAAAGAAGAAAGTCATACAAGGCCAAAGGTTCTTCAACTTCAACGTGGGACAAAGGTCGAGATAATTGGAAGACAACATCTTCTAAGGAGCAACCAAAGGGCGGTGGTCAAGCTACTCAAGTCAAGCTTGATCACAAATCCAAGGCAATTGAGGAACCAAAAGGAAGTAAGTATGTAAACCTAACTTTACTCGTCCCTCTACAATTCAATGCTTTAGATGTCAAGGGAGGGGACATGTTGCTAGTGAGTGTCCTAATAGGAGGACGATTGTTGCTCTTCGGGATGGGTGTAAGACTGAAGATGATGATGAAACAAAATGAGAGTGAGGGAGATAGAGGTGAGATAGATGATTTGGAAAATAAAGAAGAAAGGTTAGATGAGAGGGTCAATTTTGCTTGTTTCGTGGGGAAAGGAAAATCTTTACTTGATAATGATGAAGACTTGGAGGTGAATTCCAATATTTCATGTGTTGTGAGAAGAATTATGGTAGCCCTTGCCAAAGGAGAGGTTGATCAAAGGGAGAATCTATTTCATTCTAGCTGCAAAATTCAAGATAATGTGTGTTCTTTAATCATTGATAGTGGAAATTGCACTAATGTGGTGAGTAGTTCTTTCGTGGAACATATGGAAATTCCAACAAAAAGCACCTCAACCCTTACAAGCTACAATGGCTCGATGAGAGTAGAGAAATGAGGGTCCTCAAATAGGCAAACATTCGATTTAGTGTGGGTAAGTACAATGATGAATTGACTTGTGAAGTTGTACCCATGTTGGCATATCATATTTTGTTGGGAATACCATGGATATTTGATAGGGATAATGTGCACCAAGGAAGATCAAACAAATACACTTTTGTGATTGAAAGTAGAAAGTATGTTTTTGCACCTCTTGCTCCATACCAAGTGAGTGAGGATTATCGGGCTATGAAGGAGCTTCGGGAGAAAATAAAGGTGGCGGAGGCCAAGGGGGATGGTGGAAGTTCCAAATGCCTTGAACACACCTATCTTTTATTGCATGCTAACCAAAATACTAGCACTTTGCCTAGTATCTTTCTTCTCTTTTGCAGTAATATGACAAGCAATGCAAGGAAAATGTAGTAGTGAATGCCTTATCAAGGAGGTTTATGTTGGTGACTACCTTGAAAATCCGAATATCAATCTAATCATTCTATAGATATTTGGGCTAGAGTTGACAAACAAGCAGAACCAGCAACATACTTTATTAGTATCGCATAGAAATCTAAATGGGGCGTGGCCAAGTGGTAAGGTAATGGGTTTTGGTCCCGCTATTCGGAGGTTCAAATCCTTCCGTCCCAGAACATATATATTCTCTGACAATATAGATTGCTTTTTTAACAATGTTCTGGTTCTGTTTAAAATTGAAATGTTGTTTCTGATTTTTTTCTTCGATGGATCATTTTTTTTTCAAAAACTGAATCGAGATGCGAAAGAATCCATATTCCCTATCGCGTATCTCTACCCCCTAAATTAGCCTAATTAGATTCCATTTTCATTTTTGTCGATTTCTTGACTTTTGTCCAAGAGGAGGTTTTTGGTAATAATTAAATTCACTAAGTCTCGTAATTCTTAATCAATGAGGTTTCGGGTAGATGGCCAGTGGCCCAAAGAAACGAAAGAATTGGTTACGTTGTTCATATGATCTCCTCTTATAGATAGACTAAAAAATCGAATAGAGTTCTTTTTGTTTCGCCCCTATTTTTATTTATTTTTTTATTTTTACTGAAATTGAGTAAAAAAATAAAAAATATTTGAGTTAGTTATAAATTATGAACTAATGAACTAGCCCTTTTATTGGTTATTGGAATACTACCACTTACTAAAAAGAGTTTTCCTTGGTCTATGGACAGGAAGGATGAAAGCGAATCAATATGCTAATTCCTCATCCGCAAATCAGCCTGTCCCATAGGTTCTTTTCTCAAAGAAAAAAGAATGGGAGGAGGGAAATCTTGATAGAATTTGAAAAAGCAAATGAAAATTCAAAGGCAATAAAACAATAAAAATAAATACATTTTTCCTATTTCTAAGCTAAGATTAAACAAAAGGATTTGCAAGGTAAGTATACCTCCTCCCTACTCCTAGTGGCCCATGGATAGACATCTCTATGGATTTTGCGTTGGGCCTTCCTAGGACTAAAAAATGACATGATAGCATATTTGTGGTAGTGGATAGATTTTCTAATATGATTTATTTTATTCCATGCAATAAATGTGATGATGTATCCCATGTAGCGTCTTTATTTATCATCAATGCTCTTAAATTGCATGGAGTTCCTCAAACTATTGTTAGTGATGGGGATTCCAAATTTCATAGTCACTTTTGGAAGAGTCTATGAGGTACACTTGGTACCATACTTATGTTCTCTACTTCTTGCCACCCTCAAACGGATGGATAAATTGAAGTAGTCAATAGGACTCTTGGAAGTGTGCTTCAGTGCATGATTAGAGGAACCCCAACTACTGGGGAAGACCATTTACCCTTGATTGAATTTGCATATAATCAGTCTTTCCACTACTCTATTGCAATGTTACATTTGAGGCATGTTATGGCTTAAAACCTTTGTTTCCACTAACCATAACTCCATTATCTAGTAATGGCTTTGAGCCTAAATTCCAAGCAAAGGGCAAGGGAGATGATGAGCATTCATACCAATGTTTAAAGAGACCATTGAAAAGAACAATTCTAAGGAGGCTATTCAAAAGAATTGGGGGAGAAGGGAAGTTCTCTTCAACCCAAATGATTGGGTGTGGGTAGAGAGGTTTTCGCAAACTTGAAAAGAAAAGCTAAGCAGATGGACATTTCAATGTACTCAAATGACAATGCCTACATGATTGACTTGTCAAGTGAGTATAATGTTCATAATTTTTGAATATTATTGATTTATCTCCTTGTGTTATAGGTGAATTTGGATTCGAGGATGAATCCTTTTCAAAAATGGGAGGATTATAACATGCAAAGTAGAGATGACACCAACATGAGTGATATGACCCCTCAAGACCATTCACAAGGAGTCAAGCAAAAGATTTCCAAGACCTACAAGCAATGTTCATGAACAAGGAAACCTTAGAGGAGCGTGAGGGGCACCAAAGAAAGGCTCACAATGTGTGGAAGGTCTATCAAGGTGAGAAGATGGAAGGAAAGAGGTCATATGTGCAAATTGCTACTACTTGAATTGAAGGATTTGAAAAGAAGGCAACCATTCAAGGCCCTTACTCATTAAGGGTAAAATTGTAAAGAAAATATCTTCTTTTATTTACTTAGTATAAATAGCCTTATTTTATCATTTGGAAGACTTAGACTATGTTGAATATTGAATTCTCAAATGGTAGTATCTTCTTAGTTGAGTAACACATTAGTAATGAGGGTGAACTGTTAGAATTGTTAGTTGACTTGTTTGCTTGGTTAATTGTAAAGGTTGCCTGTTTGTGGTTCTTAGTTTCCTTCAATTTTCCCTTCTAAGGTTTGATTTGAGTTGTTGAAATCAATTGGGAGGTGAGGGTTTAGTACCTTGTTGCCCATAATTTCAATAGTTTGAATTTAATCTACATATCCTTCTATCTTTGTTCCCAATTCCCTTTCTTTCTTGTTTGATCTTTATCACTTATGAAGAGGTTCCGGTTAAAATCTTAGTTAGGTGAAAAAAGGACTTCGTAATGAGGATATTGCTTTTGTTTAGGTGCTTTGAGAAACCAATATGTTGAAAGCGCTATGTGGGAAGTGGAATCAAGTATGATGCGACGAAACCCCTATCTTTTCTAATCTACTCAGTATTAGTTCTTCATATTCTAAACGGTCCTAATTCTTTCACTCTTATACTTTTATGACATGATATGCATACATGTGCATGACAGATATTTTGACTTCAGTTTAATGAATTTATGATTTTCAAGTGATTAGTATTGCATTGTGTCCTTATCTTGAAATGTTTCATGATCAAGTCATGCCCTTCAAGCCATGTTCTAGCTCTTTGAGGACAAATGTTCCCAAGGGGGAGATGATGTAAGAACTTGGACTTTGTGAGACCCTTTTGGTGCGTAAACAATTGAGTTTCTGGCGGTGTGTGACCCATGGGGGAATGGGTTGTTTATGACTTGTGCGGCTTCGGACGGGTCGTGTGGCTTTATATGAGCCGTAGCTCTTTGTCGGGACACCTGACAACTTTTAAAACTCATTTCAATAATGGTCTTCACATAATTTTGGTTTATTCTAAGTCTGTCAAATGGGAAGGTTGGGTTGAAAATGAGAATGTTAAAGTAGGTTGAAACAAAAATTGGATTGGGTTATGACTTGCCTAAATTTACTTTGGGCTCAAACGGATTGGGCTCAAATGGGATAAAATTTGGATTGGGTCATGACCTACCCAATTTAGCCCGCCCAATCTCAATAATTCTAACTTATTATTACTTATTTTTTGTAATCACAATTTCAATTTCAACTCAATAAATAAAAATAAAAAGTTACATAGAAAATATAAAATAGATAGAAAACATACATTACATCAATACAAGTAAAGAGTCTTAGAATAGGTTCTAATTGGAGATTAAATTGGGCTTAATTGAGGATTCTTTCTATATAGGTTATGATTTGAATGCGTTGGGATTGAACCCAATAAAAATTATCTTGAGCCCAACCCATAAATTTTGGGCGGGTTGGGCGGGATACCAACATTTGGGCTCATTTTTTACACCCTTAATTCTAAGGGTCGTTTATGAATTTCTCACCTATCCTAAACCCCTAAATCAGATTATACTCCTTCATTACTATTCATTCTTCTTATAACACTTAGATTCTCATTCACTCGCTCAAACGCTTCCGAATCCTCTTTTCAAGCTCTGATCGGAGGATTCCCATGAAACCTTCAAGCTCAAGCTAAATTCACTTTTAAGCCTTCAATCCAAGATTATTTATGTGGTTTAGGGTCATATAGGTCTCCTTCATCAAGCCAAGTTTAAAGGAATTCCATTGGTTAAGCTTTTCACATGAACTAATAAAAAGAGTCAACTTTAAATGGTCATATATCCTAGCGCAAAATAAGCTGGGCAGCCTACGACCTATTTCGAGTTCAAAGTAAGAAGTTATGCTCGTTTTTGTAGAACTTGTCTGGGCTGGGACAATGCACTTTCATGAACCGTCAAAAGCTTCATTGAAAAAACCCCAAAAATTGCTTGAAAATGTGCCTCGGAAGTGCCCAAAATTGTAATATCCATATATCTCAAAATTCGTGCGCGATATCAAAAATTCAACTTCATATTCTTGTTCAGGGGGTCAAATTGAGCGGGAAATTTGTCTAACCCCGATTTAAGAGCAACCATTTTTATTATGTAAAAGTTGACTATGAGGGTGAGCCCGGTTGCTTGTCTTGGCCCCCGCTCTGTATTAGAGGTGTAGTTGGACATGTCATGTGTAACGTTATGAGCATTGACTCTCTCTTGACTCTTGTTATTATGATATGAATGATGTCCCTTAGCCTCGATTATCCCTATTTCTCTCTTTTGTTGCTATTTTATTGCTTCGCGACCAAGGATGTGTAGTGATGTTCTAAGACGCTTGCTTGGGGTCCCTTCGGGTTCCCCTTACGTCATGTCCTAGGTTTGGGTCGTGACAAACTTGGTATCAGAGGAAACGTTTCCCTTCTTCTTGCTCTATGTTGTACTATAGAAGTTGAAGTAAGGTTTTTTCCTCTAACGATTGTCCTTTGCTATGCTAGATCATGTCTAACACGAGAGGGAGAAGAGCTCGCACTGTAATGTGCCTGGTGTTTTTAAGCCTATACTATGAAAAGATAATGTTCAAGTGAATTCCTATTGAGTTAAGTAAAATTTGAAATGAAGGTTATCTTAGTGATTAGCTTGGTTTAGTTATGTGATTGTTGAGGTAGTCTTGGAAGGGCAGTTGGTTTATCCTTCGTATAATATTTGGGGGCAATGTTATGTGAAGTTAAGACTAAAAATGAAGTTTGTTTTGCATTTGGAATTATTTGAAATGAACATGTGACGGTTGCGTAACTGACTTGTTTGGGAGTAATTCTTTTGCCATTGTTGCATGGATTGCATGGGCAGCCTTTCGCATGCCCTTAGCACGATGTGAGGCCATACCATACCATTCCATAACACCATGGGAAAGGATAAGCTGCCATACCTAGGTCCCATGCCCACTCCCTTGTAGTTGGCATCTTTCTTCTTTTTAAAAGTGAGTCAAAAAGCCCCTTTGCACCACCTGATTTTATGCCCTTCCCCCACACGTTTTTGACCACTTTTAGTGATTAAATTACCCTTATAACCCCTCCCCCCAAATCAGTATAAATAACCCCCCTCTACTTAGTCTCTACATCACTCTTCAAAGAAACAAAATCCCATAATCTATAATGCTCTCCCAAAACTCTCTCAACACTTAGGCTAAGTACTCTTCAAGATCTCAACCAAGTCTCTTCATCTTCTCAAGGCTTATCAAGCAAGGTATGTGGGTTTGATTCTTGGTTTCTTTTCAACCAAGAAGTCCTCTTCGAAAAATTAAATTTAGAATTACGAATTTTCAATCTTTGATTTATGTATAATTGCATACTAATTGATATTTGCTTAAATTATGATTATTCATATATTTTATGATTATGTATGAATATTTATCAAGGCTTTACATAGTTTAATTCAAGCATTTCAAATTTGCATTATTTAAGCTAACCTATATATTCAAGTCTTAGATCCACAAATGAGTTATTATGATTTTATCCTAAATGTTCCTATGATTATTGTAACTTTGTTTGAATATAAAACTTGTGACTTTAAGGTTATTGAACCAGTCCCCAACGTGATTTAAGTTGAGTTATCAACTTTGGGATATTTGGCTTTCATGGCATAATATGAACTTATGATTTTGGACAAGAATAAGTAAATACAAGTATAAAATGATATTGGGTGACTTAAGACCCATTCAGTTTCATTTTGAATCTTTGTCAAGGAGCTATTCTAAATTAAGTTTTGATTATTTCTAGTATGCATTGCCCATTTCTGTGGGATTTTGACTTAGCACCGAATGAGTTAGGAGTGGGACTCGATCTAAGGGGTCTTATATAAAGCTTCTAATCTCATAACTACGTGCCACCGTAGTATATTTTGATTATGCCTTTGTAGGCTCTCTGACTAGTGGATCCATCTAGCATTTCCGTTTCTGGAGTTATACCCTGGCAAGTTGACTCTCTCTTTGACCGGTGTGGAGTATGACATCGGTATTCCATATTATAGCTCATATGATTTTGTCGGTTATGGTCTTATTCCTACACTTATTTGCTTATGTGCTTCTCTATGCATGTTCATGGCATTTACTTTATGCTTTACTTTGGAACTAAATATATTGTTTAAGTATGGAGTCTGTCATATTGGGTAAGTATTCTTTGTCATTATATTTACTTGTTGCATTGCATACCCGCATACTTAGTACAATCCAAAGTACTAACCATATTTTTGCCTACATGCTATAATCTTGTAGGTACAGGCAATCTATTTCATCCTCCTCTGCGTGGCTAGATTGCTCGTGAAGACTTTGAGCTTTGGTGAGTTCTCATTCATCGGGAACAGAACCCTTATCTTCAAGCTTTGCTTTTGTTATTAAGGTATTTGATGTATTTTTATTTTGACTTAGTATTGAGGGGCGTAGACTTGTATTCTTGGCTCTGTTAATTTTCATTGTTTAGAGGTGTGTCTGGACTATTGCTACACTTGGTATGTTTAGAACTATTTAACTTATGGTTTCGCTTATGGTTACAAGTTGTCCCTTAGTCCCATTCCCCACATTTCATTGTCATCTATTTGCCATTTACCATTTAAACCTATAATGTGCAATTATGATTTAAGATGCTTGTTTGGAGACCTTCGGGCTCTCATTCGCCGTGTCATACCTAAGTCCTAGGTTTGGGTCGTGACACACACACCCGAGGAACAACCGGCTAATGAAGAGTTTCAGGATGCTTTCACATTGCTTCCATAAGTTGTGGCTAATAAATAAAGCAACCAAGGGGCCTAAGCTCCTCATGATCCTACACTAGCATCACAGGTGAGAGACTTCATGAGAATGAATCCCCCGGAATTCTATGGATCAAATGTGATCGAGGACCCTCAAGAATACATTGATGAGGTCTACAAGATTTTGGCTATCATGGGTGTGAGGACGGATGATAAGGCGGAGTTGTCGGCCTACCAACTCAAAGGGGTAACACAAATATGGTACAGTCAATGGAGGGAAGAGAAGAGAGTCAACTATGTGGTGCTTTAGGAGGAGTTCAAGGTGGCCTTCCTTAACCAGTTCTTCCCCCTTGAATTTAAGGAAGCTAAGTTGGTGGAATTTATGAATTTGAGACAAGGGTCTATGAGTGCGAGGGAGTATGCCCTCAATTTCAACCAACTTTCCAAAAACAAATTTCCGATGGGTGTTTCTGACTTGGTTAGTGAGAAGTGTCAGTCCCCCATGTTAATTAGTGACATTGACTTGTCACATTTGATGAGCTATTCCGAACAAATGGAAGGGGATAAATTGAGGAAGAGAAGGGGTCATGAGGCCAAGAGACCTGTTTCGAGGGTAAGTTCAAAAGCTGAAAGGGTGGCTGATTTCAACAAGGCCAAGTGTCTTCTCATGCTCCCTATAGGGGGTTTGACAATGACATTCCAAGAGACCAAGGCATTAGTGGTGTGGGTCTTACCGATGTGTGTCCGAAGTGTGGTAAGGGTTATCATAGCCCTTGAGGAATACCGGTGCTTGTTATGGTTGTTGGGAGATGGGGCATAAGGCAGTAGATTGTCCATGAAATCGCAACAAGGGTAAGGAGTTTCGTCCACAAGGTGCTAATGCAGTTCCTTTGGGGAGAGCTGGCTGACAAGATGGTGCCCCAAGGTACAATCGATTTTATACTCTACATCAGAGGAGGCAAGGGGATGAGGAGGTCCCCGATGTCATCACTAGTATGTTGAAAATCTTTGATTTTGATGTGTACAAATTGATTGATCCGGGTGCCACTCTTTATTTTGTTCCCCCTTTGTTGCCTAAAAGTTCCATGTTGACCCCAAGTTATTATGTTAGTCATACGAGGTATCTACTCCTATTGGTGCATCTATTGTTGCTAGAAAGGTCTATAGAAATTGTCCCAATTGCATCTTGCATAAAATATTGCCTTGTGATCTTGTTGAGTTAGATATGGTTGATTTTGATGTCATTCTTGGGATGGATTTGTTGCATGCATACTATGCCTCTATTTATTGTAGAACCCGTTGGGTCAAGTTTCAATTCCCAAATGAACTCGTCCTTGAGTGGGAGTGTCATGACATGGTGATCAAGTTCATCTCTTCTATTAAAGCCTGTAAGTTGATCTCTAAGGGGTGTCTTTACCATCTAGTGAGGGTTAGGATATGCAGTCCACGGTCCTTCACATAGAGTCAGTTTCGATTGTGAATGTTCGGTGTTCCTCCCGAAAGGGAAATAGATTTTGGTATAGATTTCCTTGCAGATACTCAATCCATTTCTATTCCCCTTACCGTAAGGCCCCGACAGAATTGAAGGAGTTGAAGGAACAATTGAGGGACTTATTGGAGAAGGGATTTATTAGGCCTAGCCAATCACCTTGGGGTGTAAGGTGTTATTTGTGAAAAAGAACGATGGGTCCTTTAGAATGTCTATTGACTACCGGCAACATAATAAGGTCACCATCAAGAATAGGTATCCTCTTCCAAGGATTGATGACTTGTTGACCAATTGCAAGGGGCTAACCATTTCTCTAAGATTGATCTTCAGTTCAGGTGTCATTAAGTGAAGGTGAGGGAGTGTGATATTCCCAAGACAGCCTTCCGGAATAGGTATGGACATTATGAGTTTGTTGTGATATATTTTGGGTTGACCAATGCACCGACCATCTTCATGGACCTTATGAATAGGGTCTTCAAACCCTACCTTGATTCATTTGTTGTGGTATTCATTGATGACATTTTGATCTATTCACATAATGAGGAGGAGCATATGGATCATTTGAGGGTAGTGTTGCAAAGATTGAGGGAGGAGAAATTATATGCTAAATATAAGAAGTGTGAATTTTGGTTGAAAGAAGTTGCCTTCCTAGGTCATGTGGTGTCAGGGATGGTATTAAGGTGGATCCTAGAAAGATGGATGTAATTAAAAAATGGCCTAGACTATTGACCTCATCAGATATTAGGAGCTTCTTGGGCTTAGCGGGTTATTATCAGAGATTTGTGAATGGATTCTCTTCTATTACTTCCCCCATGACTAAATTGACTCAAAAGAAGGCCAATTTTGTGTGGACTGATGAGTGTGAGAGGAGCTTCCAAACATTGAAAGATAAGCTTGTGTCCGCTCCTATTTTGTCACTACAGGAAGGGCTAGAGGGATTTGTTGTGTATTATGATGCTTCTAGAGTTCGTTTGGGTTGTCTAATGCAAAAGGGTAAGGTGATAGCCTATGCTTTTTAGCAATTCAAGGTGCAAGAAAAGTATTATCCTACTCATGATCTTGAATTGGCTGTCGTGCTATTTGTGATAAAGATATGGCGCCATTACTTGTATGAGGTGCATGTTGATGTGTTCACCGATCCTAAGAGTCTCTAATATGTCTTCACTCAAAAAGATCTTAACTTGAGGCAAAGAAGATGGTTAGAACTTCTTAAGGACTATGATATCAGTATGCATTATCATCCGGGTAAGGCTAATATGATGGTGGATGCTTTGAGTAGGGTGTCTATGGGTAGCCTAGCTCATGTTGATGGTGGTGATAGGGAGGTGTCTAGGGAGGTCCATCGTTTGGCTAGATTAGGAGTTAGGTTGGAAGAGGAGGACAATGGTTGTGTGTTGCTGTTGATG
>JAPFFP010000070.1:6665381-6675878 GCA_026153255.1 Solanum medicagineum
TGTATGGCAATTTGACAAGTTTTCTAATCAAAGAAGCTTTGCCCATAACATTGTTCCTCTCACACATGGCTTCAAGTTCCTTCCACATCTCAAACGCATTAGTTTCATTACCAGCATGTTGTAGCACACTTAAAGAAACATGTTGACGAATGGAGGCAATGACTTTTCGATTTAAGATAGTCCAATTTTTCTTAACAACACCTGTTGGACGATCTTTATGCAAAATTGGGTCAAGTAAATCTTTAGAACACAAATAATCCTCAATATGAATTTTTCAAATAGAATAATTCATGGAGTCCAAATTAACCATCCCTTGCACAATTACTTTGTCATCCATTATAAACAACACAAGAAGCCAATCAAAAAATAATCAAGCTCTGATACCACTTTGTTGGGGAAGCAACGACAAAATACAACGGAAGCGCAATACAATCTTTCCCCCAAATAAACAAAATGAATGACAAAGGCACAATGAAATCCAAAAATTTCCAGCAGCAAATAGATTAGTGAAAAATAGTGCAAATAAAGTAGAGAACACACAATTTACGTGGAAACCCCAAATCGGGGAGAAAACCACCGGACCGTTCAACAACGATCCGAAAACTTCCATTAATCACCAAAACCAAGTGGGTACAACAAGTTCTCCTCTCTAGTAAATACTAGAGGCAAATACAATCATCAAGAAACAATCTTGGCAAGACAACAATCAACAATTTCACCAAAAATATAGAAAAAGGACCTGAAAACACAGGTCTGAAAAATGCAGTCAGAAAATGACCTTCCGGGCATCAAAACGAGAAACTGTTCAGCATACTTGAAGAGGAGAGTGTCACGAACAACATACTAAAATTTGAGGACGAACGGACTCCGTTTGACCTTCGATCCGAAAGGAAAACCAGTTGCTGCACAATGACGAAAATGAGCTGTGCTTTCTGTTTCCGCAGCTCTCTATTCTGATTTTTCTGCTTTTTTTGTGCTGCTGCTAATTAATCTGACTTATGATTTATTTTGTTAGCCAAAGAAGTGAGAATGGGCCAAAGACAATAACCATAAATATTGGGCTTAAAGTAGTCCAATTTAAAGAGCCCAAATTAATTGGGCTATCCCTCCATGCAGGAGGGATATTTTCTAACATTTTAAAATATGTAAAATTTATTTAGAAAAACTTAAAGATTTTATGTTTAGATGTAATATGAAAATTAAGATGTATTCCCTTTGTTTCAAACTAATTGAATTGTTGGGGATTTTTGAGTTTTCAATATAATTAACCCGTTCAATTAATCATAACAAGTCGAGACACGAACCCAATATCTTCAATGCTTGAAAATCAGTCAAGATATACTTCCTCCGTCCCATTTTAATTGAATTTGTAAGGTAATGCATATAGATTAAGAAAAACATTAAAAGACAAAATTTACATCATACTTCCGCTGTTGCCTCTTATAAAATCATAAATATGCAGTGTAATTTATCTCCTTGAAAATATAAAACTTCAATAAATGAAAGGGTAAATATGAAAAAAGTTTCAAACATTCATCTTCAATTTTGAACATTGAAAAAAACCTCAAAAATTTAATTAATTTGGAATGGAAGGAGTAATAAATAAGTCATATTTCTGTAGCAATGGAAATCTTTTACCTAGACAAAAAAAAAAATACTAATTCCAAGTGGTAAAATAAAATAGAAAAAAAAAAAGAAGAAGAAGAGGAGGAAGAAAGATATGGATAAATAGAAGGATGAGAAAGAGCATGTCAAACTCAATTAATAGTTTAACCATATATAAAATCAAAAAAGAAAATAAATCTTTTAACATAAAAATAACACGTCATATAATTGCATGGATCTCAACAATTTCAATTTCAATAGTGTCAAATATACTCCAACTCCTTGAGATTTTCTTCAGAAGCATTAATAGTTGGAAGTTTTATCCTAAGTTGTTGCACATTTCCATAAGAAAAAACAAGATAACAATAATCATCTTGGTAATTATTATTACTACTAGACAAGGTATAAAGTTGTTGTCCAGCTGCAAAGCCACCAAGAAGTTGATATGATCTTTCTGATTGATCCATAGTTACACAAAAATCATCACCACAAGCAGCAACTTCTATTTGTGTTTTATAAATGAAATCCAAAGCTTGGGAAATTTCTTTCTCAAACTCATAAAATGGTCCATTTTCAAAGTTGAATTTTCTTAGTTTACATACCCCTTCTCCTAATTCCATCATTGCTCCTTTGTGATTTTGGTTGAATAAGTGATGGAATCCTACTGCACATTGAAGAATTCCATGAAGTAGGGTTCGAATCGGCTCTTGGGATTCGTTCCAAAGGGCTTCAAGAACGTCGTGACATCTGTCACAAATGACAAAATAAAGTAATATGTTTAATCCGCCTAAATTTAAATGGGTTGAATTGAGGTTACTTTCGTAAGCTACAACTTTTTGAAGACATTGTTTAAATTCTGGATTGATTTTTACCGCAATAAAAGAAAAAAAATCAATAAATTTTTTTACAAGATGAAATTTATAGCCTGTTTGACCATGTTTGTGAGAGATTAATGAGTTTTTTTTTTCGAATTCAAAAAATGCTTATTTTTAAAAATGTGAGGTGTTTGACCATGTTCTTAGGGGAAAATAAGTACTTCTGGGGAGTATATAAATGTTTTTCAGTAAGTTAAAAAAGTACAATTTCCCTAAAAAAGCACTTTTAAGAATAGTACATTTGTATTTTTTTTTAAAAAAAAGTTAACCAAACATAATTGCTACTTAACTATAGCTTTAAGATTTATTTATTAAACATTGATAATTTCTTATAAGAATTAATTTTTAAAATATATTTGACAAAGTAAATAAATTTCTAAAATTTGGTCAAACAGATAGTTGGTCCACTGAACTAAAGGTTAACCTCAACAAAAGGTAGATAGTGTAACCTGAAAGTCAAAATTCTATCAAATTTGGGTATTGCCAATAATTTAAGAAGAATAGATTAACTTTCACAATTTTGTTTTAAAATCAATGGCCATATTGGACGTCGAACATGTTACTTAATGAATCATTAATTAATTTGACTTGTTCATTTATTCTCGTTACCTGTAATAATCTCTGCTATTGAAAAGTGCCACGGCTTCTTGGAAACTATAGTTAAGATTGTCTTCTTCATCTTCATCTTCCATAAAACTCCTCCGAGAAAAAAGACAGTAATCATATGATTGTGTAGTGTAATTGTTCTCCTTTTTGAATTGATGAAAATGAACTTTTGAGTATGGAAAATTAGACAGTGAAGATAATTTAGTAAAGGATATTAGAGTTTGATTGAATCTTGGGAGACTCATGGAAATGTTATTAGCCATGAATGAATGAATATGATTTTCCTAGCTGCATCTTTTTCTTTGATTTATTGTGATGGTTTTTATTTGTGGTTCACCTTTTCCCACACTTCAAAAATCAGATATTTCTTTTTTTTTTTTTTAAAAAAAAATAATCTCCCAAGATTTCCCCTTTGAATATTGGGAAAGTTACACATTTAGCAAGTTGGTTAAAAAAAATCAATTGCATTTTTATGAGGAACCTCTTTTATCTCTATGAGGTAGTGGTAAGATCTGTATACATTTTATTCTCCCTAGATTCTACTGGTAAGAATTCACTAGGTATGTTATACATTTGCTAGTGAAATCTTCAAAAAAATATACTTTGTTTAAATTTGTTTGTCTTTTTTTTTTAATTCCATTCTAGAAAAATGTCATTTTTCCTTTCGGCAACTCTTTATTTTACCTTTTATATGATATGCTTAAGACCACGATATAAAAAAGTATTAATAGTCATTTGTTAGAGTATTATTTTGGTAAGCAACTATACAAATGTAAAATATCCCCTTAAATGTTCCTAGTGATAGCCAATGTATGGCTAGTTCTGATCTGAATGAATTAAAAATGAATTGACTTGCATTTTATCCATATAAATATGAGTGAAAATGAATTGAATAAAACGATTCTAACTCATTTTAGTCTTCTAAAGACTTTTAACTTTTAAATTCGCATAAGTCATACTTTGATAGTTTATACTAGGGCAAATAATACAAATTTCACTAGTTTAAAACTTAAATATATATTTTTTTGTGAGTTTTCAAAATCACCATTCATGTGAGATTTTGATCCCTAGATACATCTATCTCAAACACATAAGTCAAAATTAGGTAAAATTTATTTTGAATATTTTGTACCAAGTGGATTCACAAGTATCTGACTCTCTCACGCTCTGTTCTTCTATCTTGCCTCTCTCCTGATGTATTTATATTTCAAATAAAAATGCATCTGGTGTGTGTGTGTGTGTGTTCAAATTAAAATGCATCTGGTGTGTGTATATATATCGTGTGATTCGTATGTATCGTATTTATATGTGATACACAGACTTTCTAGCTTGCCTCTCTCCTATCTCGTTAGGCTCTCTCCCACTCTCACCTTTTTTTCCTTATGTGTCTAAATTTCAAAGCATATTTGGTAACAAAAATATATATGTATGTAGACTTATCTGACTTGAAATCTGGTATGAAATTATAAATTAATAAGATAGTATGAATTATTTTAAATTATAGAAAGCATTGGTAAATATGGTAGAAATACTTGTGTAATTAGATAATTTTTCCTTAATATTATAGAGTCCCCAACCTAAATGATATATCGTACAAATAAGAAAAAAAATATTACCCAATTACATAATTTATTTGATTATATTCTCTAAAATTTCTCACCATTCGAAAAAATTACAAACATTCTCGCTCTCTAATGTTCTCAGATACATTACTTCATGTGATGTATTGAAACGTTGAATGATGTATCCAAAATTGAGACGCGATGTGATGGGATATAATCAAAATTGAGACGTGATGCATTAGAACGTTTTGGTATATATCTGAATTCCACTAATTAAAATTTTTTTGTAAATTGGAGAAAAGTGAGGATAGAGTACAATTAACTCCTTACAAAATGGGATTTCTAAGAATTCTACTAAATATAACTCCAAATGGACCATACTAAATTAAAATTACGTAACGCTCAAAATGCTATGCAAATACATTTTAAACAACAATTTTCAAAATGCAGATGCACTTTATGTCAAGTTTTGTGCTTAATTAGTCGATTTATCGTCTAAAAATTTTAAAAAATCTATACGGAATTCAATTAGTGGACAAATTTTATGTTTTTGGTTGTCTTAGAAATACTTATAATTATTTTCAAAAGTGAAAATGGAAAGATACATAAATTTATATGCAATCAACTAATGAATTGTTATTATCCATATGAACTTAATTCATGGGATCTAAAATATATAAATTGATACAGTTATCAACTAGAGATTTATTATTGTAATGACTCTCTAGGTTATTTTCTCTATTTGGCTTTTTTAGATTTTAGACGTTTAGAGCTTTCTTATATCGATCCCAAATCATTTATGACTTGTCGGGACTAGTAGTTGGATCATCTGATCATTCCTTTGGTTTTTATGCAAGTTTTTCTTTTCTTGAAGTTTCTAAATTTAGAATGATTGATATCTATCAAAACTTTAGATAAACAATCTTATAATGCAATTTTGATAATTCTGGAACATCGAGTTTGATCTAGAAAAACTCTTGATTTGAATCTTGAGGCTTTCAAACTCATTTTGAGCAACCTTTAGATGTGGGACCCACTTTTTGTCGAGACAATCTTCGACGAAAGTTTTGACATCTCGTTTGAATTCTGAATGTGAAATTTGATGGTGGTATCATAGTCTATGAAATTCTAAACTAATCTTGAGTACTTGATTGGAATCCATTGGGGCTGCAAATTTGGCTTGTGCCACATGCTGATGTATCCACTTTAGCAAATTTGATAGCATGGCATCGGAGAAGACTTTGATTTAAATATTTTGAGGTAGGTTATCTGTGATAATTGGCTAAGTGTTGGGTTAATATTTAGCATGATTCCTTAGTCATATGGTAATAGGAAAAACACGAATAAACATATAAAGGTTGATACTGGGTTTGTCCAAAATGCACACGGTATTCTTTAGTAAAAGGCCTCACCTCGCTCCTTTTGTCCTTGTATTGCTCTTCATCTTCTTTTTGCTACTCCTTTAATATCTAAATCATCATGTTTCTCGTATTTCTTGGTTATTTTGAAGACACAGCCGGAATGGAAATTCACATTTTACCTTGCATCTTTTATGGTTACTGTATGTTGACAAACCTTACGCGGAAACTGCAACAATTTGCTGCAGAATGCAGAAGATTGAAGACACAACGGAAAATGATTTATGAATCCTTGATGATATTCATTGTTCTGAATGTACAATTACACATAACAATGGACCTCAGATGAACACTTTTTTTATATCACCGCAAAAAACTAAAACCCAAGCACAGAAAATGACAACTAAATAACTATACAAAAATGTATAACAAGAGGTAAATGACGCGGAATTTCCCAGGTGAGGTAACAAGTCAGTAACACAATATACAGGGGGGTGATTGATACAGAAAGCTGCTTATACTTGACTAGTTCAAGTTAATTGACCATAATTTCATTGCATTACGACAAGGCAGATTCTGCTGATGTTTGCAGAAGTGAAATCACCTTAACATATTGAATCTTTGAAATTCAACAAACACTAGATTAGTATTAAAGTTTCATTTCCATTTGTACGTCCACGTGTCTCTCACGTATCCTGTTCTAAGTCTTTAAGATTTCAAATGAACAAGCCCCTTCCTTGTATACACAACAAAATCAGTAATGCTATCATTTTCATCATACATAACCATACATTGTAAAAGTGAAGCATCCAATCCATAAGCTATCAGCTACAATGTACATACCTCCCAAAAGAGAAAAGCAAACAAGAATGAATGCTTGGTAAAGAGAGAACATAGAAAAAGATATCTTCATGTCGACATTTTTCAAATTAAGCAGCTAACAACAAAAACTTCTCAACACAAATTGGGAAAACTTAATACCTACCAACCAAAATAAAATCAGTATCATCCAAAACTTGGACATCTTTTTCCCCTATAAAGTATTCCCGTCCAGTTTCCTCAACAATCTTCACAAACTCCTCTCTCTTTGCCTTTGTAAGAGGAACATATGGAAGGCGAAAGACAGGCCTCACAACTCCAAGTTGAGCTAAAGCTGTATTCAGAGCAATGGGGTTTGGCTCATGAAACAACCATTTGACCAATGGCATTAGCTTCGAGTTTAAAGCAGGGTTCTTTCCTCCAAACATTAGTTCATGCATCAGACCAGGAACCAAGTTGCTGGTGACAGAAATAACTCCTGTAGCACCATGATCCCACCTTGAGTCATGGCATTCATCATCATTCCCACTCCACACGACCAACCCATTACTTGTATGCTGCTCCACTCTATCATTTCCAACACATTCTTTGACACCGGCAAGGTTAGGGCTCTTTGCTAATGTCTGAATTACACGTGGGGGAATGTCTTGACCAGTTCGTGATGGCACATTATAAATGATAGTAGGGCCCATAGGGAGCACACTCTCAAAGTGAGAAATCAAACCCTCTATGGAGGTCTTCCCATAGTAGGGATTAATGTGAAGAGCTGCATGCATACCTACAGCAAATCCTTGTTCTGTCGCATGGATTGCTTCCCTCGTCGAGTTGCTTCCTGTGTTTCCAATGACTTTGATTGATCCACCAAAACAATTAATTGTGTGACCAATGAGCATGATGTGTTCATCCCAGCTCATCAATTGACCTTCACCTGTAGTGCCACCAACAATTACACCCTCAGCACCATTTTCGATTTGCAAATTTACCAAGGCATCATAAGCCTCAAGATCAAATCTTCCATCAGGTAGATATGGGGTTTTGATTGCAGTAATCAATCGAAGTGCTTTTATGTCCTCGGCAAACGTCCTGCATAATAGAAGGTTAAATGAATTTATGTTAACATTGTGTTTGCATGTATCTCTTATAAATTCCCTTGATGTTGATATTCATTTATTAGCTGTTTGTTTTAACTACCAGGGAAATGTTTATCCCTTTCCAATGCATGAATCATCAATTGCTACTAATAGCTCAGAACAAGAGGATAATGAATGTCCCATTTTGTTCACACAGCACTACCAAATACTGTTTATTCACGGAAGCCTGACAATATAAAATCTAAAACTGACCTCATAACAAGGCTACGAATAACATGTCAAACAGATGAACAATTCGTTAAATCACACACACAAAGATGATAAAACTATGATGAAGGAACCACCAGTGCCTGCTAATCTCTTATTCTGGTTTATTAAATTGATGAGTTAATAAAATTATTGGGTTTGCCTTACCTATTGGTTGGGAACATAGGTTTCATAACGACTTTAGTTTTTGGATTGTAACAATTTGGTATTAGAGTAGGCAAAAGTGTTATGACAGTTCAAAATCACACAAGGAGATAACCAATCCGTCTCAAGAATAGCATCAAATTCTACCCTGTATAAGACCTTCAAATCAGCTGGAGTATATCCTATCAAAGAAGCTACATGCAACTGACATACCACTACGAAATCCCCAACAGCAGTAGAAACATGTACAAGCAAATCAAAAGCCCCACATAACATATCCAAACTCGAAGTAAAGTATGTGGACACATATAAATAGGTAGAGTCTGGATCAAATAATATTGTAGCCGACGGATGACGAATCGAAATAATACCTGTGGTAACTGTGGGGTCCATGTCCAACACATGATCCATGATGATAATGCTTTGTGAGAAATATTAAAAAAAGGATATTATTGAATTGTGTATATACATTATAGATCCTATTTATAGAATTTATAGACACAATATTAGTCTTTTTCTCGATGGGGTTGTATATACCATTCCTAATCCAAGTATGTTCTATATATTATTTCTATTCCAACTAGGATTCTATATATTATTCCTATTCCAACTAGGATTCTATCGGCTATTCTTATTCCTAATCGAATTCTAACAATTCCCCTCAAGTGGATACATACAACTCATATGTACCCGTATTTGTTACAGATGTAATTAATAGGAGGAGAGCAAGGGACTAGGTGAAAATATCTGCAAGTTGATCACTTAACCTCATAAATTTTGTAACAATATCACCTAAAAGTATCTTTTCTCCAACAAAGTGACAGTCAATCTCAATGTGCTTGATCATCTTCTGAAATACTAGATCTGTTGCAAGATGTCAATGAAACATGGAATAATTAGCTCCACTGCAAGTCATACCAAACTTTTGAATTACCATGCTGAACTTCTCAAACCAAACTTGAGAAAATTGTTTAGACAAATCCAGCACAATCGATATGCAAGACTAGTGATGGCTCCATAGAGACTTCTTCATTGAGATCACCGTGGAGAAAAATATTCTTAATGTCCAACTGATAAGAGGCCAGCAGTGAAATGATAGGATAAGATGGACATATATTATTTTCATCTCAGAAAAGTAAGTTTCACTGTATCTAATCCAAATATCCGAGTATATACCTCTAACACAAGTGAACTTGAAATAGAGAAAACATTGTTGAAGAACTCCCGTGCCAAAGACAATGCAATGACCACCAGAAAGTGCTCGAAATTCATATAAAATATATGGATCATCACGAGAAGATACATAGTGCAACCAAATCAGATATGACAAAGTAGTCACCAAAAAGATACTATCTAGAAAGGGAGCTATAGTAGCAATTGGCTAAGACCCTAGAGTCTGAAAACCTAGAAACAAACATTTGGCCTAAGATCTGACCTCCAACATGAGTTTGCAAACTATCAGAGATGGGAGATGCATAGAGTAGTAGAGGCAGCTCTCACAGAAGTGGTTTCCATTCGATCATGTTGGTGGTTCATAGAGGTTCACAGTCTAAGTATGATCATGCCCAATGTTATGCTTCTCTTGATAGACCAAAGCTAGAGACTTCTGATGTTGTTATCACAAGTATCATTTCGACTTGTCATCAGTCGGCTACAGTATTATTTAATCCAGATTCTAACTATTTTTATGTGTCTATATACTTCGCTTCAACTTTGAAAATGTTATGTCAGTCGCTTGTTCTGCTTTGTACATACTTCTACTCCTGTTGGGGATTACGTAGTGGTATATTGGGAATCTTGGTTGTATATAATTACTTTGATGGGATATGATACTAAATAGAATTTGCAAGTCTTAGATATGGTAGAACTTGTTGCTATCCATGGATGGATTGATTATATCCTTATCACGCAATTTTGCACTGTCATAACTCTTTTGCCTACTTTGATACCAAATCATCACGACTCAAAAACACAAGTTGACACTAATCTTGGGTGGTATTTCAGCTTTTCCTTATTTCATTTTGTGGAAAAGACTTAGTATTCATAATTTTTTGCTTGTCACTTGATTTATTAATTGAGTCACATAAAATTATTTTGTTGGCTAACCTATTGGTTGGGGAACATAGGTGCCATCATGACTTTTTGAATTAGAAAGGTAATTAAATTGGGG
>JAPFFP010000070.1:6675978-6696263 GCA_026153255.1 Solanum medicagineum
GTACAAAATCATGCAATTCAAGAGTGAAATCATGTGAGAAAAATCAATGTAAAACCACCCACCAACACTTGGTAATATCCTCATGCAAGATAGATCAAAAACCCTCATCAAATCACATAATGGATCACAGATTCATAGCTCAAAATATGCTTAAACAGTCACATTTTTAAGAAACCCCAACATAGTTTATAATCACTATGCATTTTAGGTAAAAAGGAAAGTAGAGTACCATAGGTGAAAGGACCCAATGGTTAAAACCCACATACCTCAACTTTGGAGATTTCTTTGATGAAGATTTGTTTGAGAACTTGAAGGTTGAATGAAATCCTTGAGACCCAGAATGAGATTGGGACACTTGAATTTGGGTGAAATATTTGTCTAAGTGTTTGAGAGGGTTTTGGGGATTGTCTTGTATGATATGGAGTTGAAATATGACTTAAGTATAGGTATTTTTACGCATGGGAAGGCTTAGGACCAAGACACCAAAGCCTTAGGCCAAAATTAATAAAAAAATTGGCAATAAAATGTACTACTCCGCAAAGGCTCCATGTCACGGAGCCAATACAAAGGCCCATTTGAAATAAAATTTTTGGCGAAATACAATTTCTCTACGGGTCTTCTAAAATTCGAGTTATACCCGTTTCCCACTCAATTGTGTCCCCTGATCAAGAATATGCAGTCGAATTTTCGATATCACCCATAAAATTTGAGATATATGTCAATTATATATATGAGCGTTTTCAAGGCACATTTTCGGGCACTTTTGGGGGTGTTTCATTCATTGCCGCATGCAAGTTATTAGAGACACCGAGGGTAAGTCAACTAGTCGTCTGCCTACATTTGTTTCCATTGTCTCTGTCTAGGAAGGCAATGAAGTGGCTTAATGAGTTGCCACATGATTTTATCACATGCTAGAGGGAGTTAAAAGAAGCCTTTTGGGAGAGGTTCTTTCCACCATCTAGGATGCTACAACCTAAGGATGAAATAAATGCTCATGAGTAGAAGCTGTCTGAGGCCCTATATAAGACTTGGGAGAGTTCTATATAGAAAATGAAGTAGTTCCCAAACCACAACCTAATGGATGAATATCTGAAAGAGGTATTTTATAGATCCTGCAATTTTGTACTAAACTAGATATTGATGCAACATGTGGAGGATCTTTCATGGCCAGGACGTTCCAAGAAGCCTCCAAAATTCTTGATCAAGTCTCAAAGAATAATCGGGCGTGGTATATAAGAAATTACGACATCACTGTTTCATCTTTGAGATGTCATTAGAACAAAAGCAGAGAGAAGAGGAGTGAGATCAGCACATAGCCCACATCAAGACTCAGATAGGCTTACTAACGAAACATTTGTTGTCTAGAGGTTTTGAAAAGGTCAAGGCTATAGACAATGCAAATTTGTATAATGATCATGCCCTTGGCCTTCATGAAGATGCCAAGTTCGTGAACAATTAGAGAGGTTTTTGGACTTACAAATCTGGAAACCCAGGTCAAAACTATTAACGGAATAGGTACTATGATAGAAGAGAAAATCGTGATCAAGGAAACTAGCAGCAAAGAGACAACTAGAAAACTGATCGAAATGGTGCATATGTATATCGTAGAAATTGAGATTGGGTCAGAATAGGGACAAGCTACTCAAGGATGGAGGAGATAGTGACAAAGGTGCTCCAAAAAGTAGACTTGATTGAAGCTGGCTTCAAAGAGCTGAGGAGTAATGTGTCCAGAATGAATCGGGTGGTTGAATCACACTCGACCTCAATCAAACACTTAGAGCATTAAATGGGCCAGCTTTCAGCAGTAGTGAATCAGAGGAAAAATGGTATGCTACCCAGTGACACTATTCAAAATCCTCGAACAGAATAGTAATTGTAACTTTGGGTATGTTGTGCCGCAATAATAAATTAGGAACCGCATAGAAAATAACCCATGAGGATACTTGACAAAGTTTGAGTAATCAGGTACACTACTAATAATGCTTAGGGCATCACAGGTATGATCTATTCTTTTGTATTCTACTCTATTTTGACATACATTGGGGACAATGCACAAATTTTGGTGGGGAGTGGGGCATCTTGAACCCTGAGGAGTTTTTCTAGCCATGATTCATTTCTCTAAAGGTGTATTATCTAGTAAAACCAACATGTTTAGATCGTTTTATCTGTGTAAGTGTTTGTAGAAGTCTATAGTAACTCATGACTTTTGTGAAAAATGTCCCAATTTAAAATTTTCCAAAAAGCTTGTATGTGCATGCATCCCAAGTTGACTAACTTTTGGTCTTTATAAAGCATTGTATACGTTGTCTAGTTGGCATCTTGTTGAATGAAGCATGACTGTATCGGTTAGTACTAAATAGTGTAGGATAGGTGTCATGTGTGTGAGCTTATTGTTTAGTTCTATTAATGCACTTCTAAGCTTGAACTTGCTTGGTTAATCCCACCGAAATAATTGAATGATTGGATTAGGACAGGATCTTAGTCCATTTTTGTTGATAAGTTACTTAGCCTAAATTCGGCCAACAAATGAAATTGTTCGCTTTGAACTAAAAAATTAGCCTAAGTAGACCTTTTCTTTGTAATCACCCAACTTATCTTCCTTGTCTATATACAAATCTTTACTTTGGCCCTGATCTCTCCAAGGATATTGTGAACCTTAACCTAGACCAAAAGCCTAAGCTGAGGGTGTCTTATACTGACCCTACTCCTTTCACAGGCATTGTGCACCTCAACTCAGGCTAAAAGCCTAAGTTGAGGACAACTACTGTAGGAAAAGCAGAAATGTTAAGGTATGAAAAGAGTCAAGTGATAAGAGAAAAAAATCTTGGTGTGTGAACATGAGTAAAACAAAAGAGCAAAAAAGAAAAGAGAGAAAAACAATGAATGAAAATAGAAACCACTCCTAAGAGCAAAGAAAGTGCAAAAATAGGGACAATAAGAGTTTGGGGGCTGAAAGTAGATGACTAAGCCAAACTAGCATCTTGGAGGCACAAAACAGTCACTTTGATCCAAAATGTATCCTTCCTTAGCCTGAGCCAATGTTACAAGCCGCAAAAGTCCTGATATGATCCTAGAAAGGTCATTCAAGAGTCAAGGTGGTGAAAATAAGGGCAAGCGTATGATATGTACTTGTGTATTGATTGAATGCCTTTTGTGAGCGCAAGTGTCTACATTCCAGTCTTTGTTTTGCATTTATATATTGTGTGTGAGACTTCATTTGTAGTGAGGGTGCTAATCCTTACACTGTTTGATCGACAAACTACCTAGTTCATCTTTGTTCTTGAGCTTATTTTTCAACTATGTAAGATACAATGCTTAATTTGATATTTGTAAGTTTATTCGGGTGCGAGTACATTGCAAACTTACTTTTTGGGCATATGCTTGATGATTGAGGGGTTTATGATTCCTGATAGATACTTGTATTGCCCATCTTTTAGTTTATTTTTCATCATTGCTTGAGGTCAAGCAATGATTCTAAGTTGAGGGTATTGGTGATTCGTGAAAATACGACTTTTATAACACTTAAAACACAGAATTATTGTGATATCTGATATGTGTTTTATGCTTATTTTCAGGAAAACGATGATTTCACAGTTCAATGGTTAGTGGACTGATTTCCCAGCATTGTTGGTACTAAGAATTCATGGAGCTATTCATGAGTAAATTTCAAGATGCCATGAAAATGTTTGGAGTGATATAAAAGTTGGACAACTTGATAAAGTTACGGAAATTTGTTGTCGCATTCATTTTTAACCATTTGAATTGAGCTTGATTAGATTCACATGAGATGCAGCTGGAATTGTACATCCGGAGGCTGTTTAGGAGAATATACAATGTGCAAGGAACACACATGATGAAGAAAAGAAGGCTTGGAAACAATGTTGCACACCATGGAGCAATTCACAGCTCGTGGTGCACTTGACAGAGGAGGTAGTGTGTGGAAGGTACTTCATGAAGTGCCACTTTCAACACCAAGGCACCCACCATGGTCCCCTTCTTGGTCCTTGGTGCACTCCATAAGGCATGGAGGTGGCCGTGAATTTCCTAGGAAGTCCGCACAAAGCCACAAAGGCAAGGTAACTACCACGAGGTCATTCACGACCTGTGGTGTGTTTCATAGCTCGTGAAGAGCCTCCATCCAGGGAAATATTTTGTAAGCCTTCCAACACCAAGTAACTCACTATTAAGGAGCCAAGATGGTCATGAAAACTACCACGAGGCGTGTTCAGTTCTGTGAAGAGCAAAGTCGCCCAGTTTTCAAAGTTTCCTAGTTTGATTAAGATAGTTTTCCTACTTGGTTTAGGCTTAGGTCTTAAGTATTACATAAGGTTATTTTTATTTTCATTACGGGAAAGATTAATCTCCAAACTTTGAGGCTGGGAAACCATGAAAAACACAGCCTGATTTCATAAGTTTTTTCAGTGAGTTTCTCCTTAACATTGCGTCTAGACAGCAATTTAAAGACGAAAATTTCTAGTTGTGGTTTTGATGATCTTTTGGAGTATTTGGATCTAATTATTGTTCTCTATTTATTAGTGTGATAAAAATCTTTGATTAATTATTCCTTGTAATTGATTTAAACATGAATGATACAATAATTTATGTTTCAGTTCTTACAACTTCATATAATTAAACCCACAACTAGGGTTGTGGGAACCATGAAGCTATAAGAAAGTAGGTAAACGAAGGGTTTTAATTTGGGATTTGTATCACATGTATTATAATTTCTTTATCTTAAAGTCTTTCTGGATGAGTTCACGCATTAAGAACTTTCCCATATACAATATTTGTCCAAAAGGAAAGTAATGATTAGGAAAAGGAAATTATAACAGTAGATAGAAGCAATCTACCTAGGTTTGAGTCACTTGAGCCCGATAGGGAATGGTATACTTAGGCTTAGGTATTAGCTTGTATCTAAAACACTTGATCTCAAAGGGGGATAGTAAATCCAAGACCAATGAGCAAGGGTTAGTATGCAAACATTCTGAGATCGAGAGGTGATGAATGAAAGATATCTAGGAAGGACCAAGAGATAAACTAGATATTACCTAACTTGTTGGGTTTTACATGCAAACATATTGAACAATATTATCAATGTTAAATGCTTATTGAGTTATGTGTTATAGGGACCGCAACCCTAGTCTTTTTTTACACTGTCTAAGCCCTAGTTTGAATTCGCATTCGAAATCATAGATAGGATCTTACTTAGTTCAAAACCCCTCATTTTTACCTTTTGTATTGCTTGTTTCCTGGAATAAAGCCAACGACTAAGATAGGATAACTAGTAGGGTAGTTTCAACTTATTCCATGTGTGATTAGCCTGGACTCTTAGTTGAGTAAATATATTGCTAATGATCATCTATTATTCTTTGAAGAAGTATATTCGAATGTTATTAGAGACCTAGAGGTTCAATGATAGGATGCCCATTCTCAAGTGGAAGTGGGAGCATATAATCATGAATTTTATGAATGGGCTACCATTAACATTAGGTTAGTATGATTCAGTTTAGTGATAGTGGACCATTTGACCAAATCACTTCATTTACTTCCAGTGAAGACTAGCTATAATGAAGAGCAACTAGCTAGAATCTATATTTGTGAAATTGTAAGGTTACATGGTATGCCCATTTCTATTATGTCAAACCGAGGGTCCTTATTCACTTCTCACTTTTGGAAGGCCCTACAACATGGGTTGGGTACCCGACTGGATTTGAGTTAAGCCTTTCATTCGTAGACTATTGGTTAGTAAGAATGTACAATATAGGTGTTAGAAGATATTCTCCATGAATGCGTGACAGATTTTGGGGCCCGATGGAATCCGCACTTGGCCTTGGCGGAGTTTGCATACAGTAATAGTTATCATTCCAACATTAAGATGGCACCATTTTAGGCACTGTATGGATTAAGATGTCAGTTGCCTATTGGATGGTTTGATTCTATTACAGGGGGCACTTTGTATGTTGACCTTTTTAGGGATGTATGGAGCTAATTTGATTGATTCAAAGTCTATTATTGACAACCCAGAGCCGTCAGAAGAGTTATGCTGATATGAGGGTTCAGCCCTTAGAGTTTATGGCGGGATGAGGTGTGGCTGAAGGAGTCACCCAGATTCGGGAAAATGGGAAAGCTTAACCTGATGCTTATTAGCCCATTCGAGATTTTGAGAAGAGGGGAGTAGTGGCTTATATACAAGTTTTACCACCTAGAATTTTGGTGGTTCAGCCTATATTCCATGTTTCCATATTTCGTAGATATATACCAAATAAATCCCATGTGATTTCTTATGTTTCAGTAGAGTTGGGTCTACATTTGAGTTATGAGGAAAAACTAGTGGCTATACTTGATAGATAGCTCAGGAAGCTTAGGACCAAAAAGATCGCTTCACTGAAGGTTCCGTGGCGACATAGGCCTGTGAAGAAGCAACTTCGGAGATAAAGTCAGACATGCATGCCAGATATCCTCATATTTTTTAGGAAACCAGGTACTTTCCTTTACTTTACATTTGAGGAAGAACATGAATTTAGTGGTTGATGATGTTATGACCTTAATGGCCATTTTTGGAAATTCTTGAGAAAATTATCACTTTACCCCTTCCATTAGTAACTCTGAGTCTTGTTTGGTCCATTTGCATGACCAGTTTTGGCATTTCATTGAAAATTTGAGGGTTGTATAAGTTTCTGCGTTTTAAGGCTTAAGTTGTTCAAAAAGTGGATTTTGGTACCATTCAAAGTTTTGAGTCTCGAAATGGAGTTCCATCGGTTCTAACAACTTTGGAATGTGGAAAATTAGTCTAGGAGAATTGTCAAAATCAGATTTGGTGTTGTTTTGTGGATTTGAGGTTCTAAGATGGAAATTTAGTAGATATTAGATCAAGGCTGACTTTGGTCAATATTTTGAGTTTGGATGCTCGGATTGAAATTCTAATAGTTCCTATCATGACCCAATTTTAGGGGTGATAGTACTTGTCTTTGTCCCACCGAAACAAGTCAACCTAAACAAATCGCAATAACAAGATACAAGATAATGCAGAAGCTAAATAAGTATAACAACACGAATAACAAGACCTTAAGTCATAAATACATAATCCAAACTAGAAACCATCTCAGAATTGGTTGTCACAATACAAGCCTCAATTATATTAGAATAAGAAAGAAAGGTACAGATCTCAACAGTATTTGTCTCTCAAGTAGAACGAAACTAGTAATAATATCCAACAGCCTTGAGAGTATTCTAGAGCAACGAACAACTATCTCTCAATTGTTGGTAGCTTGATCCTCAAGAAGGAGATGAAGAAGAACATCAATAGGATTTGGGCTCTATATATACACACATGTAGAAAACAAGGGTGAGTACCAAGGCACCCAACAAGTAGACCTATTCATAGGGTGGAGAAGAAAAAACTAAGCACTCCTTCCATCCCAATCACATACCTCCGGACTACAAAACCTACATGCAGGAAAGGCCAGCATATACAATATAGACAATATAACAGCCACAATCATATATTATAGTGTCTCAATAACCTAACTTCACAATATACATGATTCAAGTTATTCAACACATAACACAACTTTACAATAGTTCAATCTCAACAACGTGCAAAGTTCAAATTATGAGTGTAAAAAATGAGCCTAAACTTAAAGAACCCGCCCATAATTTTATGGATTGGGTTCAATATATTTTAAAATCGGGTCCATTTCCATCCTAATCTAACTTAATCCCCGTTAAAATAATTCTAATATGAGCCCAATGTATTCTCCACCTCAACCCGCTTCAATTCTTGTATTCAACCAGCTATTCTCAAGGTGAGAGTCTTTCCTCTTCTATAAAAAATAATAGCGTAGATTCTATCGGCAGATTCAAGAGTTTCACCGGCATATTTCAGGGCTTTCTTCTCAGATTTTAGTTCAGAGCGCTTTAACTCTTCTTGCAGTGAGATTCAAGCTCTTTCCAGGTTCTGGCCATCTTTCTCTCCCTCATGAGATTTTCTTTTCTTTGGGTTTCAGCTTTTTCTCATATTCAAGCTTCAATGTGTTTTAAATGATCTTTTGTCACTTCTATGCTAACTAGAAGTTTGTTTACTATTGTATGTTTGTTAATTTCAATTGGGTTTTGGTTCTTTTTAAATGGGCATAAAGTTTAGTTACAGTGAACAAGACATTGTTGTTTGATTTTCTATCTTTCTTTTGTAGGCTTTAACACTTGTTATGGATCATAATATTGAAGCATCTATTGGAGAGGTTGAAGAGAGCTTTAAAAGTCCATCAAAATGCCAAAAAAAAAGATGTGAAGTATGGGAATTTTTTGAGAAGTTTGCAAGGGATATGAATGAAGATAACAGATTATGAGCAAAATGTAAAATGTGTGGACTTGTTTTGCTGGCTGACTCGACTTCGAGAACTTTAAATTTAACTCGACATCACTCCAAACAAAAAGAAAGGCCACCAGTCAAGGTATGCCAGTATATCATGAACAATATCGTGAAGTAATAGTCAAGGCTATAGTTAGACATAACTATCCGTTTAACTTTGTGGAGCATCAAGGGATTAGAGATATTCATGTTTTTTTGAATCCTAATGTCAAAACCCTTTCAAGAAATATTGCAAGAGCTGACATTTGTAAGTTGTATGAGAATCATAAAGAAATAGTAAAGGATGAACTTGCAAGTATTCCTAGTGAATATGTTTAACATCTGATTTATGGACTTTAATCACCTCTGATGGCTATACATATGTCGTTGCTCATTATGTCGATACAAATTGGATTTTGCAAAAAAGGATTTTGATATTTCGTCATGTGCCTCCTCCCTATAGTAGTCCTATTCTTGATCCAAAATTGATCAGTATGCTTACAGAATGGGGAATTGAGAAGAGATATTTTCGATAATCTTAGATAATGCACTCTATAATGAAGGCATTGTAGATAGGTTGATTAAACATTCTAAATTGATGCATTCTCTATTTTCTGATGGAAAGTTTGTGAATGTTTGATGTACAAACCATATATTAAATTTGGTTCTTAAGGTAGGTTTGAAGACAATTGAGACTTCAATATGTAATATTAGGAAAATTATGAAATATTATAAAGGTTCTGAGGCAAGAAAAATAAAGTTCGTGGAGTATATTAAGAACCTTGACTTGAAGTTGAACAGGATAGTACATCAAGTTCTAGTGATGAGATGGAATTCCACATTCTTGATGCTTAATAGTGTTATTCCATATTGTCGAGCATTTTCTAATTTTAAGGCACTTGATGCTGAATTTAGATGTTGTCCTTCAGAAGAGGATAGGATTAAAGCTAAAAGGATTGCCACATTTTTTAAGCCTTTCTATGAAGTCACTACTTTGTTTTCAGGAAAAAAACTATCCTACCGCCAATGTATATTTTCATAAGATTTGGAAAATTCATATGAAGATAATTGAAGCAAAGCATAGCGAGGATCTTAATATCAAGGCAATTACAATGGAAATGGAAATCAAGTTGCAAAAATATTGGCAAGAAGACTATAGTCTGAAAGCTTCGATGGAGGTAGTTCTTGATCCTCGATACAAGTTAAAACTTGTAAAATTTTGCTTCACCAAACTTGATCCACTTACTTGCAGTGAAAAGGTAAAAATATGTCGAGGATAATATGCATGCATTATTCAAAGAGTGCTTGAAAAGTTCATCTGTTAATGTTAATACGGTGGAAAGTAGTAATGGTATAGGTGATGTTGAAATGCTAGATGATATGAAGGAGTATGATGTTTTTGAAGTTCAATCAGAACTTGGTATGGAAAAGACACAACTAGATTGGAAGAGCCCGTGTTGGTTCGCATAGAAAATGAAGATTTGGATGTACTTAAATTTTGGAGAGATAATAGAATTAAATATCTAGAACTTTTATTGATGGCGCATGATTTGTTAAGTATTCCTATCACCACTGTTGCATCTGAGTCTGCTTTGACATTAGAGGACGTGTTATCTATTGTTCAACATGTATTACTAAAATATTTAGAACAAAAAGCTTTTGTCGAACAAAAACTGTTGTAGTAAACAAAACTATTGTAGAAAAAAATATTTTGTAAAACAACTTTTGTAGAACAAAATTTCGTGAAAACAACAACCACACAGATTCTAATCAAGTTTTCAAAACCAAAAACTAAAACTAGTAATGAAAACAAAGTTTGCAAAGAAAATCAAAAACTAAAATTGAAAAGAAGAAAATCGAGCCCATTGAATACACAGTGTGTCCTTAAGGAAATTATTCCCCTCAAGTACATGAGGTTAATGAAGTAGATCCTTCCAGGATAGAATGATTTTACTCATCGGTGTATCAGTACCTAAAACCAAGGTGTTAGCGAACCATTCAATAGCAGTAAAGCATACTAGAATTTGTTTGTGTAGAAGAAGAAGAAGTTAGAAAAAACTCTTTTTGAAATGATAGGAAAATTCTCTATATATAAAGAACAAAAGGTGTTTATTGTTCCTTATTTGAAACATCATAACCACTTGGTATTACAACTTTTTTTACAAAAGTTATAACTCTTCATTTATCATTCACACCTTTTAAACTCAACAATCCTCCACATAATTGAGAAATGACTCTAACAAAAGAGCGGACAAGTGTGTACTTTACAAGCAAGGATTAGTTGCATCTCAATAAGTAGGTTTTCTTTTGAACTTTCCATAGTGAATATATGTCAGATCTACTCGATCAATGAATAGATTTGATATCTTTAAACTATCAAGCTTTGGTGCATACCTAGACAACCATATGTCACACAATCAACCCTTTACTATCTATGGTTCTCATTGTTTTGTTCGTTTCAGCCATGAACACTTTCTGGTTCATAAGTGCGAAGAGAATTGGCCTGACTGGATTCTCCTTAAATCGGCTTACACTTCACACTTACATAGGTGATTTCTAAATGTGTTATCCCATAGAAACACTATTTGATATACCCTGTATCAAACTTAGAAATCACTAAAAAGTCATAATACTTTATCCTTGTTTTTGAACACTGTCTCATCATAAGAATGGACCTTATAAAAAATTTGATAACCGTCATCAATGACTTTATTTGATCTCCTTGAACCTAGATCTTAGAATCTCCAGTCTTCTAGGTAGAGTTATCGCCATGATGATTTGTCCTCGGCCATAGTCCCATTCTCTTTGATGATCTCTCAACTTCCTCTCTAGTTAGGCCTTTTGTAGGTGGATCCGATATATTATCCTTTGACTTTACATAGTCAATTGTGAGAATTCCACTAGAGAGTAGTTGTCTAACGGTATTGTGTCTTCGACATATGTGACGAGACTTACCGTTATACATAATGCTCCCAACTCTTCCTATTGTCGCTTGACTATCATATGTATGAATATATGAGCCATTCAACTTCTTCACTAGCCTTATCTTAGGCTATGAACTCAGTCTCCATTGTAGATCGATCTATATATGTTTAATGGGATGATTTTCATGATATTGCTCCTCCACCAATAATAAAGACGTATCCACTTATAGATTTAGTTTTGGTTGATCCAGTAGTCCAGTTTGCATCGCTATATCCTTCAACAACTGCTAGATACTTGTTATAATACAAAGCAAAGTTGAGTGTGTTCTAAATACCCCCAAATTCATTTCATTGTCACCCAATGATTTTGGTTGGGATTACTTGTGTATCGATTCAATTAACTTACACACAAGTTGTATCTGGTCGCATACAGTTCAGGATGTACATCAAACTTCCCAACACTCTAGAATAATTCAATTCATACTGACTTTTACCTTTATTCTTACCAAGATCAAGGTTCAAATCAAATGGGGTTTTTGCACTTTTGTAGTTTAAGTGCTTGAATTTTTCTAGTACTATTTAGATATAATGAGATTGAGACAATACTAAACCTTGAGGAGTTTTGTCAATTTTAATCCCTAATATCAAGTCAGCAACTCCTAGGTCTTTCATATCAAATTTACTAGCAAGCATATGCTTAATAGTATTTAAGTTAGCAATGTCGTTACTCATTATTAACATATCATCCACATATAAGCAAACAATGACAACTTTATTTGGAGTGTTCTTAATGTAAAGACATTAGTCACACTCATTAATTTTGAAATCATTTGACAACATTGTCTGGTCAAATTTTGCATGTCATTATTTGGGTGCTTGTTTGATCCACATAAAGACTTAATAAGTCTACACACCATCTTTTCATTTCCAGGAACTATGAACCCTTCTGGTTGCTCCATATACATTTCTTCCTCTAAATCTCCATTTAAGAAGGTTGTTTTGACATCCATTTGATGAATTTCTAGACCATACACTGTAACTAACACTATTAACGTTTGAATTGATATAATTCTAGTTACTGGTGAGTACGTATCAAAGTAGTCAAGACCTTAATGTTGCCTAAATCCTTCAACAACAAGCCTCACTTTATATTTATCAATAGTGACATTAGCTTTCATTTTCCTTTTGAAACTCCATATAGACCCTAGAGGTTTATTTCCAGGAGGAAGATCAACCAATTCCCATGTATGATTATTCATTATGGATTCAATCTCACTATTGATTGCCTCTTTTCAATATTTTGATTTTGAACAAGTTATTGCTTCTTTGAAGGTTCGAGACTCATTTTCTAATAAAAATGTTCCCAAATCTTATCCAAAGGAGGTAGATGTTCTTTGACGTTTCCAAAGCCTTGGATTTTACTCATTATGTTCACTTTCCTTTGTTTCTTCTCGAGATCATTTTGTTTCTTCATAAGAAGACTTATATTCTTTCTTATATAGGTATATTGTTTCAAAAAATTCACCATTATCTAATTCGATTACCGTATTAATATGAATGTCAAGATTTTTTGATCTACGCACCAGAAGTCAATATGCTTTATTATTCATAGCATATCCTATGAACTCCAATCAATCGTCTTAGGTCCTTTTTTTTGTCCTTTTAAGGAATTTGGACCTTATCCAAACACACCCATACTTTAAAATATTCAAGGTTAGGCTTTCTCCCTTTTCATTTTTCTTATGGAATAGATGAAACACCCCAAAAAGTGTCCAAAAATGTGTCTCCAAATTTTCCATAATCGTAATTTTCATATATCTCAAAACGTGTGCATTATATCAACAATCCGACTTCATATTCGTGATCAGGGGACAAAATTAAGTGGGGCATGGGTCTAACCCCGATTTTAGGGCAACCGTATCAAAATTTCATTTTCCAAAATTTGTGATTTCCAGAATCGATCCGCGCCCCTGGCGCGACGCGGCCAGGGCGCGGACCTATATAATTTTTTGCAGGTTTTGTTGTTTTGGTCCAAGGCCTTTGGGTCATAGGCCTAAGCCTTGTTATGCATAAAAATACTTACACTTAGTTATTTTTCAACCGCATATCATTCAAGATATTCCCCAAAACCCTCTCAAATACTTAGACAAATATTTCACTCAAATTCTAGCATTCCAAACTCATCCCAAATCTTAAGGAATTCACTCAAGCTTCAAGTTCTCATTTCAATATTCATCAAGAGAATCTCCAAAGTTGAGGTATGTGAGTTTCAACCATTGGGTCCTTTCGCCCATGGTGCCCAACCTTCCTTTTTATACAAATTGCATGTTTTCAAGTTGATTTACTAAGGAGTATTCTTACTATGAATTTGATTATAAACTATGTTGGGGTTTCATGAAATGTGGACTGTTTAAGCATGTTTTGAGCTATGAATCTATGTTCTATGATGAGATTTGATGAAGGATTTTAATGTATCTTGCATAAGGGTGTCACCAAGTGTTGGTGGGTTGATTTACATTAAGTTTTCTCACATGATTTCATTCTTGAATTGCATGATTTTGAACTAGCATTATACACCCGCAAAGTGTTTGATAAAATGTCTGGTTTAGGGTTCTTGAGTTATTGATGATATACTGCATGGCCTATGATTTGAATGACTTTATGATGATGAAAAGAAGGTATATATGTATTAATTTCATGAAAAGTATCTATAGTGTTGCAAGTGACCACACCTTGTTGAGGGGGTGTTATGCCTCAATCACCATGGATGGTAGGGTGTGACAACCATCAACCATATTGAGGGGTTGATACCTCAATCACCATGGATGGTAGGGTGTGACAACCATCAACCAATTGAAGGGTTGATACCTCAATCACCATGATAGTAGGGTGTGACAACCATCAACCAATTGAGAGCTTAATACCTCAATCACCATGGATGGTAGGGTGTGACAACTATCAACCAATTGAGGGGTTGATACCTCAATCACCATGGATGGTAGGGTGTGACAACCATCAACCAATTAAGGGTATAATACCTCAATCACCATGGATGGTAGGGTGTGACAACTATCAACTAATTGAGGGGTTGATACCTCAATCACCTATTCAAGGGGGTGGTAGGCCTTGGATTCCATAATGATGGTCTCTTACTACATATGTAAATTATTCTATATAAGTATATTTTACTTCAAGCATTGATCATGCATGTCATGTTACTAATATACCATCTCTTGCTTATGTATATACATTTTGATTATGTTGCCTATCTCTTATTGCATTGCATCCTATATACTTAGTACATTCAAATATACTAACGTATACTCTATGCGTACATGATGTTACCATTTAGGAACCGGAGCTCCACTTGATCATCCTCCTCCTCCACGTGGCTAGTACTATCTCTTGAAGCAAGTTTGGTGAGTCCTCAACTCCGAGGATAATAGCTATTGATCCTATGTTATGTAAAGACTCTTTTCTTTGTTTAGATGCTTATGACTATGAGGGTAAGCCTGGAAAGTTGTCTTGGCCCCCGTCCAATCTATGCTAGAGGTGTTGTTCGACAAGTTATGTACTTATGCATTGAGCTTTGACTTTTTTTATGATTTATGCTATAAAAGACTTCCCTTCATCCCTTTATCCTTGTTTGTATTCTCTTATTGTTGTTTAGTTGCTTCCGCGACCAAGAACGTGTAAATGATATGCTAAGAGGCTTGTTTAGGGTCCCTTTGCTAATATACCATCTCTTGCTTATATATATGCATTTTGATTATGCTGCCTATCTCTCATTATATTGCATCTTATATACTTAGTACATTCAAATATAGTAACGCATACTCTATGCCTACATGATGTTACCATGTAGGAACCGGAGCTCCACTTGATCATCCTCCTCCTCCACGTGACTAGTACTATCTCTTGAAGCAAGCTTGGTGAGTCCTCAACTCCGAGGATAATAACTATTGATCCTATGTTATGTAAAGACTCTTTTCTTTGTTTAGATGCTTATGACTTTGAGAGTGAGCCCAAAAAGTTATCTTGGCCCCCGCCCAATCTATGCTAGAGGTGTTGTTGGACAAGTTATGTACTTATGCTTTGAGTTTTGACTCTTTTGATGATTTATGCTATGAAGGACTTCCCTTAGTCCCTTTATCTTTATTTGTATTGTATTGTTGTTTAATTTCTTCTAAGACCAAGGATGTGTAAATGATATGCTAAGAGGCTTGTTCGCTGTCCCTTTGGGTCCCCATTCACGGTGTCATGTCTAGGCTCTAAGCTTGGGTCGTGACGAACTTAGTATCAGAGCACTAAGTTGTTAATGGTCCTCGGTATTCAACACATCCCCTCGATTAGAGTCTTATTCATGGTTGTGAAGTGCACCACAACTATGAGTAAGAGGTTGTGAGCCATTTTAGGAAATATTTCCCTTCTTTTTGATCCATGTCATGCTATAAAAGTTACGGTAAGGCTTTCCCCTAACGACTGTTTTTTACTATGCTAGATAATGTCTATCCCAAGAGGAAGAAGATCTCATACACCCAAAGAACAATCGGCTCATGAATAGTTCCGGGATGGTATCACCATGATAGCTCAAGCCATGGCTAATCAAATCAATCAAGGGGTCCAAGCACCTCATGCTCCTACTCCGGCATCTTGGGTAAGGGATTTCATGAGGATGAACCCACTGGAATTCCATGGGTCTAAAGTGGATGAAGACCCTCAAGAATTTATTGATAAGGTGTACAAAGTGTTGTCTATCATAAGTGTTAGATCGGAGGAGAAAGCGGAGTTGGCGGCCTATCAACTCAAAAGGGTCGCCCAAATATGGTTTACTCAATGGAAGGAGGAGAAGGGGAACGACAATGTGATCCTTTGGGAGGAGTTTAAGGAAGCATTTCTCAACCGGTTCTTCCATCTTAAGCTAAGAGAGGTCAAAATGATGGAGTTCATGAATTTGAAGCAAGGGTCTATGAGTGTGAGGGAGTATGCCCTCAAGTTCAACCAATTCTCTAAATATGCTCCACAATTGGTGGTCGAGCCGAGGTCTAGGATGAACAAGTTTGTGATGGGTGTGTCCGACTTGGTAAATGAAGAATGTTGTGCCACCATGTTGATTGGTGATATAGACTTGTCCCACCTTATGACTTATGTCAAACAATTGGAGGGGGAAACTTGAGAAAGAGATAAGGTATAATATCCAACAACACCTCTAACATAGAATGGAGCAGGGGCCAAGACACAATTCGGGCTCACCCTCATAGTAGCAAGTGTTCAACATAAAGAAGTCTCAAAATAGCAAGAGTAACATTGATAGTATCCTCGGATTTGAGGACTCACCAAAGATTATCTTTGAAGTAACGAAACATGGAGGATGATCAAAAGGTGCTCCGGTCCCTACATGGTAATATCATGTAGGTATTGAGTATGCGTTAGTACATTTGAGTGTATTAAGTATGTGGGATGCAATGCAACAAGACCTAAGAGAATATAGTCAAAAATGCATAATCGTAGGCAATAGATAAGTATAATTTCCATATGGCATGTATGATCAATGCTTGAAGTAAAACATACTTGTAAATCATTCAACATGTATAGTACATAATACATGTGTCGGAAGAGACCTTAACTGACATAGACCGAGCGGACTACCACTAGGAATCCGAGGCATGACACCCCCTCGACAAGGTGACCGAGTCATGGCACCCCTCGACAAGGTGACCGAGGTATGGCACCCTCTCGACAAGGTGACCGAGGCATGGCACCCCCTCGACAAGGTGACCGAGCCATGACACCCCCTCGACAAGGTCACCGAGGCATGACACCCCCTCGATAAGGTGACCGAGGCATGACACCCCCTTGAAAAGGTGTGACATACTTACCGAGGTAAGTCAAACATGATAACATGATAACATGAGAGAAGATCATAATCATACATGAATCCTTGCTTTAACATGAACTGCTGACAAGAGGCAAAAACCTTGAAATAGGGCTTAACTTTTAACTTGTAAAATCATTGATAATTTTCATGAATTCAATACATACTTAAAAGCCCTTAATCATCATATAGTCACTTGACTTGTAAATCATAAAATAGATCATCAATAACTTGAGAATTCTTGACTTGATATTTTATCAAACACATGATGGGTTCATGATACTTGTTCAAAATCATGCAATGCAAGAGTGAAGTAAGATGAGTAAACTTAGTGCAAATCAACCCACCAACATGTAGTAAAACCCTCATATAGGGTACCTTGAAATCCATCATCAAGACTCATAATAGATCATAGTTTCATGGCTCAAAACATGTGTAGTATCAATAGACAAAGATCAACTCATAGTGTAAGCTTAAAATATATACTCATGCATAATTAACAATACTTTGATAAAACCCCAACATAATTCAAGCTCATATCTCATAATAGAGATACCCATAAGTAATACACCTAAAAAACATGTAAATTTTCATGAAACGGAAAGGTTGGGCTCTATGGGTAAAAGGACCTAATGGATGAAACTCACATACCTCAAACTTGGGTTTTCTTAAGATGAGCTTGAAGGAAATTTAGAGCTTGAAGTGAATCATTGAGTCCCAAAGTTAAGCTTGAAATCCTTAAATTTGGAATGAGATATTTGGTTACGTCTTGGAGAGGTTTTAGGGAGGATCTTCAGTGATATAAAGTTGAAAAATGGCTAAGTGTAGGTGATTTCATGTTTAAGTGGGCATGGGGTTATGACCCCACTTCCCTTGGGCGCATAAGAAAAACTAAGGAAATATTTGTACTGGTTTGTATCTGGTCCGCGATGGAGACCTAATGCGTAAGAACAAATAACACTGATCCGTGCCCCTAGCGCATCGCGGCCAGGGAACGGATGCTCTCTAGATTTTAGAAATTAGCGCAAATTATTTTTCGCACGGGTCTTCTAAAATCCAAATTATTTCCATTCCCCACTCAATTTTTTCCCCTGATCAAGAATATGAAATCAAATTTTTGATATCATGTATGGATTTTGAGATATATAAAAATTACGATTATGGGCATTTCCGAAGTACGTTTTTGGGGCATTTCAATATCTCCCTCTTGGGAACATTCGTCCCCAAATGTCAAAGAATCATGCATAAGAGAAGTAATCATGAAGATTTTAGCCCGACATGAATGCAAAAATGCACTTAAACATCATTTTTAAATGTCTCAACATGAATGTCAAAAATCTCCAAAAGTTGTTATCATGTACATGTATGCATGCAAAAATGTCATGAGGGCTGAAACTTAAGATTTGAAATCATAGAACAGATTTGCTATCTTAAGCTTGAATAGAACAAAAGAAGTATGGATATCACTTCTTCATGTTCGCTCCATCTTTTTGTGTGGCACTTTCAACCTGTTGATCCCTCTAAAGTACCTCGACGGATGCTACATCCTTGTTCCTCAACCTTCCCATATGTCTATCCAATATCTCCACCGGGACCTCATCATAGGTCAAATTATCCTCTACAACACCCTTCAACCTCAAAGGGATCTACAGCACTCAAGTCACCCACACACTTCCTCCCCGTCGACACATGAAAGACCAGAAGAACCATGTTCATATCCATAGGCAACTCCATCTCATAGGAAACCTTATCAATTCTCCTCAACAACCTTTAAGGACCCACAAATCTTGGGCTCAACTTCCCTCTCTTGTCAAAATGAGTCACACCCTCCATAGGTGGGACTTTCAAGTAAACCGAATGATTAACGTTAAGCACAAATACCTTGGTTCCCAAGGACACCATATCCTCCTTGGGAGAAAACCCCTTTCATACCATCCTTCACCAAATCCTTCAATCCTAGGAGGGCAGGATCAAGGTCTTTCTTTAACTTGACCTCTTCCACCAAAGAAGATTTGGAACCATCAAAAACCACTACACCACCATTCTCAACTTCATCCAACCTCATTCCCAACCTAGCCAACTAGCATACTTCTCTAACCACCCTTTTGTTCTCCAAATATTCACACTTTTCATACTTAGCAAACAACTTCTCATCCTTCAAAATTGCAAAACCACCCTCCAATATTTCGATAGAATTTTATTTAGCCTCAATTATATTAAAATTTCTTAACTTTGTCAAATATTTACTTATTTGGAAAAATCCTCACAATTGTTTTTCTTTCATGTGAAGAATATTATTTCTCCTCCTTTTCTTTTTCGTTCTTCCTTTTGTTCCTCTAACGTTCTCTTTTTTTCTTTGGAGATATTAACCACAAAAAAAAATATTCTTCAGAGTAAGAAAGAGGGAGGGAGACCTACCTTCTCTCATCTTTTTAACATAATTAGAATATACCTACATCCACAATGAAGTTTTTGGCATCTATCATGGAGATTTAGATCAATAATTTTTCTTCACTAAGGCACCCAGATGATTTTCTTAATTCTGATTCGAGCATAATATTTACGGATATATGGACACTTTCTCCATTTTCACTTGGAGATAAAAGGAGGAGGTCACTCATGTTGGCACGTATGAGCACGACATGCAAAATATGACTAAACAAAATCAAGCTCTTACATTTTTCATTAATGTCATATCATCTATTATGAGGAAGAAAAGCCCATACTATTACAAGTTTCATCTTTGTTGAGTTAGTCGTGGCCTTCTATTTGCAAGTCGTTTGTCATCGGAGGAAGGTCGCGAACTCAAGGTTTCATTTGAGGAAGTCGGTGTATGATTCACAGTCTTATTGGAGCACCTTCTTGGTTCTAACTGCAAGGTTCTTAAAGGTCCATTCTTTACCTTCTATTTGTATTGGGTGAGCTTGTATGTGTATGGAATAATAATCTTCCTTCATGCTATAATATAAACTTTAGTTTGAATTTTTGGATGTCAAAGTAGTTTCATGCTAAAGTAGTAGGAAATTTCACATGAATTAATTAAGAATATTCAATTAAATGTATATGCTTATATGCCATTGATGTTCTTCATTAGCTGTAACTTTTTCTTTTTTCGAGAGGGGGGGGGGGAGGGGGT
>JAPFFP010000070.1:6696363-6712453 GCA_026153255.1 Solanum medicagineum
AATTCCTCAAGAAAACATAGCCGGACATTTTATCAAACACCTTGGGGGTGTGTAATGGGGGTAAAAGAGCATGCAATTTGTAAATGAAATCATGCAGGAAAATCAGTGGTAAAATCTTTAATCAATACCTTGCAATACCCCCAAGACATTCATATCAAAACCTCTCATCAAATCCAATATTAGATCCAAGATTTGAAGCTCAACATGCTAAAACGACCATACTTTCATGAATTAAAATCACTGTGCAGTACATTTCTCAATATAGAAGAGCCACATGCAAAACCAACTTTAAATCATGAATTATTAGTAAAAAGAGGGTTTAGGCACCATGAGTGGAAGGACGCAATGGTTCAACACCACATACCTTAGTTTTGGAGAGGTTCTTGAAGAAGACTTTAATGGAGACTTGAAGCTTGAATAAGGTCCTTGATGAAATCCTTAAGATTGGTCTTGAGTTTGGGACTTGAATTTAGGGTGAAATTTAAGTCTAAGTGTTTGAAAGGATATTTGGGAATGTTGAGGATGATATGAGGGTGAAATAAGGCTAAGTATAGGTAAAAACATGTGTGGGAACTCTTGGGCCCAAGACTTGAATGTCTTGGACCGAAATCAAAAAAACAGGGCCAAAATAACATAGGTCGGAATGAGGTGAAACGAAGTGCGTTGGAAAGTTAATTCAAAGGGCTTTAAGTTGGTAGGTCGTGGGCCACTCAATTCTTTTTGTTCTAAGAGATATGTCCCTTCAAAGTTGACCCTCCTAAATAGCGTTTATTGCGATTTTCGGATTTTGATACGGTTGATCGAAAATTCGAGTTAGACCCATTTCCAAGTCAATTCCCTCTAAACAAGAATATGAAGTCGGATTTTCGAAATAATGAATGAATTTTTAGATATACGGAAATAATGATTTCGGGCACTTTCAAGGCACATTTTTGGGCACTTTTGGAGTCGTTACAGTTTAGCTACTCATATCTTGGGCAAATAAAGAAACAATGAATAGAGAAGACATGGTTAATCACTTACCTAAGAATATTGAAGAACAAGAAAATCCAATATGTATTGAGAATCACAAGATTGAAAGATGAATTTAATTCACAAGTGAATCACTTCTCCAAAAATGTAGTCTCTAAAACTAAAACCCTAAGTATATTCTAATTTCTTGCTCTCTACTCTATTCTCAGCTACTCTCTTGTACAAAACTGAACAACTTCAAAACTTCTTCTTAAATGACCTAGTATTTTCTATTTATAGCATTTACAAACAAGTCCCTAAAATAATTAAAAAAACTGGTCGGTGCATGATACAAGTCACAATTACTACTCGTAACTAGGGTCACGAGTCGTAATCGGGCTTTCATGGTCAGCCTCCTGCATCTTAAACTTCACTAATATGAATATCTTCATGAGTTGTATGTCTCGTTGTCCACATTTGCATCACTTGGTCCAAATCTAATCAACATTGGAAATCTCTACAAAACCTTCCTTTACAACCCGTAGATGGAACTACGACTCATAAATGGGTCTCGTGTGGCTGAACTTTAGCTTTTGCTTCAACATTGGAAACCTCCACGATGCCACCTCTACAACTTGTAAACTGAGATTCGACTCATAGAGGGTCTCGTATGTCCTAAAAAATCAGCAAAACCTGCAAATTTTTCTAAAATTGTGCCAACCTGCTTTTCTTGTAAAAACAAATACAAAAACACATAAAAACTATAAAATTCACATTGAGAACACACTACATCCTAAGTTTTAGGCATCAGATGTGTTGTATTTTGACAGCATATCACTGTTGTATTACCTTGACTTTTCCCATGGCTTGTTGGACTAGATCTGGCCCAAGCAAGGTGGTTCACCCACTTCAAACCATCCGAATGGTGACCCACATTTCCTTCCATACAAAGCTTTATAAGGTGCCATTGTAATCCTTAAATGGTAGCTATTATTATAGGCAAATTCAATAAGTGTTAAATAGTCCACTTAACTGCCCTTGAAGTCCAATGCACAGGCCCGCAACATATCTTCAAGTGTTTTAATGGTGTGTTCTGCTTGACCGTCTATTTGAGGGTGGAAAGTTGTACTCAAATTCCCTTGTGTTCCGAAACTCCTTTGGAAGGGCTTCCAAAACTTTGCAGAAATTGAGCTCCCTAATCAGATATAATGGAGATTGGAACCGCATGTAACCTAACTATTTCTTTGAGGTATAACTTTACATACTCTTTAGATGTATAATCACTCTTAACTGGCAAGAAGTGTGCTGACTTTGTGAGTCTATCAACTTTTACCTATATGGAGTCAAACTTCTGAAAGGAGCGAGGAAGCCCGGTAACAAAATCCATATTGATCATATCCCACTTCCATATTGAAAGCTATATATATTGCATATAACCTCCCGACTTTTGGTGCTCTACTTTGACTTGTTGGCAATTCGGATATTGGGCTACAAATTCTACAAGGTCCCTTTTCATGCTTCCCCACCAAAACATTCCTTTCAAGTCATGATATATCTTAGTTGATCCTAGATGGATGGAATATCTTGAATGATGGGCTTCTCCGATTATCCTCCTTCTTAGTCCATTAATATCAGACACACAAAATCTATTTTGGCAATAAAGTACTTCATTTTGTGTAAGTTCAAAGCCCTTCATCGTACGCTAACTCACCTTTTCCTTAAGTCATCATCCTTGAACTGCTTTTCTTTCACCTCCATTACCAAAGAAGACTCTGCAATATTATGCACAACAACCCTTTCCTTTAGAGTTCAAGAAGGCAAACTCCTAAACGGGCTAGTTGACTTAGATCCTTAGCCACTCCTTGACTTACCACAGTCTGATCACCAATATTTATGATTGCCTTATGAGTCAGAGCATCAGTTACCATATTTGCTTTCCTGGATGATATAGTACATCAACGTTGTAATCCTTTATTAGCTATAGCCATCTCTACTATCTTAAATTTAGGTCGTTCTGCTTAAAGATATATTACAGGCTCTTATGACCAGTATATATGTCAAGGTGAACCCCACAAACAGTGGCGCCATATTTTCAAAGCAAACACAACCGCGCTAGCTCAAGGTCATGTGTTGGGTAGCTTTTCTCATACAGTCGTAGTTGTCTTGAGGCATAAGAAATTTACCCTACCATGTTGTGTCAGTACACACCCTAAGCTAACTCCTAAAGCATCACAATACACCGCATGCTCCTCTGTGCCTTCTGGAAGCACTAGCATGGGTGCAGAAGTTGGCCTGCTTTTCAACTCTTGGAAACTTCTTTCACATGTGTCATTCCATTGGAACTTGGTCTCCTTATGTGTCAACTTTGTTAGAGGCGAAGAAATAGAAGAAAAACCTTCAACAAACCTTCTGTAATAACCTGTCAACCCTAGGAAGCTTCGAACATCCGTAGATGTTGTTGGCCTTGGCTAATCTTTCACAACCTCTATCTTTTGTAAATCAACCATTATTCCTTCATCGGACATAATATGATCCATGAATGCCACTGATTTTCACCCAAATTCATATTTAGAGAACTTGGCATATAATTGCTAATCACGAAGAACTTGTAATACTTGTCGTAAGTGATTTGCATGATCCTCTTCTGATCTTGAATATACCAAAATATCATTTATAAATACTATCATGAATACATCCAAGAATGGCTTGAATACCCTATTTATTCATTCCGTAAAGACTGTTGGTGCATTTGTTAGCCCAAATGACATCACAAGAAGTTCAAAGTGACCATAATGTGTCCTTAAAGTTGTCTTAGGTATATCTTTCTCCTTCACCCTCACTTGGTGATAACGTAACCTCAAATCAATTTTTGAAAAGCATTTGGCACCCTGTAACTGATCAAATAAATCATCAATCCTTGGGAGGGAATATTTATTCTTAATTGTCACCCTATTCAATTGTTAGTAATCGATACATATTCTCAAAGTTCCATCCTTTTTACATACAAATAACATTGGTGAACCCCAAGGGGACACACCAGGCTTGATAAAATCCTTCTCCAATAAGTCTTTTAACTACTCCTTTAATTCATATAATAATGCCGGGGCCATTCTATATGGAGGGATATAATAGAATAGTTTGAGTGCCTTGAAGTAAGTCAATGTCAAATTCTACTTCTCGTTTTAGAGGTAAACCTGGAAGCTCTTCAGGAAACACATCAACAAATTCATTCACTATTGGAACAGATTGAAGAGTTGGTGATTCTACCTTCACATCAATTACTTTAACTAGATGACATATATATCCCTTGGATATCATCTTTCTTACCTTAACATAAGAGATAAACTTAACCATTGGTTCCCCAACATTGTCTTCCCATTTAAGAACTGCCTCATTTGGAAAATGAAAGTATACTCTCTTCTTTTGGTAATCCATGGTGGCATAGCAATAAGCTAACCAATCCATACCATTATAACATCAAAGCCTACCATTTCTAGCTTAATAAGGTCAGCCAATGTGTCACGGTCACAAACAATTACTACACAGTTAAAATATAACCTTCTAGCTGTAATAGATTCACCGGTTGGTGTAGATACTTCAAATAGTTTGTTCAATAATTTAGGTGTCCTCTTAAGCTTCCTAACAACTAACTGAGTGATGTATGATAGTGTAGAACCAGGGTCAATCAATGCATATGCATTATATGAAAAGATGGACAATATACCTGTAACCACATCGGGTGAAGCTTCCAAATTTTGTTGACTCCCTAGAGCATAAGTGCGATTATAGACTCCACTAGAGCTAGCTGTCCCTCTAACACCTCTACCATGACCTGTAGGTGATTGCTGACCCCTACCTAATGGAGGAACTGATGATGATGATGCAACAGCTAACCCAGTAGATTGTGCTATATCACTCATGCGTCTCCTTGGACAATCGCTCGTCATATGCTTTGACATACCACACCCAATAACAAGAATCTGTACCAATGCGAGATATACCTCAATGACTCCTCCCACATTCTTTGCAAGGCTGCCTAGGAGGTATTTGTTAGCTTGCTGAGTATCTCGTTTTTCATGCACCTTGGCCTTCATTTTTGACCAAACTAATTACTTCTAGACCCTTGAAGTTGTGGTGGAGCACTAGTTGCAGAGTAGAAGATGATGGCCTAGGCAGGCTATTAGAAAATTGAGGCCTAAACTCACCTTGGGATGGTGTAAACTGCCCTGTAGATCTGGCCCTCTTGGACTGACCCCTTTCTAACTCTTGTTTCTTTCTTTTTTGCCTTTGATTCTCCAGGTTTTGTGCAAAGCTTGCATTCTCGGTATATCCATGTCTTTATTCAAAGAAGCAATGGTACAGTCTCTGACTAGACATACTAATTAACTCTATCTGCCATAGTAGCAACTACATTAGGAGCATACTTGGCTAGGGGATTAAATTGAAGGCTATACTCCCTCACACTCATATTCCCTTGGTGGACATTTAGAAACTGATCTGCACGAGCCTCTCAGATCTCTAATGGTATGTAATGGTCAAGAAATGCCTCTTTGAACTCCTTTCAGGTAGTTGGAGGTGCATCTGTACCCTTAGATTGCTTCCAAGCTTCATACCACAATATAGCCACACCCTTCAATCTATATGTTGCTAACTCAACAACTTCTATACCACTCACATGCATAACATCCAAAATGCGTTGGATTGGATCGATGAAGTCTTGTGGATCTTCATTAAAATGAATCTGACCCGGTGAAGGATGGAGGGTCCAAATTAAGAAAGTCACATATCCTCGTGCTAGCTTCCCTATTCGCACCACCTGTACCTATAACTGAGGCTCCTTGTCTTTGACCTTGGTCAGCTACTATACGAGTCAATTGTTGGACTGCATTTCTCAGATCTTGCACGGTAGCATCGGTAGCTGGTTCTGGGGGAATTTCAGTATTTCCTGGTTCATCAGGAGCTGGAGGAGTTGGAGATGTTTGTGATAGAGACTCATCTTAAGCCTTATTTTATTGTCTAACCTGACTTGGTACACCAACTACCACTTCTACTTCCTTTCCTTTGCCTCTGCTTTTCCTTGTTTCTGTTATACTTGCTGTATAAAACAACTTAGAGGTTAGACACGATACACCTACAACACTTGGCTCTATGGCACAATCCAAAGAATGAAAAGAAAGTGACAACTCTTAAATGCCACATAGCCTCTTTCTTACAAATGTGGTGCACAACACATCCATAAACAAGAATCTACATAGACACAGTTTTTTAGACTCCCTATGACGACCTTGATACCACTTTTGTCATGCCCCAAGTCCCATTAAGGCGAACTAACACCCGTTGTTGCCAATGCACAGGAGAACCAACTTGTAACCATGCACTCTCTATGAAAATTATAAGGGGGTTTCCACATTTAATATGCTTTCAGGAAAGTAGATAGTAATAACAAACCAAAAGGAAATACATATGACTAGGCCATTTGAGCCACGATGTCTAAGTATGAGACATGATCACACTTTATATAGACTATAAAGCCTCTAGATAAGGAGCAATATCTGATAAGGGTCGGGACAGGCCCCGCCTCATGACTAACTATATAATACAAGAATCTCAGCTTTAGACACACAAAGCCCTGAAGCAACCTGGAGCTCAGTGATACCAGTTGGATATCCTGCACTCTTACTAGGGAGATCTACTAGCTCTTGCACATACAACATGAAATGCAGGTCCCCCCATAAGGGATGTCAATATGAGATAATATACCAAATATGTAAGGCAAGAAGTACTACATATGAAATAAGAACTCAAATGAAATCATGCATTGGTGTAAGATAAAAGACCACCTTTTAGTCATATTATGGAATCATGTAATTTATGTCCTTTTCGTTACTTTACCTTTCTTTACTTTATAATCTGTGCACAGTATATAATTCAAATAGCCAGCTAATCAGTGGTAAATCAATATCGGGATCGTCGCATGCTAGGCTTACCTTTCACCCCTGGGATACCACTCGTAATATGGGATCGACCCATGCTAGGTGATTCTTCCACCCTCGGGATACCACCCATCAATAAGCAACTTCACTTTATTTCTTTTATTTAGTTTTGAGGTGATTCTTTTGGTGGTCATAACATTTTGAGCTGTAGGACTATAGATATAACATGTGATATGTAAAAAAACATGCAAGACAGTACAACGAAAAGAGTAGGTTTACCAACTAAGGAAATATGTAGGAGATGAAACAACACATGGACTTTATTTAGCAAAAAAGGAACTTATGTATATGGTATCCAAAGTACATATGCAGGTTTGACAATAGCTATGTATGGGAACATATGAACATGTTAAAGAGTAGAGATACAGTTATTAGTTATGTCAGAGTTTGTAAGTTCCTCTATGTCCCAAGGAAGAGCCTAGAATTAATGCCAAATAATATGAAATTGAGTAGCATTACATACCTCGCTGTACGACCTTGTTATTACCTCGAAGTGGCCTCCTTTTCCCCCAAATATTTATCTATAATAGAGAAGGTAATAAAACTAGTGTTAGCAGCTAATAAACACGTATTGGCAGTCCAATCTCATAAAAAAAATAACACTCAGGCAACAAGCTTGTAACTATCAACCCAAGAGTATTCTTTCATCCTTTTCACTTCTAATTGTATTTTCTAATACACATTCTTATATACATATCATAGCCCTCTTGTTTTAGTCCTATAACAGGCTTACAATAGCTCACAAAGTACAACACATAACAGCTTTACACAACACGCAAGTATGCAGCATAATATTATGTCTTTCCACTAAATTTCAACATCAACAATCCCAAATCTGTGCTAACTTCAACCACACTGTCCCCAACATATTTACACATAAAATCTGTCCTAAAACAGTCCAAAAGTAGACCCAAAGTAGATAGGGGACGTGAGATAATAATTTTCAATTATCAGCCCACAAGTTCCTACTAAGAGCACAATTAATATAACATACAATAACTCATTTTTTAGGAAAACAAAAATGGTGCAGCAACCTTGTTACATCATTACTGAACTAAACCTTTTTAAAAATATCAACTTCCATGCATAATCGAACAAATCAATAAGAGAAAAGCCTCTTAATAAACAAGAAAAGTATACAACAATTTTTAGAACACATGCTGTCCAAAATTCCAACACAAGTATAACCAGCTTATTTCTCTTGTTTATCATGGAAAAATCAAACTAAATACACAAGTATATTTACTTACCTTAACCTTCAAGGTTGAAGGCTTCTTTAGGAAACCTAGTAAGGTTTTGAGGGCTGTTTTGTATGAGTTGAAGGAGAGCAAAAAGGAACTTAGAAAATCAGATTTTTGTCCAAGTTTAGATGACTCAAAAGAGCTGCTTTTAATCCCTTTTAAAGGAACACTCTTGGCCGACTTCCTATTGTATTTTAAGCCTTATTTTATCAAGTAAGTAATGTACCTATTAGTTCCCTTACACTTAGGCCTTATTGGGTTCCAATTTGATGGGTCTTGACTGCCCACTTTTCTCTTTTCCCTTCACTTAGTTTGAGCCCAAATTATCAAATGGGTTGTGAATGTGCTTGAGCTCTTTTCCTATTCATCTTGGGCTTAAAATATTGTCCCTTTATAATGCTAAAATATGGGCTAATATTATACCCTTAACTTGGGTCTTATTCATTATCGGACTTAGGCAGATTCGGTGTTGGACCTCGTCTCCGTCTACCTATTCTATTTAAGCTAAGCACGTAGGTGATTCACCTGCTAGCTTCCTAATTCCCACAAACACCTTACTTCTTTCACTTGGTTTAAGGCCACGATCTCCTTAATTTGACTTAAAACTTATATACACTGACTCGTCTTAAGCTGTAGATGTAAATATAGTCCTCCAATTTAAAAGGTAGGCACTTTTAAAATCAGTGCTCCTTCCACCAAATCATCTCATGTTCCATATACATAGGGCTGGTACACGTAAGATGAGGGGTGTTACTTTTAGGAGCTTCTAATTTAAGTCGGCATCACTCGAAACACCAAAAAAAGGCAACCAGTCAAGGTGCACCAGTAGATCATGAACAATATCGTGAAATAATAGTTAGGGCTATAGTTAGACATAACTATCCATTTAACTTTGTGGAGCATCAAGGGATTAGAGATATTTATGTCTTTTTGAATCCTAATGTCAAAACTCTTTTAAGAAATATTGCAAAAGCTAATATTTGTAGTTGTATGAGCATCATAAAGAAATAGTAAAGGATGAACTTACAAGGATTCCTAGTAGAATATGTTTGACATCTAATTTATGGACTTCAATCATCTCTGATGGCTATATGTGTGTCACTGCTCATTATGTTGATACAAATTGGATTTTGCGAAAGAGAATTTTGATATTTCATCATGTGTCTCCTCCCCATAGTGGTCCCGTCCGAGGCCCAAAATTGATCAGATGCTTACAGAATAGGGGATTGAGAAGCAGATATTTTTGATAACCTGAGATAGTGCACACTATAATGAAGGCGTTGTAGATAGGTTGGTTGAACATTTTAAATTGATGGATTCTCTACTTTATGATAGAACATTTGTGCATGTTCAATGTGCAAACCACATATTAAATTTGGTTGTTAAGGCAGGTTTGAAGATAATTGAGACCTCAATATGTAATATTAGGGAAAGTATAAAATATTTTAAAGGATCTGAGGCAAGAAAAATAAAGCTTGTAAAGTGTATTAAGAATCTTGGCTTGAATTTAAATGGGAAAGTACATCAAGATGTAGTGACGAGATGGAATTCCACATTCTTAATGCTTAATAGTGCTATTCCATATTGTCGAGCATTTTCTGATTTTAAGGTACTTGATGCTGAATTTAGATGTTGTCCTTCTGAAGAGGACTGGATTAAAGCCAAAAGAATTTCCACATTTTTGAAGGCTTTCTATGAAGTCGCTACTTCGTTTTCCTAAAACAACTATCCTACTTCCAATGTATATTTACATAAAATTTGGAAAATCCATATGAAGATAATTAAAGAGAAGCATAGCGAGGATCTTAATATCAAGGCAATGGCAATGGAAATGGAAATCAAGTTCCAAAAATATTGGCAAGAAGACTACAGTCTGATGGCTTCACCTTGATCCTCGGTACAAGTTAAAACTTGTAAAATTTCGTTTCACCAAACTTGATCCTCTCACTTGCAATGAAAAGGTAAAATCTGTTGAGGATAAAATGCATGCATTATTTAAAGAGTACTTGAAAAAACTGTTAATATTGATATGGTGGAAAGTAGTAATGGCAGAGGTGATGTTGAAATGCTAGATGATATGGAGGAGTATGATATTTTTGAAAGCCAATCAGAACTTGGTATAGAAAAGACACAGCTACATGGCTACTTGGAAGAGCCTGTGTTGGTTCGCAAAGGAAATGAAGATTTGGATGTACTTAAGTTCTGGAGAGATAGAATTAAATCTGCTTTCATTGATGGCGCGTGATTTGTTAAGCTTTCCTATCACCACAGTTGCATCTAAGTCTACTTTTAGCATTGGAGGACGTGTTATCGGTAAATATCAAAGTTCAATTTTACCCGACAATGCATAAGCGAAATTGGGTTCACGACATTGGCTTTATGGTCATCAAGGTAAAATCTTGTCAATTGTTTAACCAACTAGTTCTTGTATCTTGATAATTTGTTTCTAACATATATGTTTTTAGCTTCTGACGACTCTGAAGAGGAAGATGACGTTGCAATAGATGTAGACAAAATTGCAACTAAAATATTTGATTAGCTTGGTGATGTGTGTAGCCTACAATACAGGTATATGCTTAATTTTATTTGGAAATGAAGTTCTATTGCTGTTAGAAATTTTTGATTCTGTTGCTAGAAGTTTTGTTTGGTTGAATAATATAAAGGTTACACTAGTATTTGAATTACATATCAGTATGAGTGATACCTAGAAATTTTTGTTGCTGTTGATTGAATTATAGATTAAGATTGTTAGAAGATTCATATAATTGAACTTTCGACTTGTTTGGGATTGAAGCATAACTATGGTTATTGTGTTGTGAACACGGATAGCCCTGAAAATTTCTTGTTTTGCTATTAGCATGGCCTGCTGATATCTATGTGCTTGCTATGATATCTGCAGAATACAATTTTAAGTAAATAGAGAGATGCGAGTGAACTAGTACCCTAACTGAAAGAACTCTTGTCTGCTTGAATTTGCCTTTTCGGTTGATTGATTCTGTACTTTAGAGATGCCAAAGAATTTCCTTCATTTTGAAGTGATTAACTAAATAGCAAGAAATGATTAACTAAAAACCAATTAAAACATAGAATCAAGAACGGTACTGACAGTTGGTGTGGCCATAGATTCAGCAGAAGTGGAGGTGGAGAAGATCATCAAGTCTTGTGTAGATAATTTGACAACAATAGGGAAATGGAAGAAAAAGGAGTAGAGTAGAGTAGTGGAGTGACTGCAACTAATTCCTGTAACAGAATTGACTTGAAGAATTATGTTTCACTTCATGAGAATGATACTCTTTTATTGCTGTCGTCATTTTGGTGATTGTTAATTTTTCTCGTCATTGCAATAGACTATAAAACTCCTTCTCTGTTCCTTCCTTGTATCAACTCATAAGTGTCCATCAAAATTCTTATTCAAGTATCTTAGACATCCCCTCAATCTTCATGCCAGTTGCAGTGCATTCCTACCAGTGTTTTTGATTTATCTGCACCTGTGCAGCAAAGGCTATATCAGCAGGATCAATTGTTTGAAGGTAATCAAATGCATTATGTAATAGGATTTAGCATAATCTTTAATCTTTGTAAATCAATGAACGTTAACAGAGCAAGTTGAGTTTAAACACCATGTTTTATTCATCCTAACTATTACATAAGAATAAAAAATCGAGTACACATGTGTAGTCACTGTACACTTTGTGTTAATGTTCTGGTTCCTATATCAGAAACAAATTTGAGACAAATAATGAGCTATTCATCACAACTTGATGACTATCCAGACAAGCAAATCAAAATGATACTACAAAACTCTATCATAATCAGTGATCCAACGATCTTGCCTTGACAGAATCACTATCTGCTAGAGGTGTCTCACGCTCAAATATGTAACGCTATATCCTAATTGTGTGAATTGGTTTAGGATGGGCGTATGCTATCACAAAATATGAACCTGTAACTCCTCTTCAATTCTAGATTTAATTTGTTGCACCATGCCAGTTGATATGTTCTCATAAAACTTATGATTTGCACATGTATTTTCTGCAACTTTTTAGTGACAGCCCATAATGAGTACTAAGCAACAGTTCTTGATAAGAAAAGAAGTTGTGTTTTTGATACTCTCTGTGCTACTTTTCTTCCTAGTACTTTGCAGTTGTTGTCTTTCCTAATATCACATTCCTTACAGAGAGTTAGCAAGGGGAAGCAGCAGTTCAAAAGTGATCTCACTCCATTTTGTTTACCAGATGACTCTACAGAAGCTAATGTCTCCAGTCGTTTTAGCTTACATGTGGCAATGAGCCATGCATTTTTAATTTCCTGCTTTTTTAAATGTTTACTGTTGTAATTTGATTCTAGAATGATACATTGCTGAGTTGTATTCAAGAATGATACATTACTGCAGAAGCTAATGTCTCCGTTTTGCTGATTATCTGCAAGTTTAATCTGGATATTTTGATTTTTGTATTTTAAATTTTAGTGCTTCTGTTTTAGAATTAACATATTTTGTTCTGATGACAATCCTTCTTGTATTTAGTCTTGTATTTTCGTGTTGTTGTCCTACTTGTTGCTGCTGTTATCTTTTTTCATTTTTAATTTTTCACTGTTGTAATTTGATTCAAGAATGATACATTGATGAGTTGTAACACTCTCAGTGCATTAGAGATGCCACAGTTACTAACATTGAGGAAGATAATGTTGGAAGAATAAGAGATGCCGCACTTTCTAATCATAATTTGTGTGTTATCAAATAGAATGAGAAAACTTCATTGCGAAAGAAAGAAATTGATGCGAGAGAATTCCTTGCTAGTCTCAAATTAAGCGGGTTAAATTGGGCGGATTATGACCCAGTTTGAATTTCAGCCCATTTGAGCCCAAAGTAGATTTGGGCGGGTCAAGATCCAAACTCAATTTTTTATGTAACCCATTTTAATCTCTCCAATTTTAGTCCAACTTGCCCATTTGACACCCCTATTCAAAAGCTATAATTAAAGTAAGTTTAAATGCCATAAATTACTGTAAAAAAGAGTTTGGGTCTTCTTGGTTGAAAGGAATCAAAAATCAATCCCACATACCTTAGCTAACCAAGAAGAAATAGGAAGAAATTTGATGAAGAAGAAGACTCTTCCTTATACTCCAAGCTAATCTCCAATGGCTCACTAGAGGGGAGTTCTTTAGATGAGAGAATTTGAATAATTCCAAGTGTGAAAATGAATTTGAATGAGGGAAGAAGAGTTTAGGTCATTTGAATGTCTTAGGATAGCATAGGAAGTCACAAAACTCCCTTAGGAGTAGCCATAATTACAAAAAAATCATTAATGAAGTGGAATAAAATTTGTTGCCAGGGGTCCTGTGAGAAGGTCTCACGGTCCGTACAAGGTCACATGGACCATGAACCCTCCCGTGAAGCCACACTTAGCCAAATCATAGGAAACACTGTACGGACTGGCTTTATAAAAACGGGCATAACTTCTGGATCCGAACTCGGAATTAGGTGAAACCAGATGTGTTCGAAAGCTAATTTGAAGAGCTTCAATTTGATAGGTAGTACAAATATGACCATTTAAAGTTGACCCTTCTATTGGTTCTTGTGAAAAACTTAAACAATGGAATTTCTTCGAACTTGGCTTGATGAAGGAGGCCAATGATGACCCTAAACCACATCAATAAGCTTGAATTGAGGGCTTGAAAGTGAACTTAGCTTGAGCTTGAAGATTCCATACTTAGAAAAATTGCACGCCAACACCCATACAGAGGGTTTCATGGCCCGTGAGAGGTAACACAAACCGTGTGGCCTCTTGTGAAGCTTTACTTAGAAAAATTCTCCATCAACGAAGTTCTGAGACGGTGATCCAATACTTAGAAAATTTTCACTCCGACGCCTATATAGAAGGCCTCATAGACCGTGAAAGGCTATACGGTCTGTGAGAGGTCCACGTGTGAAGTGCCTTGGCCAAAATATGGATTTTCAAGGCCAAGGCCTTCCACACGGCACACCACACGGACCGTGAAGCCTCACACGGACAGTGTGGGGTTCATGTGTGGCATTCCTTGGTTTTAAGCTCCACATTAATCCCCTATACACAAGGCCCGGGCCACCTCAAGGCACCTCTACACGGTCCGATACCTTTACACGGCTCACGGAAGTGTCACCTTGGTCCAAAAGTTTTTGAAACCAAAATTCCAAGCTCCATTAAGGTATATAAAGTTCGGGTCCTTACAAAAATATTAAATTTAGGAGGGTAGCATAAATAATTTAACAAAGTTTTGAACAAATTTTGAGGGTCCATTTGGACAATTGTTTCTGTCTTAGTATTATTGATGTTCTGTGTACTTATGCCTCCTTCGCATTTGTTGAGCTTACCTGCATTCATGAAGGGCAGAGTGGGGTGACTTTCTTGTTCACGAGGTCTTGATCGTGTCTATGAAGGGTCTGAGACTTAACCTTGCGAACCCGAAGGGTCTAAGACTTGACCTACGTGAAGGGAATGGAAGTTGAACTTCACATTTGTGGAGTGGTGTCCATGTTCACAAAGAGTAATATGTCGGGGCAAATTTTAATTTTCTAAAATCAGAGTTCTTTTTATTTCATCCTGTGGTGGCAACAATTTTAAAGATAATTTTCAAGATAAATTTATGGTGTAAGTACTTTTGAGTACACATCTTTATTACTCACAAGTTATTCATAACCTTTAATTTTTAGCTTTAGACTTCAAAATTTCTCAAGAAAGTGAAATGTTCATGTATAGAAGATTACAGGCTGATTTCAACCATATCTTTTAAATAATTGTCATTGTTAATTTTCAAATGCTTTAGGTGATATATTTATGTATAACTTTTTAAATTTATCCCTACTTTGTCCAAAAAGATTTTTTGGATCATTTTGGATCTAGTCTTCAAAATCAATGAACTGGATGTCATTTTTGTTGTACTCTTATTGTGCTTCCTTATTTGAATAGATTACATTGATTTGGAGACCCGTCGAATAAGAAAAGACTCAAGTACTAGAGTGATTTTTTTTTTTTAATGGCAAATGGACTTCTTGGCCCTTCGTTAAGTGCGTAGAATCTTGTATTATTTTTATTTTGTGTTGGGGAATAATAAATTTGATGGAAAATTTGATATTATAAAATACACGCCTATGTTAAATAATTCGAATAATGAAAAAGAGGAACAAAAAGGGAAACGTGATGATATGATAATGTGCTATGTCTTGTGAATGATCCTAACTACTTGACAAAACCATTATGAATGATGTATTATGGCTATATTGACATGGATTGTGAATTGATGTTGATATTCTCATCTTCTCATTATAGATATGAGCATGTTATCCTTGCATCAATTCCGAGATATTAAGGTATGAGACACTTTTTGAAGATGATGACAAATAGGGATGGCCCTACACTCCATGGCAGATTCTATGAGATATAGGGGTCAGAGGACATGCTCCACGACAAGTTCTATACGAGAGATCGAGTCACATATTCTATGGCAAGTTCTATGTGATGGGTTGAGCCACATACTGCATAGTAGATTACATATAAAGATATGTCCCTCATGGATTCCGAACAGAGATTCAATGGGTGTGTAGATGCATCACTCGTTGTAAGCATTTGCAATGTATTGCACTTCATCATCCTTTATTGATTACTATTGTGAGTGCTAATTGAATTCCCCCTTTTGCTATTATACTCATGTTGTTGGAAATGATCAGTATACTTATATGTAGAGTGTATCTTCCTTGCTTAGTATTACTATCTATTAGTTTAGGCTGATTATCCCATGTAGGTTGTAGTATGGAGGTTCGGATGATATGTGATGGAGTGCTTGAGTTTTGCATAGCTTTATCTAGGGTAAATGAGAATGTTGGGTACTATGTTGTTTGATACTCGCTCCCTTGCTTCTATACTTGTG
>JAPFFP010000070.1:6728897-6745070 GCA_026153255.1 Solanum medicagineum
CATTTCTCCCATTGTTCTTCTAACTCACGGCTATAATCAGATCTCTTGCATGTGCCAAGCACAAATCCAAGCTTGCTTTTCGTACGCAGAGTAATCGTCAGTGACCTACTCCAGAGTGAGTAATTCTCGGCTCCAGTGAGTTGTACTGAGGTGAGAACACTGCCTGGTGTGTCTGAGGGTTGTAGATACAGCGGATGATTGTGATTCTTAGAAACTTGGTCTAGGGTTTCAACCAAAACTCGATTTGTAGTAACGGCAGTTGAATTTGCAGCCGTCTCCATCTTTTCCGAGCTACCATGATGGAATCTGAGCTTGCAGCAGAAGGAAGAAGGAAGAAGGAGATGGAGAAGAAGATCGATTGAGAGTGAGCAATTATTTGGACTTGGGGATTATTATTTCTCTCACTAATTACAATTGCACTGGTGTGCAAATATATAGTATATGTACAAGTATAGGTGTGAGTGTGTGAGTTCACAATACAGTGTGTGCACTATATTATACATGATTAATTCCACTAACTCATTAACTCCTTAACCAACAAACTCTAACTAATTAACTAGCCTATTAACTGCACTAACCAGCTTCAATACATACACATCATCAAAATAAATATATTATACATGACTTGAAAGTAAAATGTTTCTTCTATCTTTATAAAAACATTCAAATTGTGTTCATCTGTGTAGAATACTTTTGTCATATTATTACCAAGATGTATGACCTTCATGACGACTTAAGGAATTATGTCAACATAATATTATATTAAAAAATATAAATAAAATCAACACAAAACTTTGATACTATTTTTGTTCTAGATATTGATCCCAACAAAATTAGTGATGGTTCAATATTTTCATACTGATATAGCTTTTGACAATTTTCACTATTATATATATTTTTTTGTACAGATTATTTATCTTTCAAATTGAAATAGAGAATGCAAATATTATAAAGGATCATCTGATCAAGAAGGTAATATTTTAATTTTGTAAAATTTTCTTAAATCAAATATAAAGATTCTTTATTAAATGAATTTAACTTATGTTTTATTTATTCTTCATGTTTTGTTATTTATAATCTATAAATTATTATTGTAGATCACAATATAAATGATTAAGAATATTCAACAAGGACACATAACATTTATAACATCAACAAAAATTTTATCTTTGAGATTGATATGAAATTTGCTTCAAAAGAGGAATCATACAATGCATACAACTCATATACTGTGGCGAAAGGCTTGACATTCAAAAAGGTCCAAAATTCATAACAGAAATAATGAAATAACAAGATGCTTATATTTTTGTTCTTATCAAGGACAATCTGATAAGCTTTCTCCTTTTCAAGAAACAAAGTGGTAGAGATTAGAATATAGATGTGGTTGTTTGGCTCGTATAAAATTTAAAATTTCAAATGGCATATGGGAAGTATGTGAATTTAGTGATGTGCATAGTCATCCCTTGATTGAAAAAAATTCCAGATATTTCATATAATCTGTCCAAAAGCTTACAAGTACTACTAAAATCATTCTTGGTTCTATGGTTGATGCGAGTATTTTGCTCAAAAAAGGTGGTTCAGTACCTTCAAAATGAAGTAGGTGAAATTGAAAACATTGAATTTATTGAGCAACATGCTCATAACTTCGTACAAGCACATAAAAGAAACATGATAAGTAGTGGGGATGCTCAAACTTTCATAAACCATTTTATACATTTGCAATTAGAAGACTCAAACTTCTCCTATTCTTTTTAAGTTGATGAAGATGACAAATTATGCAACTTCTTTTGGAGAGATAGTATATCTAAATTACACTATAAGTACTTTGGAGATGTTATGATTTTTTACATTACATACCGCACAAATAGATATTATAACATGATTTGTGCTCCTTTTGTTAGTGTGAATAATCATTGAGAAGATATTTCTTTAGATGTGCATTCTTGAATAATGAAATAACATACTCTTTTGTTTGGTTATTTCAAACATTTTTGGAGGGAATAAGAGGAAAAGCACCAAAAATGATTTTTAAAAGATCAAGCTCATGCCATTGCGTCTGTTATTAGACAAGTTTTTCCTAACACATGTCATCAATTGTATGAATGGCACATAGATAGAAATGTTTAGAAGAACACACCTCAACTTTATTAGAAAAAGGGATTTCAAAACTATTTCGATACTCTTTTATGGAGATGCAAGTCAGAATCAGAATTTGAGGTCATATGGCAAAATATAATATGTGAATGAAACTGTGCATATAATACTTGGCTTCAAAAGTTATATGATTTGAGGAAAGAATGGTGTCCTGCATTTAGCCATTTCATTTTCTCCTTAAATATAAAATCAACTCAAAGAAGTGAAAGTACAAACAGAATTCTCACAGAAATGGCATACAAGACAATGAGTATGACTGAATTTGTAAGCATTATGAGCAAAGAATAGTTAAAATGCATGATACCGAAGCAACTGAGGGTTACAAATGTCAAAGTGAGTTTAAATTTTTCTTAGAAGACTGTGGAATTTTAAAACATGCTAGTATTTTATGCTCAAGAACAATTTTTACAAGGTTTCAACATGAAATTTTGCAAGGGACAACTAAAAACGTGATCAATCTGAAAGCTATTGGAAGTTGTACTGAGTATACAATTTCAAAAGGTGAAAGTGGACAAATTGAAACTGTCCAATTCAATTCTCTTGATAATTTTATCTCTTGTAGTTGCAAATGTTTGAGAGCATGGATTGATTATGTTGTCATGCACTAAGAGTTTTATTCTTTGGTTTAATTTTTCTTGTATTCCTGAGAAATATATTTTAAAAAGGTGGACCAAAAATACTAAGCAAGAGAATGAATTTGAGGAGTACATAAAAAAAAGGAGATATTAAAATTCTCCATGTCGATTTGCTTAAATGGATTACTGAAACAGTCATTTATTCTTATGACTTTAGTAGCAAATGATGTGGATTCTGAGAAAATTACTCGAAGATATTTGTATCAAGCAAAAATTGAGATTATGAAGCATCAAAGTGAATTATATGCTGAAAATCATTAAAAGAATATAAGCAAGTTCAGTTCATCTCTTGATCCTGTTATGAGGTGTAAGGAGCAAATTTTGGATCCAATTAAGAAAAAAGATAAGGGAAATGGATATGGAAGAATGAAGTCAAAAAATGAGCAAAAGAAAAGAAAAAGACATCACAGAGGACACTGAAAAATAGAGCAGAATATCTACATGAATGTTAGTTTTTGGGTACTATGCCATGACTTCAGGCGCAAAATCAACTTCAATTCAAGAAGAATTCATGGTGAAAACTTTGAGGTTTAAACTCCCTTCATTAGATTAAACATCTACCACTATTTTGTTACTTTATACATTACTAATTTTTATTTTATTTTTTAAATTCATCTACTAATTTTAATTTTTTTCTATCAATTATACACATGCAGTTACATGGAGATTCACATAATAATTTCAAGCAACTGTTAACTCAAAATTTAAATGTGTAATCTAAAGTTTGCATTCAAAGTCTAGACTCAGACAACACACAGAAAGAAGCTGGTGTCAGTGAAAAAAAACTGAATAGATCATTGAAGTATAATGGGTTTTATTTTTATTTTTATTTTGAAAATATATTTGTAATTCAGTAATAAACATTTTGTGTGGCAAGTTATTTTGGATATTTTGACATTAAAAATAAAATGCAAAGAAGATTATTTTTCTTAAGTATTTATAGTTTATTTTCTTATTTATATGAAAACATTGAAAGAAATTAATAAGAACGTAAAGAAAAATTCATACCTGAATTATATGAACGAATGAAGATTGCAAATATAGATCTAAATAGTTGAGCAAGATTTAGAGGGAGAATAAAGATTTGAATGTGAGTTTTTCAATTTCTTTAATATGTCGATAGAATTTCACTCGTCAAACAAAATTGGAACACCAATCTTAAAGAAAATGACATATTTAATTTCAATTGTTGAACATGCATCTTTGATTTTCAGTGTTTTTTTAAATTTAGAAATGACCTATGTTGAAGAGGAAGAAGAGAAGTCCTGGACTCCAAATTATTTTGAAATGAAAAGAAGAAGAGAAGTTTGGAAATATCTTGAAATTTTATTGGAATATGTAATAAATTGAACCAACAGTCCATTTTTAATTTAACATTTTGATTGAATTAAATTTGATGTGGGTCCCACAATTTTCTATCAATTTTTACTCAAACTTTATATTCTCTCTCCTTTTTAATTTTATTCATAGATAATTGGACCCCATAATCCACATGTCAAAAAGTTAATGGATCCTCGCACAAGTTTTGTTGGTTGTACTTCATTCACACTAAATGTTTTCCTTTCGAAGGGAACTAAATGGTATCCATACATACCCTCATTCCAATCGTGCAGAATGATCCCTGCAGCCGCATCAACATCAACAATTCCTCCTTTTTTGAGTTTATCCCTAACCATACCAACTTCCTAAAGAAAGTCATCCACAGAATCAAAGGTAGAAACCTTGTATATGGTAACCAACATTCTTCCTGAGCAAAGTTTGAGAATCTCATTCACTGTAAACCCACAGTATTAGCAGTCAAATACATCAATATCATTAAAAGAGTAGAATTGGGAGCAAAAATGGGAAACAAAAATCCAATTACCAGGACCAATTGGGTCGTCTAACTTCTCTAGGCTCTTGCAATTTTGAAGAGCAATAGAAGCATCATCCTTAGATGCAGACCTAAGCATAAAAAAACTAAGGTAGTCCAGCAATTTAACGTTCTTATCTAACTGGACATCTTGCGTGGATCTTGTTAATCCTGGAGTAGCATTTATGTTGACTACATGAGATCTCTTCAAGCTATTAATCAGACTAATTTTCGAACATTTGGTAGACCAATGACTCCTACAGTGATTGATTTCTTGATCCGCAAGGAACTACCATTACTCAGAAACAAACAATAATTCAACAATACATCCGGTCAAAATTTCACTAGGTGGATCTGGGGATGGTAGAGCGTAACCAGACCTTACCTGTAAGGACCCATAATTTTTCAAACTTATTTATGTTGTTTAAGACTGTCATGGGCCCCCTATGTCAAGCCATGTTCAAAGGGATTTCCATTGGCTACGTTCAACATAAGCACTGGTAGAAGGGTCAACTTTAAACAAGCAGAACTTTTAGCTCACTTGGAACTGGGTAGCCCACGACATGTCAAATGAGAGCCCTTTGAGTTAGCTTCCGCAATGCACTTGGTTTCACCTCATCCTGATGTCGTATGGAAGAGTTATGATCATGTTCGTGAGACCCTCTTGTGCAGTGGTATCAAACGGATAGCTTGACGGGCTGTGTTGCCTTTGACGGGCCGCTTGGATTGCTTGGGGCTGGAAAGGTTCATTTTTGGCCTAAGGCATGTGACATGGCTAGTGGCGCAAGCCGTGTGCCTTGCCACTTACCATTTGGATGACTCGTGCGGTGTGCAAGAGAGGCAAGGTAGCATGGAAGGGAGTTTTGGCTAAGGGTGGTGCCACGTGTACCTTTGACAGGCCGTGGAGGATCAGACGGCTTGTGAGCCTGAGTTGTGGGGTCGCCTAGCCATATTGTCATGCCCAAGTGTGGTGCAACGGACCACTAAACGGACTGTGAAGTTTCAGACGGCCCGTGAAGTGGTCCGTCAAAGTGACGAGACATGAATTTTTTCTAAGTGTTCCCAACTCCCAGTTTTTCTTCTAAGTACCTTTGACAGGCACTCCACATGACCCGTGGAGTGCTGCACGGCTAGTCAAACCTCCAGTGAGGACACACTTTGTCAAATTTTCCATCTGTTCACTAATGACATTTTTTGTAAATTTTAATTATTCTAATCACCTTTTTAGACTTCCAATGGCATCTTAACCTCACCAAAAGACCTAAACCCTATCCCAAATGATCAAACTCATTACTCTTATCTCAAATACACGTTCAATTCTCTCAAGAGCCTCCACCAAGACCCCAATACCTACTTCAAGGAAACTCAAGAACAAGTTTAGATTTCAAGACCCACTTCCAAGCTTCCATTCTTTCTTAACTCAATTTCAAGGAACTTAAAGTCTAAGGTATATGGGTTGATCCTTGATTCCTTCCATTCAAGGAGACCCAAAATTTATTTTCAAAAAAATTATATGGATTTTGCTTACTTTAATTTGGGGTTTTGAATATTATGATTCCTAAAATTCTATTGGTGCATGGTTAGTGTTTATTTGATGATTTTAATATGATTAAACCCTTATATGAGGTTTGTTTATGAAATTACAAGTAGGCATGTGCCTTCTTAAAAGCTTGTTTATGCATGGGTGAACTTATGTTGGGTTTAAATATGGATTTAATATTGTATTTACTTTAATTTCACAATATATTGTTGATTTTGGATCTAATCATAATTACTCATGCCTTCTTCATATCATTCATAGCATATGCATTCATATTTATGAGAATTTATGGAAATTATGTTATGGGTTAAGCCCAATTATGTTCTATGATATGAGCTTGATAAAATATTAGATATGACAAGAATATGATCACATATATGTCTATTGAATATGACTCTATGTGCATTTTAGGTGCTTGCACCATTTTGTATACGAATGGGCTATTCCTATGCATGAGTATATTGACTATGAAGCTATGATTTTGGCATTTGAGTCTAAGTATGAATTCCTATAAATGGTATTTTGTCTTTAAAGGTTAAGGATGCATTGAAATGATCTTGGAAATGAATATCGTCTTTTAAAGCATGTGTGTATGTGTGTGTGTATATACATACATACATACATATATGTATTCTTGTGGGATGACGACTTAGCACCGATGGATGGAGGGTTTGCTCTCTTTCCTTGAACTATGTGCCTAGCATAGGTTTCCTTTCCGAAATAGGAATTGTCCCGTAAAGAAAGATGCCTCCGAAATGGGAGTTGTCCCATAAGGAGAAGAAATACTTTGATTTGATTTGTGATTTGTGAAAATCCTATCCGAAATAGGAGTTGTCCCGTAAGGAAGGTTACTTCATGCAAAATGGGAGCTGTCCCATAACGTGAAGTATGGTCTACCCTTGGCAAGTAGAACATCACTTTACTGATGAGGGGATTTCATCGGGATTCCAAGTAATCACTCGCTTGGTCTTACTTATGTCGGTTAAGGTCACATCCCCATTATATATGAGCATCATTTGCACTTCATGCATCATGAACTTCATAACATCTTGTTATATTACTTTCCTTGATATCAATTCTTTCTACATTATGTGTCCTTGTAAGCTAACCTTGGTATGCAAGTTTTGGTAAGTTACATGCATTGCACCCCGCATACTTAGTACATTCAAATGTACTAATGCATACTTTTGCCTACATGATTTTACCATGTAGGGACCGAGGACCCTGATCATCCACCGTTCGATGCTTAGCTTGGATTACGGTTTTACTTGTAATGGTGAGTCCTATCTTTCAAGGACGAACCACCATCCATCTATCTATGCTACCTCTTTCATTTTTTTTTTTGTAATTGAGGGTGAGACCGGGGTATGTCGTGGCCCTTGACCCATCTATGTAGAGGCATTGTTGGACACCTTCTAAACCTCTTTACGACATATGCTATGAGTTATGATTAAGTCCATCATATGTATTTGGTTATCTTTGAGTATTGATATGTGACTTGACCTTATGTTGATGGAAAGATCCTAAGTCTCGAATTTCCCCCATAGCATGATTCCTACGTACCCGCCCCTTAGTATTTATGTGTTATATGAACTCATGTTAACCCTTTCCCCATGATGCCCCCATGCTTGAGTCCTACTTTCCCATCCCTTAGAACTATGTGTTGATTGTTGATTACGCTTCTGAACCGATGATGCGAGTTTTGGAATCTTGAGGCTTGTTTAAGGACTCTCGGCATCTCATACGTCGTGTCACATCTAGGCCCTAGGTCCGGGTCATGACATTATCATTACCTCGTGAAGATAAAGAGTTGTTTCTAAAAGACCATCAGCTCAAGTGCATCAAATCCAAGTAATAAAAACAGAAAACCATGAAGAAAGCATGGCAGTAAATAACAACAGAGTAAAGTCTACAAGAAAGAAAATAGTCTATGGCTAGTACTACAATAAGCACTAACAAGCCTAAGCAAGACACCCTCTAACCCTACTAATCTTCTACCCTTATATGTAACCTCTACTTCTTTCTATCTAAAGTTATGTCCTAGATAATATCAGCAATATGAAGTTGCACTATGTCTTGTCTAAATAAAAATTAAAGCAAACTACTAAATTAAATAACATGAATAACTAAACTAGACAAACAAAGGTCCATGAAATACTTTAAATTTCTTCATATTATTTCATTCCTCCAAAACCTATCTCATGCATCTAAACACACAAGACTTTTACCATAGAAATGACCCATGTTGACAGCGAATAAGTATAATTGGGCATTTACATGTAACAAGGTAGTCATTTCGAGGTAGACTCACCTAAATGCAGCTAAACAAGTTGCACATATAAGTTCAAAGTTTTTTTCATCAAACAATAAGTTCAAGTTTGAAAGAGAATGTTAAGTGGAAGTAACTTTGCCAAAGAAGGTCAAATAGCTTCTCGATGTTGGTGACGAAGTTCAATGTCTCCTACTTCTCTTGATTCTTAGAAGCAAAGTTCTCTTTACAACATATTCAGAAACACCCAACACACACACAAAACTGATAGACATAAGAGACTTGAAGATGTCGAAGAGGTAAGAGAGAATGGAGAAATGGGTTATAATTTAGAGCTACTGTAGATTTTAAATTCCACCTGGCTTTATCCATTAGAATTTTGATGTCTCAAAGCATTCATTTGAAATCCAAATGTAATTATCAGAATGTGGAACAAGACAATCAAACCCATAGGTTACTAGCACTCTGTGAAAAAAGTAAACAAAGTTCTGAAGAGAGAACTCTATAAAGATAAAAGTACCTCATGGATTTGTGAGTAATTCTTTAGCAATTTTATCAGTGTCTCGGCTCCAAGGCAATCACTGATCTGCAGGAGATTGCTAGTCTTACTCATACCAGCCTTGGAGGAAGACTTCTAGCCCAGGTTTGACTTCTATTCTTGGGTGCTACACTTGAAAGCAATCGTTGGTAATTCCTCTCTTAGATACTGTAGCCACTTTTTTGCAACTTTCTGAGGAATAATATCTGGAGAAAATAATATAGAAGTAAAGGATCTAATCCAAGTAAGCATGTAAAAGTACCCCTTCGAAGTTTCTCTACTAAACATTGTATGGAGTATCATTAACCAAGGAATCTGTCGCAACATTTCCAGAATCAAAATAAACAAACCACAATATAGATTAGTGACCTATATCAAAAGGATGAAGCTGATATACATACACATACATATTACATTTAGATACGAATATAATTTTACATTTATTCACCCATCATTATCAATATCCACTTCTTTAGGCTTCTATTGCTCCTCAGCACATGCAAGTGTACGTGGTCTCACAAGTAATGTAAGTGGCCCTGATTAAGGAGCCGGGCTGTCGAACCCAAAGGATTTGAATGAAATCAGTAACCCAATCTTAGTTATCACATTTATGGTGCTTTTGGTAAAAAGATGTGAAGATGTAAGTAAAATAAATGCAAAGAACGAATTTCTCCTAAAGTCATCTAATTTCTTACTGTCAAGATATCAATTAACAAGCAATTCCAGGATTGTAGCCTTACCGACTCCATTTAGTCTTAATAATGTCTATTTATGTATGGGTTCTTGATTACTTATTCACGGGGCTTAAATTACCTGAACAGGGTTGCACGCCTCTACCGACCTATCGTTATTGACTGCCTAACTACATCGTAGAGCAGGATAGACAGACCAATAAAAATGCATTAAAGATATCTTCCTGTATTATGAACCGAGCAAGGTCTAAGGGTAGTTGTCACAGGTCTTCTTTGCACGAATCAACCTAGTTGTCTAGTCAAACAAGCTCCCTATACTACTGCGTTCTATCTACTCCAACATCCCTCGAATCCAAAGTGAACAACTAATTTACTCCCTACCTGATCAGGTTATGCAATATAGATAAAAATAGCATAGGAATAATCAAAAGAACCCGTTTATAGATGTTCAAAGTAAAGAACTAAACATTGTGTGTGGCTACAACCCCAGAATATGGAGCCACCATAGTCAAAGAATACACTATGAATGATATGAAAAACATCAAAAATTGAGGTTTCAAGATTAAGCTAACCAAAATAACCTTAGAACAAGGTTCTCCGTCATCACTACTATGGTTCTTGCATAAAAAACAGAATGTAAACCTAAAGTCTATGACAGAATAATATTAAGAATCTCGTAACTCGACTTTTTTGCATCTTGTCCTCATGTCTGCGACATGAACCCCTGGTGTATACTGGGTTTTCGCTTATTTTGCTAACCGAGCACTTTTACCCATCTTTTGCACAGGTCCGCGATGCGAACTTGGCACATTCTTCAGCTTCACACCTTTTTTTTTGCATTTTTCAGCTTCTACAACTTCGTCCCAAGTCTGCCACATGGACTTTGGTCTTTTTGCTGCTTCCACTGAGTTTCATCTTCCGAATCCCGAGCTGTGTTCTCCTTCAAATCCAGGTGTAACTCTGGACTTTCCCAATTGGAGCAAAAATTCCTTCAAAAACACAACTAACCGACGCATTTGGGCCCTATGTTAGCAAAATAATAGAAAAACTAACTAAAACACCTAGACTTTACGGATTTACCCTCTAACTTGTCTCAATTTATAGGTATTTTTGGATAATTAGGTGTACAAAATACGCCTATGATTACCACCCCACACTTAGAGCTTGTTCGTCCTTTGGCAAATCAAGGCACATGCATGAGACTCGCTACGGTAATATGTACAACGAACATCACGCGACTGAACTCTTTGAGCCAAAGTGATCAATTCTCAGTGCCTTTAGCAGAATCCACTCGCTCCTAGCACTTATGTATACATGCGGACTCATGCAGAATGTTTAACAGTTCATCCAGTTACTGACCTTAGATGATCATGTGCACTCACCAAGAAGAATTACCCATGCACACCACTAAGAACCTAATAAAAGATTAAAAACGGGTACACAAACAACTCTCTCCAAAAAGATGTCTCATGTTGCTCCTAGATTCCATAGGCTTGCCCATAATGTAAAACTTAGACCTAGCAGGGATTTTCTTTAGAGGATCACGTAGGTTTTGTTTGATCGTAATGTAGGCTGCGGGTTGGTGGGATACTTCCATGGATATGGATGACAAGGCTAAATTCCCCAGTGCTCATAACATACACTCCACTTCCTTCCTTTTATCACTTTCATTCCTCTTTAACTCAACACCCTTTGTTACCTTTTCACTATACAACGCTTTAGATACTCCAATTTATTTACATAACTATCAAAATAACATCATAAACTGCCCATAATGAGACCCACTATATATAATTTTTTTTTCAGAAAACTTTTATAGCCCAAACCAGTGTGCATTCGCGATGGATCCGCGACGCGGAGGAATTACGGATCAGCACTGATTGACTGGAATGTATACTTCTCTTTTTTGGACCAAAACAGTGTGCATCTGTGATGGATCCACGAAGTGGAGGCATCCCGGATCAACACTGTTTGGCTGAAATCATCTATGCTTTTTTTTTCAATTAACACTCCACTATTGCTCAGCCTTCGGGTGTCTAATCAAGTCCCCTCTCCTCTGAGTCATCGTACTAAAACGCTGGGGAATTAGGATCAAACAAGGTAATTGACCAAAGAAAAAGAATCGGCTTGAATTGTGGCTAATCAAAGAATAGGCTAAGGCTCAAAAAGGCTGACTACGGATATTTTCATTAGGAGGATATAACAGTGTTACAGTATTGTGCTGCCAAAGAAATGCCTAGATCCTCTCCTCTAATTCCAATTCCTACCAAGTCCAATCTACATGTCGGGCAAGTTCTGGAACCTAGCAACAGAGACTTACAATTTGCCCACTCGCTCTTGGCACACTTTCATCACAAGGTTAGCACTAGAGTTACTATTATGGTATTCACATGAATTCAATTAATTAAAAACAGATACATTTGTGACTTACGAGGATCAACATCTACTTACTACACTCAGTTCATATGCTCATGCCCGATGCTCGTTTGTACAACTACCACACTCTAAATGAAACTCGATTCGATAAATGCCCTCAGGACAATCATTATCCATCCATCATAGGGCCCCCATCACTCAACTATGACTACTACTACTATTTGTAACATACAAACAACTACTACTTAATCATTGCAGCCATAGCATATTAACATTCAAGCATCCATGCACAAAATAGTTAATAGTTACTAATTACAGACCCAAAATAAAAGAAAAGATGTCAAACCTAAAAATAGAGCAGATGTCCAAAATAAACATAAACATCACAAAGCTAGGAAATAAAAATAGTCTTAATATATGCCAAGAATTATGAATTGAAGTATCATCAATCCCCACCCCACACTTAAACTTAGCACTGCCCTCAGTGCTAGCTATACGAAACTTGTGAAGTGGGAATCATGGTGCTCACTCATCGGGCCTTAGGAGAATGGGCTCACCCCCAACGTAGATCGGTGGCTCGTCGACTATCTCCTCATCCTCTGATTCGGACTCGTCATGTGCCTCCTCCAGATCTGTGGGTACATCATCCTCCACGGGTTCGATGAACATCGGCCCAATGCCCAATACTGCTTTTGGGCGTTGAGTGGGTGACGAACCTTAACATCTCGGAGCTCTTCTGGTGTAGAGGGGCAGCCTCTAGTCTGGTGCCTCAGCATCTCAAGTCGGTACTGCGGGCCACAATCAACTCATCTCGGTGGGCTCTCTCAGCTGTGGTGAGCACCGGGCCCAGAGACACATCAGGCCCCTTAATGTTAGCAGCAACATAGGGAGGGCCTGAATGATAGGGCAGTTGTCAGCCTTTTCTTCCAGCACACTTTTCATACGACACAATTGAGTAATAAGGCCCCCAAATGCATACTTGCACCCCTTGTGAGTTTTAGCCTTCCTTATAGCCATCCTAAAAAATGGCGCTGGAGTTCAACGCCATCCCTGCCATTAGTGCATAGGTGAGACATACTCGATCCCTCATCACGTTGGTGAAATACTGTCTCGGGAAGAATGAGTGAGTCGCCAGTTTAACCCACATATTGGCCTTCTTTGTCATGAGCAAAAGGGAAGGAAAGATGATATCCCCTTTTAGCATGTTGGACCCATTTAGCTGTGGAGTTTGACTCGGAAAGAGTGTGGTAGATGGCCTGGTAAGGTGAGCACAGGTATAGCTCTTGGAAGACACCCATTAGAACCTCTTCGGGAGTGTCGAGGACCATGTTAATAGCAAGAGTAGAGAAATTTATCTCCAATCCTCAGACGATAACGGACTGAGATCGCGTATCCTTGCTCATATTGGCATAGAACTCCCTAACCAAACTGAGATTGCAGGGTTGGGGTTCTTGGAACAAGAAACCCAGTAGTAGCTCTATGCACCTGTTCAGAATCGGGGGATACTTGTCCCGCAATGAGTCCACGTCTATGGGGTTGTCTGGTAAGACTGATACCACCTCTTCATATCCTTGTTAACTGCTTTGTCCCTAAACTAGGTCTGTTGTCCCCTTCTTTCCGGAGCACGGGGCACTTGTTCGACATCACAGGCCATTTTTGTAGTGTTGGAAGCCCTCGCTCTACTAGATTGGCCAGATCGATGTGGATGAGAAGACATGATTCCTGCAAGCAAAAACAAGTCCACAATCAATACATAATCAACTATGCCCACGACCCCATACTTAGATTCAAGCCCGTATGGCGAAGGTACTCAGACTTGCCCAAGTCATACGGGCTACATCACTCAACAATTCAATACAAACCCCTTATTTGAAAGATCACAATCCACCCCAACACTATTAAATGCCAATTTCCTCAAGCACATAGTCAAACCCATAAGCATGGCATAGATTTGAAGCAATTTAAGCCACCCCAAAATAGTGTTTTGCACCCCACACTTAAAATTTGGCAATTTCCACATATAACCATCACATCAAGCACAGTGCAAAGCTAAGAACACAAAATCCCCCAATTTCCTCATAATTTTTCGGCCTAGGGTTTACATCCTCAAAAATCAAATACAAAACTTCCTTCCATGACCAAATTAACCCAAGATCAATCATACCCACAAGTATTAACCAAGCATAATCAATAAACAAGTAAACCCACTTCGAATTTACCCACACCATGAAAGATTGTATTCCTTGGAGTAGCAAATCAAGTAGAATTGAAGTGAGAAGACATACCTTGTGAGAAGAATGTACTCTAAGCGAGAAAAATCTTGAGAACTTGATGTGTGAAGCGGAGTAGTTTGAAAATTTGGTGAAAGAGGGAAGAAGAATGAGAGGAAAGTTGAAGAATAAGGGTTTGGGGTCAGGGATGATGCTTAAAAAGGAAAGGAAAAATAGGTTTGGGGTATTTAAAGGGGGTGGGGCCACGTCAGGACATGGACGTTTTAACACACATCTGCGTTCCCTCAGCGTTGTGGAGAGAACGCGAATTTATACTTGTAAATCTTCATTTCCTGACATCTGGGACAGTATGCATCCGTGATGCATCCGCATTGCAGTACCTTCACAGATGCTTACTTCCAGCTCTCCAAAAAAATTAACTTTTTTTGCTCCGGACCCCGTAAAATCCCCCGAACACCTGAACATGCTTTAAAACACTAAAACAAATAGATTAGACCAACTAAACACAAAAAAATACCTAATGGATCGTCGGGAAATGAGAACAAAAAAATTTGCACAAACTGGTACAAGGTCCATGATGCGGAGGTATCTCAGACCTGTACTTGTGCAAAGTATGCACATTTTCAGTACGGGATCTGATTTTATGATTTTTTAAATTTTATTTTTGAAATAAAGTAAAGAAAAACTCTAATACTATTACCTCACACGGGTTGCCTCCTGTGCAGCGCCTAATTTAACGTCGCGGCACGATGCACCATCAATTATTCATCATTGGCCAACTCAATGGCCTCTTCAACCTGATTCGTGTCCTCATCTTAGTAACGTTTGACACGCTGACCATTCACTAAAAAAATTTGGTTCATGGTCACAACTTTCAACTCCACAGCTTATGGGGTGTGACCGCTAACACCACGTACGGTCCATTGGATCTCAACTTTCTTGAAAATAATTTCAAGCGAGAGTTAAAGAGCAGTACCTGTTGTCCAGGCTCAAAGTTCCACTTGATGATGTGCCAGTCGTGCCATTTCTTGGTTCGCTCCTTGTAGAGCTTGGCATTTTCATAGGCTTGGAGCCGGAACTCGTCCAACTCCTCCAATTGCTCTAGTCTCTTCCTCTACGACCTTTGGGTCAAGATTTAGCCTCTTTATTGCTCAGTAAGCCTGGTGCTCGAGCTCGATTGACAGGTGACAAGCCTTACCATACACCAGCCTATAAGGATATGTGCCTATTGGGGTCTTGTACGTTGTCTGGTAAGCCCACAAAGCTTCATCAAGCTTAATCGCCCAATCTTACTGAGTGGCGTTCACTATCTTCTGCAATATTGACTTGAACTCCCAGTTTTACACCTCCACTTGTCCACTCATTTGCGGGTGGTACGTTATAGCCACTTTATGCCTTATTCTGTATTTCGCTAGAAGAACTTTCATGATTCGGTTGAGAAAGTGTGTACCTCCATCACTGAGATGGCTCTTGGAGTACCAAACTGAGTAAAGATGTTCTTCTTGAGGAACTTGCTCATCACCTTAGCATCATTTGTTGGGAGGGACACTGCTTCTACCTATTTAGAGACATAGTCAACAGCTACCAGGATATAGCGACATCCACATGATGGCGGTAAGGGCGCCATGAAGTTTATACCCCAAACAACAAATATCTCCACCTCCAAAATATTGTTTAGGGGCATTTAATGCGACGTTTAATTACTCGAATGTATCAACAGAATCATTTTCTTGTTACTACTAATGATTCTAACAAAAATCCATTTTTGGGGTGCAACAAGAGTTTGTATTCTCAAATGATATCAGAGGAATTTTCATGTATTGTGGAAATTCCGTTTTCTCTACGATTAATATCTTCTTTATCTTCTTTCAAAGGAAAAAAGATTT
>JAPFFP010000070.1:6779560-6843285 GCA_026153255.1 Solanum medicagineum
TTTTATCATTTACTTTTTGATTGTTTTTTTAATTTTATAGACGGGGTCCATGGAACCTCCCAAGAACCGGACCGGACTGACGGTACGGTCCTTGGGTGGATTAACGAAAATAATAGGTGGTCCGCGGTCCAAATTCTTCAGAACCGGTATATAGCGGGTGGTTCCTCGGTTTGATAGAAAAACCGTCCACCCGGACCATGCTCACCCCTACAATGTACATAACATATAGCTCAATAACCATTCCAACTATTTATATCAACAACATCAGGGATCAAGTGCATCTATCACAAGTTTCACCTAAAAAAAACACTCACATGTTTATAAATGATAACGAGGTGCAATGTAATGTCAAATAGAATGATGCATGTCTGTCCTAGTGATACACACTCGCTGTAACACAGCCCGAGACCCATGGGAGACTGCTAGTCCATGTATCTATTGCGGCGTGCGACTCGACCCATCGAATCATACTATCCTCTTAAATTCTCATTCTTTTTCACTAGCCGGAACCATTTCCCATCGGCTTTACATTTCTTTTTCACTAGCCGAAACCATTTCCATTCGGCTTTACATTTCTTTTCTTGGAACATCCAACAATCACATAGTAAATGCACAATAATCATGTTCATGGAAATAAATGTGCAAGATGCCATACGAATTCATATATCTCAAAATCAAGAATAGGTAGCTCAATACCATACATGTTGAAATATCCTCAATCTCAATACTATCATAACCTTAATCACATTTACATCCTAAGTAAGTATTACTTCACATCAATAACAAATAATCACTAATTCACATATAATAAATCTCCATTAATGCACAAGTCCAATATCAGCATAGGATAATTACCCAATTCAAAATATTCCAATCAAAGCCTACATAAATCATTCTCAACATCCACGCAAAAAGCACAAGATTCTATATACTTAACAAAGAATAAGAAATTCACTTGCCTTAGCCAAAGACAATAAATCAAGCACGTGAGCCTTCCCCTTCCGAATGAAATACATAGCACCATGATCTAGTCAAATAGGTTTATCACCATAAGATTTCAAAACTAACAACACCTAATCTACTATATGTCTCATCTAGACCCTAAAATTCATCTAAATTTTTATAATCAAGTATAGGGTTAAATCTTAATTCCTCCAAACAATATCTTTCTAATGGTCATTCGTATAATACAACCCACCTAGATAATTACAAAAATTTATATTTGTATATTTCTATGCTCAACCAAAGGCGTATAACATAGTGATAAGTTCGACTAAACAGGGACCAAAATCATTGTACAGCAATGGGAGGACAAAGGAAAACATCAAATAGAAACTTCTTGAACAATTAATCCAATATAGTAAGTGTTATCCAATCATAGGTCGCCGCTCCTTTTTATTGTTATATTTTGCCACATTATTGATAAAAGAATCGCAACATTACATCTTCCAACATTAAATATTCTCAAAACTACACCAACCAGCACCATGTGAAAATTAATCCTTATATTTATCACTAAACCATGAAACATTATCATATTACTATATAGATGTGTTCAACCAGATCACTCACCTGAAGAAAGGACGCTTTCTTGTGACGGCGCACAGGAGGTTTTGCTAATCCTCTTTCTTCTTTTCTTTCCCCAATTAATCAGATACTAAAAGTTCACTAATTTAATATAAAATATGTGATCAGGTGGTTTAGAATTTTTAACTAAATTAACATTTACTCCACTAATGAAATTAATTATCTAGATTTACCCATAAACTAAATAGTCGTAGTTATTGAATTGTCCAAAATACTCATTTAAAATATTTCAAGATAAATCTTGTAGAAAATCAAGAGGACTGATTCTCAAAATGACTTAACGAGTCATTACATTATCCACCACTAAAAATCATGTTCGTCCTCGAACATAAGGTAGAAGAAGGTACCTGAAGCTTCGAAGAGATTGGGATATTTAGCACGCATGTCAGACTCCATCTCCCAAGTTGCCTATCTAACTGGATGATTCTTCTATTGCACCTTCACGGATGCTATATCTTTGTTTCTAAGCTTGTGAACATGTCTTTCCAAAATAAAAATAGGCTCCTCCTCAAACGACAAGTCTGGATTCAATGCCATCGAATCGAATGAAAGTATATGAGACTCATTGGGCACATACTTCTGGAGCATGGAGACATGGAACACAGGATGTACAGATGATAAGCTAGGTGGCAAGGCCAGTCTATAAGCCACCTCTCCAACTCTCTCCAAAATCTCAAAAGGGGCCAATAAATTGAGGGCTAAGCTTGCCCTTCTTCCCAAACCGCATCACACCCTTCATGGGTGATACTCTGAGCCAAACATGATCTCCCTCAATAAACTCTAATGCTTGGACCCTTTTATATGCATAACTCTTTTGTCGACTCTGGGCCGTCAACAATCTACCCTCAATCCTACGGACCTTCGCCATAGAATCTCTTAGAAAGTCTGCATCTAATGAGTCCGTCTCAATAGAATCAAACCAACCAATTGGAGATCTACATCGTCGACCATACAATATCTCGAATGGAGCCATCTGAATACTAGAGTGATAACTATTATTGTAGGTGAACTCTACTAAGGGCAAGTGTTGGTCCTAACGGCTACCAAAATCAATCACACACGCTCACAACATGTCCTCCAACACCTGAATAGTCCGCTCAGACTATCCATCTGTATGAGGGTGAAAGGCTGAACTCATATCTAACTGAGTTCCTAGACCATGTTGCAAGGACCTCCAAAAATGTGAAGTGAAGAGTGAACCCCGATCAGAAATGCTAGAAACGGGCACACCATGCAATCTAACTATCTAACTGATGTAAAGCTCAGCCAACTTTTCTGTTGTATACTTGACCTTGACTGGAATGAAATGGGCAGACTTAGTCAAGCGATCCACGACTACCCAGATAGAGTCATAATCACCCACAGTAGGGGGCAAACCCACCACAAAATCTACAGTGATCTGCTCCTACTTCCATGTAGGAAGAGAAATCCTCTGAAACTCACCTCCAGGATGCTGGTGCTCACACTTAACCTACTGACAAGTCAAACACTTAGCCACAAACTCTGAAATATCCTTCTTCATACCACACCACCAATAGGTCATGATACATCTTCGTTGCTCCTAGATGAATAGAATAACGAGCACAGTGAACCTCCTCAAGAATGAATCTAATCAAATCACCTACCTTAGGCACACAGCCTCAACCTCCAATCCCTAAAACAACATCAGGATCAAGCATTGCTTCCTTAGCCTCTCCTCTGGTCTCTTTATCTCTGATGAGACGTAACTTCTCATCCTCAAACTGATGCTCTCGAATCTGGTCCTTTAAGGAAGAACGAGCCTCAAGGAAAGCAAGTACACCACCCTTATCAGAAAGCTGTAACCTGACTAGGCCATTAGCTAGACGCTGAACATCCTTGGCCAAAGATCGCTCCTCCACTCAAATAGTGGATAGACTCACCATGCTAGAAGTCTTCCTACTCAAGGCGTCAGCCACAACATTCGCCTTCTCCGGATGACATAGGATAGTTAAATCATAGTCCTTTAGCAACTCCATCCACCTATGCTGCCTCAAGTTTAGATCCCTTTAACTGAATATATATTGAAGGCTTCTATGATCGGTGAAAACCACACAATGTACACCATATAAGTAATGATGCCACAACTTAAGAACAAAAACCACAGCTGCTAGCTCTAAGTCATGGATAGGATAATTTTTCTCATGAACCTTCAATTGTCTAGAAGAATAGGGAATCACCTTACCACTTTGCATCAATACGCCACCTAACCCCACTCCGGACGTATCATAATATACTGTAAAGTCTACACCAGTCTCAGGTAATGTCAGAATAGGAGCTGAATTCAATAAAGACTTGAGCTTTTAGAAGCTCGCCTCACACTCATCTGACTAATGGAATGCTACATTCTTCCGAGTCAACCTTGTCAATGGGGCTGCAATGGAAGAAAACCCCTAAATAAACCATCGATAGTACCCATCTAACCCCATAAAACTGCAAATCATGATAGCTGAAGTAGGCCTTGTCCATCCACTAACTGCCTCCACCTTAGTCGGATCCACTCTAATCCCCTCTGTGGACACCACATGCCCTAAGAATACCACAGAATCAAGCCAAAACTCACACTTGGAGAATTCTGCATATAGTTTTTCCTGCCTCAACCTTTGTAACACTATCCTCAAGTGACTAACATCATCAGCCTCAGTCTTTGGATACACCAAGATGTCATCAATGAATACTATAACAAAAGAATCTAAGTAAGGATGGAACACCCTATTCATTAACTTCATGAACGCTGCAAGGGCATTAGTCAACCCAAAGGACATCACAAAAAATTCTTAGTGGCCATGATGAGTTCGAATAGCCATCTTAGGAATATCTGATGCCCTAATCCTCAACTGATGATAACCAGACCTCAAGTCAATCTTAGAAAACATCGGCGCTCCTTGAAGCTGATCAAATAAGTCATCAATGCGGTGAAGAGGATATTTGTTCTTGACGGTTACCTTATTTAACTATCTATAATCTATGTACATCCTCATAGACCCGTCTTTCTTTTTTCACAAACAAGACTGGGGCACCCCAAGATGACACACTAGGACGAATAAACCCATTGCTCAGCAAATCTTGAAGTTGTTCCTTTAATTCCTTCAACTCAGCTGGGGCCATTCGATATGTAGGGATAGAGATGGGCTTTGTGCCTGGCTCTAGCTCAATAGGAAAGTCAATATCCCTATCGGGAGGAACACTTGGAAGGTCAATGGGAACACATCGACAAACTCTTGAACCGCCAGAATATACTCCACAGAAGGTGGATTAACATTAGTGTCCCGAATGAAAGCCAAGTAAGACATACACCCCCTACCAACCAATTTTTGAGCATGGACGTAAGAGATGACTTTACTTGGGTAAGAACCACTATCACACTTCCACTCAATTTTTGGTACCCCGGGCATGGCTAAGGTCACTGTTTTTGCATAACAATCAAGAATAGCATGATATGGGGAAAGCCAATCAATCTCTAAGATAACATCAAAGTCTACTATCTCCAGAATAGTCATATCTACCCAAGTATCATACCCAGACAAATAAACAAGACAGGATCGATACACTAGATCCACCACTAAAGGCTCACCTACTGGTGTAGAAACATGAATGGGTACAGGCATGCGATCACATTGCAAGTCGAATCCAAGTGAAAAGTAGGATGATACATAGGAGTAGGTAGATCCAGGATCAAACAATACAAATGCAGATCGATGACAAATCGAGATAATACCTCTGATGATTACATCAGAAGCCTCTACCTCAGGCCTCCATGGAAATGCATAGCAATGGGGTCCCCTACCACCGCCTGTCTGAGCAGTGCCTCTACCCCCACTCTATGGGACTATGGAACCACCCGCTCTTATACCTTGAATGCAGCCACCTCTATCTATTTGAACTCTGCCTCGCCCTCTGTATGGTGGTGGTGCCGGTGGTCTAGTCTGAACTGAAGATCTGGAATGGGGCCCACCTTGTCCCTCTGATAAGGGACACTGTCGTCTCAAGTGATCAGGATCTCCACACCCATAACAAAGCTTCTGACTTAGGGACTGACGTGTGGATCCTGACGAACTACCATAGTTTTCTCGCCCTGTGGACCCAGAATGTGTCTGACCACTCTCAGAAGCAGGTAATGATGCATCAACTAGTCCTCGATGCTGGGATGAGCCACCGCCTCTATAGAACCCTCTACCTCTAGATGAGGTACCAGAAAACTGACCGAATGCACGGGCCCTCTTAGGGTCCCCAAACTTTTCCCTCTCTATCAGCTCTGCCTTCTTAGCAACACTCATAACAGACCGGAAAGAGGCCCTATCTATAGATATTCTAAATAATGTCTGTCAGATAGAATAGGTCAATCCTCTCACAAACCTCCAAACTTTCTCTGTCTCGTTTGGAATAATGGTTGTAGCATGGCTAGATAGCTAATAGAAACCAGTCTCATACTCGGTGACTGATAATTCATCCTGCCTCAGACTCTCAAATCTCAACCAACTCTCCTTCCTCACACTCCAAGGGAAAAATCTATCATAAAAAGAAGCAGAGAACATCTCCCAAGTCACTGTGGGAGATCCCACAGGCGAAGATCCCGAATATGTCCTCCACCATTCTCTGGCTGGCCCACGAAGCTGAAGAGTAACATATCAAACCCCGTGTGACTTGGCTAAGTCAACAACATCCAACAGCTCCCTACAAGTAGTTGGAAACTCATGAGCATCCTCCGTCCTTCTGCCTTGAAATTGAGGTGGGTTCATCTTCCTAAACATCTCATAGCAGCGCTGCTCACTCTCAGTCAATGTCGCCAAAAGTGCACCCTGAACCTGAATAGCTATTGTAGGATCAATCTTAACTCTAGTGCCCACTGGTGGCTCCTCTAACGGATCATGGTCTAGTGGAACATGATGGTGATCTGGAGTCTGAGCTCCTCCTCCGGTTTGAGAACTGCCTGACATGCCTCCCGTATTACTGCTCAGACTAAGAATCTCAAGTACATTCAGCACCCTCAACAAAGTATCCTGCAACAACGGTGAGGCTACGTGCTCTGAAGGAACCTGGTTCCCTCTAAGGCTAGCCGTAGGCTCTGAAGAGACCTCCCTAGCACGGCCTCTCGCTTATGCTGCTCTACGGGCACGACCTCTGGCTCAAGTCTACCACTACCTCTACCTGGGGCCTCGACAACTGCCTCAGGAGCTGTCTCACCTTTACCACCGGAAATAGTAGCTCTAGTCCTTGCCATCTGTCAAAAGAACACAGGCATAACTCTGTACCAATGAACATAACCATGCACGATAAGAGAGAATAAATAAAGATAAGTTTCCTAACAGTCTACATAGCCTCTCAAATATAAGTACAGACGTCTTCGTACCGATCCCTGAGACTCTACTGAAACTCAGCTTGTATGTATGTGAGACCTATGAACCTGGGCTCTAACACCAACTTTCACGACCCCAAAAATGGGCGTGATGGCACTCGTCTTATCCCACCATGAAAAGTCAGCCTATAACCCGCCTATACCGTTAAAAATACGGGATTATAGTAAAGACGAAAGTTCAAGTATGGGTAGTAAGTCAACTTAATGAAAATCTCCCAAGGCTTGGCTGTCACGTGCACAAGCTTCTAATGTATTACAATAGATTCGAAAAGAAACACAACTATCAAATGATATTTTCTCTAGAATAGAACAAAATCATAAAATAGGATTAAGAAGTCAGCTGGGACGACAAACAGCTACCTCTCATAATCTCCACCGGAAGCCTCAGACTGGGGAAGTAGAGTGTATCACGACAATTTGGGCTCACAACCTACAAACTTGTTGTAGCAAGGGGTGAGTACCAACCACATGGTACTCAGCAAGTGAGCTACTAAACACAAAATTAAGCAATATAGAATATGGGTACTACCAACACTCCAACCAAACCCCCCACAAAAATGACCTATATAAAATCAGCCAGCATAACAGTTCACAATATACATAACATATAGCTCAATAACCATGCCAACCATTTATATTAACAACATCAGGGATCAAGTGCATCTATCACAAGTTTCACCCAAAAAAAAACACTCACATGTTTATAAATGATAATGAGGTGCAATGCAATGTCAAATAGAATGATGGATGTCTGTCCTAGTGATACAAACCCGCTGTAACACAGCCCGGGACCAATAGGGGACTCCTAGTCCATGCATCCGTCGCGGTGCGCGACCTGACCCATCGAATCATAGTATCCTCTTGAATTCTCATACTTTTTCACTAGTCGTAACCATTTCCCATCAACTTTACATTTCGTTTTCACTAGTCGAAACCATTTCCCTTCGGCTTTACATTTCTTTTCTTGGAACACCAGCAATCACATTGTAAATGCACAATAATCATGTTCATGGAAATAAAATGCGCAAGATGCCCATACGAATTCATATATCTCAAAATCAAGAATGGGTAGATCAATACCATACATGTTGCAATATCCTCAATCTCAATACTATCACAACCTTAACCACATTTACATCCTAAGTAAGTATCACTTCACATAAATAACAAATAATCACTAATTCACAGATAATAAATCTCCATCATTAATGCACAAGTCAAATATCACCACAAGATAATTACCCAACTCAAAATATTCCAATCAAAGCCTACATAAATCATTCTCAACACCCCACGCAAGAAGCACAAGATTCTATATACTTAACAAAGGTTAACAAATTCACTTGCCTTAGCCAAAGACAATCAGTCAAGCACGTGAGCCTTCCCCTTTCGATTGGAATCCGTAGCACCACGATCTAGTCAAACAAGTTATCACCATATGATTTCAAAACTAACAACACCTAATCTACTATATGTCTCTCTTAGACCCAAAAATTCATCTGAATTTTTATAATCAAGTCTAGGGTTAAATTTTAATTCCTCCAAACAATATCTTTCTAATGGTCATTCATATAATACAACCCACCTAGATAATTACAAACATTTATATTTGTATATTTCTAGGTTCAACCGAAGGCGTATAATATAGTGATAAATTCGACTAAACAGGGACCAAAATCAGTGTACAGCAACAGGAGGACAAAGGAAAACATCAAATAGAAACTTCATGAATAATTAATCCAATATAGTAAGTGCTAATTCACTTTCTTCTTTTCTTTCCCCAATTAATCAAATTCTAAAAGTACACTAATTGAATTTGAAATATGTGATCAGGTGGTTTAGAATTTTTAACTAAATTAATATTTACTCCACTAATCAATTAGTTATCTAGATTTACCCATAAACTAAATAGCCGTAGTTATTGAATAGTCCAAAATACCCCCTTAAAATATATCAAGATAAATCTTGTAGAAAATCAAGAGGTCTGATTCTCAAAATGACCTAACAGGTCACACAATAGAAGAATTGATAAAGTACTGGTCAATGATACATGGTTAATCAAAATGCCACCAAACCAAGTAAGAATACTGAAGCCTATGTTTTTAGATCACTCACCTTTATGCATTGATGTAACTGAGTAGAAAGACAATTATATAAGACCATTCAAGTTCTAAAGCTACCTAGCATAGCACCAGGAATTTTGAAAAAAGAGTAAAAAAGGGCTGGCAAGTTCAAGGGAGGGGAATGGAAGGGTTTTGGCCGAATCTAAAGAAGATAAAGCATGAAATACAACTGTTGAACCAGAAAGATTTGAAAGGGGTACAGAAAGAGTAACTAGGTTTATAAGAGAACTGGAAGAGAACCAAAAACAAATGAAGATAGCACTAGTACCACAGACACTCACACATGCAGAAAAAGGCATAAAGAAGAAGCTGAATAAATGGAGTATGATAGAAGAATCTATATACAAGCAAAAATCTAGGGTTCAATGTCTTAAGCTAGGCGACTCAAATAATAAGTATCTTTTTTACACAAATGAAAGGAAGGAAAGCACAAAATCAGATCACCATGTTGATAAGGTATGATAGTACAACTATCATGAAGCAAAAAACAATCACAAGAGAGGCAGTAGATTTTTATACCAATCTATAGGGTAAAACACAACAATACATGCTAGCAATCAACTAGAAAGTTTTAAAAGCTGGATCAATTCTCCAAAGGGCACAACAACTAGCACTAATTAGAGAGTTCACTAGAGAAGATGTGTTGAAAGCTTTGAAGAGTATTGATAACAACAAAGCTTCAGGAGGAGATGGTTTCAATGCACATTTCTACAAGAAGTCATGGCCAATCCTAGGGGAAGAGGTAACATATGTTGTACTAAGATTTTTTAAAATAAATGACATATATGGACCAGTTAATAGAACCTTAGTATCCTTGATTCCTAAAGTTAAGCAACTCAGTTCCATAAAAGAGTATAAACCTATCTCTTGTTAAAATAACCTCAAAGATGCTAACTAGTAGACTTAAAGAAGTGCTAGATAATCTGAAGACCAAGCCTAGCTGCTTTTCTACCTAATAGAATGTTGGGGGATAACGTAATTCTTAGCCATGAACTTGTTAAAGGATATGATAGGAAAGGCATATCACCTAGGTAAATAATGAAAATTGACATGAAAAAAACATGATTCTGTGGAATGACAATTTCTAGAGGATGCATTAAGCGGTTTGCAGATACCTAAAAGATTTGTTAAATAGATCATGACTTGTGTGAGGACAGTGACCTACTCAATCAACATAAATGATGTTACAAGTCCAGGTTTCAAAGAAAACAGATGCGGTGAGGCAAGGGGATCTAATATCTTCTTATCTATTTACTCTAGCCATGGAATACCTAATCAGATTGTTGAAAAGGCTGAAAGACAAAAAAGGATTCAAATTCCATCACAGATTTCAGTAAATGAATATAGTCCAATTAAGCTTTGCAGATGACCTTTTATTATTTAGTAGAGGGGATTTGAAATCAGTGCAAATGTGTTTGATAGTTTCCAGGAGTTCTCAAAAGTGTCAGGTCTAATAGCCAACAAGAACAAAGCAACATTTATTTTGAAGGAGTAGCTGAGGTCCAACAAGAAGAGATACTGAGATATACAGGTTTTAAGGAGGGTGAGTTGCCATTGAGGTTTCTGGGAGTGCCTCTGAGTAAAAAGAAACTCACTATCAGTCAATGCCAACCAATGTTAGATAGAATAATGCAAAATATATAGAATTGGAGTCTGAAGTTCTTATCATATGCAGGCAGGCTGCAGTTGATCTAAAGTGTGCTACTATCAATTCAAAGATTCTAGTCACAGATCTTTCTCATGCTTAAGAAAATATTACATCACGTTAGAACGACTTTGTAAAAGATCATTGTGGAATAATGAAGTTCAAAATAGAGGTAAAGCACTAGTGGCATGGGACACATTATGCCAGCCTAAGGCAGCAGGTAGGCTAAATATAGTGAACATTAAGCTCTAGAACAAAACATTAATCCTTAAATTGTTGTGGAGCTTGGCGAAAAAGAAGAAAAAGTTGTAGGTCATCAGAGTGTATACATACTACATAATGGATAATAAAGTTTGGGACACACAAAGCTAATCAGGCTTCATGGGTCATCAAGAGAATATTATAAGGAGGAAAGTGACTTGAAGAATCAGGGTTGAATATAGAGGAAACAATGGAAGCAGATAGGTACAACATTAAAAATATTTACAACAAGCTCAGAGGGTAGTATAGGAAGGTACCTTGGAGAAGTGTGATATGTATATAATCAAGGACAACCTAAGTGGACTTTCATTCTATTTCAAGCAATACATGAGAAGCAATTTACAAAGGATAGACTGGGAAAATGAGGGCTAATCACAGACACAGCCTGTCCATTGTGTAACAATGCACCAGAGAACCACCAACAGCTCTTTTTTGAATGCACAGAAGCAAGCAAGATATGGCAAAAGGTCCTTGGGTGGATGAACATCAAAAGAGGGAGCATAGGATGACTCTAAGAGGTTAACTAGGCAGTAAAACATGCATTAGGGAAGTCAGCACAAGCAGAAATATATAGAATGACAATAGCAATTGGAGTATACTTGATATGGCAGGAGAGGAACAACAAAATTGTCAAGAAAACCAAACGCAACATAAAGACAATCACTAGACAATATATATCAAGAGATCCATGGTAGAGGTGGCACCTATCCTAAACTGGCTAGCTATTTAAAAAATCACAACTATTGCCCTTAGATTAGTTTAGGTAGTAAATTTGTAAAATTGAAATATGACCTCTGAGGGTAGAACTGTCCACACCCAGAGTTTCAAGGATGTATGTAATGCTTTATCTGGTAACGAAAAAAATAGTTACCAAAAAAACAATTTTATCAGTCAATCTAGAACTCTCCCTATTCGGTCTTGTTCAATATATACAAAATACACTAATACAAAAGGTCAGAACTATACCATTTTCAGATCAAGATAAATTATATTTAATCTTGTGCTACAATCATACCAATGATTTGTTTAATTTCTATCTTAGAATGTGAACAAATAATTTTATACTTATAATAAACAATGATATAATCACCTCTGCATAAGTTAAAATTATATACACTTAATCATCTATTATATATAAGTAAATAGACATATAAATGAATATATAATTTATTAATTATTTTTATTAAAATTGAATAAATAATTTTTTATAAATACTATATCTGGACATATGATCAATAATATAAAACTTATGATTAATAACTTACATCCTAACAATGTGCTCTCTATTTTTTGAAAAACATTTTTACTTATGCAAATTAATATAATTATGAGGTTAAAACTTGAGAGGGGATGGCATGACTCGGAGCGAGCCATGAGTGACACCCACATTAACCCTCCAGTGAAAGAATCAATAATAACCCAACTAACTAATATAGAACAAATAAGGCATTTTAAGTTATGAAGCACGTTTAAATAAGGGAAAAAGAGTTGAGTTCCATAAACTCAAATAGAAAACTTAATAGAATAAAATACTCCTTAGAAACTAAAATTATTATACCAAGACATCTGTCAATAGTCTAGAGTAAGGAGATGCAACCCCACGAAATCATAAATAAGCAACTAAATGTCAGAGGTGAACAAATAAATTAAGAAGTAAAGAAGAATTCATTGTAGCTTAAACAAGCTAGCTCGCCTTTGAATTTGATAGATCATCACCTACCTCGAAAACTCTAAATAGTTGGAGCTTTTCCTTTTTCAAAGCCTTGACTTGTTTTTAGTCTATAAGTAATCAAGAAGCACAATAATGTACAAATAATAGCATAAATTATTGGATTATATCAAAATCTGAACCTAGACTACTTTCCATGGTCATTAATTCCAAAACCTAGGGCTTTTTTTCGTCATTACTTGCAAGCCAAAATCTCCCTCTATGAGAATTCTCCTAGATTCTAAGGTCTAAGAATCAATTAACAAGTTAGAGGAACGACAAACTTACCTTAATCGATGAAACATGTATTTAAAAAAATAAGTCCTAAGTCGTTGTTGGTCTTTCAAGAACGAAATGAGAGAAATAAAGTAAATTTGGGGACTTGTCAAACTTAAAACCTACGACTGTCCTGCCATGAAACCCACTTACATCGCCATGGCGACACCGTCATAGCAGGATCCTTCCCCCATTGTGGATTGCATGAAAACAGAATCTTGTAAGTCGCGTTTCAAGTCTCTATTTTACAACATACCCTCAAACCACGACGTTCAGAAATACACCTTTTGCATCAAGATCAATTTAAGGAGTTTTACAAGTCCAAATTCAATTTTGTAAAGTTATACAAGCTCTTTATTGTCTTGCCTATCAAGTCGAAAGATCAAGCTGATAAATCAACCACTAATCCCACACCAGATTTTTCTAGACCTCATATGACTCATATTTTGTCCAAGTTTGACCGTGGCTTAAAATTTTCAAGTTATTACTCGAAAGTTCCCACTATTGACCTTCCCATAATGACAGGGTTCGATCGTTATAGGGCAGGTGATGGTTAATATTTTAAGGTAAAAATCTAAATCAAGTTATTTATAAAAATTCATGGATTATTATCGTTAATGTTCCTATCCTTGCAGGCTGGCACATTTAGAAAAGACATTCAGCCTCATTTTAGAGACTAGAAGATGCAAGCATGGGCCTTACATAAAAAAATGAATTAGAATAAAGATAATTATAATTCAACTGATTTAAATAGGACGTGCTATTTCTTAAATTATTGTTCAATTGATTCAAATAGGATGTGCTATAATTCTATGATTTCAAGTTCAAGTTAACGGGTAGAGCGCTTACTTAACTAATAAGTTATCAATTTTTTATCCATAAAATGAGTGTTTCAAATTTTATGCATTGCATTTCCTCTTATTCCTTATTTGTTTTCAAAATGTAATAAAATATCTTTTAAAAATATGAACTTATTATAACTTAATATCCTTAATCATCCTTCGGGACAGAGGTCTTAAGTTTAAATCCTTAACAGGAAAAATAAAAAATTTGTCTTCTGGGTCAAGTTTGCCTAGTGTGAGTTCTAAAAGGATAACAACTACGGTTGCGTTTTTGGTCATAAAAAAAGAAAAACCTTAATATGTTTAACTAATTGTAATATTTTTAAAATATTGTTATGCATCACAAATAGATATACAATATATATTTGCATTATTATGGTCTTTTGGAAAGTCACTTGGTAATTTAAATTGGTGTCATTTAATTACATAATCTCTTACGATAACTTATTTGTTTGCCACTGTTGTAACTACAAGCATATGTTTAGTTACAAAAGTGTAGTCATAAGGTTATGTTAAATTTTAAAAATAAAGGTTAATTAGCTAAAAGTAAAATTTTATATTAGACAAGTAAGAGACTTTATAAATGATTTTAAATTACATATTTAAGATATATATTGTCTTTTGAAAATATGTTAATTAATAAATATATATTCTAATCTAATATTATAAAAAATAATTAATTTATAATAAAAATTAATATATTAATTAAATTAATCATGAAAATTGAAAATACAAAATTTCTGCAAACATCATGGAATGTATGTTAGACAAAAAGATTTATATTAATATAACATCATAAAATTATTAAAACATTAGGCAAAACTATAATCTATCTAGTCTAACTAAAAAACAGTTTATAATGTAAAATATCTAGTCAATCCTCAAACACATAAAATTGAAAATATAACATAAGTTCTAAATTTAAAATAAAAAGATTAAGATAATATTTTTATATCAAATTTCAACATAATGCACATGAATATGATTTAAAAGAAAATAAAAGAGAAAAGACATAACCCCCCACCCCCCACCCCACCCTCCCAAAAAAACTCGACAGCACAACTTACTTTAGCACTTAAACTACACGAGCGTCCATTTACCCCTCACTCCCCGCCCCCCTCCCAACATCTTTAAAGTATTTTATCTCAACCATATCTACACCAGCCCAACATGCGTATTGAGCAAACATTACTGGGCGTGTCAATCCTTTATTTTACCCATTAAATCAACCCATTACCATTAACTAACCCATCTAATGATTATCTTCCCCTCCCCTCTTTATTATACAAGAACCCTAATTTTTTTTCTTCCTTTCCTCACCTCAATTTCCTAAAATTCCACACAATGTCTAATGTTTTAGTTGATTCATAGCTCTTTCAACCCAAAATTTGTATCTCTAAAATAATAATTATATTATATTTGTCCAATTCAAAATCGCATTTCTTCACCCTTTTTTTCACTATCGGATTTTATAATAGAGAAATTGGAGCACACAATGTGACAACTAACTTGACCAAGCTTTGTATGGAAGATGATGATCATCTTACGAGCGAAATAGTTCGTTGTAATTGAAACGCCCCAAAAATGCCCGAAAATGTGCCCCGAAAATGCCCATAGTCGTAATTTTCATATATCACAAAATTCATGCGTGATATCAAAAATCCGACTTCATATTCGTGATCAGGGAGAAAAATTGAGTGGAAAATGGGTATAACACCAATTTTAGAGAACCCGTAGCAAAAATTTAATTTTCTAAATTTGCGGATTCCAGAGACGATTTGTGCCTTAGCCGCGACGTACCAGGGGTGCAGAGCAGTGTTATTTTGTGCTGCAATTTCTATTTCGGCCCAAGGGCCTTGGGGTCATATCTCCATGCCCAGTTTTAGTTAAAAAAAACACCTATACTTAGCTATTTTTCAACTCTATAGCACTCAAGACCCTCTGAAAAATCCTCCCTTACACTTAGCCAAATATTTTATCTAAATCAAGTGACTTAAGCTTGATTCCGGATCTCAAGAACTCTATGCAAGCTTCAAATCTCCTTCAAGTCTACATCAAGAAAATCGAAGTTTGAGGTATGTGGGTTTCAACCATTAGGTTCTTCCACCCATGGTGCTCAACCTTCCCTTTTATGTAAATTGCATGTTTTCAAGTTGTATTACTTATAGATATTACTTATTATGGATTATGACTATAAACTATATTGAAGTTTTATGAAATGTTGATTGGTTATGCACGTCATGAGCTATGAATCTATGGCCTATTATGAGATTTGATGATGGATTTCAAGGTATCTCACATAAGGGTTTTATGATGTGTTGGTGGGTTGATTTATATTGATTTTTCTCATATTATTTCACTCTTGAAATGTATAATTTTGAACTAGCATTACACACTCGCCAAGTGTTTGATAAAATGTCAAGACAAGAATTCTCAAGTTATTTACATATTTTACAAGTCAAGTGACTTTATGACGATATGGACTTTCAAATATATTATGAATTCATGAAATTATGTATGATTATGCAAGTATGAAGTTAAGTCCTTTTTCAAGGATTTTACCTCTTGTGAGCCATTGATGTTAATGCAAGGGTAATGTTTGATAATAATCTATGCTTATGTTTTGAAGTTAGGCTCACAATTAGAGGTCAAAGATGTTTAAGAGCTACTCATATAATATTTCTATGTTCCTATAAGTTATTCCAGTTATGATTATGTCAAGTATTCCATGGTGTTAAACTTAGCACTGATGGATTGGATGTCGGCGTGAACTATCTTCAAGGGTCCATACTCCTTTCCTCAAACAATATGTCGACATAAGATTATGTTATACCCTTACAATACTAGTGGATCCATTTATTGCACTTCTTAATGAAATCCTTTCTAAAATTGGGCCATGTTCCCGTAAGGAAGGTTACTTCATACGAAATTGTGTCATGTTCCTGTAAGTTTGAAGTATGGTTTGCCTTGGCAAGTAGACCACCTATTTACCGATGAGGGGTAATCATCAGGATTTCAAGTCATAGTTTTCTTGGTCTTATTCTATGTCGGTTGAGGTCTTTTCCCACACATATGTATTATGATCTATAGAAGTTGAATGATTTACAAAGATATTTTACTACAAGCATTGATCATACATGCCATATTGAGATTTCACTTATCTATTGTCTAATACTATGCATTTTGTTTATATTGGCTATGTCTTGTTGCATTGCATCCTACATACTTAGTACGTTCAAATGTACTAAGGCATACTCTATGCCAACATGATGTTACCATGTAGGAACCGGAGTACCTCTTGATCATCCTCCACGTGGCTAGTCTTGGCATTTTGGGAGATAAGCTTTGGTGAGTCCTCAAGTTCGGGGACACTAGCTATACTATTCTTGTCATATGTTTTTTCTTTTTATTAAACTCCTAATACCATGAAGGTGAGCTCGAAAAGTGTCTTGGCACTGCTCCAATCTATGTTTAGAGGTGTTGTTGGAACAAATGATGTACTTATACTTTGAGCTTTGACTCTTCTATGTTTTATGCTATCAAAGACTTTCCTTAGTCCCACTTTCACTTTTTATATTATCTCTTGTGGTTGTTTACTTGCTTCCGCGACCAAGAATGTGTGATTGATATGCCAAGAGGCTTGTTTGGGTTCCTTTGGGTTTTCATTTGTCATGTCACATCTAGGCTCTAGGGTCGATTAGAGTATTAATGATGGTTGTGAAGTGAACTACAACTATGAGTAAGAGGCTATGAGGTATTTTAGGAAATGTTTCCTTTTTTCATGGTCTATGTCGTGCTATAGAAGATAAGATAAGTTTTTTTCCCTAATGAATGTTCTTTGCTATTCTAAATCATGCCAATTCCAAAGGGAAGAAGAGCTCGTACACTCGTGAAGCAACTGGCTGCTCCTGCTCCTCCAGCTCCTCAAGACGGGGGAGTGGCTCATGAAGAGTTCCGAGATGTTATTACCATGTTGGCTCATTCTATGGCCAACCAAATCAACCAAGGAACACAAGCCCCTCATGCTCCTACTCCAGTCTCAAGGGTAAGGGATTTTACTAGAATGAACTCACTAGAGTTCCATGGGTATAAAGTTGATGAGGATCCTCAAGATTTCATTGGTGATGTATATAAAGTATTGTCTTTTATGGGGTTTAATTCGGAGGAGAAGGCAGAGTTGGCGGCCTACCAACTCAAAGGTGTGGCTCAAATTTGGTTCACCAAATGGGAGATGGAGAAGGGGAATAACAAGTCATCCTTTGAGAAGAGTTCAAAGCAATATTTCTCAATCGGTTCTTTCCTATAAAGATAAGGGAGGATAAAATGATGGAGTTCATGAACCTTAAGTAAGGTTCCATGAGTGCGAGGGAGTATGCCCTCAAGTTCCACCAACTCTCCAAGTATGCTCAACAATTGGTTGTTGAGCGAAGATCTAGGATGAACAAATGTGTGTTGGGTGTGTCTGACTTGGTTAATGAAGAGTGTCATACCACCATGCTAGTAGGTGATATGGATTTGCCCCACCTCATGACTTATGTCGAACAACTTGAGGGGGAAAAGCTTAGAAAGAGAAGGGTTGGTGAGTCCAAGAGGGCTCGTAAGCTTCCAAGGGTGGCCGATTTTCTCAAGGCCACAAGTCCCAAGGGCAAGAGTCATCCAATGCTTCCAACAAGGAGTTTTCCTATGATACAATGACAAATCAAAGATTCCAAGGAGGTAATGAAGGGGTGACAAATCTTAGATGTTGGAAGTGTGGGAAAGGCCATGGCGGCCCATGTTTGAAGAACTTTATGCTTGCTTTAGTTCTGGTGAATTTTGTCACAAAGTTAGTGGTTGTCCTCATGCTCAACCCAAAGGTAGAGATGGTGGTCCTCAAGTTCAAGGTGCTAATGCGGTCCAAAGAGGAAGGAAAGGCCATCAAGGGGGTACGCCAAGGCAAAATAGATTTCATGCTCTTCAAGGGAGGCAATTGGTGGATGAGGTGCCAGATGCTATCACCAGTATGTTGAAAGTTTTTACTTTTGTTGTGTATGTTTTGATTAACCCGGGTGCCACTCTTTCTTTTATTACTCCTTTTGTTTCGAAAAAGCTTCATGTTAGCCCCAAATTATTGTGTGAACCCTATGAAGTGTCTACCCCCGTTGTTGCATCCATTGTTTCTAGGAGAGTCTATAGAAATTTTCCCATGCTCATTTTGCATGAAGTCTTGTCTTGTGATTTTGTTGAGCTTGGCATGGTGGAATTTGAAATTGTCCTTAAGATGGATTGGTTACATGCATATTATGCCTCTCTTGATTGTTGAACCTGTAGGGTCAATTTCAATTCCCTAATAAGCCCGTCCTTGAGTCCGAGAGATATAATGTGGTGGTCAAGGGTAGATTTATTTCTTGTCTTAAAGCCCAAAAGTTGATTTTTAAGGGGTGTGTCTATCATCTTACGAGGGTTAGGGATATTGATTTCGAAGTTCCTTCCTATTAAGTCAAATCCCGTGGTCAATGAGATCTTTATGTCCTTTTCAATATTTTGAATTTGGGGTAATGTCTTTTGGCTTGGCTAATACACCGACTATGTTTATGGATCTTATGAATAGGGTCTTTAAACCCTACCTTGACTTGTTTGGATGGTTTTTATTAATGGTATCTCGATCTATTCCCAGAGTCAAGGGAGAGCATGTGAATCTCTTGAGGGTGGTGTTACAACTCTTGAGGGATGAGAGGTTGATTGCTAAATATGAAAAGTGAGGTCGTGGGGTAACAAGGGGTGATTAGAGGAGTACACTGGTTGGCTAGGTTGGGAATATATGAGGTTAGATGAAGTTGAGAATGATAATGTAATGGTTTTAATGGTTCCAAATCTTTCTTGGTTGAAAAGGTCAAGTTAAAGCATTGATTCTACCTTACTAGAGTCGTATGTTTAGGTGGAAGATGGTGAAGTGGAGGTTTTCTCCCAAGGGGGAGATTGTGTCCTTAGGTACTAAGGTAGGTTAGATGTGCTTGTGTTGTTGATTGAGTTCACTTGAAAGTCCCACCCATGAAGGGTGTGACCCGATTTAGCAAGAAAGGGAAATTGAGCTTAAGGTTTGTGGGTCATTATGGAGTGTTAATGAGAATTGGTAAAGTTGCTTATGAATTGGAATTGCCTATAGAAATAGATATGATTCATCCGGTCTTTCATGTATCTATGTTGAGGAGATGTGTTAGTGGCGCAAGTGCTATAGGACTCTTTGAGGTTGTGGGTGTTGTGGAGGATGAGTTGACTTATGAGAAGATTCCAGTGGAGATATTGATTAGATATGTAGAAATGTTGATTAATAAGGATGTAGTGTTCATCAAGTCCTTTCGAAGAATCATCAAGTCGAAAGTGTCACTTAGGAAGCCAAAGCGGACATGAAGAAGCGATATCCATACCTCTTTCATTCTATTCAAGCTTAAGATAACAAACCTAAGCCCTTTCTGTGATTTTAAGTCTTAAGTTTCAGCCCTTATGTCATTTCCATACATTCATGTTTATGTTGATAAGTTTATGGTGATTTTTGTGTTCATGTTGAAATTTTTGAAATGATGTTTAAATGCATTTATTGCATTCATGTTGGGCTAAAATCTTCATGATTACTTCTCTTATGTATTCTTCTTTGACATTCGAGGATGAATGTTTCCAAGGGGGAGATATTGAAACTCCTTAAAAATGCCCGAAAATAGGCCTAAAAAATTTTCATAATCTTAATTTCCATATATCTCAAAATCCGTGCATGATATCAAAAGTCCGACTTCATATTCGTGATTAAGGGGAAAAATTGAGTGGGACATGGGTATAATACCAATTTTAGAGCACCCGTAGAAAACATTTAATTTTCCAAATTTGCGGATTCCAGAGACGAACTGCGCCCTGGCCGTGATGCGCCAGAGGGTGCGGACCAGTGTTATTTTGTGCTGCAATTTTTGTTTTAGCCTAAGGGCCTTGGGTTCATATCCCTATCCACAAATTTTACACCTATACTTAGCTATTTTTTCAACTTTATATCACTCAAGACCCTCTCAAAATCCCTCTCTAACACTTAGCCAAATATTTCATCCAAATTCAAGTGACTCAAGCTTAATTTCAGATCTCAAATACTCTATTCAAGCTTCAAGTCTCCTTCAAGTCTACATCAAGAAAATTCAAGTTTGAGGCATGGGGGTTTCAATCATTAGGTTCTTCCACCCATGGTGTTCAACCTTCCTTTTTATGTAAATTGCATGTCTTCAAGTTGCATTACATATGGGTATTAATTATTATGGATTATGACTATCAACTATATTGGGTTTTTATGAAATGTTGATTGATTATGTACGCTTTTGAGCTATATATGTCCTATTATGAGATCTGATGACGGATTTCAAGGTATCTCATATGAGGGCTTTACTATTTATTGGTGGGTTGATTTACATTGAGTTTTCTCACATTATTTCACTCTTGAATTGAATAATTTTGCACTAGCATCACACATCCACCAAGTGTTTCATAAAAGGTCAAGACAAGAATTCTCAAGTTATTTACATGTTTTACAAGTCAAGTGACTTTATGACGAATATGGGCTTTCAAATATGTTATGAATTCATGAAATTATCTGTGATTGTGAAAGTATGAAGTTAAACCCCTTTTTCAAGGATTTTACCTCTTGTGAGCCATTGATGTTAATGCAAGGGTAATGTTTGATGATGATCTATGCTTATATTTTGAAGTTAGGCTTACCATTAAAGGTCAAAAATGTTTAAGCGCTACTCATGTAATGCTTCTATTTTCGTATAAGTTATTAAATTTATGATTATTTCAAGTATTCTGTGGGATCAGACTTAGCACCAATGGATTGGATGTCAGCGTGGACTATCTTCAAAGGTCCATACTCTTTTCCTCAAACAATGTGCTAGCATAAGATTATGTTATACCCTTATAATACTAGTGGATCCATTTAGTGCACCTCTTAATGAAATCCTTTCCGAAATTGGGTCATATTCCCGTAAAGAAGGTTACTTCATACGAAATTGGGGTAAGTTTGAAGTATGGTTTGCCTTGGCAACTAGACCACCTCTTTACCAATGAGGGGGAATCATCGGGATTCCAAGTCATAGCTTGTTTGGTCTTGTTCTTTATCGATTGAGGTCTCTTCGCACATATATGTATTATGATCTATACAAGTTGAATGATTTACAAGAACGTTTCTATTTCAAGAATTGATCATGCATGTTATATTGAGATTTCACTTATCTATTGCCTATTACTATACATTTTGTTTATATTGTCTATGTCTTGTTGCATTGCATCGTACATACTTAGTATATTCAAACATACTAACACATATTGTATGCCTATATGATTTTACCGTATAGGAACTAGAGCACCTCTTGATCATCCTCCGCGTGGCTAGTCTTGGTGTTTTGGGAGATAAGCTTTGGTGAGTCCTCAAGTTCAGGGACATAAGCAATACTACTCTTTTCATATGTTTTCTCTTTATGTTGAACTCTTAATACTATGAGGGTGTGCCCGGAAAGTTTTTTGGCCCGCTCCAATCTATGTTCAGAGATGTTGTTGAAACTAATGATGTACTTATGCTTTGAGCTTTGACTCTTCGATGTTTTATGCTATTAAAAACTTCCTTTGGTCCCACTTTTCCTTTTTATATTATCTCTTGTGGTTGTTTACATGACCAAGTATGTGTTATTGATGTGATAAGAGGCTTGTTTGGGTTCCTTCGGGTTCCCATTTGCTGTGTCATGTCTAGGCCATAGGCTTGGATCGTGACAATAATCATGGATATGTGGTGCTTTTGAAACCATCTTGGACTTCAAATAACCCCGGAGGAAGATACTGGTCATGTCTTTATTATGGAGTAATTCCATTTTGATTTATTTAGTAAATCTAGAATTTTGAATGAAAACTAATTGCTTCATTATTTTCAGCAATGAAGGGTCCTAGATCTTTCTAGTCTTGGTGTAGGAAGGATAAAGAAGATATTGATCTGAGGTCTAAATTTATTATTTCGAAGCTAATAGAGAAATTGGCTTTGCTTGAGAATTTAGTGAAATCCTCACAAATATCATCCATTGAATTTGAAAAATTGATTGAGGCTTCTAAGGAAGTTGACAAGCCTTTTGATTTCAATCCAGAAGATAATTGTCCAGATAGGAAATTGAGGAAGTTGAAAGAAGAGGTTGAGAAGTTGAAAAAAAGCGAGAAGAAGTGGAGAGGCTCTAGGGATAATGTACTCTTATTTGTTGTGGTTTTTTGTTATGTTGTAGCTACATGTATAAGCTATTCGTTCGGGGTAATATATATGAATAAAGGTTCAATGAAGTTATTATAGGTTGTTGATGTTGTTAGATTAAGTTGGTATAGCATCCTTAGTATTGCAATCAATTAGGTGTAGTCACTTTTATAATGAACTTTGACTTGATCTATTAATGTAATGTAATTTGTTTGTTAGTTTGTGGAATGTCTTGTTTTGTTTCATCAGATATAGGTTGTGTTGCTTTAATATGTCTTACCACCCCCTAACCCTACATAATATAAAGGCTAGAAATTAGAAGGGTAACTGCATAATATCTACTATAAAAAGTTGTTACAACTACATAATTGTTTCAAAAATACAACAGAAAATAGTCATAATTGCATAATTACATAACTTTTTCAAAAATACAGTCACAAGAGCTTGTTTGTTTTGTCACGATCGCATACTACTACAAAATAGAGAAATCAGTCTTCTTCATTTACTGGAAAGCTGATAAGCTTGATTGACTTTAATGATTCATTTTTGCAGCATTGGACCTTGTCTTCATTCTTTTGTGTTCTTTAATTTATTGAAGTCCTTGTTGGGTTACAACAACAATTCCTTTCCATTTCACACCTAATCATGGTTTCTGATGCCTAAGATGTCCAGTTACTATATTCTCACTTTTAAAAATATTCTTCGCTCATACAAGAATTATGCAGTTTCATCACTTCTAGAGGAATTACACAATACATACACTCACATAAGAGGAATGGAATGCATGATCATACATGTAGGCTTTCCTTTATTTTCAATTGGTCAAGGATCCCAAAGGGTCTAACGTAGGGTCAGAAATGACTTGCTAAAGGCTTGTAATGTTGTCTTAAGGATGGGTAGGAAATGTCCTGGACAAAAGTGACTCGTCCCTCCATGATACGCCTTACCATCGCCTTATTTCATTTGTCACCACAAACCCACATTATTCAACCATTCTTTTCCCTCTTTTTCTTCATTCCACTTTCTCATTCTCTCGATGCCCACAATTCGAGCTCTCTTTATGCAACGAAGCATTTCTTTTAAGACCTTCAACTCATTTTTAATACATATATATCAAATCTTTCGCTCTTTGCTTTTCTCACTTCCAGAAGCACTTACCCTTTCTTAAAAATTAACCCTTCACCATGTAGGTTACCACACGAACTTAGGCCTTTGGCCCCAATTTCAACAAATCACATAGGTTAAGGCTCAAGAGGGGACACTAAGGGTATCATTCAGTCATCCCACTTTGGACAATCTCTTTGATAGTGACCCGCCTTGCCACACTTATAGCATGCATCAATCCCCTCACGGAATCTCCCCAAGTGCAGTATACCATACTTACCACATGTTGGCTTACCCAATGAACCTTGAGCCACACTTTCTTGGGACTAAGATGCATGGGCTCCAACATTCTAGGACCTATGATCATTTTTGACTCTAGGTGCTGGAGAACTAGCAGATGATGGTGCAGGAAATCGATTCACATTCCCTTTCTTTCCAACATCGTGGCCGGATGTTTTTGCTTTCTTACTTTCGAATTCCACCTTACCCTGCTGCCTATCCTCATTATCCTATTGCACAAAAGTCATCAATCTTCCTAAATCCATGTCGCTCATGAGCATAGCTCCCCTCTCATCTCTCTTTGGCCCTCTATTCAACCCATCAACGTACATCCCCATCCTCCCCCTCAAATCAGTAACCATATCCAAAGCATAGCGAGATAATTATGTGAACTTCAGCCAGTACTCCTGTACAATCATAGAGTCCTATTTCAAGTTCAAGAACTCTCTTACCTTCGCCTCTCTTCTTTCCCTTGGGAAGATACACCCAAAGAAAGCTTCATCAAACAAATCCCAAGTCATCACGGGGGTATTCTCCCCTCTACCCTTCTTCCACTGGTCATACCACAGTCTAGCTACCCCCTTTAGTTGATAGTGGCCAGTTTCACTCTATCAGCATCAGTCACATGCATCACTTGGAACACTTTCTGAAGCTACTCCACATAGTTCTCAGGATCCCCAGTGGATGCAGACCCTGTGAACTTAGGCGGATTCATCATCAAGAATTCCTAAACTCTAGAAGTGTCATGGGCATCCTGTCGGGCCACTCTTTGTCTCCCAGCATCTGCTGTGATAGCCTGGGCTAGAGTTTTGATAGTTTGTACACCCTTCATGGGTGAGACCTTCAAATAGACCCAATCACTAACTTTAAATTCAATCCACCCTTTTCTTACATCGGCATAGGACTTTTGACGACTTTGGGTCATTTTCAACCTCTCCCTAATCAACCTTACCTTCTCCGTAGTCTCCATGACCAGATCCGGACCCAACAATGCCATTTTCCCTACCTCAAACCATCCAACTGGGGACCTACAACATCTATCTTAGAGAGCCTCAAAAAGAGTCATACCAATGCTAAAATGATAGCTATTGTTGTAAGCAAACTCAATCAATGGAAGATGATCAGCCAAACTACCCTTAAACTCCAAAATACAAGCTCTAAGCATATCCTCTAGAGTTTGGATAGTTTTTTCGGCTTGTCCATCCATTTGAGGGTGAAAGGTCATGCTAAGCTTTACTTTGGTACCAATACCTCTTTGGAAGGACCTCCAAAAGTGTGAAGTGAATTGAGTACCACGATCCAATATAATAGACAAGGGCACCCCACACAATCTAACCAACTCAAGAATGTACAATCTAGCATAGTCTTTGGCCCTTAAGTAGTCTTAATTGGTAGGAAATGAGTTGACTTTGTCATTTTATCAACCACAACCCAAATAGAATCAAACAACTTTCTAGTCTTAGGCAACCCAACCACAAAATCCATGTTAATCTCCTCCCACTTCCAAGTAGGAATCTCTATATCTTAGGTTAGGCCACCTGACCTTTGATGTTTGGCTTTGACTTGTTGGCAACTATGACAAAAGGACATAAATTTGACAATGTCTTTCTTCATACCTCCCTAACAAAACACATCCTCAAATCTTTATACATCTTGGTAGAACCAGGGTGAATAGAATATGAAGAATTATGAGCCTCAATCTACGAGTCGTAATTGGCCCTCGTAAACTTTCTTCTGTAGCTTCTCTCAGTCTTTTCTCAACATCCTCTGTGCATTCACTCTTGATTAAGAGGAAGGAAATAGGAGGGTGTTACACAATTATCCATACACTTCACTTATGAACATGAACAAAGGAGAGTAACATGCACATGACACCTTTTTGCCCCTCAACGAAGCTTACACAAACAACTTACACAATTTTGAGGCCTCAAGACATGTCTAAAGAATATCAAGACAACGCTATGTTTGCAAGCTCATGCTCAAAATAATTTCACTTATGAGCTTGATCTATTACACTCTGACATATACCTCAGCCAGAACCAAGGAAGTTGTAGCCTCCTAAAGATACCATGTCAATCCCTTGGAAAATTTTCGAATTCTCTCAAACTTCGTATGGATACTGAATAAGGCATATCTGTACAATGTATGAAATCTGGCTTCAGAGTCCAAAACTGACATAGAACCCTGCTGATGTCTGTCAAACTCATCTTGGTGGCTGTCCCGAAGGCTATATGATACGAACCTCTCCAAGAATACCTCTGTAAATTTCTCCCATGTCATGACTGGAGATCCAACAGGTCGGCGATCCAAAACTGACGTCCACCAATCCTTAGCTATGTCAATGAACTGGTAATAGGTATAAGCAACTCTATCCATAGAGGAGTTCATAGGCATTCTAGGCTAGTTTCATAAATAAAATAGTGTTAGATGTTGTATGATAAGTTTAAAAGAATTGAAACACTTAAAAGAACTTACATTGTGAATTGTAAAACCACTTTGTGTATGTAGTATTCCCATTCTAACCATTCTTGGGCTTTTAAATGGTTCCCCTCTTCCCCTTCTAGTGACACGAGGAACTTCAACACCTATGTTAGTCCCTCTCTGTCACTCCCCGGGAGAGTACCCTAAACGTGACCGACACCAAGAGATTATTACTAGTCCCCAAGCGAACCACTTAGCCTCCTCACATTCATCCAATCAATAAACTCTACTAATCAGCGGAAGACATCAGAAAGTAAATGGGCACATCACCATCTAGTCTCAAAAGAATATAATAAGTAAAAAAGGCTAGTAGAAAGAACTAGCTTAACAAGTCTTATATCAACATTTGACTCAAGTCTGTGAAGCCTTTATCACTATCAAGTGGTGCCAATGACAGACCCATGATTACCTCAATAAAAATAAAGGTAATCAAGTCTAACTCTAAAGCAAGATGAAATAAATATAATTAATCATCCGAAGTAGGAGAGGTTCACCAATCAATTAAATGTCCTAGATCCTCAGCAATGCGCCTGTTGATGATCTCCAATCTATGTATCTACATCATAAGATGATGCAGCACAGAGTGGCGTCAGTACACTAAAAGTACATTCTGTAAAACAGCAGAATGAAACAAAAATAGATAGACTAATATGGAACAGTTATCAAATCAAAACAATCACCAAATCAGAATGTTAAATATCTATCAAAAGCAAGAATAAAGAGTACAAAAGTGACCCATCAACCAATGAAGCCTCATCAATCAAATTAGACTCAACTCAATGGAACTCAAATCAACTCTTCTCATCCCATTTTGACTCAGAGTACTCAATGTGGGAACTTTCTGGGGTTTCTCTTATCCAACGACAATCACTTATGAGCCAGTGATTGTACAACAAGTCGTCGTCATTGCCACAACTGTTCCATACTTGCAAGGTAAACAAAGAATGGAAACCATAATGGAAAAGTTCAAAATGGAGACGGCAATGTACTGGTCTTCTATTATTTAATAGACTTTCATCCAAAGGGAACCTTCACATAATGTGATGTGATGGTTCTAATCCTCACCTAGGCTTGGATACGTAGTTTGGCGAGTGCGAGTTGGATTAACTCTTACTCTTTCAATGCTTGATACTACTCCTAAGACATAATGCTCATAAGACAATCCATCCTTATCAAACTATCTCAAAATCAACCTTGTGGAGGCACTCATCATTTCAATCAGTGTCGTAGAGACACTCATCATCTTATCAATGAACATCTCAATCAATAGCTTAGGCTTAGAACAATCATTAGGAAGCAACTAAATAGACAAATCATTAGAGATCATTTGTGGATGCTCACAAGACTATCAAATTCTATCAACTCATCATCATTCTCACATCACAATCGCAATCGACATTCTCAAATCAAGGCTCTAGACTCAATCCCTAGATTCATTCATACATGCTATCAAAAGTTAACATGTAGGGTTTAATATCTCATTAAAAGTATTCAATTCAAGAAAACAAGTTTATGACGATCATCAACATAAGAAAATAAATGTATTTAATATGATTTTCAAGAAAACCCATCGAGAATTATGTATGTAGACTCGTTAGACTTTCCACTCTTCTATGTCCATCTATGGGGCACATGAGAGAATAATCTCATGCTTTTAGTTTAGCCTTACATACCTGGTGTGAAGCTTTAACGATCAATCTTCAAGAGTTCACCCTTGAATTCCCCAATCTCACATTCTTCTCTTTTCTTTCTCAAGCTCTTGTCTCTTCAATGACTTAGAAATGACTTAGAATGGAGTTTAAGACCCTTTTTACTCTCAAAATGACCTATTTTGATTGTTTGGAATGCCACTCAAACTTTAAAGAAAAATTTCAACCTTGGAAAACCCAGTCTACTACGCGAACTAGGCGTGCAATAGTGTATTTTTTTTGAAAATTTTCCGCATGAGTTTTTCCAATCCTATCGAAAAAATTGAAAACAATAAGGCAGTGTCCGCGATAGGGACGCGACACGCCTCTGTCGCGCATAAAACTTTGAGTTTCGAATCAAAAAATTATCTTTTGATCCGGCCACTCTAAAAATCGACTGAAACCATTTTTCCACTCAATTTTTCATGTTGATCATATCTCCTGTCTCAGATTTGCAAACGAAGTGTGGGAAGACACATTATGCGCACATCTCTTATCTACGGGTATTTCAATAATTTCAACGGGCATTATATCATCTCCCTCTTGGGATCATTCATCCTTGAATGATGAGTAAAGGTGGATATCAAGGCACGAATAGACTCAAGACTCATCTTAACATTCACATCTGTTAATCAAACTCTCAATTCTTCCTCAATCATCAATCAACTATATTCAGACTCAAGACTAGACAATCAACTCAAGAATAAATCAATCAATTCAGTTAAGGGTAAGGAAATTACCTTCAATATTGTCATCATTGGGCATGAATAAGTGAGGATATTTTGCTTTCATCTCTTCCTCAACTTTCCATATGGCTTCCTCAACGAATTGATTTCCCAATAGGACTTTGACCGAGGTTATCTCTTTGGTTATCAACTTGCAAACCTGAAGATCAAGAATTTAGACTGGTGTTTCGTCATAGGACAAGTTATACTTCACTCCAATACTCTCAACAGGGATTACCAAGGCAAGATCTCCCAAGCACTTCCTCAACATCAAAACGTGGAACACTGGATGAATAATGTCTAACTCGAAAGGCAACTCTAACTCATAAGCAACCTTCCAAATCCTCTTTACAATCTGATAAGGTCCAATATAGCAAGGACTCAGTTTTCCCTTCTTCCCAATTCTCATGACACCCTTCATAGGTGAAACTTTTAAGTATACATAATCATTTATCTCTAACTCCAAGTCTCTCCTCCTCACATTGATGTAGGATTTCTGGTGACTTTGTGCAATCTTCTCACCTATCTTTAATGACCTTAACCTTCTCCATTGATTGATGGACAAGATTAGTCCCGATCAACTCTGCTTTTTCGACCTCGAACCACCCAATTAGGGATCTATATCTCCTCTCATACAAAGCTTCACAGGGAGATATTTGAATGCTCACATGATAACTATTGTTATATGCTAATTCAATCAATGATAGGTGATCATCCCAATTTCATTTGAAATCAAGAACATGGGCTATCAATATATCCTCTAACGTCTGGATTATACGCTCTGCCTGGCTATCTGTCTTGGATGAAAGGTTGTGCTCAGATTCACCTTGGTACCCAATCCTTTCTGGAATGATCTCCAAAATTGGGAGGTGAATCGAGCTTCTCTATATGAGATGATGGACAAGGGAACTCCATGCAACCTCACAAACTTTCGGACGTACAACTTGGCATACTCCTACGCAATGTTAGTTGCCTTAACTGCTAACAAGTTAGCCGATTTGGTCATCCTATCCATGATTTCTCATATCGAATCATGTTGCTTTTGAGACCTCAGTAGACCAATAATGAAGTCCATATTGATCATCTCCCACTTTTATTCAGGAATCTCAAAATTCTGAGCCAATCCACATGGTCTTTGATGCTCAACTTTCACTTGCTGGCAATTCGGGCACTTTGAAACGAACTCAGCAATATCCCTCTTCATTCCAACCCACCAATAGACTTCTCTCAAATCATAGTGCATTGTGGTAGAGCTAGGATGAATGGAATATTTAGAGCTATGGGCTTCCACCATAATCCTTTCTTAAATACCATCCACATCTAGAATGTACCATCTACTCTGGTATTTCAACACTCTATATCCCCCTTGGAGAAGACCATCACTTTCTGTTTAGGGAAAGCCTCCTTTAATTGAAGTATGACAGGATCTTGGTCTTGTTTTACTTTCACCTCTGCAACTGAGAATGAAGCAGATCGATTCTGCACATTAACTCCTCCCTCATCATTTCCTTAAGTTGGACTCTCAATTAAGCCAATCGATGCATTTTTTTAGCCAACTACCTTTTTTCTTTCCTCGACATGGGTAGTACTACCCATTGATAACCTATTAAGAGCATCAACAATGATGTTAGCTTTACTTAGATGGTAGAGAATGCTCATGTTATAATCCTTGAGCAACTCCAACCATTTCCTCTGTCATAGGTTAAGCTCTTTTTGACTGACGACATGTTGCAAGCTCGTGTGGTCAGTGAATACATCCACATGCACTCCATATAAGCAGCATCACTATATTTTAAATGCAAAAACCACTACTGCCAACTCAAGATCATGGGTCGAATAGTTCCTCTCATGAACCTTAAGTTGTCTGGATGCATAAGCTATCATTTTTCCTCTCTGTATCAGCACGCATCCCAATTCAACTCCTGAAGCATCACAATAGATTATAAAGTCCTCTATCCCCTCGGGCAAGGTGAAAACGAGTTTAGTAATCAGTCTCATCTTCAACTCTTTGAAACTTTTCTCACACTCGGCGAACCACTGAAACTTGACCTTCTTCTAAGTAAATTTAGTCAATGGTGTAGATAGGGAAGAAATCCATAACAAATCAGCGGTAGTAGCCTACCGACCCAAGAAACTCCTTCTATCGGTCAGAGAGGTCGGTCTGGGCCAGTTCTTAACCGCTTCAATCTTTTGAGCATCCACTCGTATTCCATCACTGAAGACAACATGGCCTAGGAAAGCCACTGACTTATGCCAGAATTCATATTTTGAGAATTTCGCATATAACTCATTGTCCTTAAACATTTGGAGGATATCTTTGAGGTGATTTGCATGCTTCTCCTCATCTGTCGAATACACTAGAATGTCGTCGATCAACGTAATCACAAACATATCAAGATATTGTTGTCGTCGATCAACGTAATCACAAACATATCAAGATATTGTTTGAACACCCTATTTATCAAGTCCATGACGGTTGCTGGTGCATTCGTCAATCCGAAGGACATTACCAAGAACTCAAAATGGCCATATCTAGTCCGAAAGGCTATCTTTGGAATATAACATTCCCTCACTTTCAATTAATGGTAGCCAGATTTGAGGTCTATCTTGGAGAAATAAGAGGCACTCTAAAGTTGGTCAAACAAATCATCTATCTTTGGGAGAGGATACTTATTCTTTATTGTGACCTTGTTCAGTTGCCTATAGTCAATACACATTCTAGAGACCCATCTTTCTTTCGCACGAATAGGACAGGGGCACCCCAAGGAGAAACACTCGGCCTTATAAAGCCCTTCTCTGACCGCTCTCTCAATTGTTGTTTCAATTCTTTCAACTCAGTGGTGGGTCATCCTATAAGGTGAATTGAGATAGGCTGGGTATCATAAAAGCATCAATCCCAAAGTCAATCATACTATCAGGATGGATTCCAGGGAGATCCTCAAGAAACACTTCAGGAAACTCATTCACAATCGGGACTGACTCAAGAGTTGGAGACCCAACATCATCAGATTTTACTGACATGAGGTGATAGATACAACCTTTAGAAATCAGCTTTCTGGCTCTAAGATATGAGATAAACTTTCCCCTAGGTGCAACAAAATCACCCTTCCACTCTAGAACCAATTCATTCAGAAATTGGAACCTAACTATTCGGGCTCTACAATCAATGGTGGCATAACTGGCGTGAAGCTAATCAATGCCAAGGAGCATATCAAAATCAATCATCTCTAATTCAACCAAATCCATGATTGCATCCTTATGATGGATGGATACTACACAAGCTATGTAGACTCTCTCGGCTCGAATATATTCACCCACTAGAGTAGAAATGTCAAAGGGTTCAAGAAGACTCTCAGGGTTCTATCAAATCTACTCGCACATTAAGTGTTACAAAAGATAATATGGCACCAGGATCCATCAAAACATAACAATCAACAGAAAAGACTTGAATCATACCCATCACAATATTTGGGGAGTTCTCATGATCATGACGACTACCCATGGCATACAAACTGTTTGTGGCTCTGCCTGCGCCTGATGCAGTACCTCTTTGATTTCTTTTACCTGGCAGGGCTGGTGCAGAAGATTGAGCCTGGTACACTTTGGACATTCTCTCTGATAGTGACCCGCTTGGACATACTGTAGCATACATCACTCCCCTCACGGAATTTCCTCAAGTGCAATTTACCACACTTACCACATGCTAGCTTATCCAGTGAACCTTGAGCCACACTGGCTTGTAACTAAGATCCATAGGCACAAACATTCTAGGACCTCTGCTTATTCCTGATTCTAAGTGCATGTGCACTAGCAGATGATGGTGCTGGCCCCGTCTGAAATCTTCTTTCATTACCCTTCTTTCCAACTCATACTTGGATGTTTTAGATTTTTTACTTCTGAACTCCTGTCTATCATATTGCCTCTCCTCATCATCTTGTTGCACAAAGGTCACCAGTCTCCCAATATCCATATCACTCACAAGAACTGCTCCCCTACCATATCTTTTCGGCCCTCTGTTCAGCCCATCCTCATACACTCCCATTCTCCCCCTCATGTCAGCAACCATGTCTGGTGCATATCGAGACAGCTGAGTGAACTTCAACCCATATTTTTGCACAGTCGTAGGGCCCTATTTCAAGTTCAACAACTCTCTTACCTTAGCCTCTCTTCGTTATCTTAGGAAGAAGCACCCCAAGAAAGCTTCCTCAAACATTACCCACGTTAGCACTGGGCATCATCTCCTCTACTCTTCTTCCATTGGTCGAACCATAGCCTGGCCACACCTTTGAGTTAGTGAGAAGCCAGTACAACCCTATCATCATTAGCCATATGCATCACTTAGAACAATTTCTGAAGCTCCTCCACATATTCCTCAGGATCCTCAGTAGATGCAGACCTTGTGAACTCAGGCAAATTCATCCTCAAGAGCTACTGGACTCATGATATGTCATATGCATCCTGTCTACCCGCTCCTTGTCTCACAGTAGGTGTTGTGACACCCTGGGCTAAAGTTTGAAAATCCTGGTGTAGCTCAGCATTGGAAACCTTATCTTGTGGGAGTTGTTCAACAGGGACAGCTGGTGCCATGGGCTTCCATGTCCTTGACGCTCAGGTGAGTTGACATTCTGTTTTGGCGGGACGTCCTTTACCTCTGACGGATCTTCTCGGAGGCATGATCACAACTTTGCAAAGTGCAAAGCATGAATTAGAAGAGGACATTTCATAGAGTTATTTGCAAAGCATGAATTAGAAGAGGACATTTCATAGAGCATAACTCTATAGCACGATTTAGAACATGAAAAAAGTGAAACAATTTCTAAATGTCCTATAGCCTCCAAATACGGATATGGAGCTCTTCACACTAATAATAAGGACTCTACTAGACACGGCTTCATAGACTACCTAGGACTCTTCAAATCATGCTCTGGTACTAAGTTTGTTATGTCCAAGGAGGGTACCCTAGACGTGATCAGCACCAAGAGACTATAACTAGTCCTCAAGCGAACCACTTGGCCTCGTCACATTCATTCAATCAATAAATTCTACTAATCAGCGGAAGACATAAGAAAGTAAATGGTTACATCATCATCTAGTCTCAAAGGAATATAATAAGTAAAAAGGCTAGTAGAAATAACTAGCTTAACAAGTCTTACATCAACATTCTACTCTAGTCAATGAAGCTTCTATCATTATCAAGTGGTGCCAATGACAGACCCATGGCTACCTCAGTCAAAATAAAACTAATCAAGTCTAACTGTAAAGTAAGATGAAATAAACATAATGAATCCTCTGAAGAAGGGGAGCTCCCCAATCAGCTGAACGTCCTAGGTCCTCAAGGATGTGCCTATTGATGATCTCCAATATCCGTATCTATATCATAAAATGATGTAGCACCGAGTGGCATCAGTATATGGAATGTACGGTATGTAAAATAGCTGAATGAAATAGAAATAGGTAGAATAATATGGAACAGTAAACAAATCAGAACAATAACCAAATAAGAATGTCAAATGTCTATCTAAAGCAAGAATAAAGAGTAGAAAAGTGACCCATCAACCAATGAAGCCTCATCAATCAAATTAGACTCAACTCAACGGAACTCACCTCAACTCATCTCACCTTATATAGACTTAGAGTACTCAATGTAGGAACTCTCTAGGGGTTTCTCTTATCCGAAAACAATTAATTATGAGTCATTGATTGTACAATAAGTTGCCGTCGTTGCCACAACCATTTCGTACTTGTCAGGTAGAGAACGAAATAAAACTATAATGGACAAATCCAAAATGGAGATGACAATCTACAAGTCCTCTAATGTTTAGGGACTTCTATCTAGAGGGAACCTCAATATAATGTGATGTGATGGTTCTAATCCTCACCTACGCTTGGATACGTAGTTTGATGAGTGCTAGTTGGATTAACTCTTACTCTTTCGGTGCTCGATACTCCTCCCATGACTTAATGCTCATAAGACAATTCATCACAATCAAACTATCTTAATCAACCTCGTGGAGGAATTCATTATTGAATCAGTCTCATAGAGACTCTCATCATCTCGTCAATCAACATCTCAATCAATAGTTCAACGCTTAGAACAATCATTACAAAATAATTGAATCAACAAATCATTAGAGATAATTTTTGGATACTCACAAGACTATCAAGTTCTATCAACTCATCATCATTCTCACATCATAATCACAATCGACATTCTCAAATCAAGGCTCTACACCTAATCCCTAGATTCATTCACGCATGCTTTCAAAAGTTAACACATAGGGTTTATACAATATCTCATGAAAAGCATTCAATTCAAGAAGATAAGTTTATGATGATCATTAACATAAGAAAATATATGTAATTAATATAATTTTCAAGAAAATTCATCAAGAATCATATATGTGGACTCATTAGACTTTCAACTCTTCAATGACCATCTATGGGACACATGAGAGAATAATCTCATGCTTTTAACTTAGCCTTACATACCTGGAGTGAAACTTTAACAATCAATCTTCAAGAGTTCACCATTGAATTCCCCAATCTCACATTCTTCTCTTTTTTTTCTCTCAAGTCCATGTCTCTTCAATGATTTAGAAAGGACTTAGAATGGGGTTTAAGACCTTTTTTACACTCAAAATTACTTATTCTGGTCATGTTTTGAGTTTAGGAGGGGTTGAAAATTTTCCTTAATTCCCCTCAAACTTTAAAGAAAACTTTCAACTTTGGAATACCCAATCCGTGATCAAACTGTGTGCGCTACAATGTATTTTTTTAAAAAACTTTTTGAACGAGTTTTTTCAATCTTGTTGAAAAAAAATTAAGGCAGTGTCCGCGAAAGGGGTGTGACGCACCTCTATCGCGTAGAGACACTATTCTGTGTTTCGGATCAAAAAATTACCTGTTGATCCGATTGCTCTAATAATTAGTAGAGACCATTCCCATACTCAATATTTCATGGCGATTGCATATCCGGCCTTGGATTTGCAAATAGAGCATGAAATGATGCATTATGCGCATATCTCTTCTCTAGAGGTATTTCGGTAATTTCACCGGGCATTGCACTCTCCCCCTTCCATTGACACTAGACACACTAGCAGTAGTTGTATATATTCCTCTTGCAGTGACAACATACACACTAGCAGCAGTCCCTTCTCCTCTTCCAGTAACAGCACAAGCATTATTAGCAACACTAGTACCTCTTCCTCTTGCAGTGACAGCAGACACACTATCAGCAGCACTCTCTCTTCCTCTTCAAGTGACACAAGAATCATTAGGAGCAATAGTCTATTTTCCCCTTCCCCTTTCAATAGCAACAACAACAACAGCACTAGCCTATATCATAAGTAATTAAGTGAAAAATATATATTGATTCAGCTGTAAATAGTTATATAAGTGTTACCTATTTTGTAGAACTCTTGGTCTATGTCTTCCTTTCTGTGTGGCTGATTTTGATTCATTTGGTGCTGCAGAAAAATCAATAATGGATCTTCCTAAACTTGTCCCTCTTGAGCTCCCTATCCCTCTTCCTATATTAGCTTGATTCAAATGAAACCACTCATATTGTGACCCTTCAGATGACAAAAGTTGCAGTCATGTCAACACCTTTTTGGATAATTTACCTGTCTTGTTTTTGTTCTGCTCCTTTCTTCTACACTTTCTAGGCTTCCTTGCAATATTCTTATTTCAGGTGGTATAACAAAAGGATTAGTTGATTGTGGCCACATTTGCATATTGGTAACTGGCTGAATGAAGTGACTATAGGTCTTGAGGTAAGTCGCCTTGCAATACCAATGTGTAACATAATCAATGGGGTCCAATCTTCTAAAATGAAGTGCAGTTATAGCATGGCAGTAAGGTATACCTTTTAGCATCCAAGATCTACAAGTACAAGTATTGTTAGTCAAATTCACTACAAATATGTTACCCAAGCTGTCCTTTAGCTCATTCCATTCAAGGTTACACCTTCATGGACTTTGTTGTGTTTTCTTGCAATACTTTCAAGGCCATTGAAGAAATATGAGTTATCTATGTATCAGAAAACTCCCTCAGCTGACCTATTCTTCTCATCACCTTGACCCTTATTTTTTCAAGCATTGTGATAATAGTTTTGTTCCTTGGCCCCAAAATTTATGTGTTGAAGCTTTCTGCCATGTTATTGCCAACACTATCATAATCTATGAAATTGGAAGTATACATTGGACCACCTCTGTACATTGTACCATAGTAGATCTTGACATATATTCTTTCCTAACGTCTCCATTTGATCTAAATTTCTCTTCAATTCCTGCTCATATGTGGATTTGGCACATCTCCAAAAGCAATTTCTTCTTTCAACACCTCTCCAAACTTTAGACCAGTCTATTAGAATGTGTCATGCACACATCCTTTGTTCTACATTTGGCAGAATATTTTGAATAGCTTTATCAAGACCCTTCATTAAAACTGAAAGAAATTAGACAACATAATTAAGTATATATAATATAGTTATAAAATGTATGTTTAACTAATGAATAAAAAGGAAATAAAATACCTTTTGCATATCAGTGATAGTGGTCAATTCAGATCCATCTCCAAACTCAAGATCATCCCTTAAAATCTTCACAAACCATCCCCAAGTGAATGTGTTTTCAACTTCGAGCACAGCCAATGCTATAGGTAGCATCTGATTGTTTCCATTCTTACAAACAACTATAAGTAATTGGCTTTTGGAAAGCCCTTTCAAGAAGTAACTATCCAAGAAAATACACCTTCTACAACCAGCTTTCAATGCCTTCTTCAAAGCATCAAAGCAGATATAAAATGATTGAAACATTTTTCTTCCACCCTCAAAGGTTTCTTCACTAAGCCTCACCACACATGTGCTACTTGGATTTGTCCTTAAGAGCTCATCTCTATAATCCAAAATTCTTTTAAACTCCTCCACATGATCACCAATAATTTTTTTCAACAAAATGTTTCTAGTTTTTCTTGCTACTGTCCTCCCAAGATACACCTCCAACTCTTTTTTCACTAAAGCTTGCAACTGAAAAGCTCTAATGCCTGGTTGAGAAATGATTCTATCCTTGTACTATTCTGACAAGTACTTTGAATTGACAATTCTATTTTTTGTTGTGCCATTACATTTGTGCACTGGATTGTAATCTTCACTACAAAATCACATGTTCTTGAATCATTACTCCTAAACAACAACCATGGACAGCCAGATGTATACTTAACTCTCACTCTCGTTGATTCATTAACATACTTATCCAATTAAACATGTTCCTGAACAACATATCTAGTAATGACCTCTCTAAACTGCTTAATACTTTCAAAAGCAAGACCAGTCTCATTGACTGACAATTAGGATCAAACATAACTCTATTTTATTTCTTTTTTCTCTTCTTGCTTTTTTCCCTCTTCTTATAGGTTGTTCAACCTTACTTTCCTCCTCACCTTCTACATCAGTATCTATTTTAAAGCTAACAGCCTCATCTGAATAAAAGAATTGCTCATCGCCACCTATCTTACCCTCTAAAGTATTTTATTTCTTAAATAAATACTCATCATATCCTAAATCAACTCCTGTTTTTTCCTAAATTAACACCTTGATATTTAGGTGGCTTTTTTCTTTTTTTTAATTTTGGCAACTCTTTTTTCTTTCCTAAGAAGTGTAACCTCCCCATGGGCATCACTATCATATTCTTCATCTTCATCTACACAATCTGAATCTTCACCAGCCTCAGTTTCACTTTCCTAATCAGATTCAACACTTGGAATATCAGATGCAAAAGCAGAAGAAGATCCACCCAACCCCTCCCCAACATCAACAAAAGTTTCAGTCTCACCGGGTTGTGTAGTCTCAACAGTTTGTTGGGGCTGTGCAATTTCACTAGGTTTTTCAAGTTGTGTAGTCTCAGCAAGTTGTTGAGGCTGTATAGTCTCAGCAAGTTGGGGTTATGCAATCTCACCTGGTTGTTGAGGTAGTCTAGTCTCAACAAGTTGTTGATGTTGTGTAGTCTCAATAGGTTGCTAGGGTTATACATTCTCACCAACTTGCTCAGGTTATGTAGTCTCAATAGGTTATTGAGGTTGTGCAGTCTCAATAGGGTCTTGAGGATGTGCGAATTCTTCAAACCCTAAACCTTCACTATCCTCAATGAGTTGACTAGATTCTTTATCAAAGGTATGGTTAGATTTACCATCCACATCTTTTACATATTCAATAGAAAGGACCACATCAAGTTTATCAATTAAATGATACACATAAAGTTTAATAATTTGTCCATTTTTTAACCGAGGTACAATACCCATAATATCCCTATCACTTTTTATTTCTACAAGGTGACGAGCTCTAAGTGGTCTAATATAGACAATACAAGCATTACAATTATACCTAATTTCCTTAATATAACCGACAAACTCGGAATAGGATAATTTATCAACATGTACATCAAAACAATCAGTGACAGTACCTCTAATATACTTAATACGAAGTTTTTGTTGTAATTTTTCACTGTGGTAAAACCGCAAGGTAATGTGCACACCCATTCCAAACTAAAAAGGTCACAAAAAAAAAAGTTTTGGTCAGCTTTTTAGTGACCTAAAACTTAGCCAAAATAAAAAAAGTTCAACACAAAACCCTAAAATCGAATTGGAACCATCAATTACTAACCCCGACTAACTCCATTTTTGTCGTTAAAAACCACAAATTCAAAAAAAAAAAAATCAGATGTTTACTTCACAATCCCCTGAGATAATTCATATAGATTAGAAAATGGATTCATGAATTCGGGTGAAATAGACAATTAGAAGATATAACGGTATTTGCCAATAAATGGATCGGGTTTTTATTTGTGAATAGGCGGATAGTGTATTAATATTTCATTAATTAAGTGGACGAATAATAGGGTGCATGGTCCAACAACACCCTCTCCTCAACTGGTCTGGTGCTGATAAGATTGAGATAAAATAGTTTAAAGATGTTAACGGGGGCAAATGGACTCCCTTGTAGTTTAGGTGCTAAAATAAGTTGTGTTGTCAAGTTTGTGGGGAAAGGGGGGTTATGTTTTTTCTCAAAAGAAAAATATAAGTCTATAATCTTATTTAACAATGAATTACTTTAATTTAAAAATTAAAATACCAACGAAATGAAGCTTTTGAAAAAAAAATATAAAATAAATAATACAAAAAATACATGGAACCCATGAACTAAAGCGTGAGAATAAGAAGGAAATGAAATATAAATAGTACTCCCACTATTTCATATTAAGTTAATTGTTAGAAAATTTTTTATGTTTCAAGGGATGCATTTGACATTTTTTCCAATTTTACCCTTCATTAATTAAGTTTCTAAGATTAAGTTTTGTATGACAAATAAACGATGCATTAAATAAGCGTGTAGAGTTTGAAAAGGGTAAAAATAAAAAAAAATATGATTAAATTTTGTCTTTAATTTTTTTCTTAATATGTGTAAAACGGTTCAACACTTCACAAGAGAGAATATAAAATAAAAAAATTCAAAATTGTAAAAATAAAAAATAAATTTAAATAAAAAATAACAATATTAACCTAATACATTGTGAAACCATTGGAAATCACTGTCCAAACAGAGTGTAATTCACAGCCCTCTTTGAATTGAAAAATGCAATTACCTCTGCGTAATTACACATAATTATATTTCCAATCAAATAGATCAATATAGCTCACTTACACTAAAATATGAGAAGGCTAAAATATATAATAGATCCTCCCGAAGTGTAAAAAAATGTAAAGATGGAAAACCGATGCATCATCATTCATCACATTCTCGTTCTTCTATTCCTTGGATCCGATCATCTATTTCCTCTTTCCCATTTCTCTAAGCAAGATTTCATGCGTTTTCATGGTGGAAAATTCATTCAGCTAGAAGAGAAACCTTTGGCAAAAATCAAAAACAAGAGCAAGAAAAGATGAGTTATAGTAAGTATCCAGTATGCTTCACTATTTTCATCTTGGTTATCTTCGCATCTCTCTTCTACGGTGGTCGAATCATCCATTACAGATCCAAATTTCAACTTTTCTCGAGTAACGCTACGGCCTGCAGCAGCGCTGCTAATCAATCGCGGCGGCGGCCACTCAATGTATACATGTACGATTTGGGTATGAAATACAATGTTGGAATGTTGAATGGCTCGCATTACGATGGTCCTCCAGTGACAGCCGAGACTCTGCCGGAGTTTCCGCATTATACTGGGTTAAGGAGACAACACACAGTGGAGTATTGGATGCTGGCTTCGTTGTTGTACCGTGGAAACGGGACAAATCAACAAGAGGCGGTTAGGGTTTTGAATCCGGATTCAGCTGATGTGTTCTTTGTACCTTTTTTCTCTTCGTTGAGCTTTGATACTTATCATAATCATGGGAATGATACAGGGTCGAACTTTGATGATCAATTGCAGGTGATCACTTTTCTGATATCTTTTATGTTATGTTTTGAGGGGAGAAAAGGGAAAGGAACTAGTGCCGAAAATTTAGCAGCTGGTTAGAGTTATACAGGATTAGTAATACAGAGATTAATCATGCACCTATCTAAATGTAAAGGCAGTACATATAGATTCTCTCATCGCTTGTATATGTCTTAGTTGTGTACATTTCTAAATTGCAAGCCAAACACGGTATAGGTGTGTTGAATTTCATACATAGCAAAAGAATTTTACCAAATATGGTATACGTACGCAGGATTTAATAGGTGAATAACTTAACTCCTAACCAGCTACCAAATAACTCCTAAATGTTTGAGATTTTGAAGTAACATTTGCTGGATGGTCTTTAGCAAGGTTGCCTAGTACATACCTCTCTCAACCTGCCGTTACAGTTAGGAGCTTCTTATAATGTGTAAATTTAGGTTTTTTAGCTTCTTATCATTCTATGTAGTTTAGTTTTGCTATAGGAAAAGGGTAGCTTGGTTATGCCTGAATTTTTCTTTTAATCGGAATCCATTGTGTTATCACTCTGCTCTTTCTTTCTCTTTTGTCTGAGTGGCTCAATAAGAAGAGATTTGGCATGGGAGCCAAAATATGTAGTAATCCAAGTGTGTCCTGTTAAATGACAAGAAAGATGATTTTCTTATCTCTTTCACCTGCTATTTTTCTCCTTGACCAATAATAGTACATGAAAGTCAATAGCTGATCCCATTGTACATCCAAATCAATAGCTGATATGATCCAAGTTTCTCAAAATTACTTTGTCCATGAAAAGCCCTTTGAAATTTCTGTTTAAGCTGAATAGTTGGTGCCTGATTCATTAACTACATACTAGTGACTGTTGAGAGAATCATCTATTAGGCATGTTAAGCTAATCTCGAATTCCTTGCCGCCATAAAAATGACCTTTCCTTACTTGGTTAGTGATTATGAGAAGGAAGATTGAATTGATGTCATATTAGAATTATAAGAAGTGGTTAAAGAATGGTTTAAAATGCAAAAAGTGAGAGTAACAGATCACTGCTAACAGCATGTAGAGTAGCTTTAGTAGTATTATTCAAGTCCTCAATGAAGGAAAAGCAGAAAATGTCTCCATTGGAAGCTTAAGTAATGGTTAACAATATTAGTTCGAATATTAGGAAAAACCTTTTAAATTAAGGAAGGTAGGTCAAGTTTATCTAGGAAGGAGGGAATATTAGAGTGACTTCAATGAGCTAAATAGCAGTTTAGCTTGCTCTGTTTTGGCGGTTCCTTAGGGACCAATTCACTCTGTGTAGATCGGGTAAGGCAGAAAACCTTCCCCTGGCAGGCGTGGAGGAGTTGAATACTCAAAGCTGTTGTCAGGAGCCATTGACTTACTAATCCATCCAGTGGTGATGTACTGCTAAATGTCTTTGATAGAAATGTTAAACACATTGGAGAGTCGGTAGAGATCTGCTTTACCATAGATAGTGATGAACACATCGAACAGTTATTTTTACCAGTAAGAAGATTGATGTGCAATTATTTAGGTTGTATACAACAAAGGCATTCTACCCTTTCTTATAAAATTTCACAAATTTCAGCCGTTTATATATGATGATGTAATCACCTTGGAGAATATTATTGTTAAAACAACACTCTTGTGCTTTCTATGTATGTGTTAGCATATAGAATAATATACTGTGTATGGATTCTAGGCAAAGATCTCTTTACCTCCTAGTTATTACAATACGAAAGCAATAAATGAAATATAATCTTAACTTGTGAAAATTTGGGAAGGGCCGTACCACCATGGACTAGTCCAAGAAAGAGCAAAGTAATATTCTTTTCGGTTTCTTATTTAAATTCTTAATGTAGCATAAACAATACTAGAAGTTTGACAAGTGAGCGTGAGAGGTTATGAAAGTGAGTGTGATTCTTCTGAGTCTCACTCCAGGTAGAAGTTTCAATAAGTTCAAAGACTGCAGCAGTTGTGTAGCCATGTAGGTCTAGAATTACATCTCTTCCATAATTGTGCAGGTTTAGAATATGTTTATTCCTGTAAAGAGAAGTCTATACTCTACAATACCTAGTGTGTTGTATATAGTGTTTTATATTCAGACTCGCTCTTTGTTTGTTTAATTTCTTCAAGTCCTATGTGCTAGCTTCTTTACTATTCTATGCAATTTTTAGCTGTTTCATCTAGTGTTACAACTGGTAGTTGAAAATAGCCTGTTAGGTCCTTTCTTATATTTGTCAGTGCAACGGATGTGGTAATATAAATTCTTAATGTAGCATAAACAGTAGAAGCTTTGATCAATTTCTCCATCACTTTCGGAGAATGACATTATTTTGTTGCTTACCGTGCTGATTGATAAATCTCATAGGATATGGTTTACATTTTGCTTCCAGTATTGCTATGTGGATGGTAATAACCATCTTCCTTTCTGCATTTTATTTACCTGCATTGACTTTGCTGCCTCTTCCAGGCTGAAATTGTTGACTTCTTACAAAAATCTAGATATTGGAAGAGATCCGCTGGTCGAGATCATGTGATACCAATGCAACATCCAAATGCTTTCAAACATTACCGGGAGAAGGTAAATGCTGCTATCTTTGTTGTAGCAGATTTTGGTCGCCCTTCTCCATCTGTGTCTAATTTGAGGAAAGATGTTGTGGTCCCATATGGACATGTGGTTGAAACTTTTGAAGATGATGACTCCTCAGACCCATATGATTCTCGCACAACACTCCTTTTCTTCCGGGGGAGGACAAAGAGAAAAGCTGTATGTTTATATAATAATATCTGAATAAATCAGTTGTATATTGTTTTATGACAAAATAGTTTCTAAATCTTACTCGTGTTGCAGGAAGGGAAAGATCGTAAGCAGCTGGAAAAAATATTAAATGGTCAAAAGGATGTTGTTTTTGAAGCAAAGGAAGCCACAGAGGAAGGTGTAAATGCAGTAAGTAATTTTGTTGTAGCTCCTCTTAAATGTATAGCATCTGGAAAACATATGAGATCTCTCTGCTGAATGATGGCTTAAATTGTTGGCCTTCATTTTTATTCGTTTTTGTCAATTTTTGCCTTAGTTTAACAGTTCAGATTCAGTGAATAGTCCGTGTTAACCTGTAATTAGTTTCATTTACTTAAAAGACTAATACAGTCTACTTTGAAATTGCCTTTTCCCTCCCACGAATTCACCTCCCCTTTTCCTTCTCCTATTGTGTTGTCTTTTCTACACTGAGATGGTTTATCCTTTTATGTCAGTCTACTAAGGGGATGCGTTCGTCAAAGTTCTGTCTAGATCCAGCGGGGGATACCCCATCATCTTGCCGCCTTTTTGATGCTATAGTTAGTCATTGTGTCCCTGTTATTGTGAGTGACAAAATTGAGCTACCTTATGAAGACGAAATAGACTATACAAAGTTCTCCATCTTCTTCTCACGTGAAGAGGCAAAGAAGGACGGCTACATTCTTGATCAGCTCAAGAGCGTTTCTAAAATAAAATGGTTAGAAATGTGGAGATATCTTAAGAACATTGCACATCATTTTGAGTATCAGTACCCTCCAAAGAACGGTGATGCTGTAAACATGATATGGAGGCAAGTGAAGCACAAACTTCCTGCTGTAAAACTTGCAATACATAGAAACAGGAGGCTTAAAGTGCCAGATTGGTGGAGATAGCTTTTGAAGAATTAGGTGATACTTTGGAGTGTATTTATGCATTACATACATTAGTGTTGGAACAGGAATAGGAACAAAAATAATATATAAAATCCAAACAGCTACTTTACCAGGGATCTGGTGATCAATTTCTATTAAATACATTCTTCCTTTACTTTTCCTAGTAATACACTCATGTTATAGAAATTATGGATTTGCCTCTTAATACAAAACGATCAACATATGGTAAACTTCATAACCTGGAAGAACTAAGTTTGAAATAGAATGCTTAAGCTAGCTAGTTAAGGAATCCTACAACTTCTATCATTGTTCACCTAATGTATATAAATCAAATGCAGGTAAAGGAGGGGTTACCCATGGGTTATCCCTATTCTTTAATAACTTGAACATCGTTGTCCGAAAATTATATCAGGTATAAAAATTATACCGTATATATATGTATTCAAGATATAATTGTGAATACTTAATGAAATTCTTTGCTAGGAATTAGATATTTAGAACCACTTAAAAAAATAATATTGAATTGTTTTTCTACAAAAATACGTTGAGATTTATAGACTCCAGGTGCCAAGATTCTATTTTCTAAATTCATTCTCAAGTAGGATTTTATAAACTATTCTTATTCCTCTAATTCATTCAAGGCATTGAGGAACAGGCACTCATCCTCTGCTTCATTCGAGGCATTGATGAACACGTCCTTGAGATGAGCGTTTGAAGCAGCTACCCTTCGAGCTGCAAGGTCGAATTGTGTACCAGATGGATCAAACACGAATCCTCCAGCTTCTTTCACTATGACAGCACCAGCTGCGACATCCCAAGGACCACCTAACTCGATTTCATAGAACAAATCAAGCCTTCCACACGTCACTCCACATAGATTTAATGCACAAGAAACACACATCCTGAGGGACCTAACCTTGAAACGCAATATATTGTTTCTCCATGTGTTAGCATCTACATTAACCTTATACCTGTTTGTTTCAGTCTCTGTGGCAACAAGAGCATTCACAAGTTGAGACTCTGACGACACTTTGATAGGCTTTCCGTTAAGAAAAGCACCTTTCCCATCTATTGCAGTGAAAAGCTCGTGGGTGATTGGGTTGTAAACAACACCAACCGTTGGTTTCTTCTGAATTGTGAGACAGATTGATACACAAACAGAAGGGAACCCATGCACAAAGTTTGTGGTTCCGTCAACTGGATCAACTATCCAAGTTGGTTCATCAGTCAGCTCAAAATTTCCCCAAGCAGCAGCAGTCGTCTCTTCACCAATAAACTTATGGTTGGGAAACGTTGCTTGAGATGATTAAAGATGAAACCTTCACATGCTTTATCGTCTCTGTCACTAAATCCACAACTCCTTTATGTTCCACAAGCTTACTCTTGTACAGTCCTTCTCGAATTCTCTCTCCAGCTTTCTTAGCTGCTTCAATTGCAACATCAAGAAACTCTTCAACTGAACCATTTTGCGCCATCTTGTTTTTGTTGAACGATGGCAAGAAAAAGGAAAAATTTGAGACCCTATTTATAGTTTTTTATGTTCGAATTTTTTTCAACTAGGATTTTATATGCTAATCTATTTTCAAATAGGACTTTATATACTAATTCTTTTCAAGTAAGGTTTTACATACCAATCCTTTTTTAAATAGGACTTTATATACTAATTTTTTTCTAAATAGAATTTTATATACAAATTCTTTTCCAAATAGAATTTAATATATAGTGTTATTGTTCATAATCTCATTCGAACAATTTTTAGTGAATAGTTGGTGTAACAAATTAACACGACACTTGCTATTTCATGTTTCCCTAAACTATTCAAATTTTATACTTTTGATGTGATTTTTTTAAATAGAAAAATTAAAATTTTCAACTATTATTTTGATGTTTTCTTTCAATATTCCAAAATAAAATAGTATAAGTCAAATCAGCATATCAAACTACATATGCTTAGTCAAATATATCATATGAATGGAACGACAAATAACTGAATGCTGTAAAATAGATGTCCAATAAATATTTTTTTTGTCCACATATTATAATTTGTGGCAACAAAAATATACACATAATACACATATGTATAAGATGCATTTACATTAATTTTAGTACATGTTGTAAGTTATTTATCCATGTATTATACTTGGTGAACAAAGTATATACTTGGCAATAAAAAAATCATAAATGACTATGTATACACAAGTATAAATATCCTCCTTTTCTTGTAACAAAATGCATAAGTGAGAAAAGAAAGAAACAAGAGTGAATAAGAAATACCACAACTTCTCTTTATATTTCTTCTTAGTTTTATTATATTTTTCATCGTTTCACAACACGTTATCGCACAAAGCTTCAATCTTAGTACGTATACAATCTTCTTTAGCTCTTCTTATATCTTATAATATTATCATCATATTTTATTTCTTGAACTAGTTACGATACTACATAAATTTTCATTTAAACATTCTATATTGTTATAACTAATAAGACTATTGTTTAATATATATCTATATTCTAATACTCACTTTACTTTGAGTTGGCAGAAGATTAGATAATATATTAATTGGTAATCAACTTGTTTTTCAAGGATCTACTTAAATTTATTTTCACAAAAGAAAATAATTCTTTTATTCACAAGTCATCTTTGATTCATTCTATTTAAAGTTTTCATCAATCTATCTAAACTTGAATTTGTGGCACTTGATATTACTGGAAAAAATTATATTATCATGGATCCTTGATGCTGAAATTCACCTTGACGCTAAAGGTGTTGGAGACACTATTAAAGAAGAAAATAAGGCTTCTAGTCAAGATAAAGCTAAAGCTATGATTTTTTTTCGTCATCATCTTCATGAAGATTTCAAAACTAAATATTTATCTGTGAAAGATCCACTTGAATTATGGAATAATTTAAAGGATCGATATGATCACCTAAAACTTACTGTATTACCAAAAGCTCGGTTTGAATAGATACATCTTCGATTTCAAAATTTTAAATCTATAAGTGAATATAATTCTGCCATCACAAAGTGAGTTCAATATTAAAGTTATGTGGAGATACTATCATTGATGATGATTTACTTGAGAAAACTCTTTCTACCTTTCACGCTTCAAATTTGTTGTTACAACAACAATATCGTGAAAAGGGATTCAAGAAATAATCTGATTTAATTATAATATTTTGCTGATGAGAAATCATGAAGCCCGTCCCAACGTGTCTGCTTCATTCCCTGAAGTGAATGTTATAGCAAGGTCTAATCAGTCTGAAACAAGACAAGATAATCGCTATGATCGTGATCGCGATCATGGTCGAGGATACAGGCGAGGGCGTGATGGCAAACGAAATAATTATCGCCATCATGAAAATAAACATGAGAATAACAGAAATAATACTTCCAAGGGAAGAAATAATATTTATCATCGATGTGGCATAAAAGGACATTGGGCACGTGATTGTCGTACGCTCGATCATTGTGTCAAGCTTTATCAAGCCTCCCTCAAAAGAAAAGAAAATTATGTGGAGGCTCACTTGACCTTTCATAATGATGATAGTGGAGAAGCTCCCTCAAATAAATATGGTGATATTGAGATAAATCTTACTTATAAAGATGGTGATGATTTCAAAGACTTCTCAAATAATACTCAGTTGAGAGTTGAAGATTTTTATAACAATATTGATTAAAGAAATCATCATCTAGTTGAAAACTGAAATCGTAAGAATAGTTGTTATTTTCTTTATCTAGTTTTTGTGTTAGCACTAATATTCTCCTTCCTTTGAATTGCATTGATTAATATAATCTTTCTATTTCTACAAAAAAAAAAAAGTGGGGGGAGGGGGGAGGTGGGGAAAGGGAAATAAATATGTTGTTCTTCTTAAATGCTAAGCATTATATCTTTACTAGTTTTCATAGTTGGTCAAGTTAGTTTTCATATCCTTATAATGTTTTATTTTAATCTTTGTGAAGAGTATGAAAATCTCCCATTCATCAAATTGGATCCAAAATCAATTATTATGATATGTGTCTTATAGATAGTGCTACACCACATACTATTTTAAGAGATAGAAAATATTTCTCTTATTTAATTATGAAAGAAGCTAATGTTAATACAATTTATGGTAGCACAAAATTAATTGAAGGCTCCGAAAAGCTAGTGTAGTTCTTACCAGAGGAACAAATTTAACAAGTGATGAAGCATTATATTGTAGTAAGTCTCAAAGAAATTTATTAAGTTTTAGAAGACATTCGACAAAATGGCTATCATATTGAGACTACAAATGATGAAGAGAATGAGCATCTTTATATTGCTACAATGATGCTAGGTAAAAAGGTTATACTTGAAAGTTACCTGCTCTATCATCTGGATTATACTGTACAAGTATTAGCATGATTGAAAGACATGCCATAGTAAACAAAAGGTTTACTAACTCAAATGATTTTATAATTTGGCATGACCGATTTGGCCATCCCCGATTCTAATATGATGCACAAAATAATTGAGAATTCACATGGACATTCTTTGAAGAAGCAAAAGATTCTTCAATTTAAGGAATTCTCTTGTGCTGCATGTTCTCAAGGCAAATTGATTGCTAGACCATTAGTAATCAAAGTAGGAATTGAATCCCCAGTATTTCTAAAACGTATACATGGTGATATATGTGGGCCCATTCACCCATCATATAGACTATTCAAATATCATATGATTTTAATAGATGCATCTACAAGATGGTTACATGTGCGCTTATTATCAAGCAACAATATGGGGTTTGCGAGGTTGTTGGCCCAATTAATAAAATTGCGAGCACAATTTTCAGATTATGCAATTAAGACAATTTGTCTTGATAATGCTGGTGAATTTATATCCCAGGCTTTTAATGATTATTGTATATCAATTGGGATAACAGTTGAGCATTCGGTTGCTCATGTTCATATTCAAAATGGTCTAGCAAAATATTGATTAAACGCCTCCAATTAATTTCTAGATCAATGCTTATGAGAACAAAACTCCCCACTTCATTATGGGGTCATGCTATTTTGCATGAAGCAAATCTTGCCCGAATTAGGCCCACAAGTTATCATAATGTCTCCCCATATAAAATTAGCTTATGGTTAGAAGCCGAATATTTCTCATCATAGAATATTTGGATGTGCGGTATATGTTCCAATTGCTCCACCACAACACACAAAGGTGGGTCCCCAAAGAAGATTGAGGATATATGTTGGGTATGAATCTCCTATTATAAAATATTTGGAACGTATGACTGGAGATTTATTCACAGCAAGGTTTGCTAATTGTCATTTTGATGAATCAATATACTCAACATTAGCGGGAGAAGATAAATAGTTGAGGAAAGAGATAGATCCTCAAACTAATCAATGTGAATATGAAGTTCAAAAAATATAATTCATTTACAAAATATTGCAAATCAACTGCCAGATGCATTCACTGACCTATCAAGAACTACTAAATCTCATATTCTAGTTGTTAATGCTCCAATTCGAGTTGATGTCCCAAAATGACAATTAATTAATGCAAATGATGCTAAACCACACTTGAAACGTGGTAGGCCAATCGGTTCCAAGGATAAAAATTTCTGAAAAATAAGGAGCAGATAATCATGATGGTCATAATATAAAAGAACTTGCTCAGGGGGAGCAAGGGGACATAATAATTGATGAAACCTTAGAGAAGGTTAAGGCACCTAAAAATAATGAAGAGATCTCAATAAACTATGTCTCATCAAGGAAAATATGAAACTGAAATAATATAATTGTCGATAATAATTTTGCTTATAATATTGCTGTTGAAATAATTCAACAAAATAAGGATCTTGAACCAATTCTGTCGAGGAATGTAGGCAGAGAAATGATTGGCCAAAATGGAAAGATACTATTCAACTTGAATTAGATTCGCTTGAGAAACGTCGAAGTTTTCAGACTGATAGTCCGAACACCTAAAGGTGTAAATCCAGTAGGGTACAAATCCGTCTTTGTACGAAAACGAAATGAGAAAAATAAAGTTGTAAGATATAAAGCACGACTTGTGGCACAAGGTTTTTCGCAAAGACTTGACATTGATTATATGGAGACATATTCTCCTGTGATTGATGCAATTACCTTAAGATAACTTATAAATCTGGCAGTTCATGAAAAACTTGATATGCATCTGATGGATGTCATTACAGCATATTTATATGGCTCATTAGACAATGACATATTTATGAGAATCATAAGAATCCCAGAAGGATTCAAAATGCATGAAATATATAAAGATTCCCGCGAAAAGTGTTCAATAAAGTTCCAAAAGTCTTTATATGGATTGAAGCAATCACGCCGCATGTGGTATAATCGCCTTAGCAAATACCTATTGAAAGAAGGATATAAAAATGACCCAATTTGTCCTTATGTATTTATTAAAAGGTCTGCATCAAAATTTACTATAATAGATATATATGTTGATGATTTGAATATTATTGGAACTCATGAAGAACTTTCAAAGGCAATAGAATATCTGAAAAAGAAATTCGAAATGAAAGACCTTGGAAAGATCAAATTTTGTCTTGGTCTACAAATTGAGCATTTTACAAATGGTATATTTATTCATCAATCAACATATGCTGAAAATCTTTTAAAAAGATTTTATATGGATAAAGTATATCCATTAAGTCCCCAATGATTGTGAGGTCACTAGATATTACTAAAGATCCATTCCGACCTTATGAAAACGAGGAAGAGCTCGTTGGTGCTGAAGTACCATATCTTAGTGCAATTGGTGCATTAATATACCTTACTAATCATTCTTGGCCAGATATATCCTTTGCTGTAAATCTATTAGAAAGATTTAGTTCCTCTCCAACACTGAGACACTGGAAGGGTATTAAACATATATTCAGATATCTTCAAGGAACTATTAATATGGGACTATTTTATTAGAAATTGTCCAATTCGCAACTAATTGTTTATGCAGATGCAGGATATTTGTTTGACTCACATAAAGGTCAATCACAGATAGGTTACTTATTTACATGTGGAGGTATAGCCATATCATGGCATTCAACAAAACAAACTATGTAAGCTACTTCTTCAAATCATGCAGAAATAATGGTTATTCATGAAGCTGGTCAATAATGTGTTTGGTCGAAATCAATAACTCAACACATCATGTAAATGTGTGATCTTCCTTTGAAAACAGATGTTCCAACAATATTATATGAAGACAACGCTGCCTGTATAGCTCAACTACGAGAAGGATACATCAAATGAGACAGGACAAAACATATTTCGCCAAAATTCTTTTTCACTCATGATTTTCAAAAGAAAGGTGAAATAGATGTTCAACAAATTCGTTCCAGTAATAATTTAGCAGATATATTCACCAAAGCATTGCCAACTTCAACTTTTGAAAAGCTGAGATACAAGATTGGGATACATCGTCTTCGAGATATTAAATGTTATTTTTCATCAGAGGAAGCAAATATGTGCTGCACTCTTTTCCCTTAACCATGGTTTTATCCCACTAGGTTTTCCTGGTAAGCTTTTCAATGAGGTAGCCAACAAAACGTATTATTGCATGGACATCCAAGGGGGAGTGTTATAAAATAGATGTCCAAATAAATATTTTTTTTGTCCGCATAATATAATTTGTGGTGACATAAATATACACATAATACACATATGTGTAAGATGCATTTACACTAATTTTAGTACATGTTATAAGTTATTTATTCATGTATTATACTTAGTGAACAAGGTGTATACATGGGAATAAGAAAATCATGAATGATCATGTATACACAAGTATAAATATCCTCCTTTTCTTGTAACAAAATGCATAAGGGAGAAAAGAAAGAAACAAGAATGAATAAGAAATACCACTACTTCTCTTTATATTCCTTCTTAGTTTTACTATATTTTTCATCATTTCACAACACTGAGAAATATGTTGAGCCAATTCTTTTTAGGTTAATGTTCAAGATTGATTGTGTACTAAGATTAGTGGACCAACAGGAGAGGTACTACCTGATTCGTGGATAAAATTATTTTGGAATTATAATTATGAAACTAGTAATTTCTATGCCCCGGGGTATCGAAGACGTGGCTGGCACCCATAGACTATTACTAGTCCCCAAGTGAACCACTTGGCCTCATCACAATCATTCAATCAATAAATTCTACAAATCAACGAAAGATAAAAGATAAGTAATAAGCACATGTCATCTAGTCTCAAGTTAATATAATAAATGAAAGGATAATAGAAAAACTAGTTCAACAAGTCTCAACAATCAACATTCATCTCTAGTCTATGAAGCCTCTATCACTATCATATCACGCAGTGCCTATGATAGACTGATTGGCTACCTCAAGTAAAAAATAAGCTATCAAGTCTAACTCTAAAGCAAGATGAAATAAAAGTAATGAACTCACCAATCAATTGACTACTCAGATCCTCAACGATACGCCTATTGGCGATCTCTAATCCCTGTATCTGCATCATAAAAAGATACAGTGCCGAATAGCATCAGTATATGGAATGTATGGTATATGAAATAGCTTAATGAAACAGAAATATGTAGAATAACATAGAACAATATCAACTCAACATCAAACTCAACTAGAATGTCAAATGTCTATCTAAAGTAAGAATAAAAAGTAGACAAATGAGCCTAACCAACTTAACCTCATCACTCAACTCAAGGGAACTCAACTCGACTCGACTCAGAGTACTCAATGTGGGAACTTACTTGGAGTTTCTCTTAATAGACAACAACCACTTATGAGCCAGTGGTTGTAGAACAATTACGCTGATGTTGCCACAGTCGTTCTATACTTGCTAGGTAATGAACGAGTATGATCCACAAGAAATCAGAACTCTACCATCCTCTATTGTTTCAGAAACATAAAATTGAGAGGGGAACATGAGATGTAATAGTTCAATCCTCTCCTACGCTGGGTCAGCGTAGGTAATGAGTGTAAGTGAGACTTACTCTTACTCATTCGGTGCTCGATACTCCTCCCAAGACTTAATGCTCATAAGACTCTTCCTCATCATCTCAAGTAGTCTCATAGAGGCATTCATCATCTAAATTAGTCTCATGGAGACACTCATTATTTCATCAACTCAAACTCAAGGTCCTCTATTATTTCAGGGACTTTAACTCATCTCAGTAAGCTCAATTCTCAATTCAAGAACTCAAGGACTCATATCATCATTTAGTGAAAGTCATTTAGACAGAACTCAAGAACTCAATTATGAAGACTCATGGGATAATCAAGCTCAAGGAACTCAACCTCATACTCACATCAAGATTACCACCAACATACTCAAGGCTCTAGACTCCATCCCTAGGTTCATTATACATGCTTTCACAATTTATCATATAGAGTTGTACATTATCTCATGGAAAACATATAATTCAAGCGATCAAATTTATGATGATCATCAACAAATGAAAATACATGTAATAAATATAATTTTCAAGAGAATATTCAAGAAAGTAATTCAAGAACACAAGTATGTGGACTCATGGACTCTAAAATCTTCTATGACCATCTATGGGGCACATTAGAGAACAATATCATGCTTTTAATTTAGCCTTATATACCAGGGATGAAGTTATCAACAATCCTCTTCAAGAATTTCCTTTGAATTCTCCAATCTTACGTTCTTCTCTTCTCTCAAGCCCTAACTTTTCAATGACTTAGGAAGGACTTTGGAATGGGTTTTTGACCCTTTATACGCTCAAAACGACCTTTTTTATCGTGTATTGAGTTTAGGAGGGGTTGAAAATTGTCCAAAATGCCCCTCATAAATTTTTTAAAACATTTACACTATGGGAAAGTGGGTCCTCGAAATAGACCCGTCACGCCACAGTGTGTTTTTTTCCAGAAATTTTCCGAACTATCTTTTTAATCTCCGTCGAAAAAATTGAAAAAAACATAAAGCAAGTCGGCGTCTAAGGCGCATCGCGCCTTGGTTGCATACTGCCATTGGAATTCGTTTTGGATTAAAAAATTATTTTTCGATCCAATTGCTCTAAAAATTGACCCATTTGTCCACTCAATTTTTCGTGTTGATTGGAAATCAAGTCTCAAATTTCCAAAAGGAGAACGGGAAGATGCGTTATGCACACATCCCTATTCTAGGGGTATTTTGATAATTTTATCGGATGTTACATCATCTCCCCCTTGGGATCATTCATCCTCGAATGATGAGTAAAGGTGGATACCAAGGCATGAATAGACTCAAAACTCATCTTAACATTCACATTTCTCAATCAAGCTCTCCACTCTTTCTCAATCATCAATCGACTCTATTCAAATTCAAGAATAAATATTCAACTCAAGAAAAGACAATCAATTCAACTAAGGTAAGGAAATTTACATTCAACATTCTCGTCATTAGGCACGAATAGGTGCAGATATTTTGCTTTTGTCTCTTCCTCAAATTCCCATGTGGCTTCCTCAACAAATTGATTTCTCCACAGGACTTTGAATGAGGCTATCTCTTTGGTTCTCAACTTGTGAATCTGACGATCAAGGATTTCGATCGGAATCTCTTCATAAGACAAGTTATCCTTCACTCCAATACTCTCAACAGGGATCACTAAGGTAGGGTCTCCCAAGAACTTCTTCAACATCGACACGTAGAACACTAGATGAATACCATCTAACTCGGAAGGCAACTCTAACTCATAAGCAACATTCTCAATCCTCTTCACAATCTAATAAGACCCAATATAACATGGGTTCAATTTACATTTCTTCCCAAATCTTATGACACCCTTTATAGGTGACACTTTCAAGTACACCTAATCATTTACCTCGAACTTCAAGTCTCTCCTCCTCACATCAGTGTAGGAGTTTTGGCGAGTTTGAGCAGTTTTCAACCTCTCTTTAATGACCTTAACCTTCTCCATTGATTGGTGGACAAGATCAGGCCCAATCAACTCAGCTTCTGCAACTTCAAACCACCCGATTGGTGATCGACACCTCCTCCCACAAAGCTTTGTAGGGAGCCATTTGAATGTTTGCATGATAATTATTATTATACGCAAATTCAATTAATGGTAGGTGATCATCCCAATTTCCTTTGAAGTCAAGAACATAGGCTCTCAATATATCCTCCAGTGTCTAAATTGCTCGCTCTGCCTGACCGTCTATCTGTGGATAAAAGGATGTGCTCAAATTCACTTTCATACCCAATCCTTTCTGGAAGGATCTCCAAAATTAGGAGGTAAATTGAACTCCTCTGTCCGAGATGATGGACAAGGGAACCCCATTCAACCTGACAATCTCTTAGATTTATAATTTGGCATACTTCTCCACAGTGTTAGTTGTTTTTACTTCTAAAAAGCGAGCCGATTTGGACATCCTATCCATAATCACGCAAATCGAATCATGTTGCTTTTGAGACCTCGGTAGACCAGTAATAAAGTCCATATTGGTCATCTCCAACTTCCATTCAAGAATCTCAAAGTTCTGAGCTAATCCACATGGTCTTTGATGCTCAACTTTCACTTACTGGCTATTCGGGCACTTGGAAACAAACTCTACAATATCCCTCTTCATTGCACTCTACCAATAGACTTCCTCAGGTCATGGTACATCTTGGTAAAACCAGGATGAATGGAATATCTAGAGCTATGGGCTTCCACCATAAGTCTTTCTCAAACACCATCAATATCAGGGACCACAATCTACTCTAGTATCTCAACACTCCATCTCCCCCTTTGGAGAAGACTATCACTTTTTGTTTGTGGACAACCTCCTCCAATTGGAGTATGACAGGATCTTGGTCTCGGTTTTCTTTCACCTCTTCAACTAAGGATAAAGCAGACCCGTTCTGACATTAAAGGATAAAGCAGACCCGTTCTGAACATTAATTCTTCCCTCATCATTTTCCTCAAGTTGGACTCCCAATCCAGCCAATTGATGCACTTCTTTAGCTGGCTCCTTCTTTCCTTCATCAACATGGGTTATGTTATCTATTGACAACCCTCTAAGAGCAACAACAACAATGTTAGCTTTACATGGATGGTAGAGAATGTTCATGTCGTAATCCTTGATCAAATCCAACCATCTCCTCTGTTGCAGGTTGAGCTCTTTCTGACTGAAGACATACTGCAAGCTCTTGTGGTCAGTGAACACATCCACATGCACTCCATATAAGTAGTGGCACCAGATTTTAAGTGCAAACACTACTGCTGCCAACTCAAGATCATGGGTCGGATAGTTCCTCTCATGATCTTAAGTTGTTTGGAAGCGCAGGCTATAACTTTCCCTCTATGAGTCATACACATCCCAATCCAACTATCAAGGCATCACAATAGATTACAAAGTCCTCTGTCCCATCGGGAAAGGTTAAAACCGGTGCAGTAGTTAGTCTAGTTTTTAACTCTTGGAAGCTCTTCTCACATTCATCTGACCATTGGAACTTGCCCTTTTTCTAAGTCAACCTAGTCAATGGTGCAAATAAGGAGAAAATCCCTCTACAAAATTGCGGTAATAGCCTGCTAACCCCAAGAAACTTCTTATGTTAGTCGGAAAGGTCGGTCTGGGCCAGTTTTTAACCGCTTCGATCTTTTAAGCGTCTACTCGAATACCATCACTAAAGACAATATGGCCTACGAAGGCTACTGACTTAAGCCAGAATTCACATTTCAAGAATTTTGCTTACAATGCATGGCCCTTAAATGTTTGGAGGATAATTCTGAGGATATTTCCATGCTCCTCCTCATCTCTTGAATACACCAAAATATCATTGATGAACATATCCAAGTATTGTCTGAATACCCTATTCATCAAATCAATTAAGGCTATAGGTGCATTCGTCAACCCAAAGGACATAACCAAAAACTCAAAATGGTCATATCTAGTCCTAAAGGTTGTCTTTGGAATGGCACATTCCCTCACCTTCAACTAATAGTAACCAAATTTGAGGTCTATCTTTGAGAAACAAGAGGCACCCTGAAGTTGGTTAAATAAATCATCTATCATTGGGAGAGGATATTTATTCTTTATTGTAACCTTGTTCAGTTTCCTATAGTCAATACATATTCTGAAAGATCCATCTTTCTTTTGCACGAATAGGACTGGGGCACCCCAAGGAGAAACACTCGGCCTTATGAAGCCCTTCTCTAACAAATCATTCAATTGCTCTTTCAACTTTTTCAATTCAGCGGGGGCTATCCTATAAGGTGGAATTGAGATAGGCTGGGAATCAGGAAGAGCATCAATCCCAAAGTTGATCTCCCTATCAAGAGGGACTCCAGAAAGATCCTCAGGAAAGTCACTCACAATCAGGACTAACTCAAGAGTAGAAGACTTAATATCATTAGATTTCACTTGCACGAGATGGTAGATACAACCTTTGAATATCATATTTCTGGCTCTAAGATATGAGATAAGCTTTTCTTTATGTGCTATAAAATCACTCTTCCACTCTAGAACCGGTTCATTCATAAATTGGAACTTAACAATTCAAGCTCTACAATCAACAGTGCCATAACAAGCGTGAAGCCAATCAATGCCAAGAATCAAATCAAAATCAATCATATCTAACTCAACCAAATCAATGATAGTATCCCTATGATAAATGGACTCTACAAAAGCTCTATAGACTCTCTCAGCTCGAATAGACTCACCCACTGAAGTAGAAACATCGAAGGTTCAAAAAGACTCTCAGGGGGCTCTATCAAATCTACTGGCCACATAGGAAGTTACAAAAAATAATATGATACTAGGATCCATCAAAGTATAACAATCAAGAGAAAAGAATCGAATCATACTCGTCACAACATTTGGGGAGTTCTCCTGATCATGAAGATTACCTATGACATACAAATGGTTTACTATTCTGAAAGGATATTATTATTAGTTATGATTAGGTCACTTTCCTTGATTGACTTTATACTTGGCCTTCTCATTGTGATTAGTCTACATGTTATTCCCTCGTTGTTGTTACTACCAGTTGATGTCGAGAATAGGTGATGATAGGATTGTTAGTCAGGAAGTATCATATTAAGCTCAAGTTTATGACTTTGGGAACTTGAGGATGCATGTTGTCCTTACTTTAAGTAGGGCACTTTTGACCCTGTGTGGTGCACAAGATATCAGAGGACTAAAAGGGGAGTCCTAATCGGTGAGAATGTTGGATTAGTGGTACGTATTTCAAAGGGTGAGGTTCCTTGGTTTCTCTAGTGGTCTTGCATTGACTATCTAGTGGTCTCGGCATGGGTTTCAATTCTCAGGGTTTTGATAATTTCAGTTGTCCTTGACTTTAGCAGATGAAGGTTTTTGTAGTAGTGGGTATTGTAATGACCTTTCAAGTCATTTCTATGCAATTGTGTATTTTTCACTAGTTAGAGCATTTCTATAGCGACCCCAAGTCACTAATGACTTACTCGCACTGATAGTTTGATGGCCTGGTCGTTTGTTGAAAGTTGTGTAGTTTTTCATGTTGGAAGGCCCGTTAAAGTTGAAAAATGAGTTTTGCAGTAAAGTATGGGTAAACAGATTTAAAATAAAATTCTAATAGTTCCATCAGCTCCAAAATGAAAAAATTAGGCCAGAAGCACGATTGGTTAGTGTACCGAGGTTTTTGGTGTTAGTTTATACCGAATTAAACTTATATTTAACCTTCAAAATAGGAAAATAGTTAGTTTTAATCAATATTCCTAGAAAATATGCTCGAATGGAAATTCTGATAGCATTATTAACTCCAGAATATTAAATTTGGTCTAGAACAACCTTTTGCTCGGTTCCCAAGGATTCGAGTGCGTTTTGGGCCCCTCGGTGGAAATTGAGTAAATATTGAGCTGGGAAGTAGGACCCTTATTTGATCATAACAACTTCGTACGGAAATTTTAACTGCGCCATTGAATCCCAATCATCAAATTTGATAAGGTTACATAGTTCGTTTGTGCCATCGCTACAATGACCCTGGGCTCACTATAGTGACAACCGCCCCTTGGGGGTGGTTCGCTATAGCGACACCCGTGAGGGTTATATATCATTATAATTTCCAAAAGGAAGAGAAAATTTTCATTAGAGATATTTTACTCATTTTAAGGTCAATTTCTGTGATTCAAAAGGCTAAACTACTTAAACTTTAAGAAAAACATCGTGGGAGTGTTGAAAATTGCTTTTCATACATCGTTTGAGGTAATTTTCACCTTTTTGCTATTGTAAGTTGGTTTCAATTTTGGAAATCTTAGAGATCGACTTCTTATTCATTTTAAATCATATTTCAATAAATTTTGGGTCAATTTAGTGTACTTTCTTTAGACGTATCCTATGGTATGATTAGAATCTTTCGACTAAGTTGTGTTTGAGGCGAGATAGTAATGAAACTGCTAGTTATTCATATTTTTATCTAAAAAGAGGCGTCTTCTTGTAATATTATTTTGGAAGAGCCCTATTGATGTTGTAACTTTGTTTTGACAGTTTGATAAGATTCGGAGATTATTAGGAAAGGTAAAGCGCATGCGAATTAAATTGGAGTGCACATGATCGGCGTACAGGTAGGGTATGTTCTTTCCCTCTCGTAGAATGAGTTTGAATGTGTAAATCCTATTTAGAATGAATGGATAATGAGTAGGAGGATGGATTAGAGGGCATACATGTTGAATATGATTATATAGTTGATATTTGTGACTATCTTGGTATCCATTGACATGTTAAGGACACTTATGACTAGTATACTGATTCTGATTGTATCTGCGCTTATCTAGGACTGATAGTATGATTATCTAAGAATACCTGGGATTGTTATACTGACTGTCTACCGCATTTATGATTATCTTTTCTTATTCTGATTATCTGTTATTTGTTGGGCCTTAGTCTAGGCTTAGGCTAGTAATGTCCTAGACCTGTATTGGTTAGGATCAATAGACTATTTTGCTTGTATATGGTGTGACTTAAGAGAGAAGGTAGATCCTTGTAGAATGGATTTGCAGATTAGAGTCTGTAGAGTTATGCCTCAGACAGACTATGATAAACTGGGAACTTGATTATACACACGATTGACTAACTGTACTAGAGCATTCTCGTAATACATTAGATCCTGCTTGACCATAGAAATAACTGATGATGTCATTTTAACTGCAGAATATAGCCTTATACAATCAATCGGCCCAAGTATTTCTCGTAATTGGGCATATGTCCTCCTACTAGGAGGTGTGTAAGCAAGGATAAGCTACATTTCGTATACCTCGTTAGAAGCCACATAGTTAGGCTTAGGTAGATGACTGGCCACGTCTGACCTTATCCTGATAGAGGCCAAGGCACGACCTGGAATAAAGGTCAAGTATTAACATGGATTAGTGGTTAGGCATTAGCTTGAGTTAGAGAGCAGGTTGGGGTATACGACTTCAGTTAAAGGCCAAGATAAGATGTTACATTGGGCTAAGAGTTACATGTGCACTATTGGTATCATTTGGGACTTGTTAGTGTTTTAGATTGTACCCTAGCATACACCATAGCACCCACTTATTGTGCATGGGTGTACCTTCGGGCTTATGGGAGTCCCATTGGTGTACAAGCATAGACAGCAGGGCTTTACACCCACGTACATCAGCCCCAATCACTCATTTCTGGTTACTTCCACCGCTGCCAACAATCAATCTTGGCTCCTGTGATTAGGCATTGTAGATATGATATTCTATCTTAGTCTTACTTTATTTACTATTTATACTCAGTCGGCCGATACCTATTAGGAACCGTATCCCTTTTATTCATCCCTACTCTTTGCATCTATTTCATGATGCAGGGCCTACTATGAGCCAGTTGTGTCGATTCCTCCTGTGGTAGATGTTGCACTCGGAGACTATCGATGAGCATTGGACGTCCTTGAATTCTTCCAGTCCCCTTCTATATTAGTAGCTATCTTTTTATCTAAGACTTGCCTTGTATATGATTAGTTGTGTGTGTGTGTGTGTATATATATATATATATATATATTATGGCTCGGCTATGTTATCACGTGTCTATAGTAATTCTGTATAAGTGACTTCAAGTCCTGGGAGGGTTGGGCTAGTGTTGTTGTATCTAATATCAGTTTAGTTTTCTTATACTAGTTGTTTTGATGCACTCTTTCCCGCTCTCACCAATTACTAGCAGTTCCAAGTTAGGGTTAGCCTTGCCTATCAGAGGCAGGGGGAACTTATGTGCTATTTTTGGGTCACAGGAATCGGTGATCATCCGACTAAATTCAGTATATTACTTTATAATTTTTAAAAAATGTATTAAATATTAGCTAAAGAAACTCATTCTCAAAATGATAAGTTGATTCACTGATCCAAAACTCTTTTTTAATATGAAGGTTGGAGGTTCGATCCTATCCAACATGGTTGATTCTCTAAAAGAAACAGGAAAAGGACGTGACGTTGAAATAGCCCAAATAAAGTGAGTTGTGGAAATTTCTAGGAAATAGCAAGGCATGACAATTTTGAAAGTTTAAAGAGAAAATATAATTAACATATTACTAACTAAAATGCCAAGTACTATCAATAATCACGAGAAATGTAAATCAATTTTAAAAGATAAAATAACGTAAAGTAAATTAAATTTAAAATTTTTAATCTCATTTGATTTGATAATAAACTATCCATAGTTTAATAGTTGAGATCTGTGTGAAAAATTTTACTTATATTTCTAGGTAGTTAGACTTAAACAATAGATATTATAGTACAATCTTTTTTTTTTAAATATGATTACATACACTATTGTCTATTCTTGAGGTATCTTCTTTTTATTTGAGATAAGTATTAAAAACACATTCAAATAATCTCTTTTTTTCTTTTGAATTTTATACATAAATTATTGGAAATGTGAGTTTCATACACTTATTAATGTGACAAACATACTTCAGTGGTGTATGTAACACACTCTCTCTTTTATTGGAGAAAATATTGTCACACGACATGCCACTGACAAAAATAAAATAAAATATTAATATTTGTTAAAGTATAAATATTCTTCCAAAAAAAATATTTTTTTAAAAAATAAAATTTAAAATATTTTTTCTCACCTACTCCACTGCCCACACCCCCGCATATCCCCACCCACCCCAAACAATCCCCGCCTTTTTATTATTTTTGAATCTCTTTTATAAGATATTCTTATAATGTTCAAACTTCAGCCCCTACTCTGCCTAAAAAATTTATACTTTTTTAAATAAATAAAATTTTATTCCTCCTGCATTTAATCCTCTGCTACTAATTAATTTATTTTTATTTTTAAAAAGAAAATTTAAATTTTTTTTTATAGATATGTACACATATTTTTAGAAAAATATTATGTT
>JAPFFP010000070.1:6843385-6854041 GCA_026153255.1 Solanum medicagineum
TTATTATATTTTTTTTGAAATAATAATACTTTAATATTTAATTTTAACTAATAATATAATTTATTATTTTTTATCAAAATGGAATGTTTTGTCCATGTAGAGTATGATGTGATATTTTTAAAAAAAATAAAAGAGAGAGTGTAGTACACATACCATAGTGAAAGTGAAATAAAAGATAGAAATGTATTTGTACTAATAAGTGAAAGTTTAAGTATGAAATTCATACTTCCAATAATTTAGGTATAAAAAAAAAAGATAATTTCAATATATTTTTGACACTTATGGCTTTCCATTTTTATATGATTCTTGTTATGATTCATGCAAGGCCTTGATAAATGAAATTTTCATATGTCGTACGAGTCTCTATCACTTAATCCACATCTACTTTAGCCCTTGTAGAATCTTTTTCCAAATCACTTTTACCCACTCTATTTTATCAAATAGAATTTTATATATTACTATCTTTTTTTTGTCCATTTAAAAGAATGTCATCTTATTCTAATTGAAAATAATTTAATCTTAAAATTTTTCTTTTTTTCTTAATAAATAATTCTCAAGCATACAAATATCTTAGAATGATTTTAGATCACAAGTTCTAAAAGTCTTACTTCTTTTTCCTTAAACACTGTATCAACTCAAAGGTTGTCACATAAAATGAGACAGAAGGAGCACTTTTATTTCAAACAGAATTTTATATGCTGATTTTTTTTTTCAAACAGGATTCTAAGATTAATCTTTTTTAAATAGAATTTTATATACTAATCATTTTTCAATTTTTATTTTGAACTCTCTTAGGAGACTAAAAAGTATATACATAATGTAATATGTTGACTTGAACAATGGGAAACTCTTCCATTGGTGCATAAAACAAGAACAAGAAGCACATAAACCTTGGTAAATCAAACAAGAACAAGAACATAAATTATTCTTCTAATTCATCCATAGATGTTCCCAAAACAATATTTTGAAGGATTTAAAAACAACATATGTTACAAGACTATAATCATAATTTACAAACATGCATATGCCTGACATTTTCATTACTTTTTGTTGTCTCAGCCACTCAACATCATGTTCTTATTTTCATTTTTTTTTTTTTTACTTTCACCTAAATTTTACTTCTTAATTAAGCCATCATCATTTGGCGAAATTCATGATAATCAAGTTCCCCGTTACCATCAGTATCATAAACTTGAATCATAGTGACACATTCGTCATAAGATTTTGAATTCCCTAATCGATTCAAAACTCTCTGCAAACTTTTAGGTGTAATTCGACCACAACCTTTTTCAAGTTCATACATTTCAAATGCTGACTTTATGGATTCATCATCTTCGATATTTCCTTCTTTTTGCATCAACAATTTCTTAAAATCTTCAAAATCTATGAAACCATCACCGTCCGTATCAAGTTCATCTACAATTTCTTGAGCATCTTCATGTGACATGTGTTCTCCTATGGACCCAAAATATTCTCTTAGCTCGAAAGCCGATATTTTACCTATTTGAAAATACAACAATAGAATAAAATAGAATTAACAAAAGGCCTTGAGGTGGAAACTGAATTTAATTTCCTTAAAAGAAACATTGCGATATAAAAGAAGGGTGATCAATTAACGAAATTATATATAAACAATTTTGATCATTTTTAATAAAATTTCTCGCTCCATCACCATCTTTAAAATATTGATTAAAGAAATATATACAAATTAATCTCTACAGTACAAATGAGAATACCTACTTATCTACATTGGACATTTTTTCCTAGCCAATTCAAAAGAAATTTATGAAACAAACATTTCTAGCTATTTCACAAACAGAACTATCAGTTCTATTCAAAAATTAAATCGAATAAATTTATATAATATATTGCAACGAATTTAAAATTTACCATCGTTATCAGTATCAAAATGACGAAATACTTCTCTAAACTCATCTTCTCTTGATGAATTTCTTCGTGATATATTTGGAGTTCTTGGAGAGCTTTGGCTTGAATTTGAGGATTTTGATTTAAGCCCAGGTAAAATTACCCTAAGGTTTTTATAATGTGAAGAGAAACTAAAAGATTTTGATAGTCTAATTGATTCCATGAATAAATGGATATTGACAATTTAATTATTAATATGTGAATCTCAAGCTAAAGTGAAGTAGAAGCAATTTGATTGTTGCTTCCTAGTTCCTTGTTGTGATTGTGACTATTTATATAGACAAAAAAGTGATTAGCTGTATTAAGAAGTGAACTACACCACAAAAAGTTGAAAAGTCACTTATGTAACATACTATGAAATTTCAAATCATATTTCAAGAATATTAAGTGGTCATTGTTTTATTAGTAAATCTTTTGGATAAGTTATACTACAATTTTTGGGTAGTTTTACTGATCTTTTGGATCATTTTTAGTTGTCAGATTTTGTTTTGACATACTTATTAAGAAAATAATTATTAATATATCATTTTACTTCTATTAATGATATGATCCCATGCATATTTAATTAGTACTCTCTCCGTCCAATTTTAATTGACCCCTATACTATTTTGGGATGTCCAATAATATTTCTCCACTTTATGAAATCAAGAGATAATTTTATATTTAGTTCCTAATTTACCTTTATCATTAATTATAACTATTTCTCTATTACATTTTTCAAGACATCATATTTATTATATTCAAAGGGTAATTTGATAAAATTGCCCATCATTTACTATTTTTAATCTCTGTGCAAGTCAACAGGGCCACATAAAGTTGGACGGAGGAAGTACATTTTTCAAGAACATTAATTGAACGGCAATAAAATTGAGGAAATAAATAGAAAAATAAATTTTCTCCTACCTTAATTGTCAAAAGTGACGAGTCAAAATAAAAATTAAATTAGAAAATTTTTGACAACTAAAACTTAACTGAGGGAATAGAAAACATAATTGACATAAAATTTAATGCAACATTTGGTTATGTTGAGACAAAAAGTCCCACATTGGTTGTTAATGAGATGGGTGGACTCCTTATAAGGCTTAGGCAATCCTCCTCCCTTTGAGCTAGCTTTTGGGGTGTGAGTTAGGCCCAAGACCTAATTTCATCATGTTAAGCCTCAATGCTTGGCTTTTTGTACAGGTGTTAAAATATCCATCGAATCTTTATAAATATTTGATCGTAAATTCAATAATATATTTTCTCTGTCATTATTCACTGTATTTAAAATAGATATTTAATAATACTTATTTAATTTATGAAATCAAGACATACTTTTGTACTTAGTTTCTAATTTACTCTTATTAATAATTATAATTATTTCGTTGTTATATTTTTCATAATATTTGTACTTATTATATTTAAAAGGTGATTTAGTAAAATTATTTCTATATCTTTTATTTCTTAATCCTTATGCCTTGATAGTGGATAAGAGAGTATCAACTTGATATTATTATATCAAAAAGTTTAAATGACTTGTTAGTGTCTTCAAGATTACGATCTGTTGGTAAGTAAAATTCTTGGCAGTTACACTAGAAGTAAAAGGTTAAGGAAAAAGGAGACTACGTTAAGTCAATTCCCAAATAAAGTGAGCTTTGGAATTTTCTAGGAAATTGTTAAGGCATGATAAATTACGAAACTATTTATGAAGAGGAAGTTGCATAGAAACTTCCTTTGGGTCACTAAAAATTGACATTACACTGACTCTCCTTGTTGGTATTACAAATGTACCAACCCTACTAAAAACAAAGTATAAATAGAACTAGTGATCAGATCTTTTTCTAGATCCTGTGCATAGCGTGAATTTTAATATATCAGGTTTATTTTTTTTTTAATGAAATATTGTTATAAAAAAACATGGTTAGATTTTTATTTGATAAAATCATGAGAACAATGTTTTGCACACTCAGGGATCTTGTTATCATCAAAAGACGTACTCCATTAAAATATCCTTTTGACTTGTTAGATCATGAGCTGGCACAAATGCCAAAAAATGACTTGATGAGCAATTATTTAGAAAGCCTCAAACATTTTACCGGACAATTGTAAAGCTTCACCAATTATATTGCTTTGTCGAATGAATGTTTTGGCTAATGTGAGTGTAATGATTCTCATGATTATTTTGTGTATTCAACTAGTTTTCTTGTTTGGATCCTTCCCTTACCTTCAATATTGGTGTTTGTGGTTCACGAGGATGCGTGGCGTGGTTTCGAAAGTGGGTAGATGGGTATCAGATGAGTTTTTCATTTTGAGGAAGAATGATCTTCAATGAAACATCAGGTGAGAATCTCTAATACTTATTTGCATCATAAAGCAATATCGCATCGTATGACGTCAGTACATGAAATGTATAATATGTAAAATAGTTAAAAGAAAATATAGTCAAGAATATTCAATGGCAGGATTATTATTTAACTCGACTCAATAAAGCATACAAGTTTTAAGAATAAAACAGTTTTTTACGATTACAATTAAATAAATACAACTTAGTAAAATAATAATATTTCTTTTTCGAAGAATTTCTCTCACTGACAATCAGCGTGATGATACAACAAACTACTATAGTTACCACAACCATCCATTACTTTGTCAAAGTTAAGGACGCAACATCAGTGGATCCATAATAAAAGTCCTTTTTTGGTACATGTGAGGAGTCGACTGAATCAACGGCATGATCGTATTCTACACTGACTATGTAGTTCATGTGGTTTGAGTTGTCTCTATTCTTATTTAAATCGATACTCAATACTACTCGAAAAAGTAATTAATTACGCTCATATACATGAAGTGAGTAAAATAAAAATACTTTTTAAAGTCACCACATCTCGTCAAAATTTTGCTCTCAAAAACATCATTGATGCAAAACTCTCATTAGATCAGGTAAAATATGCCTAAACTCAATAAGAATCATACCTTATTCAATGCTTGAAAACCGCTGTCATTATTTCAAAATAATGCATATTAAAAATAATGAACATCCACTCAAGTAAGGTTTTCATGTGACTGCAAATATGAACAACACAATCAATAAGAATTCAGAGTGTAAAACAAATGAAATTTCATCATATATATAGGACTTCACAAAGAAAGAATTAACTCATTCAAAACTCAAAGGAATTATGGATAAACTCAATTAAATTCCTTTAACAACGAAATATAAATGTAAGGCGTGTGGACGGACTCAATCCAATTCTATAAGTTGCCTTATGTACCTGGAAGAATCGAAGCAAACCTTGAAGAATTCGATTGAAACTGTTGAACCCTAGTTTTTCTTCTCTTCAGTCCTTGCTCCAAAATATTCTGAGCGCTAACGAGAGTAAAGGCGCATAGGGTACTGATAAGGGTCTTAATTTAGTCCCAAATGTCAAGATTTTGATTGGAAAGTGGTGAAAAAGATTAAAAAAAATATCCTTCATTAAAACTGTTATGGGACAGTCTACGGATCATAATATGGGATCTGTAACCTTCTATGAGCCATTAAAGACATTTTGTAGAAACTTGGTCGAGTTACTAGATTGGATATCAGGGTCTACAAGGACCCTACTATGGATCATAGACCCTTTTATGGGTCTTCTTGCAAGTTCATATAAAAAGTACTGAGATTTAGTTTTTTTCAGGACTTGGAATTCACGAAGACTTTTTACAGCTCGTGGGTTGTTCTATGAGTCATGGACTCAACTTGTGAAAGGGTTACTAAATTTTCTTGGGTTTCAGGACTTTAAAAGTGCGGACCCATCTATGGGCGATAATACGGACCCATCTATGGGTGATAGAAATTTCTATTTTCATGATCCAAGCTAGGTCCTAGATGTGACAATGTGATTAGGACTCTCGAGGAAACCCCAACCAAGTCTTTTAGCATATCAAATATACATAAGGTAGGTAAAAAAAAAAAGTAACGAATACATAAATAGTAGTGAGAAGTCTAGAGATATCACCATAGAATAGAAACGGAAGAAGACAACATAGACTCTTTTACATTTTTATTTGAAAGCCTCTAAATCATAGATGAGTTGCTAGGACAAACGATAACTAACTGAAAGTTAAAAAATAAGCTCGAGGAAGGAGCAACCAAAAGACACATAGACCATAAGCACGTCCTCGGATCATGACAACTTGCAAATTTCTAGCTTGGAGTCTGATACTAGCCCTATGAGGTATGAGAATGATCATCAACACCTACATTATGTTACAATGTGGAAAAGAAAAATATGTATTAGTACTTCACATATACTAAGTGGGTGAACAATATACATACATAAAACATAAGATAATATGGAACGTGAGTCATGAAATGCAAGACTAATAATCAAGTAAAGCATGAGATGAAAATATAAGTAAAACACATGGTCAATACATCAATATAGTAGTAGAAATTTGTAAGTAAACTTAATCATTTTGTTGAATATCATTTAATTGAGAATTAGACTATGCGAGTTATAACATGAAATTCGATACAACTCCCACAACGAGAAGAGAGAGATTACTTGCCAAGATAGATTCTGTGAGAACCTTTAACATAATGAGCTATATGTGTACCACTAGCTAAGTCAATAGCACAAACTATGGGAGCACATCGTTTAGTACTAGAAGTTGCTATTAGGATTTTCTTGGGAAGCTTCTTTGTCTTCCAAAATGGAACCCCACCTTAAGGTCTCTCGATGCTAAGTCTAATGGAATAAAATCATAATGTGATAAATCAATCATATATTTGAAATCATTGAATCATCATACTTATAAAGTAGCTCATAAAAATCTTGATGATTCAATTAATGCGAGAATTGTCCTTATCACACATTTAATCCATGAGTAGGTGAGAAAAATTCTTTCGCTATCTTTCATTCGTTCTTTAAGGGGCTTCTATAAATCATAATTGATACTATCATGAAACTTGAGTGAAGTCCTTATACATTCATGATCATAACTCATAGAAAAACTAGTGTAACTTACATAGGTTCATCTTAAATCAACTTTGAAACATATAATTAAATGAAATCATGCATAATCATCTGAAACAATATCAATTGAAATCATAATAGAAAGAATTCATAATGAAGTTCATGAATACTAGATACTATTATAGAGAATTTACTTGAAAATAATTAAATTATTAAAAGAAAACCAAGAATTTCTTTTCCTCTTCTCATTCCCATTTTTCTCATGTGACTACTGTTAAGGGTTTCCAAATCTAATCAGGCTACAGCACTACTCATGCCGTCGACATAAGCTTCTCTCCCACAACACGAGATTATCTCGATAAAGCCTCTGACGACATTCCTATCAACCAGGCGATATCTTTCAAATTTCTCTTTGTTTACTATTTTTTAATTAACTGTACCCTGTTAGTTACCTTCTATTTATTGCCTGTTACATACTGTGGTGTGGTTTCTTGACAAATTTTTTGCCTTATTTCTATAGTTTACTATCTCATTTAATCTTTGCATCTCGCTATTGTGGGTTATTGCATGTTTTTTTCTATAAGATTATTGTTCTTCGTCTTGCTTTGTATATTTGGTTATTTGTTAATTATTAATATTATACTTTATATTTTACTGTTCTGTATCATTGGTCTATTACTTTTGAGAGATTGTATCTTCTTGATCTTTAGTAGTTTAGTGAATTATTAGTTTTTAGTATAGTTTAGTCGTGTTGGGATCTGATGGTGAATTAGGATCATGTCGTCGGTTGGGATCGGAGGCAAGAAGTAGTAATGGTAAGAGGGGCACGGGCTTACTTGATTTGCAGGGATGTGAAACATAGGATCACTTAAGGGGAAGTTCATAGAGCTAGTGAAGAGTTTTAAGAGGAGATAAATTAATATAATGTGTGTTCAAAAGACCAGATTAATAAGCACCAAAGCTCTAGATGTAGACAGATTTAGATTATGGTACTCAGGTGGCTCTAGGGATAAGACTGGAGGAGGTATCTTAGTAGATGAGGACCTTATGGAGAATGTGATTGAGGTCAAGACGATTAATGATAGGATGATGTCTACTAAAGTTATGATTGGTAGTCATATAGTGAATGTAGTTAGTGCTTGTGCACATCAAGTGGGCCTGGATGAGGAAGTCAAAAAATTCTTTTGGGAAGATTTGAATGAGGTTGTGAGAGGCATACCGAATACTAAAAAATTTTCTTTTGTGGAGATTTTAACAGTATCGGTGCTACTTCTAGTGATTTTGACGATGTTCATGGAGCCTTTAGCTTTGGGGAGAGGAATGGAGGTGGGACGTCTTTGTTCAACTTTGCTAAAGCCTTTGAGTTAGTTATTGCTAATTCATTTTTCTCGAAGAGGGAAAATCACTTGGCTACCTTCCGTAATACTGTAGCTAAGACTCATATTGATTACTTACCCCTCTGGAAGGTTGGTAAAAGCTTTTGCAAGAATTGCAAGGTTATTTTGAGTGAAAATATTTCCACTCAATATAGGCTTCTAGTGATTGATTTGGAGATTAAGAGGGGTAAAGAGGAAGAAGGCTATTTATGCCCAATGAAGATTAGATGGGGAGGCCTGACTCCTGCCCTTTCTCGGGAGATTAGGAAAAAGTTGAGTAGTTTGAAGGCTTGGAGTAGTAGCGGAGATGTGAACATCATGTAGGACACCACAGCTGGTTGCATTAGAAAAGTAACTACCAAGGTACTAGGGATTTTGAGAGGGACCTTTGGTGGACGTCAAAGTGATTGGTGGTAGAATAGGGAAGTTCTAGTCAAAGTGAAAGCTAAGAAGATTTCCTATACAAAGTGGTTGGAGTGTAGGGATGAGTATGAAAAGAGAAGGCTTAAGGATATCTATAAGACAGCGAAGATAGGAGTAAAGACGATAGTGACGAGCGCTAAGACAACAATGTTTGAACTTTTGTATGTTGAGCTAGGTGAAAAAGGAAGGGACAAGAGATTGTATAAGCTCACAAGAGAGAGAGAGAGAGAGAGAGAGAGAGAGAGAGAGAGAGAGAGAGAGAGAGAGAGAGAGACACTTGGACCAAGAGAAGTTCATTAAGAGTGAGGGGGGTGAGGTGTGGGTGGGTGAGAGTTTCAGTAAGCTAAGGTGGCAAACTTACTTTTATAAACTCTTAAACTAAAAAGGGATAGAGATATTGAGCTGAGTGATTTGCTTCACCTAGGAAGTCATCGAGATTTTGGTTATTGCAGGCGTTTCAGAGCTGAGGAGGTTAGATATGTTATGAGTAGGATGAACAGAGGGAGAGCGATCGGACTCAATAAGATTTCGGTGGACTTTTGGAAGAGCATGGTCAACGATGGTATTGAGTGATGACTAGGTTGTTTAATGTTATTATTGTTGACACCCAATTTTTACCCTCCACGGTGTCAAATTAGTCACGGACTTTATTTTATCTTAAATGAGTTTTAAACAATTAAAAAAAATAAGACGGGCGCGTGACCCCACGCGCCCCAAATCCCTCTTAACAACTTCATCTTCCTCTTCTCCTCTTCATTTTTTTTAAACCAGAAACCCTAGAAAACCAAGACCTGCGCCGCCCCCGCTCCCCTTCTTCTTCCTTATTTTTCATTCCATTTCCCCTTACCCAGACCCTAGCCATCGTTCCCTCTCCCCCGTCGCCTCCTTCATCATCTCCTCCTTCTCTCCTCTTCCCTCGTCGAAAACCAGCGAAACCAGAAAACAGTAAACCCGACCAACCCCAACGGTCTTGTCCCCCACAACTTTATTGTTCTCTCCACGCATGCGCCGCTTCTTTTGACAAAAGCCGCATCCCTCCCGACCAAAATCACTGTTTCCCCAACGTTCACCGAGGAATCGGCCCTACTCCTTTTGAAATTTTGAATTCGAAAGTCGTCTTCCCCCGTTTCAAACCCTATACGATTCCCTATAAATTCAATCTTTTTCTTCATTTGGGGCGGCGGGGGAAATCCTCAAAAAAAAAAACTCTAGCCGGATTCATCTTGAAAAAAACCCAAAATCTCGAGCTACGGATTGAAATCGGGAAAACCCGAAAGCTCCATTCAATAGCGGCAGTCGGCATTCATAGTCAATAACCCGTAAAACCCAGAGCAAACTTCTTTGGTGGTGTCGAAACTTCATTAAGCTCGTGGTCATCCCGTTCGCTGTTTCCCAAAAGGTAATACCCCGTTTGGTTTTTCTCTGTTCTATTTCAGTCTCGTGTATAGTGTTTGTTTGAGGGATTGACGTTGAAGTTGCAACAGAATCTATGTGTTTGTGTTTGTTTGCTTCGAACTGTTATGGCTGGTTGATGAAATGATGATTCATGTTTAGTATGTTAAGTGTTTTAAAAAATCATTTTTTGAATGACGGCGGTCCTGGTTAAGTATCGATTTCGTGCACCTTATCCAAAAGAGTATAAGATGTTAGTAGTATTCGAGTTACTCCAAATGTGATGTCTAAAATGATTCATTTCTCATACGATTAGTGTATTAACAGTTGAGTCTAACATTTATATTGATTAAGGATCTTGTTAATACCCTTTTATTTACTGTTAAGTTATCAAAGGCCAAGAATGTTGCTGCAGCAGTTTTGCTTCTCGAATACATGTTTTGACATCTAAGCTACATCTCTGTTTGCTCTAAAATGATGTTCCTGTTCACTGTGTCTATGTAATAGAGGTCATCTCTGTTCCCATCTCTGTTTCATGTTTGGATTTTACCCTTATCTGTAACCAATCTTTGAGTCGTTTTGAGATGGTATGAACCTGTGTC
>JAPFFP010000070.1:6859502-6875433 GCA_026153255.1 Solanum medicagineum
TAATAATTATGTTTGCATGAATTACGTAGAGATTATTTTTAATGTATTACTTGAGTTGGTGTATTAAATCTAACATGCATTGCATGATTTATTTGAATAAAAAAAGATTTATTCACAATTAGGAGACTCGCCAAAAATAAGGTGGAATAGATTTAAAAAAAAGTCTTAAGGTGCAATTGAGTCTTTGACCAAGCCAATGCATGCATTAAAAATTCATTGCATTACTAAAATCATGTATTTTCATATATTAATAATATACACCTCAATACACAATAGTGTGTAACTAATACAATCATACATAGATAGAAAAAGTATACCAAATAAGATATTACTAATACACAAAGCTAATACATGCATTATTTTTATCAATATACTAATGACAGACGATTCCTAAGTGGATAGTATTTTATACTGCATGTGTAGATATATTGTAAAATTTTCACTTAAACCATTCAATGATTAACGAAACGCATCTAAACTTATAATCTAAAAAGGCTGCCTACAAAATAAATAAAAAAATTTCAAGCCTTATAATTAGGTACATAATAAAGTCAACTTCAAAGTTAGTTGATTAATTAATGTAGATATTGTTTACACTAGTAATGTAAGATTTTGCTGTGTGCCTCCTTTGCATCACCGTTGCTGTATTTGAGGTATTGGTTTAGCCTGCCTTGATTTGCTATGGGAATATAACATCTCTCAAATTTATAATGATCGTATATAGATTATGTGTTTAGCTGTTTTTTTTTTTTTTTTGAAAAAATAAAAACTTATCAATAGGGATAAATACAAATAAGGATTACACCTTATCTTATTGCTTCTAATAAATAAATTAATCTCTATTAGTTAATGAGTATGAAGAAAATAAGAACAAGAGAGAATTAGGTATTTTATAATTATCACAGAGTTGGTAACGATTTGTCACGATCCATTAGCTGTATTATTTGATGTATTAATGGAGCAATTTTTCGACCAGAGCACCATTGTCCGCAAGAAAATTTTCCTATTTTTCTAAAAATTTAAAAAATTAAAATGGAGTTTGTTTTTTAAGAAGAGCAGAGATAAGATCATCATAGTCGGATGAGTCGATGTCAACTATGAACATCTGTACAAAAGTATTAACGTCGCGTAATTGAGGTGAATGAAGAATATTCTATGATAATATTACAAATAAGAACACATACACATATGATTTGAATGAAAGTTATTAAATTCGATTGAACTCAAGTCAAATTGACAATTTATCACGAGAACTACTATTTGCGTACTCCAAATGGTGAATGTGACAAACATTTTGAGCTTAGAATACTATTAAGTGAACACTACACAATAAATATACTATGGAGCCCTACTTGTGTTCACTTATTAATAGTATTATAAGATTGAAAAATTGTCGTGTCCTTTTGTTAAATACATGAGTTAGCCAGTTTTTGGAACCAAAGCAAACAGATTTTCTTCAAGTGAAAATATATATATATATATATCCTACCCTTGGTTTATTGAAAACTAGCTTGTGGAGAATCAGTCTGTTCCTTTTTTTTATTTCTCACCCGATGATCGAGTTCGTGGAGTCCGATTAAATTCGGTGCACTACAGAATCCATTTTGGGGGTGACGCTCCCAACAGGATTTTTTTCATTCTCGGAGCTCGAACTCGAGACCTTTGGTTAAGGCTGAAACACTCCAACCAATGCATCACAACCCATCTTAGTGAATCAGCCTGTTTCATTCATGTACACTGAATTTTTCTTTTTTACTTAGCAATTTTTGGTTTAAAAATCAAAATTAAATGGTATCTGATAGAAAAAATTCATAATGCAATGACTTTGAGAAAATAATTTAATGACTTTTAGGTTAAACACCAAATTTGATTAACTTTTAACAGAAAAGTTCATAGTTGAGCGATAAATATTATCTCATTTTCTGTTAAAACAAAACCGATTGCTCATTCCATCTTTTTTAAAAAAAACTTTTTAAATTATTTTTTTTTTTGGTGCCTAATTTTTTTTTCTTCTTTTCGTCTTGTTTGTACTTGTCTTTTTGGTTCCTCTGAATTTACCGTTTTTTCTTTTTGTTCTGTGTTTTTTTATAGACAGTGACATTGAAGTGACTACACGTGGAAGGAAATATAAAACATCCAAAATCTGAAAGCTTAGGTTTTAACATTTTAACTAAGTTTGTCAATGTCTTAGTTCATTAAGGAAATTTAGAAAAATAAATAATCAAAAGTCTATCTATTATTTAATGACTAAGAAATTTTAACTCTTCACAGTAGACAATTCAATTTATAATTCTTTGGTATTGAATTCTTATGAGGACATACGTAAATCAATAGCACATAAATTTCGTGTAAAGTGATTTTCTTTTAATTAAAAATGCTATTTCAATTTATTTTACTAATGAAATATAAGTGATCATCTTTTGAAGATGTTATGTATTTGTTTGATGACTAAATGAGAGATTTTCTTTTGTTATTCCATTAATTACAAGTATTTTTAATATTTACTTAAATGTTGCTCCAACTTATTTTAATTAAATACTTGCTGCTACCGGAGAATTTCGAATGTAAAATTTATAAATTTTTAATAAATCAACTTAATATGTATAATTTTGTGAGCATATTGACTCACACTTCATAGTTTTATCCTATTTATATATTAAACATAACGAATAACCAGAATTCAATTAATAAATTTCTAAAGGAGAACAGGAGAACCTATCAATGAATTATTAATTTGGATTATTCTCTAGGAGAATAATAGACTTTTTATTTGGGGTAATTAACTGACTTTTCTATTAATCACAATAAATCGTTAGCAAGATTAATCACATCACAAAATTATATTCCTTCTAGCCCTAATTATATCAGAAATTAAAAAGAAACTCCCTCCTTTCACCTTTAAATGGCCTAATTTATGTGTTCTTTTTCGAATACTACTTTCATTGTTTACTGTTACTTGTATTTTGAATTTTGTGTATCTCTTAAAAAATAATAATTAATGTAAATATTTTATCATTATACTCCTATTAATTAATGTATAATAAAAAAATTTTAAAATAAATTATTAATAATGAGGATAAAACGGATAAAAATAATTGTTTTTTTCCCGAGTACTGGAGAAGTACTCCAAAAATGGTTTTTTTTTTTATTGTGACATAAAGTGGAGATTTGGATCTTACTATATTTTTTTTAGAGTTTAGAGGTATCCGTTCATCTCAATCTTTTATCTATTGAAATTACATTAGACTTTTTTAGTTTTTGTTATTGTTATTATCTTCCTTGGTAATATTTTTGTGTATAATAAAATTATGTTATAACCTGAAATGACAAACGTGCCCCTCATAATTATAGAGTTCTTCATCCTATACGAAACGCCCAAAGAATTTACGTAAGCGAATGACATTTTTTCAAAGTTAGGAAGCTTCACTTCGTTTTCCTTATGTACAATTGTTTCTTCTAATGATCGAATTTTACTTTTTGGTTTTAAGTTTTTCAACCAAGTCTTTATTTTTTCTTTCACCTGAGAACTCTCGAAGGCTTTAAACATTTAAAATTTTTAATATTTTGAGAACCGTGATATATATACTCATCATAATTATTTATTATGTTTGTGTCATGATCTCGACCTGGGGTGGCATTCACACTAACTCTTCAATGGAAGAATCAATTACTAACCAATCAAGCAACTAAACAATTCATTTTGAGAGGAAACCATTTTAAATAACAGTTAAACAACAATAGATCGAATCCCACAAACTCATTAAAAAATAAAGGTTATTGTGGAAAAAATAACCCTCCTTGAACCTTAAAAGTTACGGTGTCAGAACTCTAACAATGTCTAGAATATGGGAATGCAACACTAAATAAGAAAAACATAAACTAAATTTAAGAATGTCTGATTCCAAAAAGATGAACTAAGAGTTTAAGGATGAATCCCTTATGGCCCTAAAAAAGCAACTCACCCTTGGATTCAGATCACTCACGTTCATAACTGAGGTTTAGAAATAACCATATGAAAATGTCCTCTACTCAACAAAGAAAGAACAAGTACAATATCAATACACAAATCATTGTGTACTGATAGGATTAAATGGCCAATGCCAAGATAAGAATGTAAAATAATTAACCACAATACAATAACACAAGCATCAACACATACATACAATTATCATCAAGTTACAATAAAGTAGACTCCCAGTCACCCATTTTAATTTAAATAATTCATGAAATATGTTTGACATGATTATAATAGGACATACTCGATTCTCTCATGAGATCCATACACAAATTATTAGTGCACCGTCCTGGTACCTGAGCCAACCATTGTTAATAAACTATATATACCGACGTGGTATCTGAATAAACTACTTATAATGGCAGCATGATATCCAAGCCAATCAACAATCACAAACAACGTGCACAATTGCAATCACAGTGAATAAGCATACTTCAAGCCATAAATAAAATAAAGAGGTTTATTGTCACATCCCAAAATACCTCATAGATGTGCCTGGTACCCGCCCACACATTTGTCGGGAGAATCAAATATTCTTACACACTCAAACTATCCAAGCACTAAGAATATAATATGTGCAACTCCAAAACTCATCAATACTCATAACAATAGAGTAACTAGCAAACCAGAATTGCATACCAATTTATGAAAGGAAAAGATCACTTAAAAAAAATGTCTCTAAGCCCAAATCCCACAATAAAATCATGGAACATCTAATAGAGTAATATGAGCTTAACTGTCGAGCATACAAACCCCAAAAAGAAGAAAAACATAAACTATCCTAGATAGAGCTGAAGTAGTAGCCTCCACGGACAATGTTAAGGCTCACCTTAGCAACAGAGTCTACTGAAATGAACTCATCAGCCACAAGTCTCGCCCTCTGCAATAGTATCCGCATTGACATGCAAGTAAAGAGTGAGCTATATATAAATATAACCCAGTAAGATCCTCGACTCACTACTCTTATACCCCTGGAACAAGAGTTATAAAATACATCTGCACAACGGATATAAATAAATAATATACATAAGAATATACTTCATAACAAGCTTAGTAAATTCAAATAAGTATTCAAAAGGGTCACAACATGTCTCAATTCAATCCCCACTCAAAACCTGTCATAAACGGCAGGGAAGAAGATCAACAAATTACCCCGATAAGTCTATGGCAGTATGTATAATACTCTAAAAATGTACTACGGCGGCGTGTACAAAGCCCCTAATATATTAAGACAGTATGGGTATGCCCCTAACATATTACGACAGCTAAGTATGCCCCTAGTAACCATATCACGGTAATAAAAAGGGGTATTCAGCATCACACCACTATAAATCATAATGTTCTCAAAAATAGCATATCTAGGGTTTATCAAAGAAACATCAACTCTGTCAAGCACATGTTTGTCCCAATACATACACCAGACAGAGAAAAATATTTTTTCAAAGCATGTTTGAAAAGCAAGCATTAAAGCTTAAAGTCTCACTTACCTTATTAACGACAAGTTCCACAACCTCGCACGCGTAGAACACCTACCAAAATAGTCCCTACTTTCCTCAATCTATGAAAAAAATATTGATTATAGAACATCAATTATGTTGGCCAAACTCAAGTCTCTATATCCCTAGTCTTTAAGTTTGGGGTTAACCTCTAATACTCAATACCTTAGACTATAAATTAAAAATAAAGGTATTCTCAATCTCATTGTTAAACCTAATTGGTGAAAGTTCTAGTAAATATGTTTTCAACTAACAAGAGCACACAATAAACAAGAAAATACTTGCACTTTATCATCCAAAACAGTTATACAAAGATCAAGTTAATTCTATGTATGAATTTATCCGAATGCCTTGATGAAACGTGTGTTTTCTTCAAAGAGAAAAGAACGAAAGAAGAATAAAAAGGTCTACCCTGATTTTTTTTTTGTTACTGCAGCGTGCAGATTGAAGAAAAGGGTCGCTGGTCTCTTTTTTTTTTCTTTTCCTGCTGCGGCGTGAGAATTAAAAATAAAAGGGGCTTGGCCTCTTTTTTTTTAATAAGAACCATTAATGATTAAAATTACCAATTAACCCTTTATTAATAAGTTAAGGTTATTACATTTATTGCATAAGATTATCAATATAATGTCATTTTATATTCATTCCTTATATTTCTTCCCACATGTATTGCACAAGAATCACTATAAAATAGTTGAACACACTCATATTATATGCATTGAAAACCACATAACCATCACCTACTTCGAATCAAGCCCTTGGAGGCTCTATTAAGCTTGAACTTTCTCGTGTGATGAGTTCTTGCTTGTTCTTGATCTAAAAACAATTGAAATCAATATAATAATAAATGATTAACGGTTAAAAAATATTCGAATTCTTATAACGATCTGACCCTATCGTTATGAGTAGGTCAATAAGGAAAGAAATTGAGCTAGAAAACTTTTGAGAAGCAAATTGAAAGTTTTGAGCCTACGCTAGTTTCAGATGAAAATTGGATCACGTGAGGTCTAGGGCAATCTGGTAAGGTTGGATTGTAAGCTTAATTGTTCGAGTTGTGATAAGGAGCTTGTACGACTTTATAGAACTGGATTCGAACGAATAGAACTCTGAAATTGATCTTGGCGCTAAAGGTATGTTTTGGAATGTCATACACTGAAAGTGTGTTGTAAAAAGAGGGGTTGGAACACGAGCTTAAAATTTTTTGTCTCCGTGCAACCCGTTGTAGTGTGATTGATGCCACTTGGTAGGACAATCATGAATTTAAATCAGAGAAGTCATAAATTCATTCTTATTTCTCCACTTCGTCCTTGAAAAATCAGAAATGACCTAGGGCTATCTCTTGCTAAAGGTAAGTTAATTATTTTTCTAACTTGTATTTTAATTTTTAGATCTTAGATTCTAGGAAAAATTAATATGGGAAAAGATGAATGGTGGGTAAGAGCGCTAGTTAGGGGAGATGTTCATGATTGTGGCCAAAAATAAGGATTTTATTATAATTTGGGAAAATTAGATCATTATTATTGATTGTGTTTATTTCCTTGATGATTTATAGACTAAGAATGAGCTAAGACTTTGAAAAGGAGAAAAGCTCCGATTTTATAGAGTTCAACACTTAATTCAAGATAGATGATGATTTAATATTCCCATTTGCGTCATATATGCATGTAAACTAATTCCAAGAGCATGCATGCTTAATATGACATGAGACCATAGAAATGAGAGTATTCGGACCGGACGACTTCATAAACTTAGCCTCAAGTGAAGTAGAATTGACAGCTAGCACCCTACATGAACATAACAACGCAATCCCAACACCATTTTCATGAAATCCTAGTACTTATGCAACAACTATCATTCAGCTTTAGTCCTATGAGCATGAATGTACTTAAAAAGAAAGCACTAGATACCCCTATTTTGCAAGCAAACTGTGTCAACCAAAACAATTGAGATATATGTAATGAAAGATATTCAAAACGAGAATGTGAATGGAATACTAGTCACCGGAGTTGCATTGATGGCTCGTGCCAATTCCAAAAGCAAATACAACACCAGAACTAATGTCAAGAATAACAAACAATCCCAAAAAATGATTGCGGAACATTATGGAACTCAATCTGGTGATCGCGGATAGCTGACACAAATCATTCAAACTTTGAACTTTTTTCTAGTTTTACCTTCCTCTTTTGTTTGCATTATAGCAGCAGCAGAGGCATAACACCTTAGCTTCTCAAGAATCCTTCTCTCACTGATGCGCAACACCAATGAATAATATACCTTAGGTTCTTTCACCACACAGCAACTATTAAAAATTTTGATATCATCGTCTAGATGGTTTGTACCATAATAACTTTCGCGAATATCTGCTAGTTCCGACAGAGCTGCACAAACTCCATCTGTCAGCAACATACTGTTGCTTGACTCAAAACCTTTTCCCGAAAAACTAATATCTTTCTTTGACAAATTGAAGACCTCAGACATTTCAAAACTACTGGTGATAGATACTGCAAGATCAAGTTCAGCAAATACTTCCTCAGGCAATAATATTATGTAAAGCAAAATCAACAGCTCAACTTGCGGCTCCCCATCAAATGAAATTTCAAAATATTCGGAATTTTGGCTAACACACCCAGAATAATTTAATTTTCTCCATAGTGATAACCTCCTCCGACTGTAGCGATGTGAAAACCGAGATGAACTCCACTGAAATACAAGCTCCAGATCAAGGTTTACAATGTCATACGGGTTATCAAGCTCTGCAAATCCATACCTATGCAGCAGAGCAGCATTACCTAAGGACCCATACGTATTGAATACCTGCAAAGGTTAAACAGAAGCCACACTAAGAGAGTAATACACTCAGAACTGTCTTACAATTTCATATAAAAGTGAATATACAACCACACAAACATCATTAAATAAGTAGTTTACAAACCAGTAAGAAATATCAATTGGACAATACGGGGTTAATTCCTTCACACACTAGTTATACGATTATAACATCGAGATCATTAACACGGTGAATAGCAATGAAGGAATTCTTATGCAGTAAAATAGTGTAGGAATTGTTATGCGATGCATAACGGTACAAGGAATTTTATGTATACCCTACTAGGCTACTACAAAGGCATATTCTAACTTTAAATTCCCGCATTGCTAATATATGAAGCTGTATTCCCCATTCTATCCTGCATAAAAAAATTCAAAGATTCTTGTGCCTGTTAATGTGCATTATTTAATACATCCAACCAAAAGTTGCATTTGTTATGTGGAGATTAATTCCTTCATCAAAACGTTAAATTAGTTATGAGGCAATTAGTGTATTCTTATCCAGCCAACCCAAACATCCTATTAGTTTATGCTAGAGGTTATCTGGGGATAATTCACCCTAAGTCCCTCGAGCCAAACAACCACTAAGAGGTCGATTGGTAGCTGAATAAGAAATAATTTATCCATGTATTAACTTCGTATAACTTATATGTTGTTTGGTAGGTAGATAGAAAATAAGTTTATCATGTACAAAGTTAATACGACATTTGATTGATAATTTAGAAACTCATGTATTAGTTATGAGGAAATCTACATAATCTTTTGTGCGGGATAGAAGGTGGAATTGCTAAAATACATGAATAATTAATTCTGCATAAAATAATACATAAATTTCCTTCAAACTAATCCCTACATTACTATAAATTAGGAGGCAGATCTACAAGGCAAAGTGCTGAGTTTGGTTATCAAAGATCCCAAAGATATTAAAAAAAAAAAGCATCCAAAATACAAGAAAGAAGTTTGCCAGAAAAGTTACTAGATCGAAAGAGATCACACTTCAAGGAGAATTTAGAGATGATGATGGAATTATTAGGAAAGAGGAGGCAGATCAACTGACAAAATGGACACCTATCAACACCCATATGAAGGCTCAGGAAGAAACTTTTTTCCAAGGCGCTAATAGGAAAAGAGAAGTAGATACTGAGATTCATGGAATGTATGAATAAGAAGATAGATACAACAACAACGAACGCCCACATAAACTCCAGGGAGGGCATAGGAAAAGAGAGGAATATGGAGGAGTTTATCAGGATGTGGATTTAATGGAAACAGAAGCTGATCTTGTTGATACCAGAGAAGAAGGCCAATCCATGTCAGATGATGAGGCCATTAGAGGATCCAACAGATCCAAGTCTCAAGAATCTGACAACAATGTAGCCTCCCAAGTACAACAAAACATCAAAGTCAACAACAACCTATCCCCCAGGAACAATCAGAATCCTGGCAAGATTTATGATCAAAGCAACAATAGGACAGAAGCATTCAAAGATACCCAAAGTATTTCTACCCCTGAAGATATCCAATGATTGGTAAGCTATCATGGAATATAAGAGGGATAGGATCGGCAGGATCTCTTGAAAGACTCCAAATGATTCAGCAACAATGTCAAATTCCTCTGATATGTCGACAAGAGCCTACGGTAGACAGAAGCAAGATAGAAAAATTCAAAAGAAAGCTAAGAATGGAGCATGGATACTGCAATGGCTCTAGTAAGATTTGGATTTTATGGACATCTGAGGTGGACATTACCATCCTTCAGGATAAAGAACAACATGTTTTGATCAAAGCCACCCATCTTAACAATCAACCCATCTTCTTGACTGTAGTGTATGCTAAGTGCACTGAAGACCTAAGAAGAGATATATGGAAGGATTTGAGAGAGATGGCTAACAATATTCAAGGTATCTGGGGTGCCATTGGTGATTCCAATGTTATCACCTCTAATGAGGGAAAAAAAAGTTGGCAGAAGTTACAAACTAGAAGAAAATATTGATTTCTTAGAATGTCTTAATGCCTGTAGTCTACATGATGCAGGTTACTATGGATCCATCTACACTTGGTGTGATAATGGGGATACTCCTACTACCATATGAAACAGACTTGATAGATTAGTCTATAATCCTGTTTGGTCTGACTCCACCTCTAACACAATAGTGACTCATTTGTCCAGAACCAACTCTGACCATGCTCCCCTTCTTGTCAAAATGACAAATAACAACACCCCTTGCATAAGATATTTCAGATTCCTTAACTTCTGAACTGAGCACCTGGACTATTTTAAGACTGTCCAAGAAAGCTGGGAAGAAAATGTCTATGGAAATCCTATGTACATTCTCCATCAGAAAATCAAAAGGGTGAGTAAAGATCTCAGCAAGTTATCCAAAGAAACTTTTGCAGATATTTATGAGACTCCTAATAAACTAGAAGAAGAAATCAGAATTCCTGAGGAAAGTTGTGTGAATAACAACAACCTGGAGAACAGAAGTGAGCTTTCTAGATGCAAGGCTGAATTCATTAGATATCTAAAGATTCAGATGGCGTCTTGCAACAGAAAACCAGAACTAAATAGTTCAAAGAAGGGGATACCAACACTGCCTATTTCCATAATATCATCAAAGATAGGAGAAGAAGGTTGAATATCTCCAAAACTATGGATGAACACGATCAGTGGATTGAAGGAAGTGAGAACATTGCTAAAGCTGCAGTCAGACATTTCCAAAATATGTTTACACAGGATACACATCATTCTAACTTTGATGCTCTAGATTGCATAGAGAGATGCATCACTGAAGATGATAGCACTATGTTGGCAGCTCCTCCCACTATGCAAGAGATTAAAGATTGCATCTTTTCCATTGACATAGATAGTGCTCCAGGTCCTGATGGACTAAGTGGCCTTCTATGGCTGATTAATGGAACATTTTCTTATTCAGTTTTTATCCACTTTGTAACTGGCTAATAGATGAGAAATAGTTATATCTTTCTTGTATTCTGATGTCCTCCATGTTAATGTTATGTTGTAATGTCTTCTTTGTGCTTTTACACTTGAGTCAGTTTTAAGAGTGTTTATGTTCTAACAATGATAAGGAGGAAAGTGAGTAAATGCCCTCAGGCACGTCCCTCGAGATACCGCTCTCCCCTTCCTATTAGGGGAGCAGAACACCTTTTCCGACAGCTCCTGAGCCGGAAAACCTTATTCCTTTCCTTCTCCTGTTACACTCCAGCAACCAGCCAAATGGATAGCAAATTGTATTTTCGGGCTGTGGATAAATCATATGACATTGTTGAGAGCTACTCTTCCTCAGAATTCTGGTACGACTGGATAGAAAGGGGTAGGTCATCAGTAAGAACCATTCTGTAAGCAAGAAAGTTCTACCGTGGATATGTCATTTAATGCGTTTGGCGTCCAAAAGCTAGTGGTAACAGTCAATAGATGGAAAATGAAAGATCACCCTTTCAACTACTTCTGTTCTTAAAAATTTAATAGCGCAGGGAGATTCATTAGCATCATAGTGGTCCAGGGTCAACGAAGATCCATCATTATCATTCCAGAGACTGTATTTAATGGGGGTTGGAAGATGCTGGCACAAAAAATTGAATCATTCATTAATAGGAGGGTTCCTCCAAAACAAAAGGAATTTTACACCAACCAAAGAGAAGCTCAACCTTTGCAAAAACTATTACAAGACACAGATGGCAGACACATAATAGGAATCTGACAATCTCGAACAACGAAAACAGATGCATCGAGATTGTTGGTTTTTCTTGTCTCTCGGAGAAAGACATACTGAATAGATGTCTAGTGGGCTGCTTCTCTGGTGATTGCTATATTGTCCCCATCATAACAGAAGTGAGAAGATGGGTGTCAAGCAAATGGGGTAACACTGTTGGTGTCTTCGACATGAATGGGTTTCAATTTCTTTTCAAATTCCCTACTCGATCTTTAGCAGAGCAAGTCATGCTTGGCCAGTGGAGTATGCAGCAAGCTACGCTAGATCTTTCATGGTGGACCCCTACTTCTGGGTGTATAGATGAGAGGGTCAGTCTCGAGTGGTCTTGGGTCAGGATTCTTGGGCTTCCTCTCAGCCTCTGGACCCCTAATGTTATGAAAGAAGTTGGAGATTATTGTGGCAGATGGATCGAGACAAAGGAGTCAACTCTCAAAAACCATTAAGATGGGCAAGAATCAAGGTCAAAGGCTCACCAGAGTCGATCCCTAGAACAGTGGAGATTCAGCACGAAGGGTATCACTACACTCTTCCTCTTTGGGCTGAAACTCCGGCAAGGGAACAGACACGCTCACTGGGAAATAGTGCTGCAGAAGCAGGGACGTCTAGATCTGTTGCAGAGCCTAGGGCTAGGGACGTACAATTCTTGGGAAGAGATATGTTTGAATTTCAAAACTCTCGCGTGGAGAAAAGACAGCAGGCACGTGCAAGCTTAATGAGGTCCAATTAGGTCAGACAACTACCTCTATTGGGCCTACTTCATTAAGCCCAATTATTAAGGCTCCAAACAACCCATCAATAAGGACGAAAAAACCCATCCTTGAGAATATAGAGCCAACTATTATGTTCAAGTCAACGAGCTCTTTGGAACCTTCAGCTGAATTTTTCGATCCCATGCAGTTGGAAGTTTCTTTTCCCTTTTTCTCTTTTCATTCTCTGGTTCCTAAAACCCATGCAGCACAAAATCAAGTTTCAGACTCTCAATCCTCTCAAGAAATGGAAGTACCCGAACCCGATTATATTGAAGAGATCTCTCATGGGGCCGAAGGAGATTTACAGATGGTGTATTACGGGGAACCATCACCATGCAATCTTGAAGAAATTTCTCCTGCTGAACTTCTCATTGAAAAGGCCGAATCGGAAGCTTCACTGTGGGTGCACATGAATATCATCAAACTTAGAAAATAATTTGGAGTTGACTTTGAAGGGTGCGAGGAGGAGGCTCTGTCTCTTTTAATGAGGATCGACAGTAGACGACAAAAGAAGAAGAGAGATTGTTCGACGCGCACAGCACCTGAACTCAAGTCAAAGAGGCAGAAACAATTGAAAGGTTTGAATCTCAAGCATTAAGTACAAGGATGGGCAACCAAGGAGCAGGGGGAGGGACAATCTAAAAGTAGATTTATGAAGATAAACATTCTATCATGGAATGTGAGGGGATTGAATAATGGGGGGAAAAGAGGATTAATTAAAACTTTACTTAATGAATGGAGATGTGATATGGTGGTTCTACAGGAAACAAAAATAGAAGGGAATATTACCAATATAGTCAGGCACGTATGGGGCAACAGATGGGTGGATTTTGTCAATCTTGAGGCAATTGGCAATAGCGGCGGTATTCTCATTATGTGGGAAAGGGTGCTGGAAAGTGAAATGGTGGAATCTGGTAGCCAAAGTATAACTTGTAAGCTCACAGACTCTAGAAAAGACTTCACTTGGTTCATCACAGGTGTGTATCGATCTAACAACAGAAGGGAAAGATTGGATTTATGGTGGGAGTTAGCAGCTTCAAGGGGCTTGTTTAATGGACCATGGGTGATCTGCGGTGATTTTAACACCACCAGATTTTCTAATGAAAGAAGCAACAATCACAATCTCAAGAGAGCTATGAGAGAATTTTCTGACTCAATCAATGAACTAGAGCTAGTAGATCCTCCTCTTTTTGGCGGTTCTTTCACTTGGAATAAGGGGAACAACCAAGGTGTAGCTTCAAGAATTGATAGGTTTCTTTTCTCAAATGAATGGGACGAAAAAATTAGTAAGATCATGCAATTTTTGCTGCCCAGAATTGCATCAGATCACTATCCTATCCAGCTTGCCTGTGGGAATTGGGAACAAAGGAAATCTTATTTCAAGTTTGCTAATTGGTGGATGGAGGTAGAGGGGTTCAAAGAATTAGTCAAATCCTGGTGGCTCTCTTTTGCTGTCCAAGGCCATCCAGATTTTGTTTTAGCTTCAAAGTTGAAATTGTTGAAAGTTAAACTAAAGGATTGGAATGCAGGAAATTTCGGAAATCTGACAAGGAGAAAATCAGAGTTGCTAGCCCAACTGACAAACTTTGATGTTTTGCAGGAACAAAGAAACCTTGATGAATTGGTTCACAAAGCCAAATTATCAATGGACTTTGAGGAAATTCCCAAGCATGAGGAGTCATCTTGGAGGCAAAAATCAAGAATTTCATGGCTAAAGAAGGGAGACGACAATACTAAGTTCTTTCACCGGATGGCAAAAGCTCACAGGAGAATAAACACTATAGACAACCTGGAGATCGACGGGGTGGAAGTCAGTGAATCAGAGGCTATCAAAGAAGAAATCATCACTTTCTACAAACAGCTCTACTGTAAATCTGAATCATGGAGACCCAGCTTCATTATTCAGAACCAGCCCACAATCACAGAAAAGGAAAAATTATGGTTAGAGAGGTTGTTTGAAGAGCAGGAGATGTTACACAGTATCAGATTATGTGCAGAAGACGAAGCCCCAAGTCCCGATGGTTTCTCAATGGGATTCATCAGTGCATGCTGGGATTTTCTGAAGGTGGATATTCTCTGGACTATGAAAAATTTTCACTCACATGCTTTTTTTGAGAAGAGTCTTAATGCTACATATGTGGCTCTTATTCCCAAAAAAATGGCGCCAAAGAACTGAGAGATTATAGGCCGATCAGTCTGATCAGTTGTATTTACAAGATTATCTCCAAGACCCTAACTGAAAGAATGAAAAGGGTGATCGAGAAGATAGTTAGCAAACATCAGATGACCTTCATTAAGGGTAGACAAATTACAGATGCTTCCCTTATTGCAAGCGAATGTGTTGATGCAAGGATGAAGGACAAGAAACTTGGACTCCTTTGTAAACTAGACATTGGAAAGGTGTTCGATCATGTCAACTGGAAGTATTTGATCAATATTATGATTTGATCAATATTATGAGGATCATGGGTTTTGGGGACAAATGGCTTAAATGGATTTACCATTGCAGCAGTACAGTGAAGTTCTTTGTTCTCATCAACGGATCCCCGAAGAATTTTTTCAATCCGAAAGGGGATTAAGGCAAGGAGACCCCCTTTCTCCTTTTCTTTTCATCATAGCCATGGAGGGGCTTAGTAGTATGTTGAGAATCTCGACAGCTTACGGTGATTTAAGAGGGTTCACTGTTCAAAACAGGGAAAATAACTTAGAGATCTCACATCTCCTATATGCAGATGATACTTTGATACTTTGTGATGCGGAGCCTTCCCAACTAATGCATTTGAGGTTGATTCTTACCATTTTTGAAAGCATCTCCGATCTTCATGTCAATTGGAGAAAGAGTCAAATGTTTCCTGTCAACGAAGCCCCAAATCGTCCAATTCTTGCAGGTATCCTCAGCTGCGAGGTATGTGCTCTGCCTACTAAATATTTGGGTCTTTCTTTGGGCTCAAAAAACAAAGTTGTTGATATATGGGAAGCAGTACTTGATAGATGTGAAAAAAGGCTTGCAAGATGGAAAGCACAATACCTTTCATTAGGGGGAAGAGTCGTTCTTGTCAACAGTGTCTTGGACTCCCTTCCCACCTATGTAATGTCTCTATTTCCTATCCCTGACAA
>JAPFFP010000070.1:6875533-6896930 GCA_026153255.1 Solanum medicagineum
TTTCGACTTTTCAGGAATATCTTAGCTGATGAATTAGTAGTTGTTGTTCTTGTTTCTTTAGTACCCTTAGTAGTTCCAATAGGGGTTCTCAATTTTTTTAATGAATCCTAACTATTACCATTTTTGATTATGGAGATGTGTGTAGAAGAAACAGTATATTGATAAAGAAAGTTTTTTCCGAAGTCAAAAGAGATATTTCTGAAACTCTCACAGAAAAAAGGAAGTGAGTTAGACAAAAATAAAGCAACTTGGACAAAAAATAGTGACTTGGTTAAAAAGAAACGAAGTGACTTAGACAAATCTTTTTGTCGATAACCTCAGACCAATCAATAGAATATTGATTAATACGTAATCAATCAAACAGTAAAAGGATTGAGCTGAATACAACTAAGATTCTATTGCATATATTTTGATCAAGATTTTAAACACAAAATCTAGAAAACTAAATAAAAATCTAAGACTCAAGTCTTTCAATTGTTGTCTTGGATTCATAATTAATCCTACGGATCCTTGGAATTGGTATATTCTTTTCTATCCTATAGTTTTCTCTGAATCAAGCCAAGTATTACAACTCTTTTGACCCATCCTGTATATTGTCCCCCTTGTTCCATAATTTATTACTTATTCTTAGAATTTTATTTAACCCAATAATCGGGACCAAGCATACTGTCGTTAGAAGCAGAACCCCATATTTCTTCTAGAGAATCTCCTAATTGTTCCAGAGCATATTGTCTATTACCATAGATGGATTTCCATAACAGGAGGTTTTTTAAAGAAAAAATAAGTGGATGGTTAGGAAGACCAAGATACAAAATGGATTAATAATTGAGATTATGTAAGTTATCCAAGAGGATTTGCCAGGGTATAACTCCAAAAATGGAAATACTAGATTGATACACTAGTTAGAAAGCCCAAATAGGCATAATCAAAATATCATACGGTGGAACATACTTACGAGATTAAAAGCTTTATATAAGACCCCTTAGGTTGAGTCTCACTCCTAACTCATTCGATGCTAAGTCAAAATCCCATGAAAACGGACAATGAATAACCGAAATATCAAAACTTAATTTAGTTTGAAAAGTCTTAAATTGTCAAAAGAATCACATTCAAACTTGTATTTAGAATAGCTCCTTAACAAAGATCAAAAACAAAATGGAATGGGTCTTAAGTCACCCAACATCATTTCATATTTGTATTCACTTATTTTTGTCCAAAATTATAAGTTCATTTTATGCCATGAAAGCCAAATATCCAAAGTTCATAACTCAACTTAAATCATGTTTAGGGACCGGTTCAATAACCTTAAATCATGAATTTGATATTTAAACAAAGTTACAATAATCATAGGAACAATTTAGGATAGAAATCATAACAACTCATTTGTGTATCTAAGACTTGAAAATATAGACTAGATTAAATAATACAAATCTGGAATGCTTGAATTAAAACCTTGATAAATATACATAAATAATCATAAAATGTATGAATAACCATAATTTAAGCAAATATCAATTAGTATACAATTATACATAAATCAAAAATTGAAAAATTTGCAATTCAAAATTTAGTTTCCGAAGAGGACTTCTTGGCTGAATGGAAACCAAGAATCAAACCCGCATACCTTACTTGATTAGCCTTGATAAGATAAAGAGATTTGGTGGAGATCTTGAAGAATACTTGGCCTAAGTTTTGAGAGAGTTTTGGGAGAGCAACGTAGATTAGGGAATTTGGTTTCTTTAAGAGTGGTGTAGAGACTAAGTAGAGGGGAGGTATTTATACTAATTTTGTGGGGTTATAAGGGTCATTTAATCACTAAAAGGTGGTCAAAATGTGTGGGAAAAGGGAATGAAATCATGTGGTGCAAAGGGCTTTTTAAATCACTTTTAAGAAGAAGAAAGATGTCAAACACAAGGGAGTGGGCTTTGGGACCTAGGTATGGCAGCATTATCCTTTCCCATGGTTTCATGACATGGCATGGTATGGTCTCAAGTCTTGTTAAAGGCATGTCAAAGGATGCTCATGCAAGCCATGCGACAATGGCGAAATAATTACTCCCAAACAAGTCAATTACGCAACCTTCACATATACCTTCATTTCGAATAATTCCAAACTAAAAGCAAACTTCATCTTTAGTCTTAACTTCACATAACATTGCCCCCAAAATATATTATCCCTAGGATAAACCAACCGTGCTTCCAAGACCATCTCAACAATCACATAACTAAACCAAGTTAATCGCTAAGATAACCTTCATTTCAAATTTTACTGAACTCAATAGGAATTCACTGAACATTATCTTTCACGCAGGTATAGGCTTAAAAACACCTGGTACATTACAATATCTCCTCTTGGGATCATTCGTCCCCGAATGAGATAAGAGTAGTTTGAATGAATAGGAATTGAAATAGTGACTAAGAGGTCAACATGTCAAAATGCAAAATAGAGCTTATTTTCATCCAAAACTTATACAAACATCATAAAGTAATATCAAAATAACTATGCATGCCTAATAATTATAACAGTGACAAAATGGTACAAAATGAGGAATTCGGACTAAAAGAATAGAATTACCTAAACCTTAGGCTTGATTAGTTGGGGAAAGATGGGGATATTTCTTCATCATGTCTGCTTCAGCTTCCCATGTAGTACTCTCAACATGTTGGTTCCTCCAAAGCACCTTGACGGATGCCACATCCTTATTTCTCAATCTCTTGACTTGTCGATCCAAAAATTAGTACTGGCACTTCTTCATAAGTCAAATTTTCTCCAACCTTCACAATATCCAATGGAACTATAGAACTTCTGTCACCAATGCACTTCCTTAACATAGATACATGAAAAGAAGGGTGAACCAACTCCATCTCATTAGACAACTCAAGCTCATAATCTACTTTTCCAACCCTTCTTAAAATTTTGTAAGGAACCATAAATCTTGGGCTCAACTTACCCTTTTTGCCAAAATGAATAACACCCTTCATAGGTGAAACTTTGAGATACACCCAATATCCCACATCAAATTCAAGATTCTCCTCCTCATATTCGAATATAACTTTTATCGGCTTTGAGCCGTTTTCAATCTGTCTCTTATCATCCTCACTTTTTCCATAGCCTTGGAAATCCGGGCCTAATAATGTCATTTCACCTACCTCAAACCATCCAACTAGTAATCTACATGGCTTATTATAAAGAGCTTCAAATGGAGCCATCTCGATGTTAGAATGATAATTGTTGTTATATGCAAATTCAATAAAAGGTAAGTAATCATCCCAATTACCTTTAAATTCCAAGACACATGCTCTCAACATATCCTCCAATGTTTGAATGGTCCTTTCAGCTTGACCATCTGTTTGAGGATGAAATGCGATACTCAGCTTAACTTTGGTACCCAAATCTCGTTGGAATGCCTTCCAAGAATGAGAAGTGAATTGAGGGCCACGATCTGATATTATTGACAAAGAAACACCATGTAACCAGAATAACTCACTAATATATAACATTGCATAGTCTTTAGCACTATACAAAGTCTTAACCAGCATGAAATGAGCTAATTTGGTCATGTGATCCACAATCACCCAAATTGAATCATATTGTTTTCAAGTTCAAGGCAATCCAACAATGAAGTCCATATTGATTTCCTCCCACTCCCAAGTTGGGATTTCAACGTCTTGAGTTAGTCCACTGGGCCTTTGATGCTCAGCTTTCACTTGCTGACAATTTGGACACTTGGCCACAAACTTGGCTATGTCCTATTTCATATTACTCCACCAATAGACTTCCTTCAAATCTCGATACATTTTGGTGCAACCCGAATGAATGGAATGAGATGAGTTATGAGCCTCTTGTAAGATCAAGGTTCTCAATCCATCTACATCCGGCACACACAACCGGCCTTGGTATCTAAGGACACCATCTCCCCCTTGTGAGAAAACCTCCACTTTCTTTTGTTCAACTAATTTCTTTAATTCAATCAAAGTAGGGTCAAGGTCTTTCTTTGACTTCACATCAACAATCAAAGAAGATTGAGACCCGTCATGAACAAATATGCCACCATCATTAGTACCTTCCAACCTAACACCCAATCTAGCCAACTAATGGACTTCCTTTGCCAACTCTTTCTTTTCACCCTCAACATGACTCATACTACCCATGGCTATTCTACTCAAAGCATCGGCCACCACATTGGCCTTACCAGGATGGTAGTGGACACTTATATCATAGTCTTTGAGAAGTTCAAGCCATCTCTGTTGCCTTAGATTCAAGTCCCTTTGAGTGAACACATACTGCAAGCTCTTGTGATCAGAAAGTACATCCACGTGATCCTCATAGAGATAGTGACGCCAAATTTTTAGAGCAAACACTACTGCTACCAATTCAAGGTCATGAGTTGGATAATTGCGCTCATGCACTTTCAACTATCTAGAAGCATAAGCTATGGCCTTATCATTTTGCATCAATACACAACCCAACCCAACCCGACCGTAGATGCATCACAATATACCAAAAAACCATCCAAACCATCTGGAAGAGTCAAGATGGGAGTCGAAGTCAACTTCTATTTCAATGTCTGGAAACTCTTCTCACATTCATCAAACAAGATAAACTTGGACTTTATCTGGGTTAACTTGGTCAATGGGGATGCGATTAAAGAAAACCCTCCTACAAATCGTCGATAATAACCTGCCAAACATAAAAAAAAACTCCTTATGTCTGACAGAATTAAAGGTCTAGGCCATTTTCACACCGCCTCAGTCTTCCTTGGGTCCACCATAATACCTTTATCAGTCACCATATGGCCAAGGAAAGAAACTTCTTTCATCTAAATTCACACTTACTGAATTTGGCTTACAACTTCTCGAACTTTTGACCAAACTAAGCCATATAAACCAATTCACCAAAATAATACGTTTTTTAAAAATTTTACAAAATTAGTATAAATGTATTTGGCAGTAACATTGTAAGTAATGGGAGGAAACTGAGGGTGTTAATGAATAAACATTACTACGAGTAACGTTTTAAGAGTAAAACGTTACTGGGAATAACGTTATAAGAGTAAAATGTTACTCACAGTAACGTTTATTCAGAATCCAATCATGGGCCCTGCCAAAAAAAAATCGAATCCTGTAAAGTAGGGGAATCAAATCACTACATCTATAAAACATAACTGGCAGTAACGTTTTAGCTTGAAAACGTGACTGTCAGTTACGAGATTCCTTTAAAGTGATATTTTCTCTATTTTTCAAACTGATTGTGTGTGAGATTATAAAAAGGAAGTTCTTTACCATGCCTGGACATTGTTGAATATTATAATAAAGAATTTTACATATGAGTTGGTTGATTTGTTGCATTGTTGAATATTATTCAAAAAATTCACTGGTATGATTAAATAAGTCAAGTTAATATATCTTATGATGTTAAGGATTTACTATAACTCTAGATTTATCTTTTTTATTTACTAACTATTTAAAAAATATTTCATTTTTATGTGTAGGATAAAAATGGCAAACTTTGAACATCATGTTATGGTTGCTTTGTATTAGGTGGCGAAATGATTACTGATATGAACAGATTTAGGTATTCTCAATGTGCTAAAACGAGTATTAGCATGTCTACCTCAACCAACTATGTTGAATTGGTTGGTTTGTTGCATGAGAAAATGGGAACAAATAGTGAAAATATTCAAATAGATATTTCTGGAAAACATCCATGTTCAATTCAAGGCAACAATATAAGGTTCATTGATTTTAATGTTGAGAATGACCAATCTTTGTTACAATTTCTTTTCATACCTCAAAAATTTGCAGATAAGGTTGATATAAATGTTTTGGAGATGTATGTAAAGATAAAGAAATAGACCAAAATGATGTATTTCAAATTAGTGGTCAGCATGGTTATCACATGAATCTATTGGCTCAAAATTATGGATTTGCCATGGTTAGTCAACCTCATTTTGCAGAACCAATTGTTCAACTATCATTCTAGAGATTGTCGATGAATGATCATTGATAATTTGATGATGGCTCAAGCAGCCAAATGCATAGTGATACTAGCCACAGGGAATATGAGGCAAGGTAAAATAAAAGGAGAAAGGAAGACTCCTTTCTATTGTCTGGGAATACGCGGACAAATTACCCGACGAATAATAGGTACCCACACCCCAGGCAGAGCAACTTCATATTTAATTAAATTTTCGTGTAATAATTTAATAAGATAAATTTTTATTATCAGTATACAAAAATTATATCCTATTAATAGAAGAAATGACCTTTTAGTGTATAAATTGTCATTTTTAACACAAGCTTCTTTCTATATTCTATTATCTTGCTAAAATTTAAAACTAATATATTTTTTTCATAGGGATAATGAGAGCAATGTTGACCTATATAATGATGTAAATGTTGAAATTAGTGATAAAATTTCAGAAGAAGATGAACCTTCACAAGATGATGAGGAGAGTGAACTGATGAAGATATTGATAATACTAGAGATTTTTCTCAAAATGATACTATAGTAAGTCTTCCTAATCAATATGAACAGGGTGCATTTGAAATGCAAAATAATGATATACCTTACTTTAGGACATTGGAGAATGAGGAAGACATTTTCATGTCTGCATGTGGATCTGAGATGGAATATTATTCTGTGTGGTCTGAAGAAGCCAAAAAAGACCTTAAAAAAGGTATGTCTTTTTAGTAGTAAAGAAAAGTTGAAACGGGGCCGTGACATTTTGGAGTTTGAAAAAAAAAAGAATTCAAAGTGGTAACATCAACCGAGAGTCTATGGGTTGTAAGATGCAAGTTTCATAGTTTAATGGGTTGCAGCCTTAAATTCTTCCCAATCAATTGGACGACCAAGCACCCTTTCACCTTCCCACTGATCATACCAAATTTGGGCAAGGCTTTTAAGTTGGTAGGCCGTCAACTCCGCCTTCTCCTCCGATGACACACCCATAATCGAGAAAACCTTGTATACCTAATCAATGAACTCCATGGGATCCTTATCAATTCTATTTCCATAAAATTATGGTGGGTTCATACGGGCAAATTTCTCACCCTAGCTGCCTGGGCGGGAGCTTGAGGTGTTAGAGCTTGAGGTGAAGCTTGCATAGCCTGATTGGCAACCATTTGAACCAATAATGAGATAATATTCCTGAACTCGGCGTGGGACACATTACCCTCTTCTGGAGGTTGAGGAACTTCACGTACGGGAATATTTCTTCTTGGAGGCATTTTCTACAGTGCAACAAACAAGTCATTAGAAGGAAGGATATCTTAAGTTACTCTAAGGCACGATTTGATTTAAACAAAGAAGTGAGACAATCCTATACATCTCAGAGACTCCTATTCATAGTTGTGGCGCGCTTCGCCACCATGAATAAGACTCTACTAGATGCGGTGTGTGGACTTTCAAGGATCATTTTAAAACCTCATGCTTTGATACCAAGCTTGTCACGATCCAAACCTAGGGCCTAGGTGTGACACGGCGAAATGAGAACCCGAAGGTCCCCAAACAAGCCTTTTAAATCATAATTCCACATTATAGGTTTAAATGACAAATAGATGACAATGAAATATGGGGAATGGGACTAAGGGATAACTTGTAATTATAAGCGGAAGTATAAGTTAAATAGTTTAAAATATACCAAGTGTAGCAACGGTCAAGACACACCTCTAAACAATGACAATAAACAGAGCCAAGAATACAAGCCTAGGCCCCTCAATACTAAGTCAAAATGAAGATACATGAAATATCTTAATAACAAAGGCAAAGCTTGAAGATAGGGGTTTTGTTACCAATGAATGGAAACTCACCAAAGCTTAAACTCTTCACGAGCAATCTAGCCACGCGGAGGAGGATAAGGTAGATCGCCTATCCCTACATGATCATAGCATGTAGGCAAAAAAATGCGGTTAGTACTATGGAATGTACTAAGTGTATGGGTATGTAATGCAACAAGTAAATATAATGACAAAGAATACTTACCCAATATGTCAAACTCCAAGCTTAAATAATATATTCAGTTCCAAAATAAAGCATAAAGTAAGCCATGAAAATGCATAGAGAAGCACATAAGCAAATAAATGTGGAATAGGACCATAACCGACAAAATCATATGAGCTATAATATGGAATACCGATATCATACTCCACACCGGCCAAAGAGTGAGTCAACTTGCCATGGTATAACTCCAGAAATGGAAATACTAGATGGATCCACTAGTTAGAAAGCCTAAAAAGCATAATCAAAATATCTTACAGTGGCACATAGTTATGAGATTAGAAGCTTTATATAAGACCCCTTAGGTCAAGTCCCACTCCTAACTCATTTGGTGCTAAGTCAAAATCACACGAAAACGGACAATGCATAACCGAAATAATCAAAACTTAATCTAGTGTGGAAAGTCTTAAATTGTCAAAAGAATCATATTCAAACTTGTATTTAGAATAGCTCCTTAACAAAGATTCAAAACAAAATGGAATGGGTCTTAAGTCACCCAACATCATTTCATACTTGTATTCACTTATTTTTGTCCAAAATCATAAGTTCATATTATGCCATGAAAGCCAAATATGCAAAGTTCATAACTCAACTTAAATCACATTTGGGGGACTGGTTCAATAACCCTAAAATCATGAATTTAATATTTAAATGAGTTTACAATAATCATAGGAACAATTTAGGATTGAAATCATAATAACTCATTTGTGTATCTAAGACTTGAAAATATAGACTAGATTAAATAATGCAAATCTGAAATGCTTGAATTAAAACCTTGATAAATGTACATAAATAATCATAAAATGTATGAATAACCATAATTTAAGCAAAGATCGCTTAGTATACAATTATACATAAATCAAAAATTGAAAAATTTGTAATTCAAAATTTAGTTTCTAAAGAGGACTTCTTGGTTGAAAGGAAACCAAGAATCAAACCCACATATCTTGCTTGATTAACCTTGAGAAGATGGAGAGATTTGGTAGAGATCTTGGATAATACTTACCCTAAGTGTTGAGAGAGTTTTGGGAGAGCAATTTAGATTAGGGGATTTAGTTTCTTTGAAGAGTGGTGTAGAGACTAAGTAGAGGGGGGGTATTTATACTGATTTTTGGGGGTTATAAGGGCATTTAAATCACTAAAAAGTGGTACAAAAATGTGTGGGGAAAAGGGAATGAAATCATGTGGTGCAAAGGGCTTTTTGACTCACTTTTAAAAAGAAGAAAGATGTCAAACACAAGGATGGAAGCATTATCCTTTCCCATGGTGTCATGGCATGGCATGGTATGGTCTCAAGTCGTGCTAAGGGCATGCCAAAGGCTGTCCATGCAAGCCATGCAACAATGGCAAAAGAATTACTCCCAAACAAGTCAATTACGCAACCTTCATATATACCTTCGTTTCGAATAATTCCAAATGCAAACCAAACTTCATCTTTGTCTTAGCTTCACATAACATTGCCCTCAAAATATTATACCAAGGATAAACCAATCGTCCTTCCAAGACCACCTCAACAATCACATAACTAAACCAAGTTAATCGCTAAGATAACCTTCATTTCAAATTTTACTTAACTCAATAGGAATTCACTTGAACATTATCTTTTCACACAGGTATAGGCTTAAAAACACCTGGTACATTACACAATCTCTAATTTAGATATTTAATCTTCAAAATTATTGGAATACTATATCTAAATTTATAGTTATTAAAATATATCTTAACAATAATAACTTTAAAATGTTTATCATGCTATAACAACTTTAATTTTTAATTTGTGATGAGTATTTCCATTTTCGTTAGAGTATGCCTTAATTCCAATTTTTCATATATTGTTGAAAGAGTCTATGACGGTATCATTCTGTAAAATATTTGTGGTCGTAATTGGGTGGACTTAATATTGAAATCTGTAATTTGTTGAAGCTTTTACTATAATCTGTTACTATTAAAAATGGGCATGATTTAAATGAGAGATTATTACATTAATTCAAAGTTGTAGGTGTCCACTTTCCGTGGACCCAATTCATAGCTGAACTTCAGTTTACGACCATAAAAATCTAGGTAATTTAATAGGTCTTATCCAACACCGACATTTGTCTTAATTATTAAGAAAAAAAAGGGAATTGTGGAGGACCAAATGAATGTGAAATCAGCCATCTGTTTCAACGTCTGAAAAGTCACACCACTACCACTAAACGAATAGAAATTAATTTAAATTCACATTGCATGTGTGCTAATGTTATCAGATAATGAAAATTAATATATTTATCAAAATAAGAATTATTAATTTAACAATTATAACAGCTTGATTATTTGGTATAATTTAATTATAGTGTAATTATAAATATTTTATTTGGTTAGATAAGATAATTGCTAGATTGTATTAAATTTTAAAAATAAAAATTAATTATTTCAAATAAAAAATTTATATTAAAAAGTAGACATATTTATAAATAATACTAAATTAAATATTTAAGACCTATATTATTTTTGAGATTATTTTAATTAGTAAATATATGTTCTTAACTGAATAAAAAATTAATTTATATTTTTTAAAATAGTATAATTTAATTAAATTAACCATAAAAATTAAAAATACAAAATTTATATGACATGTCCTGTTATGATGAGTAGATGTTATGGTATTGTTGTTACTAGTCGCTGAGACCTTTTTTTGAAATCACAGCGTCACGTATGAGCTTAAGAACCCTGTTTTGATGCTGGTTTCATGCTTCTATTTAAGACTTTGTTGTGTTTGGTTGATTTTAAGCTTTTCCAGTTAAGTGATGTTTTAAAACGTCGTTTGTGCTATTCTGAGATGGCTTGCGAACTTACGATTCTTGGTTGAGTTCACTCTTATCTTGCACCTTTGTTTCAGTCATATTACTGTTAAGCATGTCGAGTTTGAAAGTCAAATGTTGCTTTTTGCTTATTTTTTATGTTCCTCGTTTCTTTTCTTTAAAAGAACACTTTGGTTACTGGATAGTAACTTCTTCAATACTTTGTTCAAGTTTCATGTTTTCCTTTAGCTTGTTTGGCCCTTTATAGTCATTTATCCATCTCTATAATAGCTCATAAGCGTTTAATAATCACCTGTGATTTGGTTTGCTTACCCGAACATCATCTTGTTTGATTAGAATCATGAAGCAGTATTATAGTTCATTGTAATGCATTTATTTCATTTCAAAGTCTCATTCTTGATTGCGAGATAAACTGGACCTAGAACTCAAGTTTAAGTTCTCTTAGTTGCTGCCTGTGCTCCTTTAGACTTACTGTTATGACACTGATTTGTTCTTCTCTGTTTTGTTTCGGTCTCGTACAAGGTATTTGATTGTAGACTGAATCTTAATGTTGTGTTTGTTTACTATTTTTGTATTGGTATTGTGAGAAGTGTTCTTGTTTAATGATTAGTTAGCTTTCCTGAGTTATGTTTTGATTTTCTTGCTAAGGTTCCTTTCCAACCTGTTATCAGTTGATACACTCGTTTATTCCTTATGTGCATTCTACGCTTGAGTTTTAATGTTGATATAGAGCCCTCTTAGCTTAAATTCGTTTCATATTGTCACAATGAATCCTTTTTGTCCTAAAGTTTAAAAAATTTCCAATCATATGTCTCCTTGTTCTTGATGTTGTTCCTCTTTTTAAGTGTTAAGTTCCAGCTCCGATTTCAGTCCTTCCTATGTTGATTTTTTCCAGTTTCCATTAGTACTTTCTGTTACATTATATGAAAACAAAGAAGAGTGATAATTTGAGGTTGTTGCGTGTTATTATATGAAGTTCCCATTGATGTTTTGCATCAGTTCCCTTTCTCATTTTTGCGTCAACATTTTGGTTATTAACACCATGCTTGAATATATAGTCACTATTAATGCTGTAATGAGTTTGCTTAATTCTGAACACCATAGTTTGTCATTTTTTGGTTCTGTTTGAGTTGGCTGTTTGTTTCTTATCTTGAGTAGAAATACATGGACTTTGATTGAGTGTTTCTCTCATTAGTTGACGTCTGTTAATTTGGTTAGCCGTTTGTTAATGAGATTTTATTTTAGTATTTCACTGGACTTGCTGGAAATGTCACATAGTCATTTTGAGTGTTCCATTATAGATTTTAATCCCTCTTTTCTCCTTCTATTGCATGTGAATCCCATTCCGAGTCCATTGGGCTCCCTCTTGCATTTCACGGAGCCATGGAGGCCCAACATCCTCTTCAAGTCAGATTATCAACTCACAGTGAAGGAAGCAATCTACTGGGTTAAAGGAAGCTGATATACAGGGCTTTGGAGGCTAAAAACAGTGTATATACACTGATATATAATGAATATACACTGAGGTATATCACAGGCAAAATGGGCCAAGCCCACTGGACAGCAACCTGGCAGACTTTGATGGGCCTGGCAGGCCCAAAATCTAGAATTAGGAGAAGTTGGAGAAGAATTGGGCCTGTCAAAGCTCAATTTATTTTATTATTGTCTCTTATTATTCGTTGCTAACACTAACATTAATTCATTGTTTATATTATTATTTGCTATTAGCTTAATTGTTCTTCCCCAACATTACCTCCATTTATGTTAATTTGCGTTATAAATGATTTTCTTAAGTGTCGAAATCACTCGTATAATGTTTTTTTTAAAAAAAAAAGTGCTAGCTAATTTTTAGACTTAGCAAATTTTCGCAAAATTAGTCTATTCTTTCAAATTAAATCATTTTTTTAATTAAGTCAAGTCTTTTCAATTTAGTCATGTTTAGTCAAATTCTTTCAGATTAGTCAATTTTTTTCAAGTTTAATCAGTTCTTTCAAATTTAGCCGATTCTTTCAAAATCAGTCAACTTCTAAACTAGTAAACTATTCAAAGTCAACCAAATCTTTTAAAAGTTAGTTAACTTCCTAATCGTTGGTCGACTGCATGTTAGCGGCCATTTTGAGTGATTACTTTCTTCTCAAAGTGGAAATTGAACCTTTACCCATTTCTCCAAAATTTTAGGACTTTTTCTGTTAGGGTCTTAAAATTATTTTAAGTTTTCTTAATTTCTTAAAAAAAAAAATTAAGTGCCGACTCTGTTGTATCTGTTATTCTGTAAAAAATCAATTTTCTCTTAAATTATTTAAGTTTTGAACTGATTTTTGAATTTTTCTTTAAAAAAGCCGTTTTCCGGATTAACAATGATGATAATTAAAATATTTAATATAATTATTAAATAATCATTATTATCTAACACCGACATTTGTATTAATTATTAAGAAAAAAAAGGGGGAATTGTTGATGACCAAATGAATGTGAAATCAGCCATCTGTTTCAACTCTGTTTCAACGTTAATTGTTTAAAATTATTAAAGTAAAACATTTGAAAGTATTTGAAACATCAAGTAAATACTATTAAGCAAGCATTTGAAACATCACGTAAATACTAGTAAGTGAACATTTGAAACATCGTACTAAAATAATTAAAATATTTAACAAAAAGATGATTTATCAAATCTAACTAAAAAAATAAATGACTTATTATGTGAAATATCACGTAAATACTACTAAAACAAATTAAACTAAGAATATACTCTCCTCGTCTAAAAAAGAATGACTTAATTTGACTACTTAGCACGAAGTTTAAGAAATAAAACTTTTCAATTTAGTCCTAAATTTAAAATTTAACATAATATTGTTATGTCATAATTTCAGCACATAAGTATTATTTTAAAAGATTAAGTATGATTTTAAAAGATAAAAAACATAAGTGAATAATTTTATTCAACAATAAATTCAATTTCTAGTTAAATACTAGATTACTAATAAAATCACGCTAATGAATATAGACTAAGTAAATATAAAATAAAATAAAAAATCACACGAAGTCACAAAAATTAAAAGTTGAGAATCAAAACAAAATGAAAAATAAATATCAGAAAACATATGTTTAGAAAATACTAAAATAATAAAAATAAAAAGAATTTTAAATAATAGAAATAAAAAATAAATTATAACAAAAGTAAAATAGAAATAAAAGAAAGAAATTAAAATCAACTTGTAATTATGCATATAATTCACAACCCACCTCCTCACCCTCATTCCCACCCCTACGAATGAATGTGGATTACACTAAATTATGTGATGCCAAATAATTATATGACCAGTTCAAACAATATAATTATATTCAATTAAATCAAACTCAATTACGAAGATAACTTTTCAAATAAGTCTTAAGTAAGAAACTAGTTATCTCATTTACTCATCATATTCTTCGATGATGCTTGATTTCATATGTTGACAAAAAATAAATAATGATACACATATTTTCTTCCGCTAATCTATATGAGAGACGATTATTAAAAAATTAATAACAATAATAATACATTTAATTTAAGTTTTATAAATTAAATTTAAAAGATATGATGAATATAAATTTTATCCATTTTTAATAGACTCACAATTACTAAAAGTAAAGCAAAGCAATCAAAAAAATTACGAAAGCGAAAAGGTTAAAACAAAATACTATATAAAACATAATGTAACGATTTGAGGAAAAAAAAAAAAGAAGAGAACATTTACTAACATAAAATAATACTATAATCAAAATATAAAAAATAACAAATAATTACAGAAAAAGAAGTAACAAGAAAAATTTACTTATCAAACACAAAAGTAAAAATCAATATCTTCTCCATTATGTACAAATTATTTAAATAAAATTAAATGTAAAAATTAAACATATCACATAATATGAACAAGAAGTAGTATTCAATATATTACGCGGTTACGCATTCAAATTCTCGAATTTCGTAAGCAACACCTACAATTTTATTTTTTTATTTTTTTAATCGTGACATATAAATTGAGATAAAAATACAATACTCCTTCTATCCCATATTAATTGAATTTGTGAGGTAATGCACACATATTAAGAAAAGCATTTAAAGACAAAATTTATATCATACTTTCTACTATTGTCCTTTATGAAATAATAAATATGTGGTGTAATTTATCTCGTAGAAAATATAAAACTTCAATAAATGAAAGGACAAATATGGAAAAAGTTTCAAACATTCTTTTTGAACTTTGAACAATTCATTTATTTGAACATTGACAAAAGTTCAAATAATTCAATTAATTTGAGACGAGGAGAGTAAATATTATTTAAAACTAAAAATTATTATAAAAAGCATTATATATTATAATACTTAATAATTTAAATTCATACAAAAAACTTAATTATCTCCCCAAATTTTATTTGTGCCACATAAACTGACACATAAAAAATAATATAAATAGCATAAAATTATATAAATAACAACATTTAATAACATCAAATTTCATAAAATATATATAAAAAATTAATCGACTCTTCAAATATACATAATCTAGTCATACTTTATTATAAAATTTTTTAATTGTCACATTTACTGAAAATATTTGTTCGAATTTTTTTTTTCAATTTTATCGTTCAACATTAATTATTCTAGAAATTAAGAGACATATAAATAAATAAAAATCAAAGATTAATAAGATGTCAAACTATAGTTCTAACTTTTTTTAAATAAAAATATGCAAAATCTTATCATAATATGAAACAAAGAAACCATTATCTCATTAAATTACTTAATTGTAATAAATTTAGACACTTTAATATACACCTGAGTATAAATAAGCAAATATCCTTCATCAGACTCAAAGTAAAAATGAAAAATATATGCAGTTAATTAGAATAGAGTTATTTACACACTTCAATATTAAGCTGAATATTAAAAAGTAATTTACCTTCACCAAATTCAAATGGAAATGGAAAATATATTGAAGAAATTAGAGCACAATTGTTATTTGTCTTTTTAATTATTATTTTTAATAGAAAAGATAATATTTATATTAATTTATATATATACCCTAGTCACGAGTTCCGCGCTCGTGATGCGAATAGATTTAGTGTATGCATTTTAAAAATTTTAAAGTATTAATTATTGGATTTAGAAGCAGCTGAAGAAATATAATCAAGTTGTTTTGGAATTTAAATTAAGAAACCCACAAGTTATTTTTGCAGGTCTCATATAATAGCAGCAAAGAAGCAAGCAGCTCAAGTAGACATATTGTAAAATCATAATTGAAGTAGCTGAAGAAATATAGTCAAGCTGCTTTGGAAATATTAAATTAAGAAACTCACAAAAATAAATCATCAAGGCTAATATTGTAAAATCATAATTGAAACAGCTGAACAAATATAATCAACTTGCGTTGAAAATATTAAATTAAGAAACTCACAAAAATAATTTATTGGGACTAATATTGTAAAATCATAATCAAAGCAGCTTAAGAAATATAATTAAGTTGTTTTGAAAATATTAAATTAATGAACCCGTTAGTTATTTTTACGGTCTCATATAATAGTGCCGAAGAAGCTAACAGCTCAAGTAAGCATGTTAATGGAGAGTTGGTTGCTTATTCACATTTCTTTATATGTAATGTACTATATTAAAAGTGTGAAGACCCTTAGTGATGTTGTTTGAACTTTTTTCCTTCATTAAAAGATTCTGCTTTAGATAAAATTATTTTTTTTATCATTTTTCTTTAAATTATTATTGAATTATATTTATAATATTGACTTTTAAAATATATGAAAAAAGTGATAAAATAAGGAATCCTATGTGTGGAAAGACTTATTTGATAGACTTCTACTTCTTCCTTATTTGAATCAAGAAAATATCTTGCAGTCGCTAAAGAAAATTCTAATTACCGTGGATTTTAATTAGTAATAGAATCTCTAGAACCTTTATAAATAAAAAATTTATCAAAACTATTTTTATAGTGAATTATTTATTTTTTTATAAATTTATAATTATCTCGCTTTAATCACACGCAAATGCGGAAGATGAAAAATAGTGTAAGTAATGCGTATATGGGAGCGAAAAATTTTGTCAATGTTATACAAAGTTATATGTCAATACACTTCAATTTGGAGAGTTCAATGGCCCCATCACATTTAATGGCATTTCAACTTAGGATATTGTTTGTAATTTAACAGAAAATGTGAGTTACTGATGAGGTCTCAATTGCTAAATAGAGAAGACAACCCTCTTAAGTAAGCTAATTTTGTAAAATGTTTCTAAAATTATAATACTCTCAAATGTTTCATCCAGTGACCAAAAGTCAACAAGTTCAGATTTGGGTATTCTAAATCGTATCGAAATTAATAACTCAAATAAAAAAAATTATCAATTTATCAGTAATTAATTATTGATTAGCAATTTTCATAATAGTTAAATTTATTTTATAGTGTTATCATTCTTAATAGTTTGAAGCTTTTTCATAATAGGTTAATTGATGATTCAATTATGCATTAGTAAATTATATTTAGAGTTTAGTTTCATATTTTTATATCCCGTATATAACTAGTAAATTATATTTGGTATATAAAATTCTTGATTTAGGATTTAGTATAATATTTTTATTTTTTGTTGTCTTAAACTTTTGATTAATCTACAAGGTGTTAGTGAGACATCGATGATGATGCCATACATTGAATTGGGCAGCATGGATGAAATAAATGTTTGCCTCTAGAGTATTATGTGATAAGAAAGTACCACCTAAACTTAAAAATAAATTTTACAGAATGGTAGTTTGACCGTCTTTTTTATATGGAGTAGAGCATTAGCCAGTCAAATATTTACATTTTTAGAAGATGCATGTTGCTTAGATAAGGATATTGAGATGGGGATATTAAGATGGATGTGTAGACATACTATGAGTGACAAGATTCGAGATGAAGTTATTCTAGAGAAGGTGGATGGCACACAAAATGAGAGAAACAAAACTGATGTACAAAGGAGGTATTGCCGTCCCAATTAGATGTTTGAAAGGTTGGTTTTTTAAGGATTATCTGGAAGGGTAGGGGTAGATAAAAAAAGTATTTAAGAGAAGTGATTAGACAGGATATGACACAACTTCATATCATCAAGGACATGACTTTAGATAGAAAGGAGTAGAGGTAACCTATTAGTGTAAATGGTTAGTAGAAGTAGAATATTGTCATGTTTTGTGACAGTTTTTAAGTTTGTCGTATAATTAGTCGTGCTAATATTATTATGTTGTTAGTCTTCTACTATTCTGATACTTGTATTATTATTTTTCTTGTAGGATTGACTTTGTTCTTTCTTTTAATCGCATTCTATATCTAGTATTTTTTTCTTTTTTTCGTTTACTTGGGGTGGGTACATTTGAGCCGAGAGTCTTAATAGTTTCTCTATATTCATGAGGTAGTGATAAGGTATGTATACACTCTACCCTCCCCCAACCTTACTTTGTGGAATTTTATTAAGTATGTTATTGTTGTTACTATTACAGGGTGTCAATGTTTGCTTTTAAGTAAGATGCAACCTTTCAACTCACATGTTTTTTTGATTTATCACTTTATTTCTAAGGACTCTAATGATTTTATTGTGTCAAATCTAAACAGTTAACCGATAACGATCAATAACTTATAAGTCAAAATCTTAGTAGTTTGACTTACTATATGTACAAATTAATAATCGACAAATCAAAACGACAAACTTAAAATCGAAGCAAACCAACCGATACACTACCCTAATTAAAACAATCTTTCTAATCTATACTATATTAAAAGTGTGAAGGTCCTAAGAAATATTGTTTGAACTTTTTACCTTCCATTAAAAGATTTTGTTTTAGATAAAATCATCTTTCACCATTTTTCTTTAAATTATTATTTAGTTATATTTATAATATTAACTTTTAAAATATATGGAAAGAAGTGATAAAAAAAAGAATTTTTAACCGTGGAAAGACTCCTAAATCGTTTTGATAGACTTTTACTTCTTTCTTATTTGAACAAGAAAATACCTGCAATCACCAAGAAAAATTATAATTTACCATGAATTCTAAGTAGTGACAGAATCTCTAAATATAGATAAGACTATTAGAAATAAATAATTTATTATAAATACTTTTATAGTAAATTATTTATCTTTTTATAAGTTGATAATTAAAATTAATTAATTTTTTACTTTGATTATGAGCAAAGCATGTACTATATGAAAAAACAAAAAAGAAGAAAACTACTCCATTTATTTAAACTGTCCATTTCTCATCCCAACATATTATAAAGTTTTTTATGATTAAAATAAAATAAAATATTCCTCCTTGTCATTCTTATTTTTTGTCCTCACTAATCTTGAAGTTTACTACAACACATGGTACCCCTGGTTCATATATCATACCATATAAATAATGGGAGTTTGGTAAAGGAGCAGAGGTGCAGAAGCTGTGGGTTTCGCTCATTCACCGCCCTCCCTGTTTTCACCTTATACTCATCCCCAATATCAATATTTCCCTATCCATATTCCAATTCAAACCATATACTATTAAAATTATAACATTACAAAAAGAAAAAAAGGAAAAAATTACTGATCTTCGCCGGCCAAACTCCGGCACCGGCAACGGTCCGGGAGAAAAGATACTGTTTTTTTGATCAACAAGATCTTCAATTCCCTCTGCCTGAAATCACCATGATTCAAACCCTGCGTAATTACCTCTCTGAACATCCATCAATCGTCGGATTCCGATGGACTGATAGCCAATCATGGGGCAACACCTGGGTTTTTCTCTTCATCTCCATATTGGCATACATAATTTTCTCAGTTTTCCTCCATCTCTTCCTTCTCCTCGTCTTCCGTCACCGTCGTCCTCTTCCTCTCGGTCCAATCCCGGCCGTTCACTCCCTTTCCATGGCGTTAATCTCCTTCACAATATTCGCCGGAATCCTCCTCTCCGCCGCCGCAGAGATCCGTGAAACCCGTTGGTTCTGGCGAAGGTACAAAACCACGCCGTTTCAATGGCTCCTCTGTTTCCCTCTGGGTACACGTCCTTCGGGTCGGGTTTTCTTCTGGTCATACATTTTCTACCTCTCACGTTTCCTTCACACTTTGCGCACCTTTTTCACAATCATACGTCGTCGTAAACTGTCCTTCTACCAACTCTTCAACCACTCAATTCTCATATTCATGTCATTTTTATGGCTTGAATTCTCGCAATCCTTTCAAGTTCTTGCTATAATTTTGACAACATCAATATACTCTGTGGTTTATGGTTACAGATTCTGGACTGCTGTTGGATTACCGAGCAAGTGTTTTCACTTTGTGAATCACTGTCAAATTGTGTTGTTGGGATGTAATGTAATTTGCCATGTTGGAGTACTTTTGCTGCATTTCTTAAGAGGTGGATGTAATGGAATCGGGGCTTGGCTTCTCAATTCAGTACTCAACGGTGCTATTCTCTTCTTCTTCCTTAATTTCTATCTCAAATTGCATTTAGAGAAGAGAAAAATTGGGGCTGGTAAAGAGACTCAAACTTTGGTGGACTCTGTCAAAGACAAGGATAATTGAGGTCTGGTCTAGTTTGGTAGCTTTTATATATTCACACTTAGTACTAGTAATATTCTTATAGGCTTCTCATATATATATATATATATCCTTTGAAATTTTTGTAAATTGAAATATATAAATTGTGTACTTCTAAATAATGTTTATCAAGTGTGTGTGTATATATGTATATTTACAAGTTACTAACTTGATGTTTTTTTAGAAGTGAATAATAGTTGTTGCTTTTTGAAGCTGCCTTTTGTTCAATTTTCTGGTATTTCAAATAAGAGAAGCATTTGGACACTGGACACTTATTTCGCGAAATGGTTCATGCAATAAGATCAAGTTGGCAAAGATTAACGTTTTATTTTTATTTTTATGATTGATGAAAAACAAATGACCTTTCATTATTATGTATAAAAGGGGTATATTATTTGTATAGATAACTTTTCATGGTTTTTTGTGTGGATGAGTTTTTTGTGTTGCTCATGGCGTTTCCCTCGTGCTGCTAATTTCGAGCTAAAAGGTTGGTTGAATACTTAAATTTTGTTTAAACACTCAAAAGTTTTAGAGTTTTATGCAAGTTAGAATGAGCAGCCAATCATGGAAGTGATGAGTATTAGTAGTGTTTCATGACATAAAGGAAAAAGGGGCCTGACTTGTTATTGGTCCCTTTAATCATGTTAACCTCAAAATATGGGTGTGACTTTCTACGTTGTTACTCAAAAGTTCAGGTTGCTGGATTTTGTTGTAAAGGACAAATTAATAGGTAGCTTGGTCAGGTCAAAAATATCTTTTCCAAAATATAGATAAATAAGTAAATAAATAATTACAATAAGAAATTGAGATATTTGATCTAGCTTCTAGAGAAAACACTTTTAAATGTTAGGGCAGAATTTGCGGCCAAGTAGCTTCACAAAAACTTGAAGCCTATTATTACGTAGGATTTTAGATTAACTAGTTTATATATGTGTTTTGTACGTATAAGTTATATTAATTTAAAAATATATATAATAATATTTATTATTAAATAAATATAATATTCACATAA
>JAPFFP010000070.1:6897030-6914086 GCA_026153255.1 Solanum medicagineum
AGAGGATGTCCTGCCCGACAGAATGTTAATCCACTTGAGCCCCAAAGACAAGAGGTGCCCGTGGAAAAAGCTACCCCTTTTGTGCAACCCCCCCCCCCCCAAGATGAGGTCTTCAATGCTGAGCTTCACCAGGCTATCCAAAATCTAGCCAGGCTATCACAGCACCTGCTACGAGATAAGGAGCGCCTCAACGGGATTCCCATGACACTTCTAGAGTCTGAGATCTTGAGGATGAATCCGCCTTAGTTCACAGGGTCTGCATCCACTGAGGATCCTAAGAACTATGTGGAGGACCTTAAAAAGGTGTTCCAAGTGATGTATGTGGTCGATGCTGATAGAGTGGAGTTGGCTGTTTATCAACTAAAGGTGGTGGCAAGGCTGTGGTATGACCTATGGAAGAAGGATAGAGGGAGAATGCCCCCGTGATGACTTAGGGTTTGTTCGAGGAAGCTTTCTTGGGGTGTTTCTTACCAAGAGAGAGGAGAGAGGAGAAGGTGAGGGAATTCTTGAACTTGAAACAGAGCTCTATGACTGTACAAGAGTGTGGGCTGAAGTTCACACAATTATCTCACTATGCTCCGGCTATGGTTACCGACATGAAGGGAAGGATAGAGAGGTACATGGATGGGTTGAGTAGAGGGCCAAAGAGAGATAGGAGGGGAGCTATGCTCGTGAGTGACATGAATATTGGGAGATTGATGACTTTTGTGCAATAATCTAATGAGGAGAAGCAACATGATAGGGAATAGTTTAGAAGCAAGAAAGCTAAGATATCCAGCCATGAGGTTGGGAAGAAAGGTAATGGAAATCGATTTCCAAAACCATCATATGCTAGTGCACCTGCACCTAGAGTCAAAATGATCAGAAGTCCCAGAATGTTGGAGCCTATGAGTCTCAGTCACAAGCTAGTGTGGCTCAAGGTTCACGAGGTAAACCACCCTGTGCTACTATGGCAAGTTGCACATGGGTAGATGTCATGAAGGGAGTGATGTATGTTTCAAGAGTGGCCAAGCAGGCTACTATCAGAGAAAGTGCCCAAAGTACGCTGATCGGGCTCAATTTTCTACACCAGCTCGCTAGCTATGGGGAATCAGAGAGGCATCACTTTAGGCACAAGCGGAGCTACTAACCGTTTGTATGCCGTAGGGAGTCGATATGATCAAGAGAACTCCCTAGACGTTGTGACGGGTATGATTCGAGTCCTTTCTATTGATTGTTATGTGTTGATGGATCCTGGTGCCACATTATCATTTGTAACTCCTTATGTGGCCAGTAGATTTGATAGAACCCCTGAGAGTCTTCTTGAACCTTTTGATGTTTCTACTCTAGTGGGTGAGTCTGCCAAAGCTGAGAGAGTCTAAAGAGCTTGTGTAGTGTCCATTCATCATAGGGATACTATCATTGATCTGATTGAGTTAGATATGATTGATTTTGATTTGATCCACGGCATTGATTGGCTCCATGCCTGTTATGCCTCTGTTGATTGTAGAGCCTGAATTGTTAAGTTCAAATTTCCAAATGTATCGATTTTAAAGTGGAAAGGTGATTTTGTAGCATCTAAAGGAAAGTTGTCTCATACCTTAGAGCCAGAAAGATGATTGCTAAGGGGTGTGTCTACCATCTTGTGAGAGTCAAATCTGATGATGTTGATCCCCCAACTCTTGAGTCAATTCCAATCATGAATGAGTTTCCAGAAGTGTTTCCTGAGGATCTGCCCAGAGTCCCTCCTGATATGGAGATTGATTTTGGGATTGATGTTCTTCCTGATACCCAGCCTATCTCAATTCCACCTTATAGGATAGCCCCTGCTGAACTGAAAGAATTGAAAGAGCAGTTGAAAGATTTGTTAGAGAAGGGCTTCATAAGGCTGAGTATTTCTCCATGAGGTGCTCCTATCCTATTCGTGCGAAAGAAAGATGGGTCTCTCAGAATGCGTATTGATTATAGGCAACTGAACAAGGTCACCATAAAGAATTAAGTATCCTCTCCCAAGGATAGATGACTTGTTTGACCAACTTCAGGGTGCCTCTTGTTTCTCAAAGATAGACCTCCGATCCGATTACCATCATTTGAAGTGAGAGAATGTGACATTCCAAAGACAGGTTTTAGGACTAGATATGGCCATTTTGAGTTCTTGGTCGTGTCTTTAGGGTTGACGAATGCACCTGTAGCCTTTATGGATTTGATGAATAGGGTGCTCCGACAGTATCTGGACATATTTGTGATCGTGTTTATTGATGATATTTTGGTGTATTCAAGAGATGAAGTGGTGCATGCAAATCACCTCAAATTCGTCCTTCAAACCCTTAAGGACCATGAGTTGTATGCAAAGTTTTCGAAATGTGAATTATGGCTTAAATCGGTTGCTTTCCTAGGCCATATTATCTCTGGTAAAGGTATTCGAGTAGATTTTCAAAAGATTGAAGTGGTTAAGAACTGGCCCAAACCAATCTCTCCAACCGACATCAGGAGTTTCTTGGGGTTAGCAGGCTATTAACATAGATTTGTTGAGGGATTTTCTTCCTTATCTGCACCATTGACAAAGTTGACTCAGGAAAAGGTTAAGTTTCAGTGGCCCGACGAGTGTGAGAAAAGTTTTTAAGAATTAAAGACTAGACTGACAACTGCACCAGTCCTAACCTTGCCCGGATGGAACAGAAGATTTTGTGATCTATTGTGATGCTTCGAGAGTTGGATTGGGATGTGTGTTGATGCAAAGAGGGAAGGTGATAGCCTATGCTTCCAGACAACTTAAGATTCATGAGAGGAATTATCCAATCCATGATCTTGAGTTGGCGGCGATGGTATTCGCACTCAAAATCTGGCGCTACTACTTGTATAGAGTGCATGTGGATATGTTCACTGACCACAAAAGCTTACAGTATGTCTTCAGTCAGAAAGAGCTTAAATTGCGACAGAGAAGATAGTTAGAGTTGCTCAAAGATTATGAAATGAGCATTCTCTACCATCCAGGTAAAGCTAATATTGTTGTTGACGTTCTTAACAGGTTGTCAATGGGTAGCACAGTCTATGTGGAGGAAGGAAAGAAGGAACTAGTTAAATAAGTGCATTGATTAGCTCGATTAGGAGTCTAACTTAAGGAGAATGATGAGGGAAGAGTTAATATCCAGAAGGGTCTGCTTCATCTTTGGTGGCAGAGGTGAAAGAAAAGCAAGACCAAGATCCTTTCCTACTCCAATTGAAGGAGGTCGTCCACAAACAGAAAGTGATGATCTTCTCTAAAGGGGGAGATAAGGTGTTGAGGAACCAAAGTAGATTATGCGTCCCAGATGTTGATAGTATATGAGATAGAATCATGGCTGCAGCTTATAGCTCTAGGTATTTCATTCATCCTGGCTTTACTGAAATGTACCACGACTTGAGAGAAGTCTATTGGTGGAGTGGAATGAAACGGGATATTGCCAAATTTGTTTCCAAGTGCCTGAACTGTCAGCAAGTGAAGTTGAGCACCAAAGGCCATTAGCTTAAAACTTTGAGATTCTAGAGTAGAAGTGGGAGATGATCAATATGGACTTCATTACTGGTCTACCAAAGTCTCGAAAGCAATATGATTCAATATGGGTGATTGTGGATAGGATGACTAAATTGGCTCACTTCTTAGTAGTTAAGACAACTAACGTTGTGGAGGAGTACACCAAGATGTACATCCAAGATATTGTGAGGCTGCATGCGGTTCCTCTGTCCATCATCTCGTATAGAGGAGCTCAATTCAAAAAGGATTGGGTACGAAGGTAAATTTAAGTACAGCTTTCCATCCACAGACCGATGGTCAGGCGGAGCGTACAATTCAGATGTTAGAAGATATGTTGAGAGCCTGCGTTCTTGATTTCAAGGGAAATTGGGATGAGCACCTACAGTTGATTGAGTTTGCATATAACAATAGTTATCACGAAAGTATTCAGATGGCTCTCTATGAAGCTTTATATGGGAGGAGATATAGATCACCAATTGGATGGTTCGAGGTTGGAGAAGCGGAGTTGATTGGGCCTGACCTTGTCCATCAAGCCATGGAGAAGGTTAAGATCATTAGAGAGTGATTGAAAACTGCACAAAGTCGCTAGAAATCCTACACCGATGTGAGTGGGTATATTAAAAGGTGTCACCTATGAAAAGTGTCATGATAGTTTGACCTACGAAGAAATTCCGATCCAAATCCTTGATCGTCAGATTCGCAGACTGATAGCCAAAGAGATATCCTCAGTCAAAGTCCTGTGGAGGAATCAATTAGTTGATGAGGCCACATAGGAAGCTGAGAAAGAGATGAAAGCAAAATATCCACATCTATTCATGCCATTGGATAAGAATGTTGAAGTATCCTTTACCAAATTGATTGTCTTTTCTTGTTGATTGTCTATTCTTGAGTCCAAATAGAGATGGTTAATAAAAATGAGGAGTTGAAAGATAGATTCATAGATTGAATGTTAAGAGGAGTTCCAAGTCTATTCGTGCCTTGATATCCACCCTTACTCATTATTCGAGGATGAATGATCCCAAGGGGGAGATGATGTAACACCCGGTAAAATTACCAAAATACCCCTAGAACGGAGACGTGTGCGCAACACGTCTTCAAAAGCTCGAATGGAAAATTCAAGATCAAATTTGTAATCAACGCAAACAATCAAGTCAGAAATGGTCTTGACTTGATTTATGAGCAACTGGGTCAAAAAATAATCTTCACAAATTGACCAGAAACAGTAAGAGTACGCGACAAGGCCGCGAAGTGGACCTATCACGGACCCAAAATGGTGAGGGTAAGCAACAGCTCCGAGACGCGAACCCATCACAGACCCACACTTATATATTTTCTCAATTTTTTGACGGGATTGTATTTTTGAAATTCACCGGTGCACGACAAGTCCACGTCGCAAACCTGTTATCCCGACATGTTCCACCAAGTTTAAAAATTTTAAATCTTTTGATGGACACTCTATAACTTTTTCCCACCTCTTTTAAACTTAATCCACAACCCATTTAGGCCGTTTTGATGAGTAAATAGGGTCAAAAACCCCATTCTAAGTCCTTATTCACAATACTTGAAAGTTAGGGCTTGAGAGAGAGAAGAAAGAAGAACGTGAGATTGGAGAATTCTTGATGGGTGATTTGAGGAGCTTTATCCCTGGTATGTAAGGCTAAATGAAAATACAAGATTGTTCTCTCATGTGCCCCATACAACAACAACAACAACATTACCCCATTGCCTCAAAGGCTCCCACCCATTGTGGGGTAAGTGGGGACGGATGTACGCAGCCTGACCCCTATGTTTAAAACATAGAGCGACTGAAACCCCATTAGATGGTCTTAAATGGTTTAAAGAAAGTTATTGAGTCTATATGCATGATTTCTTGATTATATTCTTGAAAACTATATTAAATGTGTGTATTTTCACATGTTGATGATCATCATAAACTTGTTTACTTGAATTGCATACTCTCTTGAGATATTGTATAAACCATATCTGTTAATGGCTAAGAACATGCATAAAAGAAAATAGGGATTGAGTCTAGAGCCTAGATTGAGAATGTGATTATGATTGTGATTGAGATGTGAGAACGATGATGAGTTGATAGAACTTGATAGTCCCATGAGTTTCCATAAATGAACTCTAATGATTTGTCTATTTGATTGTTCCCTAATGATTGTTCAAATCCTTGAGCTATTGATTGAGATATTGATTGATGAGATGATTAGAGTCTCTATGAGACTGATTGAATGATGAGAGCCTTTATAAGGCTGAGTTGAGATGAGTCAATTGAGATATATTGACTGGATGGATAGTTTTATGAGCATTGAGGCATGGGAGGAGTATCGAGCACCGAAAGAGTAAGAGTTAGTCTAACTCGTGCTTTTCAAACTAAGTAGCCAAGCTTAGGTGATGATTAGAACCATTACATCTCATTGTGGTTCCCTCTGGATAAAGTCCTTAAAACAATAGAGGACTTAACTTTAACCGATAGCTGGGGTCCCTAGTGGATTCGATTCTTCCCCTACCTGGCAAGTATGGGATGGTTGTGGCGACAATAGTGGCTTGTTTTACGATCACTGGCTCATAAATGATTGTTGTCAGATAAGAGAAACTCCTAGAAAGTTTCTGCCTTGAGTATCCGAGTGAAGATGTGATGTGATGAGATGAGTTGAGATGAGTCCTTCTGAGATGAGTTTGATTTAATTGATGAGTTCATGGGTTGATGAGTTGATGGGTCACTTGTCTACTCTTTATTCTTGCTTTAGATAGATATTTGACGTGTTGATTTTACTATCCTTGATGTTGATTGTTGTTTCTATATTATTTTACATGTTTCGGTTTCACTCAACTATTTTACATACTAGTACATTCCAAGTACTGACGTCCCCTTTTGGACTGCATCGTATTATGATGTAGATACGCAGGATAGAGGTCATTAGCAGGCGAATCGCTGAGGACCTTCGAGCGTTCAGCAGATTGGTGAGCTTTCCCTACTTCAGAGGGTTGATTACATTATTTTCATCATGCCTTAGAGTTAGATTTGCTTATCTTTTTATTTTTATTGAGGTAACCATGGGTCTGTCATTGGCACCACCTGATAGTGATAGAGGCGTCATAGACTAGAGTCGGATGTTGATGTTGGAACTTGTGAGCTAGTTTCTTTCTACTAGCCTTTCATTATATTACTATTTGAGACTAGATGATTAGATGCGCCCATTTATTCCTTATGTCTTCCGCTGATTAGTAGAATGTGTGAATGAACGAATGTGATGAGGCTAAGTGGTTCACTTGGGGACTAGCAATAGTCTCTGGGTGCCGACCACGTCTTCAGTCCCCTCCCGGGACGTGACAGCATCATTCATTGTAACAGCCTGATCCCATCGTTATGGGAAGGTTAATAGGAAAGTAAATTGGGCCAGAATACTTTTGAATAGTAACTTAAGAATTTTGAGCCTAGGTCAGACTTGGACGAAATAAAAGTTAGGTGAGGTTTGGGGTAATCCAATAACATATTATAGATTAATCTTCGAGTTTGATATTTTTAGTTGATAGCCAAGTAATAAGGGGCTTGTACAACTTTACAAACTAAATTCAGGCGAGTGGAACTCTTAAAATTGAGTTTGTCATAATAGTTAAATTGTTGAACGTCATGATTTTTGGGTGTGTTGCAAAATAGGGGCTTAGGATGCGAGTTACAAAGTTTCTGCCTCTATACAAACTTGCCACTACAGACCAAACCTTGCTATGATAGAATAATTAACCTCCATAGCGGGATTGTCATAAATTTAAGACTGAAAAGTTACAAATTCATTTTTATTTCTTTCACTTCGTTCTTGAGAAACCAACAACGACTTAGGGCTTGTCTTCTTCAGTTATGTAACCTCTCCTGAAGTACCTCAGAATGCCCTTATGGTAGATACCTTGCATAACACATCATCTGCATTCTCTTTGGCAAGTCCGAGGCTGGATTCTTAATCGGGAGGCAAAATTGTGTGGAAAAATAGTCTTATCAATTTTTAGGTCAACTATATTGTAGAATAATTTTTCGCAAGTTTTTACACTTTCTAGAGGATCCTCGACCTCTCCGCATTGTGGAGAGGGTTGATTTTAGTACAAAATGACTTAAACTCATTCCAGGGTCAAATTAGGAGAAAATTGAGCTTCACACAAAAATAATGAATTTATCCCGAACAAGTTCGTGTCACACCTCCACTCCCCCACAATACAAATTATTTTAAAAAAAATTCAGATTTAAGTAAACGCAATTGGGAAAAATCCCTGCACCCATATAGACAGGATTTCATAAAAACTTCTTCTATTTTAGACCTATTCCACTCACCAAAATTCCTAAAATCCTCTCTAAGCTCTCCAAAGCTCCTCTACCAAATTCATCCTAAATTCTAGGGTTTCAAGACTCCTCCATTAAAGGTCAAGCTTCAAGGTGATTCCTAAGCTTCATCAAGTCTCTTCCATATTTATCAAGACTACTAAGGTATGTGGATTTGTTCTCCCATGGGTCCTTCCACAGGACCCATGGAGTTTAAAACTCTTTCCAACTCAATCCTTTATATTCAAGGTTGATTTCATTAACGGTACTTTTTATTCCTCTTATTATGCATGATTTATGTTGGAAATTGTCATCTATCGAATTGAAATGCATGAACTCCTTTCAAGGATTGATATTATGAAATACTTTATGACATTTAAATTATGTATATTATGATACTATGAAATGATACAAAATTTATGGTTAATTTTCATGATGTCCTAACTAGGGGTTTCTTAATGATTACAATGGGTTGTTTTGAATGGTTTTAAGTGAAAATGTTTTCCCTCATTCATGTACATTACTCTTGAGTTTCATTATTTTATGTCCATATGCATAAACCCACCATGTTTTGGAACTAAAATTATGTTGTGAAGCATCCTACATTGATAAAAGATTTTACTACAAGTTATGCATGCAAGTTCATGAATATTATAAATGATTATAGGATATTAAGTATGCTATGAGTTCATGAAAATTCTACGAACATATGCAAGATTATGAAGTCCTTTTTATGATGTTATGTTGTGCCCTTTTGTGAAAGAAAATGCTCATTTGAAGGGGTTATAGTTTTAATGAGTAACTCCTATTATGATATTATGATCTACAAGTTTGAGCATGTCATAATTATTCTTATGTTTATGTATTCTATGGGACTAGGCTTAGTACTGAGAGGACTTTGGTAGATTTTCATTGTTAACTAAGTTAGTGCTATAGGTCTATGCTTAGTTGATTGGTCTACATAGCTAAGATTGCATGGTTCACTAAAATGGGTAAGTTCCCATAAGGTTCATGTAAATTATTCACCGAAATGAGCAAGTTCCTATAAGGTTCATATAAAGCAATTATCGAAATGGGTAGGCACCCGTAAGGTACTTGTCAAGCACTCTCCGAAATAAGTAGGTTCTCGTAAAATGAGGTATAGTTTACTTTATCAAGTAGGCTACTCCTTTTCTGATATGAAAGCAACATCGAGATTCCATGTAGTAGTTCGCATGGTGTTAAGTGTCCATTAAGGTCTCCTCTCACATATGCATGATATGCTATGAACTTATGTTTTTCACTTCCATGCATGTTTTAATTAAGGCATTGATCATTCATGTCATATTGAGCTATTGACTTTATTATGATTATGCATCTTATCTATTATGGCTTATGATTTCCTTGTAGCATTACATCTTGTATACTTAGAATATTCAAAGTACTAACAGATACTTTTTACCTACATGATTTAACCATGTAGAGATTGGAGCTCTTCCCCATTCACCTCTTCATGGCTAGTTCAACATATGGAGATCTCTGCCTGTGATAAGTCCTTTAGTTTGAGGGAGACATCCATTTTTTATCTACCATACTTATGTTAAGATTTTGCTACTTTTGTTATTTACTTTTGAGGGTGAGTCTGAGATATGTCTTGGCCCTCATTCCATCTATGACTAGAGGTATTGTTAGATAATATGCTATGTGTGAATGATGCGATACTTTTGTATTTATGGAGATTTTCCCTTAGTCTCTATCTCATGTATGTTGTTGTTTTAAGCAAAAACCATTGGGGATATATATGGTCCATATATCCATCAGAACTATTTTCATTCAACACATTTGTATCTATTTAGAATCATTTTTCTTTAGCTTTTATCATATCTTGCCGAAATCATTTTTCTTTAGAATAATCATGTCTAGCCATAGCCATGTAAAAGTCTAGTCCGCTAGTGATATTGTTCTCTTTGGGCCTAGACCCACACGACTTTAAAGCACGTTACTAGTTAGTAAGACTTATTTACTAATATACCCAGCATCTTTCCTGTGTTTTATCGATATGAGACTTTTCATCTTAAGATGGGTTGTTACATACACCCCCTCTATGGACTTAACATCCTCGCTAAGGTTTGTCCTATCGCATGGGATTTTCCTAGACTCAGTATTGAAGTTTGCCCCACCTCATCAGGATTTGTCTATATTCAGTTGAACTCTAGCCCACATTGACAAGATTGACACAGGAGTAACTCGAATACCATTTGTAATGGTCCAGTCTGCTAGTGATACTGTCCACTTTGGGTCTAGGTACGAATGACTTTAAAATGCGTCACTGGTAGGTAAAACTTGTTTACTTATATACCTAGCATCTCTCCTATATTTTGCCGATGTGAGACTTTTTATTTTAAAATGGGTTGTTACAAGCCATTTTCTTTTGACTTTTAAGTAATTATGGATCTTAATCAAATTTTCAGAACCGATACAGATAGGCATAATATATATATATATATATGCACACGATGTATGAGTATATGATGAAATCCAAAATAGCAAGCTAATTGAAGCAAGAATCATGATAATTCTCTCATTCTTGGATGAACATCATCAATCAAGTCATTCAAGTTCAAGTATCATAAGTTCACATAATCATGTTACCATTTTATTATCCCTTCTCGTTTTATTATATCAATTCATAAGTAATTTATACTATATTCAAGTCCCATTTACTCTTCAACACACATAGAAGAAAATACAAAGTTCTACATTCTCAACTAAGATTTAGAAATTTACTTGCCTCAATTCAATCAAACAGTTACTTCAAAACTTGAGTCGTTCCCCTTCAAAGAGTCTTTAAATCAACAAAGTCTATCCAAATATGAATTTTAATAGGAGTACAAGATTAATGACATGGAAATCATCAATTTCAAAATCGGGCTGAAATTGACTCCAAACACTTAATTTCAAAAATAAAGGTAAATCTACAAATTTATATATGAAAATGTTCTTTAAATCATTTGAAATCCAATAGTGAAAATCATTTTGAAAATGAAATTGAAATCAACGAAAAATTATAATTTTTTTAAAATTCAAGTTCTTGGCAAAAGTCCCAACTTTTGAAATCAAAATCAAGGAATTAGAGGTCAAAATCATGACATAATCAATGAATAATGAGAATTATAAGTTAAAATTACTTATCTAATCGTTCTTCCTCGAAAATACACTTTAAAATCATCTCTATCGAGTTTCCAAAGTTCAAACAATTTATTCTCAGCAATATCATGATCAGTATCTCTGCGACGCAGAGGCCATTCAGCCTAATCTTATGTGATCATAGATCCCATCCTCGCGAATGCGATGGTCAACTCCCCCAACCCTCCAGCAATGTAGACAATCCTATATGAACTCAAAGGTCCAAATATATTACTCTTCGCGAACACAGGAAATCCCTCCACAAATGCGAAGAAGAACACTAGAAATCAATATTTGTAGCTACCGACACAATGTACAAATTCCAAATAGAAACTCGAAATTCCTTCGAGACTCCGTACACACAAATCATATATACTATCCTATTAAATTTAATCTTTCGGACTTAAAGAAACTGTCAGAACTCGAATTTGAGGACTCAAAATTTGATTAGTCGCAATTAAACTAACTTAAGACTCTAAAAAGACCAAAATGCCTTTGAAACATTCAAAAAATATACCAAGGCTCTTCCTAGAATAAAATCACCTCATGAATTCAAAGGAATAATTGAAAATTCAATTCGATCGACCATCCGAACTCAAAATATTAACCAAAGTCAAATCTTGATTCAATTTAATTCAAACTTTCAATTCAAGATCTCAAATCCACAAAACCACTTCAAATTTAGAAACGATGACTTTCTTATACCAAATTCCACATTTCATAGCTGATAGAATACTGGAATTTCATTCTGAGACTCGTAGCTCTAATTGATATGAAAACTACTTTTAAACAACTTAAGCCTTCAAAAACTCAAAACTTCAAAATTTCTCAGCTTGTCAATTAAATTCCAAAACTAAATTCATAAACTGATCAAATATAACTCGAAACAACTAACATAAAGGGTAAAACGATAATTTAAAAAAAAAAATCAAAAATAATCTTTAGAGTCATTACAGTTTCTTATATAAGGGAACATGTTTCTTCAGTTACACATTTATAACATAATGATGATGAAATAATATGCAATTTACCTCTATAGTATATTTTAATAATTAATATGATTCATTCTCAATTAAAGGATCTTAATTTGACTGAAAGTAGAGTTTAAGAAATTAAAAACTTTTTTTTTAATTTGTTTTGCTAAATTAAAAAATGTATATTGTTCTTTAAATTAGGGGTGTCAAACGAGCGGGTTGAGTTGAAATTGAGAATGCTTAAATGTGTTGAAATAGAAATTAGGTTGGTTATGATCTGTCCAAACTTACTTTTGACTCAAATGGGTTGGATTCAAATAGGCTAAAAGCCGAGTTGGGTCATGACCCGCCCAATTTGACCCATTCAATCTTAATATTCTAACATGTTGTTGTTCTTATTATTATTATTATAATATCAATTTGAATTTCAACTCAAAAAATAAAAATAAAAAGTTACAAATTGATAGATAGATGATAGAAAAAATAAAATAGATAGAAAACATACATTACATTAATGCAAGTAAAAAGTCTTAGAACGAGTTGAAATTGAAGATTAAATTGGGCTCAATTGAGGATTAAATTGGGTTCAATTGAGTATGTGTATCCTTTTGACATGTGTTAAGACTTGAATGTGTTGCAATTGAACTTATTAAAATTATGAAAAAATTACAGAAATACACAACTTATGTTTACATAATTTTATATAATCCCGACTCTTTTAAAAAATTACAAAAATCTCTTAAATGATACAAAACTACAACATATATTGATACAAATTACAATTCCTACTTCTCGATGTATCATAGTTAAAATCTCTTAATGCTCTCACCTTTTCAACATGTATTACTGATTTCGTTTTTTGTACCAACAAGAAAGGATTTTTGGTAATTTTGAAAAAAGTTGGTATTAGTTGGAATTAGCTCCAAAAAGTATGAGATTTGTGTAAGTTATACTAAAATTATCTTAAGCTCAACCAATAAAGTTGTGGGCATGTTGGGGTGGTGTATCTACATTTGGGCTCATTTTGACACTCTTTTTAAATCTTATAATTTTAAACTTATCGTGTATATGTTAGAATTGAAAAACATCTTAATATAGAATGGTACATTCTTTTTAAGACACTTCATATATTTCATTTTAGCAGTCGTAATTTTATTTTTGATAGTCAAGTATGAAGAATTTTCACTAATGTTTTCAGTTGTATTTTTCATCATATTGATATGAAGAAAATTTCAATTTGTAGTACTTTTGTATAGTTTTTTATTATTTAAATTTTTAATTACAATATCAAATTAATGTAATTTAGTTTAACCTTAAAAAATTGGTCAAGTTGTCTCTCAAGAAGCACAACATTATAATTAAAAATACATTTTGTATCCAATTATTTGGTTAAATTTTAATCATGATACGTATCATCCATCAAAATAGAAATTTGAAGAAAATGGAGAGGAGCCTTCTCCAGAAAAAAGTATTAAAATTAAATTAAACTGATTTATTGACTAATATTTATAAATAATATCCAGCAATCAAGTCACAACAAACTGTAAATGGACCGCCATCATTGAAAAACTAGCAAGTCATCCTGTCGCCTACGTCGTTGTCTCACGGAAACGTCACTATGCCTATGTCATCCTCTATACATATTGATGACTAAAAAGTATTTATCTTTTTGTATGTCCTTAGAAGTACTTTAATACTTTTGATAACTAAACTAACTAAAATGAATCGAAGAATTACTCAAATATAGAGCATTTAATTTCAAATTGAGTGCAGAAGTATTATGAGAGAAGCAATGGAACTATGAAAACTTTTTAATAGAAAGTATTTTTTTCTTGGTGAAATTCTGTGTGATACAAATTTAAAATAATTAAACTTTAATGCAACAATCGATAAGACGAATGAAAAAGATGCTGCCAGAAAGAGGACTACAAATTGGAAAATGAGAAAAGAAAGGAAGACATGAGGTCACAAATACTCACGTCATATTTTTTATGTCACTTGTGGGCTAGAAAAATCACCTACTCTGACTTTGTCTTCTTTGAAAATTCTTAATTAATCAAGATGCACGCCACATTATTTATTTCAACAAACATGACTGAATTTAAATAGGGAATGCCAAGTGGTGCCGGGCATACGTATCATAATTTTCTATTTTCAATTTGTTTTTGTCACATTCTTTCCTTTTTAGTCTATTTGAAAAAAATAACAATTTATTTAAATTAAAAAAATAATTTGTTTTTGAAATTTTATTTTTATCCTTAAAATGATTATCAGACACATAAATATCTAACAATAATTTTAGATCATAAATTTAAAAGTTATTTTTCTTAAACATCGTGTCAAATCAAACGATGTCACATAAAATAAAAAGAATAAAGTATTTTCTTAATCTTATTTTATATAAGTTCCGCAGAATTTATTTATTTTTATATATATAATCACACCCAGTACCGTCTCGTATAATGCAAAATCCGATCCGTTTTGTTGACATTCCTAAATTTAAACTATTGTATTATTATATATACGTGTGAAAATTTACATTTTACTTTAATACTCTCAATTTATGTAATTTTTTTGGTTATTTTTAAAAGGCCAATATTTTTTAAAATTTTAATGAGATGGTTTATAGCAACATAAATATTTAAATTCTTTCAAACATGAACTTAAATATATTTTTCTTAAAGAAAATTGTGTCAAATTAAAATACAACACAAATTTGGACGGAGTGAGTAATTATTATTTGTGTGAACCATGTTGCGTGTTCTTGTAACTTTTATTAGATTAATCTTGCTCTAATTATTATTTGTGTGAACCATGTTGCGTGTTCTTGTGACTTTTATTAGATAATCTTGCTCTAATCATCTAAAAATAAGTTTGCTTCTGTAAGGTATTTTAGAAATGCAAAGTAACAAATAAAGCTTAAATAGTTTATTGATGATATGAATATATTTCTAAAACATTAATATAATATTTTGAAACCATGGAAATAATAGCTATAGATAATTACTAGATATTGATGCTCGTACTAGTGCGGACTCAATATTTTTTATTTTTGTATCTCAACTTATGTGAAATAGGTAGAATTTGTCAAATATCATTACTTATAGTATGTTTATAATTATCTAGATTCATAGCAATTTTTATGTATTTTTCTAATTAAATAATACATATTATTTCTTCTGTACCCTTTTATGTGACATCCAGGCATGTCGTCCAATAGTTATCTGCGTCAGCTGCTCCGTAGGCTCTTCTATATATTAGAAATATTACTGTTGTTAATTATATAAATTTGTGGTAAATTTTATATAATTTTCTAATTAAATAATACATGCTATTTCTTTAGTCCGCTTTTATGTGATGTTGATAGATTAATTTCAATAATTATTTAAAGTTTGTATCTTTTTAGAAAAACTTTGAAGCTGTCAAATATCATGATTTATAATATTTTTTTATACTTATCTAGATTCATAAGAATTTTTATGTAGTTTCCTAATTAAATAATACATGGTATTTATGTTGTCCCATTTTATGACGTTGATAGATTAATTTCAATAGTCAACTGAATTTTTATTTGTTTGTAAAAAAATTTAAAATCAAGCAGTTGAAGCAGACACGTCAATTGACAGTTGCCTCCTTATGCAAGTAGCTAAAGTAAACATGTTGTCCGATAGTTGTCTGCTTAAATTGCTCCAAAAATTATAAATTAAGCAGCCGAAGCAGGCACGTCAATGGATAACTGTCTGCTTAAGCTGCCTGCTAAAGCAAGCATGTCGTCCAACAACTGCTTGTTTCAGCTGTTGTTGTAGCCTCTTATATATATAGTAATTTTTTCTGTTAAGGCTAAACTTAAGGCGAAAGGATAATCACATTGAGATAAAATTTGAGATTAATTTTATTTCATATTTGTGAGATATTGGCTAATATTTCGAAATTAATTTATATTGAAAATGATGAAACTAGATATAGAATAAAGGAGAAATAATATCATCAAATATCCAATCCTAAAATATTCTTGCCTATTGATCCCATCCACAAAACAACCAATTTTTGGGGGTTAACAACAAAAATATCCTTTGTTTGTTATAAAGTGTGAAATAACTTATTTTAGGATTAATAATTGTTATGCTTGTGAGAAGTTACTTCTATCTTTGGGAGGATTAATAATCATGGAATAACATGTCATGTGATAAAATAGTTAAAATAAGAAAAATATCTCCTCAAACTTTTTATTTATGCATCACTAGTATATAAAAGCTAAATATAGAAATTGTTATTTTTGTAAAAACAAATAATTTATTTTTAACAGACATAATACAAAATAAATATCCCTTTAACTTGATCCTTTAATTTTATATAGATACAAATAAATACTTAAACTTATATAAATTACAAATTAATAAGAAATTTCATAATTAACTTTCTTATCTTCGAAATTGTACTTTGCCTTTTTATTAATACACGAGTAAAGACTTTGAAGAAAAGAAGCTAAAAGTCAAGGATTAGATTTATGCTTTGATCATATGAGTGACGCAAGAAATGAGACGTCAGAGATGTGTGCTGTCACTAATATGTTTTGGCATTAATCCAATCATGCCTCACTAATAATTTGACTCTTCTCCCACGAACTTCACACCTTTTCCTAACTTTTTCTTCCATCATGTGATTAGCCTTGTTGCACGTATTTTTTGTATCATTAAATCGAGAAAAATTAAATTTAATTATAAATTTAAAAAAGATATAATTCATTGTAAAAGTAATTTTGATAAATTATTTATTTATAAATATAGATATTTTATAACTAATTAGAACCTATGGTAAATTAGAAACTATAGGTCTTGATCCAAATAAAGAAGTAGAAGTTTATTAGATAAGGAAGATTTAGGAGTTTTTCATGGATAAAAGTTCTTATTTTATCACTTCTTTTCATATATTTTAAAAGACAATATTATATATATATAAATAAATAATAATTTAAAGAAAAATAGTGAAAAGACGATTTTATCTAAATAGAGTCTTTTAGTGAAGGACAAAAAGTTCAAACAACATTTCTAAGATTTTCACACTTTTAATATAGTATAGATAGATAGATAGATAGATATAAATATA
>JAPFFP010000070.1:6922300-6933671 GCA_026153255.1 Solanum medicagineum
AAAGAGAGAGAGAGAGAGAGCGCGAGAGAGAGAGAGAGAGAAGCTACTTACAGTTAGAGAATCATTTGATTGTCGACCTGGAGCTGCAATCATCATTTGAAATTTTTTTTTCCTATTTTATATTCAATTCTGCTAATTTATTAGTTGTATCGTTCTTCATTTCTTCAATTTGTTCCTTAGCTTCTTTTTTGAGTTCTTCTACACGTTCATTTAATTCTATTTTGGTTGATTCTAATTGTTTTATGAGTTGAAACTTTGATGGTCTACCACCAAAGCATTTGACTAATATTTTTTCCTAGACCATATGCATGAACATATCCATTTTTCAATCCCAATTACCTTTTCAAAGATCCATCATTATTTAAGAAAATTTCTTTTTTTTGTTGTTGCCTTTTTAATTGGTGAAATTGATTCTACAATCAAAAGAATTGATCACACTCTGTGAAAGTACATAATCAGTAAATTGATAAAGAGAAAAATAAGCATATAAAAATTACACTGGCATCTTGTTGAAAAGCATCTACTTGTTTTCCTTTTTTCCTCTTACGAGATTCTATGAAAACTTCAACATGAGAAGCAATGTTTCCTTCTTTTGCCTATAAAATAATAATTACTATCGTCAGCTTGAATTTAGCTAATGTAATATAATTCTTCTAATTTTGTTCTAAATATTATGATACGTACCATTTCATGTCTAGTCGTGCAAAACTTTTGATTCGAATATATGGAGGTAAGGAACGTTTCGATCTATTTGACTTATTTTGCATGCTTTTCTTCTTAATAAAGGTTAAAAATAATGAACTAGCGTTAGTTTCTATAATTGACAAAGAAAATATTTCAAACAAAGAAAATATTTCAATACTAAACAATAGTATAAACAAAATACATCCTATATACCTAAAAGTCAGCATCACTCCAAAGATTGACCAAATACTTCCATTCGTTGCTACTAATACGTTTGGGCTTGTTCCATAGGCAAAGTTGATAAGATGCTTTTGAATTAAAATACGTTTTCATTTTGCGCCTATAGTCCTTGTAGAGGTTACTCATGTGGCCAATAATTGTACCTTTTCTTCCTTTAGATACCTCAAAATCAAATATTTCGTACAAAAAATATATCAAACATAATTTATTGTTATATCTATAAAGATTTAAAGCAAATTATAAATTTTATTAGTTTCTCTTATTAATATGATGTCCCACATGTGGTTAATTTTGTCTTCTTCAGTCTCTTTCCAACCATTTACTTTCAAAGGGAAAGTTTGACTTCTAATTGTTTGTCCCAAAAACCAAATAAATTGAGTTGCATTTTCAATCAAAATTTATTGATAGAATATTTTCTAAAAACTTTTAGCTCACGTAAAATAATATAAGATATGTTTAATAAATACTATATTGAAAAGTACATTTATTCAAATTATATTTGAAACTTAGATGTATATTTATGTATAAAATTAAACGAAAATGAACAATGGGAATCTATTATTACATTAACATATATTGTTTTAATACAATGTATTTGAATGAAAAAACAGTTCTCAAAAATGTTGATTAAGATGAAGTTGGAGATGAGATTAGTGAAGATGATTTTGTTCAAATTTAGTATACTTAATCAACCAAAATAATTATTAAATATAACTCCTATTTATTTAAATTATATTTAAAATTTATATATTAAGGCCTAGTAAGATAGAATGTTTAACATCTCTAATTAAGCTGCCTAAATAAATATATTATCCAATAGAAGAGATTTGAATCAAATAACAATTTTCAACACAGCATAAAGTACTTAAAAGCTTACGTTTCATCGTGTAATAGATAAAATATGTCACCTTAATTATGTTGCTCACGTTTTTCAAAAACATCAGTAATAAGTGATATTGTAGTTATCATTTTTTTTCTCTCGATGAATAATCATTTAATTTAATTGACAATGAAATTTGAACAAAAATGATTGCATGTATTACTCCCTTCGTTCCTTTTTACTTCTTCACTTCGGACGTTTTAATTGCATATATATTACAAAGTAATGATTGATATGAATATTTTATTAAAATATTCACATTAATGAATATTTAGACGAACTTGAATATATAAGAGGGAGTTAAACTGCTCAAGTAGGCAATATGTCGGCATGCACTTTGAGGGTATATCTTCTTCCGTTTTAATTTGTTTATTTTATTTTATTAGTTTATATATATATTTAATAATGACCTAAAAAATACTATAAATTATAATATAATTGACAAATTAAAATATTTTTAATAACTGATAAAAAAATATTTAATTGATTCTTGTGTCACGACCCAAGCCTAGGGCGTAGACGTGACACGGTGCATAGGGAACCGGAAGGGGCTCCAAGCGAACCTTTTAACATATCGTTACACATCCTTGGTCGCGGAAGCAATAAAATAAAATAACAATTGAGTAAAAAAGGGACAACGGGGCTAAGGGACAAATTCCATAACATAAACATCAAGAGTCAAGACAGAGTCAAAGCTCATAACATTACACATGACATGTCGGACAACACCTCTACTACATAGATAATAGGGGGGGCCAAGACAAGCTACCGGGCTCACCCTCATAGTCCACATATACATAAAAGAAGATAGTCTTGAAACAAAGTATGAGATCATAAGCATCATCCCCGAAATGGAGGACTCATCAAAGACCTTGAGAGAGATCGTACTAGCCACTCGGAGGAGGATGATCAAATGGGGCTCCTATTCCTACATGGTAACATTATGTAGGCATAGAGTATGCGTTAGTACGTTTGAATATGCTAAGTATGTAGGATGCAATGCTAGTAAGGGATAGGCAACATAATCGAAATGCATAATTATAAGAAAGGATAGGTATAACATCAATATGACATGCATGATTAACGCTTAAGGTAAAAGATGCTTGTAAATCATGATCAAGGAATGTAAACTCAACATGGAATACATGTTCAACCCCTTTTTACCAACTTTCATGAAATCGGCTAAATGGCCCCCACTCGCCTTACGGTATAACTTTTTTGAAGAGTGTTACCAATACCCCTACCATACAACATAGTCTTTTGATAGGTAGTATAAGACGTCTTCTACATTATGATATAATATTTTGGATAGTAGCCATGATTCATTCTACCTTACGGCATGGCCTTTTCGATAGAATGTCCACACCTTACGATATCATGTTTTCGGTGGAAACCATTGGTCTTTCTACCTTACGGCATGGCCTTTTCGGTACGATGTCCATAACTTACGGTATGATCTTTTTGGTAGGAACCATTAGTTATTCCTCCTTACGGCATGGCCTTTTCGATGGGATGCCCATACCTTACGAAATAATCTTTCATGTAGAAATCATTAGTCTTTCTATTTTACAGCATGGCCTTTTCGGTAGGAATCATAGAACTAGCTCATCAAACCATTACATTTAAAGCAAAAAGGGAGCACTTTCTCTATTTTCCCAAGACCACAAAACAAACATGGGAACCCAACAATCTACTTGCAACACCATAGGTATTTTTTCATGAAAACAACTCATATAAACATTCCTATCATCATCATAAAGTCATCCAACTCATAAGGCATTCAAGAAATCATAATCCAGACATTTATCAAACACTTGGTGGGTGTGTAGTGCTAGTGTAAAACCATGCAATTCAAGAGTGAAATCATGCTAGAAAATTCAATGTAAAACCATCAATATATACTTGGCAACACTCTCAAGCAATAAACATCAACAACCCTCATCAAATCCCACAATAGATCTTAGATTCATAGCTCAAAACATGCTAAAACAACTATAATTTCATGAAAGCCCAACGTAGGGTGGAGTGAAATTCATATTAAGACCTATGAGTAAATCAACTTTAAATCATACAATTTTAGGTAAAGAAGGGCTTGGGTATCATGGGTAAAAGGAACCCATGAAAGAAACTCACATACCTTGGCTTTGGAGAATCCTTGAAGAAGGTTAGAGATGAAGACTTGAAGATTCATTGAGAACCATAAGATCTAGATGAGTTTTGAGACTTGAATTTATGAGATGAAATATTGGCTAAGTGTTTGAGTGAGTATTTGGGAATGTCTTGGATGATATGAGGGTGAAATAAAGCTAAGTGTAGCTATTTTCACATATCGGAAGGTTTGGGCCCAAGATCCAAAAGCCTTGGACCGGAACACAAAATTTGAGCAAAATTAACACAGGGGCGCAAAAGCCCACTGTTTTTCGTAAACTTGGAAAATTGAAATTGTAAATCGTTCGCTCTAAAATCAGGGTTAGACCAATTTCCCACTCAATTTGATCCCTTGAACAAGAATATGAATTCAAATTTGCAATATCACGCACGAATTTTGAGATATATGAAAATTACGATTCCAGGTACTTTCGAGGCACATTTTCGAGCACTTTTTGGGGTCGTTTCAATATCTCCCCCTAGGGACCATTCGTTCCCAAATCTCAAAGAAACATATGCGAGAGATGCAAACATGACACTTTCAGCCCACATAAAGATTCAACAATGCACTTAAAAATCATTTTCAAAGTCTCAACATAAGCATTAAAATCATCATGAGCTTGCCAACATGAACATGAATGCATACAAATAACATAGGGCTGAAACATAAGACTTAAAAATCAGAAAAAGGGATTTGACATGATATCATAAGCTTGAATAGAATGAAGGAGGTATGTATATCGCTTCTCCATACTCGCTCCGGTTCCCCGAGAGACACTTTCAACTTGACGAACCCTCCAAAGGGCCTTGACGAACAACACACCCTTATTGATCAACTTGTCCACCCATTCATCCAATATTCCCACCGAGTCCTCCTCTTAAGCGAACTTATCATTCACAATACCCACAACTTCAAAGAGTTTTTTAGCATTAGAGTCACCAACACTTCCCCTTCAACTCAGAAGCATAAAAAAACAGACAAACTATACCCATACCCATAGGCAAGTTCCCATTCACATACAACCTTACCAAGCTTCTTCAACATGCTATAAGAACTCACAAGCCATGGACTAGATTGCCAACCTTAAACACAGATAGTCTACTTGGTACCATAAACCACCATCTCCCCCTTGGGAGACAACCTCCACTCTACCCTCTTGTTACTCCAAAGACTCCCACTTCCCATGATTCACAAGCAACTACACATACATCAAAATTCACAACATCACCCTCAAACAATTCACAAGCTCTCCCTCACTTTCGGACATAAACCAACATATCAACACCAAGGACCACCACAAACATAACAAGGTAGGGGTTAGAGACCCTATTCATGAGACCTATAGACATAGTTGGTACACTAGCAAACTAAAAGACAATACCCCAAATTCAACATATCGGAAAGGATATTCAAGGCCTCATCTACCACCAACAGCAACTCAATAAACAATATAACTTAGATTCCACACCCCTAATTCTCACAAGACGATACATGCAATCCTTAGAGATCAGTTGTACCTTAGGACAAGAATTGGGCCTACCTCTTTTGCTACCTCTTGACCACTTTCCACTCAAGGACGGGTCTACTAGGGAGTTAGAATCTAACTTTATGGGCACTACAAGCGAAGAAGACACAACATGCATGCAAATAATCCACTCCAAGTATGATCTTAAACTGACCACATCCAATCCAACAAAATCACAAGGCAAGACCTAGACACAATATGACCAGGAACAATACTTATGAACCTTCTAGCAACAATAGACTTAACAAAGCAGTAAATACCAAGAGATTGACATAGCAACTCCGGACACACACAAGAAGGCCACAAGCAACAAAAGAACAATGAAGGGAATAGTGGCACACGGACACCCACCAATGCACACACATCTTTGTCAAGGAAACTTCAACGTACCGGTAGCAACATTGGGTGTCTCATCTACCTTTTGCCTCCTTTGAAGAGCATAGAACTGATTACGTCTTGGAGCATCCTCTTGATCAACATAACCATCTTTACCATTGTTTTGAGCATATAGGCAATTCGGAATTTTGTGGCCCATTTCCTCATACCCAAAGCATGCACCTGTGTTCCTCCAACATGTACCACCATGTTTCCTCACACATTTTGGGCATCTAGGATAATTCACTCCATCATCTCCTTGGGGCCTTGGGTTTGACACCCTATTCTTAGCAACCCTCTTGCTTGGAGCACTGTCGGACTCTAGACCTTGGGAGCCACTATCAAGTCGAGCCCTCTTGGCCTCATTATCCCTTCTTTTTCTCAACTTCTCCTCCTCCATTTGTTCTGCATAATTCATCAAACGGGACAATTTCATGTCACTAATCAACATAGCGGACCGGCATTCTTCACTTACCAAATCGAAAACACCCATCACAAATTTATTCATTCTAGCCCTTGGGTCGGCAACCAAGTGAGGAGCATACTTAGAGAGTTGATTGAAATTGAGTGCATACTCCCTCACACTCATTGATGCTTGCTTCAAATTCATAGACTCCACCATCTTGGCCTACCTAAGATCAAGAGGGAAGAACCAGTTAAGGAAAGTCGCCTTAAACTCCTCCCATAGAACCACATTATTGTTTCGCTTCCCCTCCTTCCATTGAGTAAACCATATTTGTTCTACCCCCTTGAGTTGATAAGAAGCCAACTCCGCCTTATCTTCCGATCTAATACCCATGATGGCCAATACTTTATAAATCTCATCAATAAACTCTTGTGGGTCCTCATCCACCTTTGACCGATAGAACTCTAGCGGGTTCATCCTCATGAAGTCTCTCACTCTAGATGCCTAGCTAAAAGCATAAGGGGCTTGGGCCCCTTTATTGGCTTGGTTAGCCACAACTTATGCAAGCAAAGTGAGAGCGTCCCAAAGCTCTCCATAAGTCAGTTTTCCCTCGGGAGCGCGGACTCTTCTTCCTCTATGTTAGGCATGATCAACTAGCATGGCAAATAAAAATTGTTAGAGGGGGAAAATTACTTCAACTCTATAGCACGACTTAGAACATGAAGAAAGGAACACCTCCTAAAACGTCTCATAGCCTCCTACTCATAGTTGTGGTGCACAGCATAACCATGAATAAGACTCTAATCGATGCGGTGTGTTACTCCGAGGATCTAACAACCTAGCGCTCTGACATCAAGTTTGTCATGAACCAAGTCTAGGGCCTAGACGTGACACTGCGCGTGGGGAATCCGAAGGGACCCCAAGCAAGCTTCTTAACTATCATTACATAGACGGAAGTAATAAAATACAACAACAATAGAGTAAAATAGGGACAACGGGGTGAAGGGACAACTTCTATATCATAAACATCAAGAGTCAAGAGAGAGTCAAAGCACATAACATTATACATGAAATGTCCGACAACACCTCTACTACATAGATAAGAGCGGGGGCCAAGATAAGCTACCGGGCTCACTCTCATAGTCAACATATACATATAATAAGATCATATTGAAGCAAAGTATGAGATCATAAACATCGTCCCGAAATGGAGGACTCACCAAAGAGCTTGAGAGATCGTACTACCCACGTGGAGGAGGATGATCAAGTGGGGCTCTGGTTCCCACATGGTAACATTATGTAGGCATAGAGTATACATTAGTATGTTTGAATGTACTAAGTATGTAGGATGCAATGCTAGCGAGGGATAGGCAACATAATCAAAATGCATAATTATAAGCAAGGATAGGTATAACATCAATATGGCATGCATGCTCAATGCTTAAGATAAAACATGATTGTAAATCATGATCAAGGAATGTAAACTTAACATGGAATACATACTCAACCCCTTTTTACCAATTTTCATGAAATGGGCTAAATAGCCCCACTAGCCTTACGGAATAACCCTTTTGGAGATTGTTACCAATACCCCTACCATACGACATAGTCTGTTGATAGGTAGTACAAGACATCTTCTATTTTACGTTATCATCTTTTGGGTAGGAGTTGTGATTCATTCGACCTCACAGCATGGCCTTTTCGATAGAATGTTCACACCTTATGATATAATCTTTTGGGTGAAAACCATTAGTCTTTCTACCTTACGGCATGACCTTTTTTGCCCATCAACTAAAAGAATAGAGAAGAAATAGTGAAACTTGGATCCATCAAAATCAAAACCTTTTACTTACCTTCCTTTACCTTCCTCTTTGAAGTGACATGATCAACTAAAAGAGCAAAGAATATTCATTAGAGGGGAAAACCCTATCTCACTTCTAAAGCACGACATCGACCATGAAGAAGAGAAATATTTCCTAAAACATCTCATAGCCTCCTACTCATAGCTGTGGTGCACAACACAACCATGAATAAGACTCTAATCGACACGGAGTGTTGGACTCCGAGGATCTAACAACCTAGTGCTCTGATACTAAGTTCGTCATGACCCAAAATAGGGCCTACACGTGACACGACAAATGGGGAGCCCGAAGGCTCCCAAATCAAGCCTCTTAACTTGTCATTACACATCATTGGTAGCGGAAGCATGTAAAAAGGCATAAAATAAGAATAAGGGGCAAGAGACTAGGGGATAGCTTGCAAAACATCACCATCAAGAGATAAAGAGTCTAAGCTCAAATCATAGATACATAACTTGTCCAACAAACACCGCTAAATACATAGATAAAAGCGGCGGCCAAGACAAGCAACTGGGCTATTAAATACATAGTTAATACATACATAAAAGAAAAATAGTCTTAGAAAATAGTATAAGAGAATAGTCATTGTCCCTAAAATGGAGGACTCACCAAAGGCTAACTTGAACAATCCTTCTAGCCACGAGAAGAATCAATAGGAGCTCCGGTTCCTACATGGTAACATCATGTAGGCATAGAGTATGTGTTAGTATGTTTGAATATACTAAGTTTGTGGGATGCAATGCAACAAGAGATAAGCATCATAATCCAAAATGCATAACGATAGGCAACAGGCATAGTACATAGCAATATGACATGTATGATCAATGCATAAGTAAAACACGCTTAAGTAACTCATGCTCATATAGGATATCATATGTGAAGAATAGACCAAGTGAACTACATCCCAACTCCAAGGCACACTATTCCTTAAACGATGATTGAGGCTTGATACCCCCTCAAAAAGGCATCCGAGGCTTGACACCCCTCATCAAGGTGATTGAGACTTGGCACCCTCTCAACAAGATGATTGAGACTTGACATCCTCTCAATAAGGTGATTGAGGCTTGGTATCCCATCAACAAGGCAACCAAGGCTTGGCACCCTCTCGTCAAGGTGATTGAGACTTGACACCCTCTCAACAAGGTGATTGAGGCTTGGTACCCCCTCAACAAGGCAATCAACTTGCAACATCATAGATAATTTTCATGAATTCAACACATGTGCAACATACTTTCATCATCATAAAGTCATCATATACTTACATTTCCTCTCATCATTATACACCATAGACATACTATCATCTCATCATCATTCCATCATTTTTTCATCATCATATAATCATCATAACACCATTCAACTCATAAGACATGCATTGGACCTTCAATTCCTCAAGAAACCCTAGCCAGACATTTTATCAAACACTTGGCGAGTGTGAAATGGGGGTAAAACATGATGCAATTTAGAGATGAAATCATGCAAGAAAATCTATTGTAAAACCACCAATCAACACCTTGCCACACCCTCAAGACATACACATCAAAAACCCTCATCCAGTCTTACATTAGATCCAAGATTTAAAGCTCAAAACATGCTAAAACAACCATTCTTTCATGAACTAAAATCCCTGTGTAGTAAATTTCTGAATATACAAGACCCACATGTAAAATCAACTTTAAATCATACAATATTAGTAAAAAGGAGGCTTAGGCACCATGGGTGGAAGGACTCAATGGTTCAAACTACATATCTTAGCTTTGGAGAACCCTTGAAAGAGATTGAAGATGGAGACTTGAAGCTTGAATGAAATCCTTGAAGAAATCCTTAAGATTGGTCTTGAGTTTGGGACTTGAATTTAGGGTGAAATATGAGTCTAAGTGTTTGAGAGGATATCGGGGAATGTTAAGGATGATATGAGGGTGAAACAAGGCTAAGTATTTGTACTTTCAAGTGTGGGAAACCGTAGTCCCAAGATTTATAAGTCTTGGACCAAAAAAATTAATACAGGCACCAAAAATAACAGGGACGCTTCGCAAAGGCGACGTGAAAACCCCATTGGAATCTGCATTTTCTGCACGAACATGTTAAGCTCTTCTCCCAAGCTTCTGACCGTTCGAACTTAGTCTTCTTTTGAGTTAGCTTAATCAAGGGAGCTGAGATAGAAGAAAAACCCTCTATAAACCGTCTGTAGTAACCTGCCAAGCCCAAGAAACTCCTTATCTCTGTGGGAGTTATGGGCCTTGGCCAAGTTTTTACTGCCTTAATATTTTGGGCATCAACTTGGATACCTTCACTAGAAACAATATGCCCCAAAAAAGCTAAAGATGCCAACCAGAACTCACACTTAGAAAATTTGGCATATAGCTGCTGATCCTTAAGGGTCTGAAGGATCACTCTAAGATGGTTTGCATGCTTCTCCTTGTTACGGGAGTAGATCAGGATATTATCTATGAACACAATAAAAAACATATCTAGGTACGACCTCAACACCCTGTTCATAAGATCTATGAAAGCTGCAGGTGCATTCGTCAGCCTGAAGGACATGACAAAAAACTCATAATGACCAGAGCGGGTTCTGAAAGCTATGTCATGAATGTCTCTCTCTAACTTTAAGCTGATGATACCCATATTTGAGATCTATTTTGGAGAAATAGGTAGCACCCTGAAGTTGGTTGAATAAGACATCAATTCTGGGAAGGGTATATTTGTTCTTCATGGTGACCTTATTTAGCTGATGGTAATCTATGCACATTCAAAGAGAGCCATCCTTCTTACGCACGAAGAGAATTGGAGCACCCTAAGGTGAGACACTTGGTCTATTGAAGCCTTTATCTAAGAGATCTTTCAACTACAACTTTAACTCTTTTAGCCCCGAAGGAGCCATACGATATGGAGGAATGGATATAGGCCAAGTATCTGAAAGAGTATCTATTCTAAAGTCTATCTCCCGGTCAGGAGGCACTCCAAGAAGATCCTCAGGAAAGACTTTTAGGAAATCATTCACAACTGGGTCAAAATGAAGAGATGGTGCCTCGGCACGGGAATCCTGAACTCTCACTAGGTGGTATATATACCCTTTGGAAATTAACTTTATGGCTTTGAGATATAAGACAAACTGAACCTTAAGAAAGACTGGTTCATCAGGAATTTGAAATTTGACTACCCTGGTTCTGCAATCTATGGAGGCATACCCAGCATGAAGCCGATCCATGCCTAGGATGACATCACAATCTACCATGTCTACTCCACCAAATCA
>JAPFFP010000070.1:6933771-6945875 GCA_026153255.1 Solanum medicagineum
TGTGTTCATGTTTAGTACGTAAAACACTGTGGCCCCAACGGCCTAGTCATATGCATTTCCTTTTTGCTTATCATCACCGTTTATTTACTTTAAGGCATACCAAAGGTACAAACCCCTCATAATACGTATAGTAAGCACAGTCACAGGTTGGTTCTCCTGGGCCTCATCGGCAACGGGTGCCAGTCCGCCCTAACGGGACTTAGGGTGTGACAGCTTCCCAGCTCGTGTCCGAAAGTTTTGACGCCCCTTATCGGACTATGTCCTAGTTCGCTGCTAAGAAAAAGTTCCACGTTGTTTTGTGTCCTACTTGATGGCGTCCATACCTGTGGTTTGCTTTGAGAATTCGTCCTCTTGGATGCTCTCGATATGACTAAGACAAAACGTTAGTGAAATCATAATTTGAGCTAGAGTTAACCTCTTTTACCACATCTAATGTCTATTCTTCTATTTGACATGACATCAATATAAAGTAGCCTTTGTATAGCCTTTTCGGCAATAAGTATGCAATGACCCTTTTTGATTATGAGTATGCAATGCTTTCTCATCAATAAATGAAGTATCCTTCCTGGCGACGAATGATGAAATGGCCCTCTCGACAGCTTGAAAGTGAAATGGCCCTCTTGGCAATGAATGATAAAATGGCCCTCTCGGCAACTTGAAATTAGAATGACCCTCTTGGCAAATGATGAAATGGCCCTATTGGTAATGAATGATGAAATGGCCCTCTTGGCAATGAAAATGTAATGCCTTCTTGGCAATAAAATGAAGTAGTCTTCTTGGCGGTGAATGATGAAATGGCCCTCTCGGCAACTTGAAAGTAAAATGGCCCTCTTGGCAAATGATGAATTGGCCCTTTTGGCAATTAATGATAAAATGGCTCTCTCGGCAACTTGAAATTAAAATGTCCCTTTGGCAAATGATGAAATGGCCCTCTTGGTAATGAATGATTAAATGGCCCTCTTGGCAAATGATGAAATGGCCCTCTTGGCAATGAATGATGAAATGGCCCTCTTGGCAATGAAAATGTAATGCCTTCTCGGCAATAAAATGTAATGCCTTCTTGGCAATAAAATGAAGTAGCCTTCTTGGCGGTGAATGATGAAATAGCCCTCTCGGCAACTTGAAAGTAAAATGGCCCTCTTGGCAAATGATGAAATGGCCCTCTTGGCAATGAATGATAAAATGGCCCTCTCGGCAACTTGAAATTAAAATGGCCCTCTTGGCAAATGATGAAATGGCCCTCTTGGCAATGAAAATGTAATGCCTTCTCGGCAATAAAATGTAATGCCTTCTCGGCGATAAAATGAAGTAGCCTTCTTGGCGGTGAATGATGAAATGGCCCTCTCGGCAACTTGAAAGTAAAATGGCCCTCTTGGAAAATGATGAAATAGCCCTCTTGGCAATGAAAATATAATGCCTTCTCGGCAATAAAATGTAATGCCTTTCCGGCAATAAAATGAAGTAGCCTTCTTGGCGGTGAATGATGAAATGGCCCTCTTGGCAATGAAAATGTTATGCCTTCTCGGCAATAAAATGTAATGCCTTCTTGGAAATAAAACGAAGTAGCCTTCTTGGCGGTGAATGATGAAATGGCCCTCTCGGCAACTTGAAAGTAAAATGGCCTTCCTGTCACATAATGAAATGATTTCTCGGCAATAAAACGAAATCCTTTTTGGTGATAAATGATGTAATGCCTTCTTGGCAAAATGATGAAAGTAAAAATAGTATGATGAATCTAGGATTTAAGTGAGATGAAAAACTGTTTACGCCTCGACCATCCCTTGTAGGCAAGACGTGCAAAATCTTTCTGAGCGAGACGAGACCAATTTCGACTCGGTCATTCTCTTTGTGAAAATGTTCCTGCATCCACAGAAAATTTGTTAGTTTTAAAACCAACTGGTCTGTGTTGATTCTTTGATTGTCTGTTCTTCGTCTTCTATTTGATGAACCGCTTTGATTCCCCACCACTGGTAGACAAAAGGTAGAAAAATATACATTTTGACAAAATACTTAACATATTTGAAATAACATTATTTAGGAAATGAGTTTTTTGAGGAAAAATCATTGCCAATTATCATGTCACGTAAAGCCTATATGGCCAATTTTGGCTATAGATTCTTTGATATGTCGTGATTGCCTTGAACTCTTGATTAAGGTGAGGATTCTTAAGATGACTATCAAATTTGTGACGATGTCTAGCGAGATTTTGAGGGCAACCTCAAAATTTCTGTCCCAGGTTGGATGTTGTCATGGACTGTCATCTAATCAAAAGCACCTTCAGAATTTTTGAGAACTTTCTCAAAAATTCTGTCCCAGTTGAAGTTTCATTGTGGTTTAAACTTCAATTTGTTGTAGAAGACTTCTTTGTGTTCAGAATTTTTGAGTTCCTTTCAAAAATTCTATCCCAGTTTCCTTTCTAGGAGTATGACCGAGTCGTTGTGGCGCCTACGTATCCCATTGAGTCAGGAATCAGGTCAAACGTAGTTCCCCTCGGGAGTAGAGAAAAATATAGATTTTGAATAAGAAAATGACCGAGGCCGACATAGGCCGCCTACGTATCTCATTCTTGATAATTCAGGTCAAACATAGTTCATTACAAGAAATAATAAAAATGCAAAATTGCAATTACAAAAGAGAAAAGAAGGTAAATACGAACTCCAAATTCTTCAAACATAATATCTTTTGACTGCATCTGAGTTGATTGGTCTCGGCCACTCTTGTCCGTCCATTTCTGACAAAATTAATGCTCCTCCCGACAATACTCTACGAACCATGTACAGGCCTTGCCAATTAGGCGCAAACTTTCCTTTGTATTCATCCTGGTAGGGAAAAACACGTTTGAGCACCAACTGTCCTACCTTGAACGTTCGGGGTTTTACCCTTTTGTTGAAAGAACGAATCATCCTTTGTTGATATAATTGACCATGGCAAACGGCTGTCAGCCTCTTTTCATCAATTAAAGCCAAATGCTCAATCCGGTTGCGAACCCAGTCAGCGTCGCTCAACTCGGCTTCTTGAATAACCTTCAATGATGGTATTTCTACTTCGGCGGGTATTACTGCTTCTATTCCGTATACCAGCAGGTACGGAGTTGCTCCAATGGATGTTCTGACGGTCGTGCGATATCCCAACAAAGCGTAAGGCAGCATTTCATGCCATTCTCGGTGTCTGTCAATCATTTTCCTTAGAATCCTCTTGATGTTCTTTTTTGCAGCCTCTACAGCTCCATTCATTTGAGGACGATACACTGTCGAATTTCGATGATTGATCTGGAATTGCCCGCATATCTCTTTCATCAAGTTACTGTTGAGATTGTCTCCGTTATCAGTGACAATAGAGTCTAGTATTCCGAATCGGCATATCAAATTATTGCGCACAAAATCAGCTGCCACTTTCTTTTTCACCAACTTGTAGGAGACTGCCTCTACCCATTTAGTGAAGTAGTCAACGGCAACTAGAATAAATCTGTGACCATTAGAAGCAGCTGGCTCAAACAGACCGATCACATCCATGCCCCAAGATACAAACGGCCAAGGAGAACTCATGGCTTTGAGTTCGTGAGGAGGGGTCCGAATCAAATCACCATGTATCTGACACTGGTGGAACTTCTGTACAAACTTACAACAATCATGTTCCATGGTCATCCAAAAGTAACCAGCTCGGAGGATTTTCCTCGCTAAGGTAAGTCCGTTCATGTGAGTACCGCAAACCCCGGCATGTACCTGTTCCACGAGCTTCATGGCTTCCGCCGTTTCAACACATCTGAGGAGACCTAGATCTGGAGTCCTCCTATAAAGGATTTCCCCACTCGAAAAGAAATTGTTTGCTTTCCGACGTATGGCCCTCTTCTGACCGGAAGTAGCACCCTCTGGATAAGTCCCTGTTTCTAGATACTTCTTTATATCGAAAAACCAAGGTTTTCCCTCCAGTTCTTCCTCGATATGTGAACAATGGGCTGGTTGTTCACTCAAATCTATCTCCAAAGGACTGATATATGCCATGTCTGGATGTTGGATCATCGAGGAAATAGTCGCAAGAGCATCAGCGAACTCATTCTGTACCCTTGGTGTATGCTTGAACTCGATTTTTCTAAATCTCCTACATAAACTCTATACCATGTGCACATATGGTATGATCTTCAGATTTTTCACGGCCCATTCTCCTTGAACCTGGTGGATCAATAAATCTGAGTCTCCGATGACTAACAGTTCTTGGATATTCATGTCTATGGCCATCCTCAATCCCAAAATGCAAGCCCCGTATTCGGCTATATTGTTAGTACATCGAAATCGCAGTTTCGCTGCCATCAGGTGATGTTGTCCGGATTCTGATATCAAGACTGGTCCAATGCCACTACCTTGGTGATTCATGGCTCCGTCAAAGAACAATCGCCAACCTGGGTATGCTTCGAGGATGTCTTCACCTGCAAATGATATCTCCTCATCGGGAAAGTATGTCTTGAGATGTTCGTAATCATTATCAGTAGGATTTTCTGCGAGATGATCCACTAAGGCCTGTCCTTTGACTGCTTTTTGAGTGACATACACGATGTCGAACTCGCTCAACAACATTTGCCATTTGGCCAGTCTTCTTGTCGGCATTGATTTTTGAAAGAGATACCTTAATGGATCCATCTTCGAAATGAGGTACGTGGTGTAGGAAGACAAATAGTGTCTCAATTTCTGAGCAACCCAAGTCAAAGCACAACAAGTTTTCTCCAAACCAGTATTTCGAGCTTCATCTGGGGTGAACTTCTTACTCAGATAGTAGATGGCCCGCTCCTTCTTTCCAGTTTCATCTTGCTGGCCCAGTACATATCCGAATGCATTGTCAGATACTGATAAATATAATAACAGTGGACTCCCTTCTCGTGGAGGTACCAGTACCGGTGGACTGGACAGATAACTCTTGATGGTATCAAAAGCATTCTGGCATTCATCATTCCATTTTGTCAGTGCATCCTTTTTCAACATTCTAAAGATAGGTTCAAAAATCAATGTTAATTAGGCTATGAACCGACTGCTATAATTTAATCTCCCCAAGAAACTCATGACTTCTTTCTTTGTTCTTGGAGGAGGCAAATCTTGAATGGCTTTGATTTTGGAAGGGTCAAGCTCAATACCTCTTCGACTGACTATAAATCCCAACAATTTACTAGCGGGCACCCCGAAAGCACATTTGGCAGGATTCAACTTCAAGTTGTATAAGTGTAAGCGATCAAAAAACTTTCTCAAATGAGTCAGGTGATCTGAACTCTCACGGGACTTGATGATGACATCATCCACGAACACCTCAATCTCCTTATGAATCATGTCATGAAAAAGAGATGTCACAGCTCTCATATAAGTAGCTCCTGCGTTTTTGAGGCCGAATGGCATCACCCGATAGTGGTATACACCCCAAGGCGTGATAAAAGCTGTCTTTTCTGCATCCTCTTCATCCATTAGAATTTGATGATATCCCGCAAAACAATCCACAAATGATTGCATCTCGTGCTTAGCGTAATTATCAATGAGGATGTGGATGTTTGGCAATGGAAAATTATCCTTGGGACTGGCTTTATTGAGATCCCTGTAATCAACGCAGATCCGAATCTTTCCGTCTTTCTTAGGCACCGGGACAATGTTGGCCAACCAAGTAGGATATTGCGTCACCTCGACTACTTTGGATTGTATCTGTTTAGTAACTTCCTCCTTGATTTTTAGACTTAAATCTGGCTTGAATTTCCTTGTCTTCTGTTTTATCGGATTGAACCCGGGGTTGATCGGCAATTTGTGAGAGACAATATCAGTACTCAAACCCGGCATATCTTCGTAGGACCAAGCAAACACATCTACGTACTTCTTGAGCAAATCAACGATTTCTTGCTTTTGGACATCACTCAAATGCACACTAATTCTGGTCTCCCTAATATATTCTTCATTTCCTAAATTCACTATCTAAGTTCCATCCAGGTTAGGCTTGTCCCGATTTTCGAACTCTCTCAAATCTTGGGCAATATGTTCGGAAATTAGGGTTCTTTCATCGTGTTCTTCGATCTCATTATCACATGCTTTGTTGTGTTCATTCGGTGTTTGACATGACATGACATTGGCGGGTTTAAAATTATTTGAACTGTACCATAAATAGACACAATTAGATAGAAAGTAGTTGAATTGATAAATGAACATTAAGTGCAATTTGAAATAAATGGAGGCTTTTAATTAAAACAAAGTGCAAAGTTTAGCTATGAACAAAGGTCAAATATGCCATTTAAGAAGTTTACAAACTTAAACATAAATGAAAGCAACGTCATGGGCCTCCGCTGAACTAACAATTATTTCAGAACAACGAATAAAACAATTATTTGTCTACCAAGACAAACGGGGAATTAGCGGCGAGGCAGATGCCCCTTCTAGCTCTCGATCATCCAGCTTTGCGCCTTGGCTGCTTAGCGATTGGTTTGCAGCAACATCATCAACCGCATCTATTTCCTCGAATATGTCCCAGATCCCTCCCCCAAAACCATCATCATCGAGGCATTCTCGGATTGGAAATGACAGGTACAAATGTGGTATCGGCCGAGCTAAAGCTTGATCAGCGTTCTGACTCTGAAACCCTAATTTTTCATCCGTCACGGTGGTGTAACCCAAATCGAATCTTGACTGCTTTGTCAACAACAGAATAGGCTCAGTGATGCCCTGTAAATGTATCCCTAGTCCAAAGCCGGGTTCAAACCCATTCCTTAGCATTACCATAGCTATCATCTTGTACACAGCAGGCATAGGAGTTCCTGGTGTCCGGTCACCTTCTGTGGCGTTCACTATTTCCATGGTGTGAAAATCTGATCCCTTGGCGATATCATTGACGATAGGTGCGTAAATATTTGAATGGCTTCCTTCACCATGAATGACTATCTCCTGCTCATTCCAAATGAATTTGACCATTTGATGAAGGGTGGAAGGCACTGCTCTTGCCGTGTGGATCTAAGGTCTACCTAGAAACACATTGTAGCTGGTAACTATATCCATCACTTGGAATTCGACATCAAATTCCGCAGGCCCCATACAAATCGTTAGATTTACTGCCCCCATTGTATTTCTTCTACTGCCATCAAATGCTCTCACACAAACCTGACTTTGCTGAATTTTTCCCACATCATAGCTCAACTGCTCAAAGGTGGACAGAGGGAAAATATTCAAGCCAGATCTGTCATCAAATAAGACGTGATTCAAGACCATTCCCCGGCATTTAATTGTGACATGAAGTGGCTTGTTATGCATCACCCCCTCGAACGGTAATTCGTCATCACCAAAACTAATGCGATGTCCTCGGGTAACTTGGCTTATCATTGCTGCCAGGTTATCACTGTCTGTTCCAATCGGCACATAGATGTTATCAAGTTCCCCCATAAGTGCCTATCTATGATGTTGAGAGTTCATCAACAGAGTCCACATAGAAATCTGACTAGGTACATTTTCTAAGTACTTCATGACAGGATAGTCTTATGGCCGCATCCTTCTCCAAAACTCCTCTGCTTTTGCTTCACTTATATATCATGGAGCTTTCTTACTTGCTCCCCGGGTTTCTCCAACTGCACCGTAAACCTGGATCTCCAACTTCTTTTTTGGGAGCTCTTTAGGCGTTGTAGCAATTACCTTACGAGGTGTTAGAATCTCCACTTTTGGCTTCTCCGTGATGCTCAGAGATGCCACACTCTTCTCTAAACCTATCGTGCACTCTGGCATCATCTTCTTGGACTCACACCAATCTTCCTCCATTTCAATCATACCGACGGTATTCCTTTCATGATCAGGCAAAGGGTTTTTGTTGACATTGGGATCAACAGTACGAAGAACAACTATGTCCTGATCAATCAGGTCTTGAATTTTGTGTTTCAGATTTATACAAGATTCAATATCATGTCCAGCGCTGTTGGAATGGTACGCACAAATCTGATCTCTTCTGTAGAAAAGGGAGCTAGTATCCATGGCTTTCGGAGTGATGGGCTGGATCAAACCTGCTGCTAACAATCTTTCAAACAACTTCGTCCTACTCTCGACAAGAGGAGTAAACACCCTAGGGGGCCTTAGATTAGGGGATGTGTAGTTATTTTGCGGAGGTGGGGGTACTCGACGGTAATCGGGATGATTGCGACAAGGGGGTGTAGAGATTTGGAATCCTGGATGCGGTGGTGTTTGGTGATTAGTCTGCGGGGTTTGGGAATTTGGTATTGAGTAACTGGTGGAGGGACTGGAATAATCTGTTTGTATATTGGAGCAATTTGATAGGGGAGTCTGGAAGTTTGGGGGGCTGTTTAAACATTGCGAGGAGTGGTAAATGGGAGAAGGAGTTTGGTAGTTTGCGGGTGAGGGATGATATCCTGGCTGAGTAAAAAAGACGGGGGTAGTTTGAAGATGAGTTTGGCGGAAAGACTTTCTGGTGTGGTTGCTAGGGGACCCCCTCTTGTTCGATATGCCGGAGACAACCGACACATCTTCTTTCCTTTTTCTTGCTATCCCCGATGTTCCCGCTGAAGCTGCTATGCGCCCAATCTTACTTGCTTTCAATCCATCCTCAATATGTTCCCCTACCTTCACTATGTCTGCAAACTTCACCCCCACGAGCAAAATCAATCTGTCATAAAATTCTGGCTCCTGTGAGTGCACAAATGCTTCTATAATCTCCTTTTCAGACATGGGAGGTTATACTACGACAGCAGTCTCCCTCCATCTGTACTCGTATTCCTGGTAGCTCTCTGTTGATTTTTGCTTGATCCTTTCCAATGAATAACGATCTAGTGCTATCTCAACATTGTAAGCGAAATTCTCAATGAAGTCTTTGGCCATGGCGCTCCAGTTGGCCCATCGATTTACATCTTAGGAGGTGAACCATGATAGAGCCTTCCCACTTAAACTTCTGCTAAACATTCGCATCAGCAGCACTTTGTTCTTCCCAACTCCCACTAACTGGTCGCAGTACGCCCTTAAATGAGCTAGAGGATTCCCGCTCCCGTTGAATGTATCAAACTTCGGCACTTTGAACCCTTCCGGTAGAATCAGATCCGCGTGAATGCACAAGTTTTCATAGTCAAGGCCCACGATGTTCGGCGCAATGTGAAATTTTTTCATGGCTCTAGCAATCTTTTCTTCCATATCTGACTCAGACATTTCTTGTTTGGCCTTCTCTTCTTTTTCCCTCTCCTCGTAATGGTCGATGTCGGCATATGTGGTGTGAAGATTTTGTGCTGGGGAAATGGAAGCATGAAAAGGGGTCTTAGGATGTGGAATTTATGCCAAGGGTAGGTTGTATGGATTTGGAAGTTGGCTTTCGGGGTGGATTATCTGGGGTTGAGTGTTATGGGCCGTCTGAGAGGAATTTCCAACTTGGGCAGTATTGGAATTCTGTGGAAGGGGTGGTACTTGGGGAAAAAAGTTAGAAGGTCCTGATTCGTTAATGTTGGGGGAAGTTTGTACGGGAGTGACAGGTAGGTTTGTTGATATGGGGACGGGTTGATGAGAAGAGGAAAAATGAAGAAAGGGTCTTCCAACGTTTGGAACGGAAACATTTGCAGCATCGGTCAATTTCACCATTTCCACTTTCATGTCTGCTATCTGCTGCATTAGTTGTGCGATCGTTTGGTTCTGTTGTGTGACCACAGGATCTGTCACAGTGATTTCCGTTAAGCTTACATCATCGTTATGGTCTGCCATTTTTCCTTTTTGTCGACTTTGGTCAGGGGAGGGATCGTTATGGACTTTGGATCTTGTGAAGTATGGATAATCAGCCAGTGTATCAACACAGATAAGTTCAAAACTACCTGCAAGGAGAATTACTCAAAAACAAACACGTTAGTCTCTTCAAATTAGAAGGTAACTCATGTATGTCAATAAGCACACAATTTTCAAAAAGGAAACTATCTCATGATTTCAAGAGTGGGCTAGAATTTTAGAGCAAAACAATCACATAATCACACCAACAGTTACGAAGCAGTTATCGCGTATCCTAAATGCAGGTGGCCCTTTTGTGCCAAGGGTAGGCCTATCAAACTGAAGGATGTGTATCAATTTAAAGGCAACTCAATATCGCCAATGTAATTTCTTTTGCCCAAAGATAAAGATACATAAGACAAATACCAGCACTTTAAGGATGAAAGTACAAGAACAAAATCAATCCTGCGCAGGGGACAACTTAAAGACATAAAGACATATTACAACAATACGAGAGTGAAAAAAATAATAATAAAATCAATCCCACGCAGGGGACAACAAAAGTCTCTAAGTTGCTTCGGTTCTATCACTGACCCTTGCCCTTTTGGCTGTCTCAACCTCATGCCACATGAAGTACCTGTTTTCCCACAAATAGTCCTTCTCCAACTGAGTTTTTTCCGCTGCATCACTGGTTTCTCCTATAATCTGAATTTGTTGCCCCATACAATCATCTAACCCAATTACACATTGTCTTGCTTTGTCAAGCTCCTGCCTAAGGAATTCTATAACCCAAGTATCTTCCAAATGTTGGTGCTGATTTTCTTGCAGTCGGTGACGTAAGACTTGATTTTCGGCCTCAACATCCTTGATAAAATAGGATATATTCCGGCCAGGCTCGATTGTTCCAGCAAGTTCTTTCTTCAACCATTCCTTATATGTATTACTACATCCGACATTAAACCTGTTGGGAGCCTTATCTCCCACCACCCTTCGAGTCTTCCATTCCCGAATCATCATCCTAGCAAAGGATACTTGACCATCCTTGTGGTCTGTTGCGAATTTCTTCATATCCCTTGTTTGAGGAACAACCTGATTACAACCTAATTGTCTAAGAACTCGACCAGGAGCATATGGTCGGGTGCCCCTAAGTCCAGCAAATACAAAGAAAGGAAGTTCCTTACCCCGAATTATGGTGTCACCTATAACAATATTATCAATGGACCATTATACATCTTCTTCCCGTAATTCACTAAATATTAGCATCCAAAAGTGTTGTCCATTCCCTGCTTTGAAGTGATTGAGATGTAACCACCAACCGTGAGAAGCGAATTGAGCAGTCCTATACTTTGGATCTGGTTCAGCGGGGTTGTGGGATTTAATTAAGTGTTTCATCATCCACCACTGAAGTATTAGATTGCAACCCTGAAAGAATCGACTCCTATTCTGATATTTATCCAAAGCCCTATAAATCTCTTGGATCATTGGTGCTAGAGTGTAGTACTTGGTCGACGTTCCATGTTTAACCCCGTTGAAGATGGCGTGAGTAACCATTATCACACTTGGGTGAATGGCGTGTCTCAAATTTTGGGGAAAAACCATGGTTCTTAGCAAGCATACTGCGAAAACAAAAGGGCGTTTCTTTTCCCAATCTTGCTTAGAAATAAATTCCTTTTTAAACCTTTCATAGCCATTGGTGCGTCCGAATCGATAGTATAACTTCCGAAGCGGGATATTTGGTCCTTTGAGCCGACTCATCCATTCGATATCGACCGAGGAGAATGCTTCCTTAATATCTTTTGGACCCCACATCTTAGGGATTAGAAAGTTGTCGTTTGGCTTAGACTTTCTTTTGTTGCACATTCCTATACTTTGATAACTCGATAGCACTTCTTCTAGAGTAGGAGATAATTCGACATTTCCAAAACGAAACACCATACGATCTCCATCCCAAAATTTAATCATTACTCCGATCAAATCTGGCCAAGCCTTCCATGATAGAAGAGAGATAACCTATGTGTCATTGAACTTCCCTTCTGTCAAACTCATTCATTCTTTCCCACCATACTTTGAGAAATGGATGAGGTTGGGTTACCATTCTAGTCTTCAAAGGTTCATACACCTGAGACATCCTACAAGAAAAGGAAATAAGTTAAGTTCCCCCCACCCAGGCGATATTGAGTTGTTTAAATTATTACACATCCTTTAATTAAAACACACAAATATGATCGTCCATTTGGGCCGGGGGCCACTTTGGACTAAGGTAGTCTTCTAATAGGCCCAACACGCCTAACATGTTGGGTCGTCCTAGTTCAATGCTTAGATCGTAGGGATTTGGCTTCGGTCTATCCTAGGTGTCTAAGAGTGGGTTTTGACTTGGATAGGGTACCCAGGCAGACAACCTGAGCTGAAAATTCA
>JAPFFP010000070.1:6945975-6966457 GCA_026153255.1 Solanum medicagineum
AGGTCCATGAAGATGGCTGGTGCATTAGTCAACCCAAAGGACATCACCACAAATTCATAGTGCCCATATCTAGTCCATAAGGCCGTCTTGGGAATATCACACTCCCTCACCCTCACTTGATGGTACCCGGACCAAAGATCAATCTTAGAGAAAAAACTAGCCCCTTGTAATTGGTCAAAAAAGTCATTAATTATTGGAAGAGGATACCTATTCTTTATAGTGACCCTATTGAGTTGCCGATAATCAGTGTACATTCTAAGTGACCCATCCTTCTCTTTCACAAACAACACCGGAGCACCCCAAGGTGATTGACTAGGTCTAATAAATCCCTTTTCCAACAAATCTTCCATTTGCTCTTTTAACTCCTTAAACTCCACCGGGGCCATACCGTAAGGAGGAATTGAGATAAGTTGAGTATCGAGAAGAAGATCTATGCCAAAAGTCTATCTCCCTTTTGGGAGGGACACTAGGAAGGTCATTTGGAAAGACATCAAGAAACTCGTTTACAATGGGGACCAACTCAATGAAAGGGACCTTGGAATCCACATCTTTAACCCTCACAAGATGATATAAACACCCTCTAGAAATCAATTTATGGGCTTTAATGCATGAAATGAATCTACCCTTGACCACCACATCTTGACTTTCCCACTTAAGGACGGGTTCATTTGGAAATTGAAACTTGACCCTATGGGTTGTAAAATCAACAGAAGCATAGTATGCATGCAACCAATCCATCCCAAGAATGACATCAAAGTCTACCATGTCTAATTCAACAAGATCACAAGGCAATAGCTTATTCAAAATGCAAATAGGACAACTCCTATAAACTTTTCCGACATCAATAGAGGCACCAAAAGGAGTGGACACTTCATATGACTTATGCAACAACTCGGGAAACAACATGGAATATTTTATAACTAGAGGAGTAACAAAAGAAAGAGCCTCACTCGGATCAGTCAAAGCATACACATCAAAGTCAAAGATTTTCAACATATCGATAACAACATCGGGGACCTCACAACCCTTTGCCTTCCATGTATAGCATAAAATTGATTATTCTTTGGGACACCACCTTAAGGACTACCTCTCCCCAATGGGACCGCATTAGCACCCCTGAACTTGCCACGATTTCTCAGACAATCGACCTTCTTGTGACCAAGCTCCCCACATTCATAGCATGCATTAGAACCCTTCAAACATGGACCTCCATGCTTCCTTCCACATCTAGGACACACCACTATAGGAGCCACACCACCAATACATTAAGGCCTAGGAAAGTCATTGGCAAATCCCCTATTAGTAGCATGAGAAGGCCCTTGGCCTTGGTGAAATCTAGCACCCTTTTGGAACTTGCATTCAAAACGGGCCCTCTTGGCCTCATGGCCCCTCTTTTCCTCAACTTTTCCTCTTTCATTTGCTCGGCATATGTCATCAATCGAGACAAGTCCATGTCACCAATAACCATGGCGGATCAACATTCTTCGCTTACTAAGTCGGAGACCCCCATAACATACTTATTCATCCTTGGCCTAGGATCAGCCACCAAGTAAGGAGCATACTTTGAAAGTTGATTAAATTTGAGGGTTTACTCCCTCACACTCATAGCACCTTGTTTCAAGTTCTTAAACTCTACCAACTTTGCCTCCCTAAGCTCAAGAGGGAAAAATCGATTAATGAAGGCCAATTTGAACTCCTCCCAAAGCACCACATTACCAACCCCCTTCTCACCCTTTCATTCCTCATACCAAATTCGGGCTACCTCTTTAAGTTGGTACGCTGCCAACTCCGCCTTTTTATTTGGCCCAACACCTATGACATTCAAGATTTTGTAGATCTCATCAATGAACTCTTGTGTGTCCTCATCTACCTTTGAACCATGGAAAATTGGAGGATTCATCCTTATAAAGTCTCTTACCGGATCTCCCAGGGTATTCGCATGAGGGGCTAGAGCCCCTTGTTGGGCTTGGTTGGCTATCACTTGGGCAAGCATACTAAGAGCATCTTGAAGCTTACCATTGTTAGGTTGCTCCTCGAGAGTTTAGGCCCATCTTCCTCTAGTGTTTGGCATGATCTAACATAGCAAAGAATAATTGTTAGTAGGGAAAACTCACTACAACTCTATAGCACGACATAGAACATGAATAAGGGAAATATTTCCTAAAACGCCTCATAGCCTCCTATTCATAGTCATGGCGCGCTTCAAAACCATGAATAGGACTCTAATCGCTGCAATATGTTGAACTCTGAGGATCTATCAACCTAGTGCTCTGATACTAAGTTTGTCACGACCTAAGCCTAGGGCCTAGACATGACTCGGCGAATGGGGAACCCGAAGGAACCCCAATCAAGCCTCTCAACTTATCATTACACATCATTAGTCATGGAAGCATGTAAAAGACATAAAACAAGCATAAGGGACAAAGGGGCTAAAGGATAACTTGCAAAACAACATCAATAAGGGCCAAAGATTCATAGCTCATATCATAGATACACAACTTATCCAACAAACACCTCTAGATACAAAGATAAAGCGGAGGCCAAGACAAATTAACTGGGTTCACCCTCATCATCAAAATAGAACATAAGAAAGAGTCTCAATACATAGATAATAGCAACATAGACTAAGGTACCCGGAGTGGAGGACTCACCAACAAGCTTTGAGTAGAACTGATCTAACCATGTGGAGGAGGAGGATGATCAACTTGAGCACTGGTTCCTACATGGTGATATCATGTTGGCAAGAGTATGCATTAGTACGTTTGAATGTACTAAGTATGTGGGATGCAATGCAACAAGTGATAAGCTTCATAATCAACATCAATAACAATAGATAATAGGAATGATACAACAATATGACATGTATGATCAATGCATAGGTAAAACATGCTTAAATAACTCATGCTTATATGAGATGTCATAAGTGAAGAACAGACCAAGCTAGATTTCCAACCTTGGTTGGTTGATGATGGTCACACCCCATCATCCTAGGTTGTATGGTACAAAATCCTCACATGGTTGATGAGGGTCACAACCATCATCCTAGGTGGTGAATTACAAACCCCTTACATTGTTGATGAGTACAAACCCCCACCTCAGTTGATGAGTTCAAACCCCTACCTCGATTGATGATGGTCATACCCCAATCATCCTAGGTGGCGAAGTACAAACCCCTCACATTGTTGATGAGTACAAACCCCCACCTTGGTTTAATATGGTTTAATGAAACACTTTATCTAGAATTCATCATGTTTACAAGCTCATCTCATCATCATATAGTCAATTATATCACATTTCATGCTTTGGATTTTCATTTCCACAAGAAACCCTGGCCGAACATTTTATCAAACAGTTGGAGGGTGTGTAATGGGGGTAAAGGACCACGCAATTTAGAGATGAAATCATGCAATAAAATCTGATTTGGAGCACCCCCAAGAAATTCACATCAAAATCCCTTATCAAATCCAACACCCCCCAAATATTCACATCAAAATCCCTCATTAAATCCAACATTAAATCCAAGATTTGGAGCTCAAAATATGCTAAAATAACCATACTTTCATGAACTAAAATCATTGTGCGGTAAATTTCTCAATATACAAGACCCACATGTAAAATAAAATTTAAATCATGCAATATTACTAAAAGAGAGGCTTAGGAACCATGGGTGGGAGGGCCCAATGGTTCAACACCACATACCTTGACTTTGGAGAATACTTGGAGAAGATTGGAAATGAAGACTTCAAGCTTGAATGATATTCTTGATGAATCCTTAAGATTGATCTTGAGTGTGAGACTTGAATTTAGGGTGAAATATGCGTCTAAGTATTTGAGTGAGTATTGGAAAATGTTTATGATGATATGAGGGTGAAATAAAGCAAAGTATAGGTAAAAACATGTATGGGTACCCTTAGGCCCAACACTTAGAATATTTGGACCACACAGAAAAATAATGTCAGGGAAAATACACCTCTCTATGTTGCGGAAGAAAGTGTAGGAAAAATTGTTCATGAGCGTGCCCTTGGCGCATCACGGAGGCAATGCAGAAACCTCACTGAATTTGCACTTTCAAAAATTGAAATTGCTATTCTTTGGCTCTTAAAGCGGGATTAGACCCCTTTTCACCTAATTTTGACCCCCTGATCACAAATATGAAGTTGAATTTTCGAAATAGTCAATGGATGTTAAGTTATACAAAATTTAAACTTCCAAACATTCCGAAGCACGTTTTGGGGCACTTTTTGGGTCGTTACACCGAGACAGGTGCTTAGGCATCGAGGTATGTTTTTGACCCCTACTATTCTAATTTTTTCATGATTTGGTGCATTGAGGATAATGCATAACTTTTTCGATGGTGTGTGGGTTGTTATGGACCTTGGTGAAGTCTGAGTAGCTTATGGTCCATAACTACCCCAAATTTTGATCCCGAGGTTTTCTTTCCTATGTTCTTTTTCCTCGTGGATATTTAATTTCTGTTGAAATGACACGTTTAAGATGTTTAGATAATATGTGAGAAATATAGTACTAATACTTATGACATATAACATGTTTTTATGTTTTGTTTTGTAAATTGGTTCCCACAAAAATATTTTTGATTAGTAGTTAAATGACAACCATGCATGTTTGGGTGTTTAGCAACAGTTGTTCTGATAAGTGAGGGTAATTGAGACATGAAGCATGATTAATTAGTTGCTTGTTGATAATGTATGCAATGCCAAGTGAGTGTGAGCTTATTTTGCCAGATTCATGTATTTTGTGCTAATTCAAAACTTGCCCTGTTACTCTAAGTTAGATTGTAGATTAAATGGATTAGGAAGGGATCTTAGGCCTTTGTTCTTTAATTAGTCCAAAATAACCTACCAAATGATTTTTTATCCCTTGTTCGAAAAATTTGAGCCTTACATGAACCAATTCTTTCTAAAACACCTAACTAGCCTAACATTGTCTAGTGAAAAATCTTGAGTCTGGTCCTGGTATGTTCTTGAGCATTGTGAACCTTATTTGAGGTGAAAAGCCTATGTTTAGGATTGCTACCAAAAGTGGCCCTGGTTTGAGAGTAGATATTGTGTACTTCAATATAGGCTAAAAGCCTAAGTTGAGGGTGTTCGATGTAGGGGTAAAATCACAAAAATAAAGTGGTGAGTTGGGAATGACGAGAAAAAAAGAAGAAAATCATGTACCGGGTGCAAGAAAAACAAAAGATGCATTCGATTGAGATTAAAAGAAAAATGAAGTGCAAAAATGAGAAAAAAATACCCGAAAAAGTTTGAATGTGGAATAAGGTGAAAATATTTGAGTTGGTAAGGTGAAAGTGATGAAAAACGTAGTTTAAGGATGACTTCTAGTCACTATTTTTCCAAAATGCCATACCAAAGCCCCATGAGCATATGTTACAAGCCTTGAAAGTTCTAAAGTGATCCTAGTCTAGTTGGTTGAAAATCTGAGTCAAGAGTATATGGCAAAGCCTATGATATTAGTTATTATACGTGAACATGTTTTGTGAGAGTGAGTGTGTTTGCATAGTCCCAAAGCCAAATTTGAAATCATCATTGAGCGTCAATAATGGGACTTCTTTCTGTGAGGGCACTTGCATTGCATTATTAGCATTTGACTTGTTCAGTGATTGTGGACTGTTGATATTCCCTTGCTTGTGATAGTTGAGTTGTCAAATGCACTAGGATATTTTGTTTTGCTAAATAGCTATCTGATCTTGTTTTGAAAAGTTGGTGCGAGTATCTAAGTTTGAATTATATGTGATGTATACCATTGAGTTTAGGCCTGTTGTTGCAATATTATCTATATAGATTGAGTCGTCACTTGAGGACAGGCAACAATTTTAGGTTGAGGGCGTTGATGTGCTATCAAAATACAACTCATTTGATGCTTAAGACTTAGGATTTTGTGTGTTCTCAACACGACGTTTATGATTTTTATGTGTTTTTAGTGTTTGGTTTGCAAGAAAGCAGGTTGGCATAATTTTTTGAGAAAAATTGCATATTCTTATGGTTTTTGAAGGTTTACGGGACCCTCGATGATCACAGAGGATTCTACGAGTCGTAGAGTGGGTTTCATGGAGATTTCCAGTGAAGTTTGAAGATTTAATGTTTAGCCATACGAGACCTCTTTACGAATGGTAGATCACTCTTCGACTCATATAGAGTGGTTTCGTGAAGAATTCCAGTGAGATCCAATGAAGGGCCAAATATTGCAGGTAAAGTCTATGTGAATGCAATACGAGTCGTAAATCAGTCTATGACTCACAAAGTTGATCCATAGCTGAGAAATCTAAGATCTCAAGAGCTGAACACGAGACCCTAATTATGACTCATAAACCCAGTTATGAGTCGTAAAGGCCTATCATAAAAAGTCGCTGATCAGTTTACCTATTCTTTTAGGACTTGTTTGTAAACACTAGTAATAGTAATATTAGGTCATTTTTCATAGAACATAGTAGATAGACGTTATTAGAGTACTTTTTAGGGTTTTATATTTGGAGACAAAATATTGGAGAGGAGAATACACTGGTGGATTCATTGTATCTTTCAATCTTGTGATTCTCAATATAATATGGGTTTGCTTGTTCTTTAAACTGATTGGATAAGTGATTAATTATATTTTCTTAACTCATGATTTCTCCATCTACCCATAGCATGAGTAACTAAACTAACAACTTGGGGTTTTGAGAACCATGAAGATCTAACTAAATAAACCCGGATAATTTGCAATTCTTGGAACAGGTATTTACATGTATTAATCAATTCTCTTTGTTTTGCATGTTTTCTAGTGGTGGCCAATATTAGAACTTACCTAGTGTTACCTTCTCGATCCAGGTGTTAATGAATTGGAAAAGAGATTGGTTAACAGGATTCGATGATGTTTTCTCGTCTAATCAACCGAACTAAACCAAGGGGAGGTTGACTGGGACTATGGGTAATCGTTAGTAGTGCACACTATGGAGATGAGCCAAGTCACATAGAGATATTTTCCACTCACCTTTGAGCAAAGGGCTTGGTGAACTTAAAATATCATCCTACATGCTATACTTTAGTCGAGAATTGGGTTATCCGGGGATATTAAGTTGGTGAATCATGGGGAACACAATTCCCAAGTTGCTCTCCATTACTGATTGTCTTTTGTATTAATTAGTTTAGTTTAATTTCTTATCAATCATTGCAACCCCCCTTTCGGGATATTAAGTTAGTTAATACTTAAATTGTTTGTTAGTGAATCGATTTGGAAAGTCTCCGTATTCTCTGTGGGATTCGATCCTAACCTTGGTTGGGTTTTTTATTTGACAACGACCGTTTTATCCTCCAAAAGAGAGGTGTAACTTGGGAATGATCATTTGTAAAAACAAAATAATGTTAGTCAAGGAGTACAAACTTAGCATTGAGCAACAAAGGCGCCTAAACCCTCCTATGTAAGAGGTTATTAGCAAAGAGATCATTAAATGGTTGGAGGCAAGAGTAATCTACCCAATCGCTGATAGTGAATGGGTGAGCCTAGTGCAGTGTGTTCCAAAGAAAGGGGTGTCATTGTTGTACCTAATGCTAACAATGAATTGATACGCAATGATGCCAGTCACAGAATAGAGGGTGTATATGGATTACAGAAAGCTTGATGCCTCGATAGAGAAGATCACTTTCTTATGCCATTCATGGATCAGATGCTTGACAGACTAGAAGAAAAGGGGTGGTACTATTTTCTCAATGGGTATGCTAGCTATTATCAGATCATCACGCTCCAGAGGATTAGGAGAAGACCATATTTACATGCCCCTATGGCACCTTCACATTTATGAGGATGCCATTTAGGTTGTGTAATGCCCCAACAACATTTAAGAGATGCATGATGTCCATCTTATTAGACATGGTGAAGAGTACTATTGAAGTCTTCATGGATGACTTTAGTGTTGTTGGAAACTCATTTGAGGATTGCTTGGCACACTTATAAGACGTGTGGAAAAGATGTGTAGAAAGTCATCTGGTGCTACACTAGGAAAAGGGTCATTTCATGGTGAAAGAGGGTATTGTGTTGGGACACTGGATATCTGGCAAAGGCATTAAGGTCGATAAAACTAAAATTGCGGTGATTGAGAAGCTTCCACCACCCATCTCAGTAAAGGGTGTGAGGAGTTTCTTGGGACATGCAAAATTTTATTGGAGGTTCATAAAAGACTTCTCTAAAACTTTGCACCCATTGTTTAAATTATTGGAGAAAGATGGTAAGTTCGTATTTGATGATTCATGTATGCAAGCCTTTGAAGAGTTAAAGAAGAGGTTGATCTCAGCACCAATTATTATGGCTCTAGACTGGTCCAAGCCCTTTGAAATCATGTGCGATGCAAGTGGGGTCACTCTAGGTGTGGTATTGGGACAACGCAAGGAGAAGATATTACATCCCATATATTATGCCAACAAAGCCCTAAATACGGCCTAAAAGAATTACACTGTAACAGAACAAGAGTTACTCCCTTTGGTCTTCACATTTGAATAATCCAAATATCTATTGGGAAGCAAAGTAGTGGTGCATATAGACCACTCAACACTTAAATATTTGATGGCTAAAAAGGATACAAAGCCAAGGTTGAGGAGATGGGTGCTTCGCTTTCAAGAGTTCAACTTTAATGTCTTGACAGAAAAGGGATAGAATCAGGTTGCAGATCACTTATCCAGATTAGAAGATAGGGAAATGATAAAACTTGATGATAGATTAGAGATAAATGATTCCTTCCCCGATGAGAGAGTATTGGCCGCATCACATGATCTGATACCTTGGTTTGTAGATTCTGCAAATTACTTGGTGAGTGATATTATGCCACCCGAATTAAACATACATCAACATTGAAAATTTATGCATGATGTGAGGAAGTTCTTTTGGGATGACCCATACTTATTCCGCGTATGTGCTGATTAGATTATTCATCGTTGTGTTCCCGAGGTCGAAATGATAAGCATACTTGAGGCATGCGACTCGTCATTAGTGGGTGGATATCGTAGTGGGATTCGAACAGCCCACAAGATTTTACAATCTGGCTATTATTGGCTCACCATCCACCAAGATGCCCATGACTATACCAAAGCTTGTGATAGGTGCCAAAGAGAAGGTCAGGTTACTCACAAGCATGAGCTCCCTCTAAATGCTATTTTGGTGATTGAGTTTTTTTTTATATGTAGGGACAGATTTTGTGGGACTATTTGTTAGCTGACATGGAAACAAGTGCATCTTAGTTGCTGTGGATTATGTATCAAAGTGGGTGGAGACCATGGCTCTACCTAACAATGAGGATAAAAGTGTCACAACATTTCTGAAGAGGAATATCTTCTCGAGATTTGGTACTCCTCGGCCTATCATCAGTGGTTGAGTTCTCAATTCTGCAATAGACTTTTTAAAGCTCTTCTTGAAAACTATCAAGTAAAACATAGGGTGGTGATGTCTTATCATCCCTAAACGAGTGGGCAAGTGGAAGTGTCAAATAGGGAACTTAAACAGATTTTATCTAAGACTACGAATGTGAACCGAACATTGGTTATGGTAGCTAGATGATGCATTATGGGCATAAAGGACTGCATTCAAGACCCCTATAGGCATGTCCTGTTATACTTGTCTTTGGGAAGACATGTCATTTGTCAGTGGTACTTGAGCATAAAGCAATGTGGCACTGAAGAAGTTGAATATGGATTGGAATGTGCAGCTATCTCTAGATTGAGCCAATTCAATGAGCTTGATGAATTTCGATTGAAAGCATATGAGAGCTCAGCCTTATATAAGCAAAGAATGAAAATACAACATAACCGCCACATAGAAAACTGCCAATTCACACTAGGGGACTTGGTGCTACTCTTTAATTCCAGACTAAAGTTGTTCCCCAGGAAGCTCAAATCCAGAGGTTGGGACCCTTTTGGGTAGCAGGTGTCTTTGATCATGGGGCCATTGAATTGGAGAGACAAAATGAAGGTACTTGCAAAGTAAATAGCCAAAGAGTCAAGCCATAACTTAAAAATATAGAAGAGAAAGACGGTTGAAGAATGAGATCTTGAGGAAGTCTGAGTACTCATGATAGTTAAGTCGTGTCGTGACAATAAATCAGGCGCTGCTTGGAAGGTAACCCAAGGTGGACCATGGCGCTTAGGCGCCTAGGTATGTTTTTGGCCCCTACTTATTCTATTTTTTCTTGATTTGGTGCATTGGGGACAATGCAAAAGTTTTTTGATCGAGGTGTGGGTAGTTATGGGCCTCGGTGAAGTCTGAGTAGCTTATGGTTCATAACTACCCCAAATATTTATCTCGAGATTTTCTTGCCTGTGTTGTTTTCCCTCATGGATATTTAATTTCTTTTGAACCTGCACATTTAGCATGTTAGATAATATGTGTAGCATATACTAATACTTACGACACATAGCATGTTTTTATCTTATGTTTTGAAAGTTGGTACCCACCAGAAAATTTGATTAGTAGTTAAATGGCAACCATGCATGTTTGAGTATTTGCCATATTTGTTATGATAAGTGAGGGTAATTGAGATATGAAGCATGACCTGTGAGTTTCTTGTTAATAATGTCTGTAATGCCATTTGAATGTGAACTTATTTTGCCATATTCATGTATTTTATGTAATTCAGAACTTGCCCTGTCACTCTAAGTTAGATTGTAGATTAAAGAGATTAGGAATGGATCTTAAGCCTTTGTTCTTTAAATTAGTCCACTTTAAACTAAAAAAGACCAACCAAATGAAATTTTATTCCTTGTTCCAAATTTTTGAGCCTTACATGTACCAATTCTTTCTCAACACCTAATTAGACTAACCTTGTCTAGTGATCAATCTTGAAATTGGCCCTGGTCTATCCTTGAGCATTGTGAACCTTGATTGAGGCAAAAAGCCTAAGTTAAGGGTGTCTACCAAAAGTAGCCTTGGTTCGGGGGATAGATATTGTGTAATTTATTAAACCTAAGTTGAGGATGGCCGGTGTGGGGGTTAAAGCACAAAAATAAGGTGGTGAGTTGGGAATGAGGAGCGAAAGAAGAAAATCATGTACCGGGTGTAAGAAAAAAGAAAAAATAATATGCCTTGCATTAAGTGTAACAAGCAAAACGAAGTGCAAAAATGAGGCAAAAGCTGAAAAATGAGAAGAAGATACTTGAAAAAGCTTGAATGTAGAAAAAAGGAGAAAAAGGTGAAAATATGAGAGTTGGTAAGGTGAAAAATGAAAAATGCAATCCAAGCATGGCCTTTAGTCACTATTTTTCAAATATTCCATACCAAAGCCCCGTGAGCCTATGTTGCAAGCCTAGAAAGTCCTAAAGTGATCCTAGTCCAGTTAGTTAAAAATTTGAGTCATGAGTATAGGGGCAAACCTATGGTATTAGTCATTATGCATGAATATCTTTTGTGAGAGTGAGTGTGTTTGCACAGTCCCATGGTTAATTTTGAAATCATCATTGAGTGTTTTATTTGGGACTTTTTTCTGTGAGGACATTTGCATTGCATTGTTACTATTTGACTGATTCGGTGATTGTGGATTGTTGATATTCCCTTTGCTTGTCATAGTTGTGTTGTCAGATGTTGCAGTGTGCTTTGGTTTGCTAAATAGCTATCTGATCCTATTTTAAAAAATTGGTGTGGGTACCTGAGTTTGAATTGTATGTGATATATGTCATTGAGTTGAGGTTTGTGTGTTACTGTATTGTCTATATAGATTGAGGCGTCGCTTGAGGACAAGCAATAATTTTAAGTTGAGGATGTTGATGTGCTGTCAAAATACAACACTTTTGATACCTAAAACTTAGGATTTTGTGTGTTCCCAATGCGACATTTATGATTTTTATGTTTAGTTTTGCAGGAAGCATGTTGGCATGACTTTGGGGCAAAATTACGGACTTTTTTGGTTTTTTGGTGACTTACGAGAGCATCTACAAATCACAAATTACAAATCATAGAGAAGGGTTTTGTGACAAATTCCAGTAAAATATGATTTCTGAAGTTCAGCTATACGAGACCTATATACAAGTTGTAGATCACTCTACAAGTCGTATAGAGAGATTTTGTGATGATTTTGTGAAGATCTCCAGTCAAGGACCACCTAATGAAAATGAAGTCTACGAGAGTGCAATACGCATCGTGAATCACTCTACGACTTGTAAAGTGGATTCGTGGTAGTGTAGCCCAAGATTCAAGAAAATGAATAGGAGACCTCGATTACGACTCGTAAATCACTTTGTGTCGAAGAAAGTCGCCGACCAATTTTTCTATTTTTTAGGACTTAATTGTAATTACCATAAATAGCACTTTTTAGGATATTTTTGAGGAAGTATAGTAGAGAATGTGATTAGAAAGTACTTGTAAGGTATTGTACTTGGAGACCTCAATTTTTGGAGGAGAATACACTTGTGAATAAATTGGATCTTCAAATCTTGTGATTCTCAATTAATTTTGGAATTGCTTATTCTTCAATTTAATTGGGTAAGTGTTTAATTATGTTTTCTCAATTCATAATTTCTTCATCTACTCATGGCATGAGTAGCTAAATTCACAACTTGGGGTTGTGGGAACCATAAAGATCTAACCAAATAAACCCGGATAATTTGCAATTCTTGAAATGGGTATTGGATGCATTAATCAATTCTCTTCGTTTTGCATGCTTTCTAGTGGTGGCCAACATTAGAACTTGCCTAGTGTTACCTTCCCGATCCAGGTAGTAATGAATAGGAAAAGAGATTGATTAACAGGATTCGATCATGTGTTCTCATCTAATCAACCATGCTGGGCCAAAGGGAGGTTGAATAGGACGATGGGTAATAGTTAGTATTCCACACTATGGAGATGGGCCAAGTCACATAGTGAAATTCACCTCTCACCTTTGACTAAAGGGCTTGGTTAACTTAAATTACCGTCCTGCATGCTATACTCTAGTCAAGAATTGAATTACCTGGGGATATTGAGTTGGTGAATCATAGGGAACACAATACGCAAGTTGCTCACCATTATTGATTATCTGTGGTGATAGTTTAGTTTATTTTCTTGTTGAACATCGCAACCCCTCCCCCCCTTTGGGGAATTGAGTTGTTAATTACTTCAATTGCATATTGATGAATCCCTTGTGTCTCCGTATTCTCTGTGGGGTTCGACCCTAACCTTAGTTAGGTTTGACATTTGACAATAACCGCTTTATCCTCCAAAAGAGAGGTGTAACTTGGGCGCGATCAACAACCACACTTATCTTCCTAGGTGAGCAAACCAATAATATAAGTCCCAATCTATATTAGCAATTCAACTTATAAAATACAATAACAATATGGAAGCTCAAATTTACAGAGCAAAAAAGAACAAAAATCATTAAGTCTATGACATAACATTTTTTTTTAAAACCCGAAAGTCATTACATCAAGCACATCTAATCTCAAATATTAAGTCTAAGAGTAGCAACACCAAAGTATATAAATAAAGCAGCTTATGTCCGAAAACCAAGGACATCATATCATAACTGATAGAATACAACACGAGTTAAAAAGTTAGCTCACCCTGAAATTTGTTGTGCTGGAGACTTGCTAGAGTTGAGGGTGAGTTGAAGTCGATTCAACACTCCTCTTACTCCACAAAAGAAAATAAAGAAAAATACAAATAGGGGTCAATACGGATGACATGTACTGAGTAGGTATTATCGCCCGACTAAAAATATAAATCAATATATATATAAGTAATATCGAAAAATAAAATATAGCACTTAACAAGCGGCAAACAAAAAGCAACAAGTATATAATCAATCAACAATATCAAGAATACATGAGGACTCAGGCCTCCACATCACGCTTCTTTTGGGAGATCGATTCTTTGAGATTGAGTATATTAATTTATTTTAATATGTGTTTCTTTAATATTATCATGCCAAAACACGACACCCGAACACCCGATCCAATATATATACACACATCCGATCTCATAGTATCATGTCGGAACGTGACATCCGATCCAAATATATATCATGCTGAAATGTAGCTCTCGATCCCATAATATCATGTCGGAATATGACACCCAATCCAAACATATCATACTGGAACATGGCATCCGATCCAAATATATTTAGTTCATTATTCTTTATCATTATTTTTCACTTCATTAGCAATATTTCATCAAGTCTTATTATTTAAGGCATAATTTTGATAAGGCAAGTTCAAGATTATGGATTTCATGGTCTTAGAATTGTAGACCAATCACAACACATATCAATTATCCAAACTACAATAATTTTATGCAAAAAATAATTTCACAAAATAACTCAATGAATACCAATTACTATTAAGAGTCTATCAAATATATAGATAAACTATAACCTAGCTCAAACCTTAGGAGTGAACTTAAGCAAGCTAATTCACCAATGTTTTTCCTTTCTCTAATATCCATAATGTTTCAAATCTATCAAATATATAATCTCCATAAGAATACGAATACAATGACACCTATATTATTATATTTATTTTTGTCTAAAAAATCAACTCAAAAAGCCAACTCAAGCACTTGAATTCAAATTTAAAAATTTATTTCAAATTTTGCTTTCCCATGATAAAATAAATTATATGTCAAAATTCAACTAAAATAATTATTATTCGGCCCCTAAATTAAGATTTTATTTTAAGAATCCGAAGACTATATTTTCTTAATTCGGCATAAACTGTGCATGCTTCTATCCTAAATATCTATTCATAATCTCATGAAAGTTTAAAGAAAGGACGAGAATAATTACCTTAATGCTTAGAGATAAAAATCAAATATTTTCCTCCCTCTTTTCTTTTTCTCTTTTTGCATTTTCTTCATTTCTACGTGTGCATCTCTTTCCTCCCCTTTTTTGTCCTTTTCTGAAGTTGGGCATCAACCCTTCTTCAAGCCCTTTTCTTCCTTTTTTTCCTTTTGTTATTTATTTATTATTTTTATGTATCAAAAGTGATAATCTCATTAACATATTTTTAAGAAATATGGGATAAATAATATATGGATTAATTGTATTACTATAGTCCATCACTAAATTAATTATCTAAAATTATTCCTTAAGTAAATAATAAAAGTTATTGAAATGTTCAAAAGCTCCATTTAAAATTTATGAGATAAATCTTTTGCAACATAAGAAGCTTTTTCTCTAAAACCGACTTAACAGATCATTAGAATAATTAACTTTTCTATTTTTAAATACAATATTTATTATTTTTAAATATTATTTTTTATAATTAACATGTCGCATACCCTTTTGGTTTTGTAATTTTGCTCCGAAAAATTATCTTTCACTTCGGTTGGCCTAAAAATCAACCAAGAGCATTTTTTTACATAATGTTTTGTGCTGATCGCTACTCCGCCCTCGAATTTGCCAAAACAATTTGGAAAGATTTGTTATATAAGCGTTCTTTCATCTAGAGGTATTTTGGTGATTTTTTAGAGTGTAATAGGGGTGTATACCAAAGTTTGTGTGACAGTCTTAATTCCACCTTGCATTGCACTGCATGATCATCATTTATCACTTGTTCCGAATAAAGTATCACATTGTCTGCGGTACTTACTTTATATACCATGTGTTATATATATTGTTGGTGCTTTACCAGACTAGATTTTCCTGTATGTATACGAAAGCATCCGTAGTTTTTGTTTTCCACATAAGTTACTTAATTCTGAATATCCAATCGGTCAAATCTACTAGTTAAAAATTATGGTACTCAGCCCTTCTTTTCCCTCCCCTATAGATTCTGGTTAGGATTACACTCGTGGCAATTGTTAGTTCAAGTTGTTGATTTCCTCGGTTCTAGTGGTATGACTTCGGGCTTCGAGCTCCATTGGATAGTATCTTTAGTTTAGTAGTCTTTGTTTGTATTTCTGAGAGTGAATTGTATCTTTAGACTTTCAGTACTATAGATGCTTTTAAGAACTCGTGACTCCAGGTTTTGAAAAATTAAGTTGTATTTTGGGATTATGGTTATTACTTTAGTACTTATCTATTTATCTTTTTGAAGTTCGTTTATTGTTTGGTCTAGTTTAAGTACCTTCTAGTTATGACCCCATTTTTGGGTGGTCAATGGTAAAATAGAAATCACATGATAAAGTGTTCCAATCTACATATAAAAAGGCCTTTATGTAAAGCATGATATTTTTTATAGAACAAATCACAAATTTTTGTCCCAATTAAATATCTCATTACTTTTGTTATAGAATATCAATGTTCGTTACCTGTCTTGCTAGTAAATTTGCTAACTACTCATATTGTATCTACAATATCAGGCACAGTACAATCAGTCACATCTCTCAAACTTTCAACTAAGTTAGCATATTCTTTTTGACATACCACATTAGTTTTACTTTGAACAAGAAACAAGTATACACTTAAATAAAAATGATTTACAACAAGGTTATCAAAACCTTCTAGCCTTCTAGGTACTTAAAATCCTTATCAACTAGTCTATACTTATATTTATCAATATATCCATCCAATTTTAATTTCTTTTTAATGAAACGCCCCAAAAGTGCCCGAAAATGTGCCTTGGAAATGCCCATAATCGTAATTTTCATATATTTCAAAATTTATGTATGATATCAAAAATTTGACTCATATTCGTGATCAAGGGGAAATATTGAGTGGAAACTGGGTATAGCCCCGATTTTATAGCAACTGTAGCAAAAAATAATTTTTCAAAAATTTGCTTAGCCAGAGAGGATCTGCTCCCCTGGCGCGATGTTGCCAGGGCGCGAACCTGTGTTATTTTGTTGCCAGTTGTTCCTGTTCGGTCCAAGGCCTTGCGGTCTTGGGCCTAAGCTTTCCTATGCGTAAAAATACATATACTTAGTTATTTTTCAACCCCATATCATTCATGACATTCCCCAAAACTCTGTCTAACACTTAGCCAAATATTTCACCCAAATTCAAGTGTGCCAAACTTTTCTCCGGGTCTCAAGAAATTCATTCAAGCTTCAAGTTCTCATTCAAATCTTCATTAAGGAAATTTTCAAATTTGAGGTATGTGGGTTTCAACCATTGGGTCCTTTCACCCAAGGTGCCCAACCTTCCTTTCTATGTAAATTGCATGTTTTCAAGTTGAATTATCCATGGGTATCTACTACTATGAATTTGATTATAAACCATGCTGGGGTTGTATGAAATGTGGACTGTTTAAGCATGTTTTAAGCTATGAATCTATGATCTATTATGAGATTTGATTAGGGGTTTCAATTTACATGAGGGTATTACCAAGTGTTGGTGGGTTGATTTACATTAAGTTTTCTCACATGATTTTACTCTTGAATTGCATGATTTTGAACTAGCATTACACACCCGCCAAGTGTTTGATAAAATATTTAGTTATTTGGGTTTTTGAGTTATTGATGATCTATTGCATGGCCTATGAGTCAAGTGACTTTATGATGATGAAAGTAATGTATGTATGTGATGAATTCATGAAAAGTATCTATAGTGTTGCAAGTTAATACACCTAGTTGAGGGGGTGATATGCCTCACCAACCACTTTGATGGGGGGTGGTATGCCCATCTACCATGTTGAGGAGTATATACCTTGACTACTTTAATGGGGGTGGTATGCCCATCTACCAATTGAGGGTAGATTCCTCAATTACTTCCCAAGGGGGTAGTATGCCTTGGATTCCAAGTGCTAGTTTGCTTGGTCTGTGATGATGGTCTTTTTCTACACATGTATTGTGTTCTATACAAAAATGTTTTACTTCAAGCATTGGTCATGCATATCATGTTGTTACTATACTACTCCTTGCTTATGATTATGCATTTTGACTATTTTGCCTATCTATTGTTGCATTAAATCCTACATACTTAGTACATACAAACGTACTAACGTATACTCTACACCTACATGATGTTACCATGTAGCAACTGGAGCTCCTCACGATCATCCTCCCCGTGACTAGTTGGTCATCTTGAAGATAAGCTATTGGTGGGTCCTCAAAGTTCCGGGACATTAGCTACGCTATTCTTGCCTTTGTCATTCTTAATGTTGAACTCTTTATACTATGAGGGTGAGCCTAGAAAGTATCTTGGTCCATCTCAAGTCTATGTTTCGAGGTGTTGTTGGAACTCTTTTTATAGTGCTTGACCTTTGACTCTATTATGATTTATTCTATTAAAGACTTCCATTAGTCCTTTTGTCCTCATTTGTACTCTTTTATTGTTGTCTAATTGCTTCTGCGACCAAGGATGTGCACGTGATATGCTAAGAGGCTTGTTTGGGGGTCTCTTGGGGTTCCCATTCGCCGTGTCACGTCTAGGCCCTAGGCTTGGGTCATGAAAAACTTGATATCATAGCACTAGGTTGTTGATGGTCCTCGATATCCAACACACTGTATCAATTAGAGTGTCATTCATGGTTGTGAAATGCACCATAACTATGAGAAAGAGGCTATATATGATAGAAGTTAAGGTGAGGTTTTTCCCTAACGAATGTTCTTTGCTACACTAGATCATGTCTATTCTGAGAGGAAGAAGAGTCCGCACTCCTGAGGAGCAACCGACCCCTCCCGCTCCTCAAGCTCCTCAAGATGAGGGAGTGGCCCTTGAAGAGTTTCGTGATGCTATTACCATGCTAGCCCATGCCATGACTAATAGAATCAACCAAGTGGACAAAGCTCCTCATGCTCCTACTCTGGCTTCTAGGGTGAGGGATTTTATGAAAATGAACCAACCAAAGTTCCATGGGTCTAAAGTGGATGAGGATCCTCAAGAATTTATTGATAAGGTGTACAAAGTGTTGTCCATTATGGGCGTTAGGTCGAAAGAGAAAGTGGAGTTGGTGGCCTACGAACTCAAAGGAGTAGCCCAAATATGGTTTACTCAATGGAAAATGGAGAAGGCGAACAACAATATGATCCTTCGGGAGGAGTTCAAGGGGGCTTTTCTCAATTAGTTCTTCCTTCTTGAGCTAAATGAGGCTAAAATGATGGAATTCATGAATTTAAAGTAAGGGTCGATGAGTGTGAGGGAGTATGCCCTCAAGTTCAACCAACTCTCCAAATATGCTCCACAAATTGGTGGCCGAGCCAAGGTCTAGGATGAACAAGTTTGTGATGGGTGTGTCTGACTTGGTAAATGAAGAATATCATGCCGCCATGTTGATAGGTGATATGGACTTGTCCCGCCTCATGAATTATGCTGAACAATTAGAGGGGGAAAAGTTTAGAAAAAGAAAAGAGGTAAAGAGGCCAAGAGGGACCATTTTGAAGGTAGATTCCAAAGTCCTAAGGGTGGCCAGTTTCATCAAAGCCCAGGGTCGTCCAATGCTCCTACTAGATGGTTTGCTAATGATAACCCAAGGGTCAAAGGTTGTGGTGTGGTGCCTAATACTATGTGCCCAAAATGTGTAGAGGCTATTATGGCCCATGCTTGAAGGATACTAATGCTTGTTATGGCTGTGGTGAAGTTGGTCATAAGGTGATGGATTGCCCTCATAATCGTAACAAGGGTAGAGAGGGTCGTCCACAAGGCCAAGGTGCAAATGCAGGTCCTAAGGGAATAGCTGGCCAACAAGGTGGTGCTCATAGGCACAATAGGTTCTATGCTCTTCAAAGGAGACAAGGGGTAAATGAGGTGCCCGATGTCATCACCGGTATGTTAAAAGTGTTTGATATTTAGGTGTATGCATTGATAGTACCGAGTGCCACTCTTTCTTTTGTTACTCCTTTTGTTGCCAAAAATTTTCATGTTAAAGATGAATTGTTGTGCGAGCCATTCGAGGTGTCTACCCCCATTAGTATATCCATTGTTACTAGATGGGTACATAGAAATTGTCCCATTTTCGTTTTGCATAAAATGTTGCCTTGTGATTTTGTTTTTGAGTTGGATATGGTAGATCTTGATGTCATTCTTAGGATGGATTGGTTGCATGCATATTATACCTCTATTGATTGTAGAACTCGTAGGGTCAAATTCCAATTCCCTAATGAACTCGTCCTTGAGTGGGAGAGTCATTATGTGGTGGTCAAGGATAGATTCATTTCCTATATTAAAGGCCAAAAGTCGATTTCCAAGGGGTGTTTCTATCATCTTGTGAGGGTTAGGGATGTTGAGTCCAAAGTTCTTCCTATAGAGTCGGTTCTGGTGGTTAATGAATTCCTTGATGTCTTTCCTAGTGAGCTCCTCGGTGTTCCTCCTGAAAGGGAAATAGACTTTGTCATAGACCTCCTTCTCGATACTCAACTTATTTCTTTTCCCTCTTACTGTATGGCCTCGGCGGAGTTAAAAGAGTTGAAGGATCAATTGAGGGATTTGTTGGAGAAGGGTTTTATTGGGCCTAGCCTATCACCTTGGGGTGCATCAATGTTGTTTGTGACGAAGAAGGATGATAACTTAAAATGTGCATTGATTAATGGCAACTTAATAGGGTCACTACAAAGAATAAGTACCCTCAACCAAGGATTGATGATCTTTTTGACCAACTTCAAGGGGCTAGTCACTTCTCTAAGATTGATCTTCGGTCCGGGTATCACCAAG
>JAPFFP010000070.1:6966557-6991578 GCA_026153255.1 Solanum medicagineum
CACCATAAGTAGTTTTAACCGGTAGGAAATGAGCTGACTTTGTCATTCTATCAACCACAACCCAAATAGAATCAAAATGTTTTCTAGTCTTAGGCAACCCAACCACAAAGTCCATGTTAATTTCCTCTCATTTCCAAGTAAGAATCTCTATATATTGGGCTAGGCCACTTGGCCTTTAATGCTCGGCTTTCACTTGTTGGCAATTATGGCAATCAAATACAAACTTAGCAATATCTCTCTTCATGCCACCCCATCAAAACATATCCCTTAAATCTCTATATATCTTTGTAGAATCGGGGTGAATATAATAGGAAGAATTATAAGTCTCGTTAAGAATCTTCTCTTTCAAGTCATCCACACTAGGAACACACAACCTACCTTGGTACCTCTCCCTTTGGAGAAAACCTCTACCTTACCATCTCTCACCAAGGCCTTCAACTCTAATAAGGTGGGGTCAAGATATTGCTTTTCCCTCACTTCCTCAATCAATGAAGATTTAGAACAATCAACAACCACTACCCTACCATTTTCAACCTCCTCCAACCTAGCTCCCAATCTAGCGAACTGATGGATCTCTTTAGCCACCTCTTTGCCACCATCATTAACATGAGCTAGGCTACCCATAGACACCCTACTCGAAGCATCGGCCGTAACATTAGCCTTACCGGGGTGACAATGCACACATATATCATAATGTTTAAGAATCTCTAACACCTTCTTTGTCTCATGTTGAGATCGAGATCTTCTTGGGTGAACACGTATTAGAGACTTTTATGATCGGCAAGCACATCAACATGCACCTCATACAAGTAATGACGCCAAATTTTCAAAGCAAATACCACCATGGCCAATTCAAGATTATGGGTAGGATAATTCTTTTCATGCACCTTAAGTTGTCTAGAGGCATAAGCTATCACCTTACCATTTTGCACCAAAACCCAATCCAAACGAATTCTTGACGCATCACAATACACAACAAACCCTTCCAGCCCTTCTGGTAGAGACAAGATAGGAGCGAAGACAAGCTTATCTTTCAAAGTTTGGAAACTCTTTTCACACTCATCGGTCCACACAAATTTTGCTTTCTTTTGGGTCAACTTAGTCATGGGAGAAGCAATAGAAGAGAAACCACTAACAAACCTCCGATAGTAACCCGCTAAACCCAAGAAACTTCTAATGTCCAATGGAGTCACAGATCTAGGCCAATTTCTAATCACCTCCGTCTTTTTAGGATCCACCTTAATACCATCACCCAACACCACATGATCTACAATGGCAACCTCTTTCAACTAAAACTCACATTTTTCATATTTGGCATGCAACTTCTCCTCCCTCAAGATTTACAACACTACCCTCAAGTGATCCACATGCTCCTCCTTTTCATGGGAAGAGATCAAGATGTCATCAATGAATACCACTGCAAACAAATGAAGATAGGGTTTAAAGACCGTATTCATAAATCCATGAAGATAGCTGATGCATTAGTCAATCCGAAGGACATAACCACAAACTCATAGTGCCCACACCTACTCTAGAAGGTTGTCTTGGGATTGTCACACTACCTCACTTTCACTTGGTGATACCGGACTGAATATCAATCTTAGAGAAGTAACTAGCCCCTTGAAGTTGGTCAAAAAAATCATCGATCCTTGGTAGAGGATACTTACTCTTTCTGGTAACCCTATTAAGTTGTCGGTAATCAATACACATTTTAAGAGAACCATCCTTCTTCTTCACAAACAACACTGGTGCACTCCAAGTTGATTGCTTAGACCTAATAAAACCCTTCTCTAACAAATTCCTCAATTTCTCCTTCAACTCCTTTAACTCCATCGAGGTCATACCGCAAGGGGGAATAGAAATGGGTTGAGTATCGGGAAGGAAGTCTATACTAAAATCTATTTCCCTTTCGAGAGGAACACAGGAAGCTCACTAGGAAAGACATCTGGGAACTCAATAACCACCGGGACCGACTCTATAGGAAGGACTTTGGACTCAATATCCATAACACTCACAAGATGATAGAGACACCCCTGAGAAATCAACTTTTGAGCTTTAATACAAGAAATGAATTCTACCCTTGACTACCACATCATGACTCTCCCACTCAAGGAAGGGTTCATTAGGGAATTGGAATTTGACCCTATAGGTTCTACAATCAATAGAAGCATAATATGCATGCAACCAATCCATCCCAATAATGACATCAAAATCCATCATATCCAACTCAACAAAATTGCAAGGCAATATTTTATGCAAAATAAATGTGGGACAATTTCTATAGACCCTTCTAGCAACAATAGATGAACCAATGGGAGTAGATACCTCATATAGCTCACTCAATAATTCAGGTTTAACATGAAACGTTTTGGCAACAAAAAGAGTAACAAAAGATAGAGTGGCACCCGGGTCTATCAATGCATACACATCAAAATCAAAGACTTTTAACATACCGGTGACAACATCAGACACGTCATCTACCCCTTGCCTCCCTTGAAGAGCATAGAAGCAATTGTGCCTTGGGGCACCACCTTGTTGACCACCTCTTCCCCTAGGAACCACATTTGCACCTTGGCCTTGTGGACTGTCATTTCTACCCTTGTGTTGATTACGAGGACAATCCATCACTTTATGAACCAATTCACCACACCCATAACAAGCATTAATTCCTTCAAACATGGGCCATTATAGCCTCAACCACATTTTAGGAACATAGCATTGGGCACCACACTGCCACCACCTTGGACCCTTGGGTTTCCATTAGCAAACCTTCTATTAGAAGCATTGGAAGAACTTTGGCCTTGATGAAATAGGCCACCCTTGGGACTTTGGAACCTAACTTCAAAACGGGCCCTCTTGGCCTCACCCATTCTCCTCTTTCTCAAATTTTCCTCCTCCAATTGTCCGACATAAGTCATGAGGTAGGACAAGTCCATATCACCTATCAACATGGAGGCACAACACTTTTCATTCACTAAATTGGATACACCCATCACAAATTTGTTCATTCTAGACCTCAGGTCGGCAACCAATTGGGGGGGGCATATTTAGAGAGTTACTTGAACTTGAGGGCATACTCCCTCACACTCATAGACCTTGCTTTAGATTCATGAACTTTATCATTTTGGCCTCCCTAAGCTCAAGAAGAAAGAACCAGTTGAGAAATGCCGCCTTAAACTCCTCCCAAAAGATCATAGTGTTGTTCCCCTTCTCCTCCTTCCATTGAGTAAACCATATTTGGGTCACTTCCTTAAGTTGGTAAGCCGTCAACTCCGCCTTCTCCTCCGATCTAACCCCCATAATAAACAACATTTTGTACACCTCATCAATAAATTTTTGAGGATCCTCATCCACTTTAGACCCATGGAACTCTGGAGGGTTCATCCTCTTGAAATCCCTCACTATAAATACCAGAGTAGGAGCATGAGGGGCTTGGGCCCCTTGGTTGATTTGATTAGTCATAGATTGAGCTAACATGACAATAGCATGCCGAAACTCTTCATGAGTCGGTTGTTCTTCGAGTGTATGAGCTCTTCTTCCTCTCAGAATAGGCATGATCTAAAATAGCAAAGAACATTTTTTATGGGAAAGTCTTACCTTAACTTTTATAGCACAACATAGATCAAGAAGAAGGAAAATATTTCCTAAAATGTCTCACAGCCTCTTACTCATAGTCGTGGTGCACTTCACAACCATGAATAAGACTCTAATCGATGTGGTGTGTTGGATGCCGAGGACCATTGACAACCTAGTGCTCTGACACCAAGTTTGTCACGACCCAAGCCTAGGGCCTAGACGTGACACGATGAATAGGAACCTAAATGGGCCCCAAATAAGCCTCTTAGCGTATCATTTACACATCCTTGATCGCAAAAGCAATTAAACAATGACAAGAGAGAATAAATAAGGTGGAAGGAACTAAGGGAGGTTTTTTATAGCATAAATCATAAAGAGTCAAATCTCAAAGCATAATTACATCACTTGTCCACAACACCTCTAAATATAGACTTGAGGGAGGGACAAGACACTTTTCGGGCTCACCCTCATAGTGTAAAGAGTTTAACATTAAGAAATGATAAAGTCAAGAGTAGCATAGCTAATGTCCCCGAACTTTGAGGACTTACAAATAGCTTATCTTCAAAGATGTCTCAACTAGCCACGGGGAGGATGATCGTGAGGAGCTCTGGTTCCTACATGGTAACATCATGTAGGGATAGAGTATGCATTAGTACGTTTGAATGTACTAAGTATGTAGGATGCAATGCAACAAGAGATAGACAACATAATCAAAATGCATAGACATAGTCAATGGATAGTATGATAATAATATGGCATGCATGATAAATACTTGAAGTAAAACATGCTTGTATAAAACATATTACATATGTAGGAAGAGACCAAGATCATAGACCAAGCAAACTAGTACTTGGAATCTAAGGCATATCACCCCCTTGGGAAGTGATTGATGAATCTACCCCTCAATTGGTAGATAGGCATACCACCCCCCATAAAAGTGGTCAAGGTATATACCTCTCAACATGGTAGATGGGCATACCACCCCTCATCAAAGTGGTCAAGGAATATACCCCTCAACATGGTAGATGGGCATATCACCCTCCTTCAAAGTGGTGGAGGCATATCACCCCCTCAACTAGGTGTGTTCAGCTTGCAACACTATAGATACTTTTCATGAAATCAACACATAAATACATTCCTTCATCATCATAAAGTCACTTGATCCATAGGTCATGCATTAGATCATCAATAACTCAAGAACCCTTAATCGGACATTTTATCAAACACTTGGTGGGTGTTTAATGTTAATTCAAAATCATGCAATTCAAGAGTGAAATCATTTGAGAAAACTTAATGTAAATCAAGCCACCAACACTTGGTAACACCCTCATGCAAGATACATTGAAACCCCTCATCAAATCTCATCATAGAACTTAGGTTCATAGCTCAAAACATGCTTAAACAGTCCACATTTCATGAAACCCCAACATAGTTTATAATCAATTCATAGTAAGAAGTACCCATAGATAAATCAACTTGAAAACATGGAATTTACATAAAAAGAAACGTTGGGCACCATGGGTGAAAGGACCTAATGGTTGAAACCACATACCTCAAATTTGAAAATTTCCTTGATGAAGTTTTGAATGAGAACTTGAAGCTTGAATGAATTTCTTGAATCCGAAAATGAGTTTGAAACAGTTGAATTTGGGTGAAATATTTAGCTAAGTGTTAGAGAGGATTTTGGGGAACGTCTTGAATGATACGGGGTTGAAAAATGAATAAGTATAAGTTTTTTTACGCATAAGAAGGCTTAGGCCCAAATCCTAAGGCCTTGGACCGAAATAAAGAAAACAGGCAACAAAATGTACTGGTCTGCCCTGGCCGCGGAACGATTCTGTTTTTCGCCAACTTTAGAAAATTAAATTTTGATACAATTTCTCTATAATCGGGATTATACCCATTTCCAACTCAATTTTTCCCCCTGATATGAATATGAAGTTAAATTTTTGATATCATGCACGGATTTTGAGATATATAGAAATTATGAATTTGGGCATTTTTGAGGCACATTTTTGGGCACTTTTGGGACATTTTAATACCTCTATTGGTTCTCAAGAACCCAAGTCGGTCTCAGTGCCTAGTCCATGTCATGCCTAAGGTGCAAAGCAGTGAAAAGTTTTTGAATTTTTTCAGTTTCGCTCAAGGGCATTTGGGTAATAACCCGTTGCCTCTATATACGGGAATACCCTAATCTTCCACCATTTCCAAGTCCAAGAACACTCAAAACCCTCTCAAAATCCTGTTAAATCATCATCAAATCCTCCATTCAACCTCAAGAATCTCAAGAACAAGATTTGGATCTTAAGAACCCAAGTCAAGTCTCAAGTCTTCCTCAACTTTTTCTTCAAGAAAGTCTCAAGTTAAGGTATGTGGCTTTTCATCCGTAGGTCCTTTCACCCATAGAGCCCAACTCTCTCTTTTTCATGAAATCAAATGATTTCAAGGTTAGGTTCTTTATGGATAAACTTTATTATGCATTATAAACATGATTTAAGCTCAGATTCTTCAATTGTTGATTTGTTAAGCATGAATATCTACTGAAGGCTTATTTATATATATATATTGAAGCTATGCATGATGTGAACTATGTAAACTATGAAAGATTGTGCACTTTTAATATGGATTTCATGGCACACGAACTAAGGGTTTTACCACAATATTGATTGAATACTTTATAGGTAATTCTTATTATGCATTTTACACATGATTTAAGTTTCAATTTTTCAAGTAATGATTTTATTAAGATTAAATACCATAGGGGTTTGATATTGTGATGGATTTTATGATATTAAAATTATGCATTCTATGATGCTATGAAAAGCTATGAAAGAACTTGTGCATTTTAGTTGGATTTCACGATACCCAAAATGAGAGTTTTACTACAATGTTGGTGGGTTTTGATTAAATGATTTGATTTTACTCCTTCTTGTCTTATACTCTTGAATTGCGCTATTTTAAGCATATGTACATGTACCCACTATATTTGATTAAGTTTGCATGACTATAATTCTTATGTTGATAAAAGACTATTATATGATTTGCAAGACAAGTATTTCTATGGTGATTTATGAGCTCTCAAGCATATGTCAAATTCATGAAAAGTTTCTACGATCTACAAGTGAATTATTGAGCTCTTATGCTATATTTTATTCTCATGTGAATTGTGAAACCTACTAGAAGGGATTATGACCTAAGTTGTATTCCTTACCTTCTAGTACAAGGCAAATGTCTACATGAAGGCGTTTATGAACTAAGTTGTATGCCTCACCCTCATGTACGACTTAATACCATGCACTACCTAGTGCCTACATGAAAGGGTTATGAACTAAGTTGTATGCCTCACCCTCATGTACGATTTAATACTATGCTTCATTCTAATCTTACATGAAGGGGTTATGAACTATGTTGTATGCCTCACCCTCATGTACTATCCATTACCTACTAGAAGATGTTATGACCTAAGTTATATTCATTACCCTCTAGTACAAGGTATTTGGATAAGCTATTCATGTCACTTTATTGTCTTAAACAAGTTATGCAAGTATGAATGCTCTAAAGCATGCTTTAATCTAAGCATTTATTATACATGTCATATTGAGCTCATGTCTAACGATTATGAGTGTGCATATTGATTATTATAGCCTATGATCCTTGTTGCATTGCACCCTGCATACTTAGTACATTCCAAGTACTAACGCATACTCTATGACTACATGATATCACCATGTAGGGGACGGAGCTCTTATTCACCCTCCTTCTCTACGTGGCTAGATGGATCTTTTGAAGACTACTATTGGTGAATCCTCCACTTCGGGGACAACATCCATTTACTTTCATGCTTTTACTTGGACTATTTTATTTTTGGACACTATCTTTAAGGGTGAGCTCGGGAGAAGTCTTGGCCCCCGCTCCATTCGTAGTTAGAGGTGTTGTTGGATACATGGGTCGTATGTTATGATCTTGACTATTGTTATGTCTATGTATTGTTGGAATTTCCCTTTAGTCCCTTATTCTCTCTTTGCGGTAGAATGTTTGCTATGGTGACAAGTTGGAAGTCCCAAGTCCCTTAATGCCCCCATAACATGAGTCATACTTACTCGTCCCTTAAACTTATTTGCTATGTGATTCATGTTTATCCTCTATCATGCCCCAAGAAGGGACCCAAGACATGACCAACACTCAGGGGCTATTGCTACTCCCCAAGCAAACCGCTTGGCCTCATCACATTTATACATTCTACTAATCAGCGAAAGATATAAGAAAATAAATGGGCACATCTTGTCATCTAGTCTCAAATAACAATTAATTGAAAGGCTAGTAGAAAGACACTAGCTCACAAGTCTCAACATCAACATCCGACACTAGTCTATGAAGCCTCTATCACTATTAGGTGATGTCAATAATAGACCCATGGCTACCCCAATAAAAATATAAAGTCCAGCAAATCTAACTCTAAGCAAGATGAAAATAGGTGATGAACCCTCCAAAGTAGGGGAGGCTCACTAGTCTATTGAATGTCTCGAATAATCAACAGTCTGCCTACTGATGACCTCTATCCTGTGTATCTACATCATAAAATGATGTAGTCCCAGAGAGGGATGTCAGTACATGGAATACACTGGTATGTAAACTAGCTGAGTGAAATCGAAACAGGTAGAATAATATAGAAGCAACAATCAACATCACGGATAGTAAAAATCAACATGTCAAACTTTTATGTAAAGCAAGAATAAAGAGTAGACAAGTGACTCGTCAACCATCAACTCATCACTTGAATCAGACTCATCTCAGAAGAACTCATTTCAACTCATCTCATCTCATCTTATCTCAGATTACTCAGTTTGGGAACTTTCTGTGAGTTTCTCTTAATCAACAACAACCACATATGAGCCATGGGTTGTACAATAATCACGCTGATGTTGCAACAACTGTTCTGTACTTGCCAGGTAAGGAACGAATATGATCCACAAGGAATCTAAACTCTGTTATCCTCTATTTTTTTAGGGATGTAAACGCGAGAGAGGACCATGAGATGTAATGGTTCAATCCTCTCCTACGCTGGGCCGGTGTAGGTAATGAGTGCAAGTTGGACTCACTCTTACTCATTTCGATTCTCGATACTTCTCCAAGACTCAATACTCATAAGACTCCTCGTCACCATCTCAAGTAGCCTTATGGAGGCACTCATCATCTCAATTATTCTCATGGAGACTCTCATCATCTCATTAACTCAAACTCAATAGTCCTTTATTATTTTAGGGATTTTAACTCATCTCAATGAACTCAATTCTCATTTAAGAACTCAAGGACTCAAGTTATCAATTAGAAGAAGTCATTTGGATAGAACTCAAGAACTCAATTATAAAGACTCATAGGATCATCAAGCTCAAATAACTCAACCTCATACTCACATCAATATTTTCATCAGCATACTCAAGTCAAGGCTCTAGACTCCATCCCTAGGTTCGTTCATGTATGCTTTCAAAAGTTAACATATAGGGTTTACATAATATCCCATCAAAAATAATCAACTCGAGAAAATGGGCGTCTAAATTGGACCGAACCCTTTGTCAGGCTAAATAGGTTTATGATGATCATCAACATATCAAAAATACATGTAGTAAATATGATTTCTCAAGAAAATAATCAAGAATTATGCATGTAGACTCAAGAACCTTCAACTCTCATCTAAGATCATCTATGGGGCACATAAAGAACAATGTCATGCTTTCGTTTAGCCTTACATACCTAAATGAAGCTCTTTAAATCACCCATCAAGAACTCTCCTCAAATTCTCCAATCACACATTCTTCTTTCTTCTCTCTCAAGACCTAACTTTCAAGTGTTATGAAAAAGGACTTAGAATGGGGTTGTAGACCCTATTTACTCATTCAAACGACCTAAATTGATCGTGTTTTGAGTTTAGGAAGGATTGGAAAAAGTCTAGAATGCCCCTCAAAAGATTTAAAATTTTGAATTTTGGTGGAACAGGTCGGGGTAACAGGTCTGCGACGCGGACCTATCACGTACCTATGTAATTTCAAAAATTCAATCCCGTTGAAAAATTGAAAAAAAAATATAAGTGTGGGTCTCTGACAGTTCCGCATCGCGGGCCCAATGCGCACCATCACTAACTGGGTTTTCGGATCAAAAAATTATTTTTTGATCAGATTGCTCTAAAATCAGGTCGAGACCACTTCCCCACCCAGTTTTTCATGCTAATCCTAAATCTGATCTTGGATTTTCTATCCGAGCTTCGGAAGACGTGTTATGCGCATGATTTTATTCTAGGGGCATTTTGGTAATTTTATTGGGTGTTACATCATCTCCCCCTTGGGATCATTCATCCTGAATGATGAGTAAGGGTGGATATAAAGGCGCGAATAGACTCAAAACTCCTCTCAACATTCACATCTATCAATCAATCTTTCGGCTCCTCATTTCTATCGACAATCTCTACTGAGGCTCAAGAATAGAAAATCAACAAGAAACGACAATCAATTTGGTCAAGGGTAAGGAAATTTACCATCAACATTCTCATCCATTGGCATGAATAGGTTGGATATTTTGCTTTCATCCCTTCTTCAGCTTCCCATGTGGCCTCCTCAACGAATTCGTTCCTCCACGGGACTTTGACTGAGGCTGCCTTTTTCGTTTTCAATCTGCGAATCTGTCGATCAACGATTTAGACTGGGATTTCTTCATAGGTCAAACTATCCTTCACTCCGATGCTCTCCATAGGGATTACCAAGTTAGGATCTCCCAAGCATTTCTTCAACATCGACACATGGAACACCGGATGAATACCATCCAACTCGGAAGAAAACTCTAATTCATAGGCAACCTTCCCAATCCTCTTCATAATCCGATACGGTCCAATATAGTGTCGACTAAGTTTACCCTTCTTCCCAAATCTCATGACACCTTTCATAGGTGACACTTTCAAATATACCCAATCATTCACTTCGAACTCCAAATCTCTCCTCCTTTACGTCGGTGTAGGATTTCTGGGGACTTTGCACAGTCTTCAATATCTCTCTAATGATCTTAACCTTCTCCATTGCTTGATAGACAAGGTCAGGCCCAATCAACTTTGCTTCTCTAACCTCGAACCACTCCAATTGGTGATCTACATCTTCTCCCATATAAGGCTTCATAGGGAGTCACCTGAATGCTTGCATGATAATTATTATTATATGCAAACTCAATCAACGGTAGGTGCTCATCCCAATTTCCCTTTAAATCAAGGACGCAGGCTATCAACATATCTTCTAACGTCTGAATTGTACACTCTGCCTGGCCATCTGTTTGTGGATGGAAGGCTGTACTAAAATTCACCTTTGTACCCGATCCTTTATGAAATGATCTCCGGAAATGGTAGGTGAATTGAGCTCCTCTTTCCGATGTGATGGACAAAGGGCCCCTATGCAACCTCACAATCTCTTGGATGAACATCTTGGCGTACTCCTCCATAGTGTTAGTTGTTTTAACTGGTAAGAAGTGAGCCAATTTAGTCATCCTATCTACAACCACCCATATCAAATCAAGTTACTTTCGAGACCTCGGTAGACCAATATGAAGTCCATATTGACCATCTCCCACATTTACTCTGAAATCTCAAAGTTTTGAGCTAATCCACATGGCCTTTGGTGCTCAACTTTCACTTGCTGACAGTTTGTGCACTTAGAAACAAAATCAGCAATATCCCACTTCATTCCACTTGACCAGTAGACTTTTCTCAAGTCGTGTTACATTTTGGTAGAGCCAAGATGAATGGAGTATCTAGTGTTGTGAGCTTCATGCATGATTCTATCTCGTATACCATCAACATCTAGGATGAACAATCTACTTTGGTACCTCAACACCCCATCTCCCCCAATCGAGAAGACCATCACTTTCTGTTTGTTGACAGTCTCCTTCAATTGGAGTAGGATAGGGTCTCGGTCTTGCGTTTCTTTCACCTCTTCCGCCAAAGATGAAGCAGACCATTCTGGACATTAACTCCTCCCTCATCATTCTCCTCAAGTTGGACTCCTAATCGGGCTAATCGATGCACTTCTTTAGCTAGCTTCTTCTTTCCTTCCTCCACCATGGGCTATGCTACCTGTCGACAACCTGCTAAGAGTGTCAGCAACAATGTTAGTTTTACCTGGATGGTAGAAAATGCTCATGTCATAATCCTTGAGCAACTCTAACTATTTTCCTCTGTCGTAGGTTGAGCTCTTTCTAACTGAAGACATACTACAAGCTCTTGTGGCCAGTAAACACATCCACATGCACTACATACAAGTAGTGGCGCCAGATTTTAAGTGCAAACACCACCAGTTCCAACTCAAGATCATGGGTTGGATAGTTCCTCTCATGAATCTTAAGTTGCCTGGAAGCATAGGCGATCACCTTCCCGCTCTGCATTAGCACATATACCAATCCAACTCTTGAAGCATCACCATCGATTACAAAATCTTTTGTCCAATTGGGCAAGGTTAGAACTGGTGTAGTAGTCAGTCTACTCTTTAATTCTTGGAATTTTTTATCGCATTCATCAGACCACTGAAACTTGACCTTTTTCTTAATCAACTTTTTCAATGGTGCGGATAAGGAAGAAAATCCCTCATAAAATCGGCGGTATTATCCTGCCAACCCTAAGAAACTTCTTATGTCAGTTGGAGAGATTGGTTTGGGCCAGCTCTTAACCGCTTCAATCTTCTGAGCATCCACTCGAATACCATCACCAGATATAATATGGCCTAAGAAAGCCACGGACTTAAGCCAGAATTCACATTTCCAGAATTTTGCATGTAACTCTTGGTCCTTAAGGGTTCGAAGGACAATTCTGAGGTGATTTGCAAGCTCCTCTTCATCTCTTGAATACACCAAAATATCATCAATAAACACAATCACAAACATTCCAGATACTGTCTGAACACTCTATTCATCAAATCCATCAAGGCTGCAGGTGCATTCGTCAACCCAAATGACATGACCAAGAACTCAAAATAGCCATATCTAGTCCTAAAGGCTGTCTTTGGAATGTCACATTCCATCACTTTCAGCTGATGATAACCAAATCGGAGGTCTACCTTTGAGAAACGAGAGGCACCCTGAAGTTGTTCAAACAAGTCATCAATCGTTGGGAGAGGATACTTGTCCTTTATGAAGACCTTGTTCAGTTGCCTATAGTCAATATGCATTCTGAGAGACCCATCTTTCTTTCGCACGAATAGAATAGGGGCACCGCAAGGAGAAACACTTGGTCTTATGAAGCCCTTCTCTAACAAATCTTTCAATTGTTTCCTTCAATTCTTTCAGTTTAACGGGGGCCATCCTATAAGGTAGAATTGAGATAGGCTGGGTATCAAGAAGAACATCAATCCCAAAGTCAATCTCTCTATCAGGAGGGACTCCGGGCAGATCCTCAGGAAATATTTTTGGAAACTCATTCACAATCGGAATTGACTCAAGATTGCAGACTCAACATCATCGGATTTAACTCTCACGAGGTGGTAAATACACCCCTTCACAATCATCTTTTTTGCTCTAAGATACGAGATGAACATTCCTTTACATGCTACGGAATCACCCTTTCACTCTAGAACTGGTTCATTCAAAAATTAAACTTAACGGTTCTAGCTCTACAATCAACAGAGGCATAACAGATGTGGAGCCAATCAATGGCAAGGATCAAATCAAAATCATTCATGTCCAACTCAATCAGATCAATGCTAGTACTCTTATGATAGATGGACACTACGCAAGCTCTATAGACTTTCTCAGCTCGAATGGACTCACCCATGGGAGTAGAAACATCAAAAGATTCAAGAAGATTCTCGAGGGTTCTATCAAATCTACTGGTCACTTAAGGAGTTACAAAATATAAAATGGCACCAGGATGCATCAACACATAATAATCAATAGAAAAGACTTGAATCATACCTGTCATAATGCCTGGGGAGTTCTCCTAATCGTGTTAACTACCCATGGCATACAAGCTTTGTAGCTCCGTTTGTGCCTGCCGTAGCACCTCTTTGATTTCCCTTAGCTAGTGGGGTTGGTGCAGAAGATTGAGCCTGGTTAGCTTGCTTTGGACAGTCTCTCTGATAATGCCCTACTTGACCACACCTGAAGCATGCATCAGTCCCCTCATGACACTTAACCAAGTGTAGCATGCCCTATGTACCACATAGTGGCTTTCCTCTTGAACCTTGAGCCACATTAGCTTGTGACTGAGACCTATGGGCTCCAACATTATGGGACTTCTGATCACTTCTGACTTTAGGAGCAAGTGCACTAGCAGATGATGGTGCTGGAAATCGATTTCCATTGCCTTTCGTCCTAAACTCATGGCTGGATGTTTTAGCTTTTTTGCCTCAACTCCTCTCTTTCATGTTTCCTCTCTTCATACGCTTGTTGCATAAAGGTCATCAATCTCCCAATATCCATGTCACTCACGAGCATTACTCCCCTCCCATCTCTCTTTAGCCCTCTGTTTAACCCATCAACATAAATCCCCATCCTCCCTCTCATATCAGCAACCATGTCTGGAGCATAGCGAGATAGCTGGATAAACATCAGCCCATACTCTTGGACAATCATAGAGCCTGTTTCAAATTTAAGAACTCTCTTTTCCTTCTTTCCCTTGGGAAGAACGCCCCAAGAAAGCTTCCTTGAACAAAACCCAAGTCATCACAGGAATTCTCCCCTCTACCTTTCTTCCACTGGTCATACCACAGTCTAGCCACCCCCTTTAGTTGATAAGTATCCAGTTCCACTCTATCCGCATCCATCACATGCATCACTTGGAACACTTTATGAAGCTCCTCTATATAGTTCTCAGGATCCTCAGTGGATGCAGACCTTGAACTCAGGCGGATTCATCCTCAAGAATTTCCGGACTCTAGAAGTGTCATGGGCATCCTGTCGGGCCACTCCTTCTCTCGCAGCAGGTGCTGTGATGGCTTGGGCTAGAGTTTGGATAGCCTATCGAAGCTCAGGATTGGAGACCTCATTTTGCGAGGGTTACGCAACAGGGACAGGTTGTTCCACAAGCACCTCATGTTCTTGAGGCTCAGGTGGATTGACATTCTGTCTGGCAGGACATCCTCTAGCTCTGTCGGCTCTTTTGGGAGGCATGATCACAATTCTGCAACGCGCACAACATGAATTCAAATAGAACTTCTATAGTGCATAACATTATAGCATGATTTAGAACATGAATAAAAGGAAAAAATTCCTAATATCCTATACCCACCTACTAATCAAGTATGGTTGATAACACACTCATAAACAAAACTCTACTAGACACGGCTTCATAGACTCCGTAGGACACTTGAAGTCATGCTCTGATACCAAGTTTGTCACGCCCCGGGAGGGGACCCAAGACGTTGCCAGCACTGAGGAGATATTGCTAGTCCCCAAGCGAACCGCTTGCCTCATCACATTCGTTCATTCATACATTCTACTAATCAGCAGAAGACATAATAAAATAAATGGGTACGTCTCGTCATCTAGTCTCAAATAGCAATAAAATGAAAGGCTAGTAGAAAGACACTAGCTCATAAGTCTCAACATCAACATCCAACTCTAGTATATGAAGTCTATATCAATATTAGGTGGTGCAAATGACAGACCTATGGCTACCCCCAATCAAAATAAAAAGTCCAGCAAATCTAACTCTAAGCAATATGAAAATAGGTGATGAACCCTCCAAAGTAGGGGAGGCTGACCAATTTGCTGGACCTCTCGAGATCCCCAACGGTGCGTCTGCTAATGACCTCTATGCTGTCTATCTACATCATAAAATAATACAGTCCTAGAGGGGGATGTCAGTAAGTGGAATGTACTGGTATGTAAAATAGCTGAGTGAAACCGAAATCGATAGAATAATATAGAAACAACAATCGACATCAAGGATAGTAAAAATAAACATGTCAAATGTCTATCTAAAGCAAGAATAAATAGTAGACAAGTGACCCATCAACCCATCAACTCATCAAAATTGAATCAGACTCATCTCAGAAGGACTTATCTCAACTCATCTCATCTTATCTCAACTCAGATTACTCAGTTTGGGAACTTTCTAGGAGTTTCTCTTAACCGACAATAACCACTTATGAGTCATGGGTTGTACAACAATCACGTTGATGTTGCCACAGTCGTTCCGTACTTGTCAGGTAAGGAACGAATATGATCTACAAGGAATCTGAACTTTGTCATCCTCTATTATTTCAGGGATGTAAACTCGAGAGAGGACCATGAGATATAATAGTTCAATCCTCTCCTACGCTAGGCTGGCGTAGGTAATGAGTGCAAGTGGGACTCACTCTTACTCATTTCGGTGCACGTACTCCTCCCAAGACTGAATGCTCATAAGACTCCTCGTCACCATCTAAAGTAGCCTCATAGAGGCACTCATCATCTCAATTAGTCTCATAGAGACTCTCATCATCTCATTAACTCAAACTCAAGGGTCCTCTTTTATTTCAAGGACTTTAACTCATCTCAATGAACTAAATTCTCATTTAAGAACTCAAGGACTCAGGTCATCAATTAGAAGAAGTCTTTTAGACAGAACTCAAGAACTCAATTATGAAGACTTATAGGATCATCAAGCTCAAATAACTCAACCTCATACTCACATCAAGATTTTCATCAGTATACTCAAGTCAAGGCTCTAGAATTCATCCCTACGTTTGTTCATGTATGCTTTCAAAAGTTAACATATAGGATTTATACAACATCCCATAAAAAATAATCAATTCAAGAAAATAGTTTTATGATGATCATCAACATATGAAAAATAAATGTAGTAAATATGATTTTTTTTTAAAAAAAAATCAAGAATCATGCATGTAGATTCAAGAACCTTCAACTCTCATCTAAGACCACTTATGGGGCAAATGAGAGAACAATATCATCTTTTTGTTTAGCCTTACATACCTGGAATGAAGCTCTTCAAATTACCCGTCAAGAACTCTCCTCGAATTCTCCAATCTCACGTTATTTTTTCTTCTCTCGAGAGTCCTAACTTTCAGTGTTGTGCAGAAGGACTTAGAATGGGGGTTTATACCCTATTTACTCATCAAAATGACGTAAATTGATCGTGTTTTGAGTTAAGGAGGGGTTCGGAAAAGTCTAGAATGTCCCTCAAAAGATTTAAAATTTTGAATTTTGGTGGAACAGGCTGGGGTGCGGACCTCTCGTGCACCTTTGTAATTTAGAAAATTCAATCCCGTCGAAAAATTGAAAAAAAAAAATATAAGCGTGAGTCTGCGACAGGTCCGCGTCACGGGCCCAACGTGCACCCTTCACTGTCTCGATTTTTAAATCAAAAAATTATTTTTTGATCCGATTGCTCTAAAATCAAGTCGACACCACTTCCCCACCCAATTTTTCGTGTTGATCGCAAATCCGGTCTTGAATTTTCCATCCGAGCTTGGGAAGACGCGTTATGAGCACGATTTCGTTATAAACTTTTCAAATTTTTGAGTTAGGTTTTATTATTACAACTTTATAATATATCTTTTCATTAAAAATTTGTATTGTTTATATTATTACTTCAAGATTAAGGCCCACATACATCATATGTTCTTAGATCTTACTTATAATGTAACATTGATTATGTTATAATTATTCAACTAAAAATATATATTTGACTTTAGGCCCCTAATCTTCTTGAGACAGTCCTCCTTGGGCATAGCTGAGAAGAGCTTTTGGTAGAATAACCCATACTACTTGGCACCACATTAAAAGGGTCGTCATTAATGATAGATGGGACTAAAATCTTATACAAAATCAACTCTCCAGTTATACATAGAAAAATATCACTAGTTTGGGCCCTAGTTTAAATAATGAAGGTCGGGATAAACCAATTTTGGTAAGAAATTTCTTTTTTGTCTCTTTCTGAAATTTTTATAGATAGAAGGGTAATGTCAACACAATTTTTAATAAAGTTTGCTATAAATACATAGGAATAATGATATGGTAAATACTTATACTTGATTCGAATTGTAAACGAGACCTTTTTACTCTGCAAAGTTTTAACTTGATTCTTGAACAAGATAGAAACTTTAAAGCCTTATGTTAGCATGTGTTCCTCACTCAACTTGAAATGGAAGAAACATCATATTATCCATGTCAAAAAAAAAAAAAAAGTCCCACATCATATCCATCTCATTAATTTAAAGTCACAATAATATTTTTATATATTTATGTTATTAAACAAATAAGTACTTTAAGAAAAATGAGTTTTCACCCTGTTCTTCCACCTTTGCAGGTTCTCAATCATACTCAAGAACCCTAAACCAAAATCAAATTCATTATGTCCATTTGAGCATAAAATTTCACCAAAATTGATATTAACGTCAATAGAAGAAAGCACTCAAACCTTATTCCTCCTAATAATAAATTTGATACCAAAAAGCTTGAAATTTTTTTTTTAAAAAAAAAATTGAACTTGAAAGAAGAAAGAACAAGATACAATAAGACTTTCAAAATTGTATCAACAATTTAAAAATAGAGATGAAAAATCGTACTTTGTTTTTTTTCCAAAAAGGTTGCTTCTGAGAAAATAAAACAAGATCATTAATAGCAGCAATAATCTTTCTTCCAAATGCAAACTCATTTCTAATCTGAGTTTTCAATTTAAAAAAAAATTCTCTTTTGCTTCTAATTATTTTTGTTGTTGGGTTTTTGATGAATGGGTGACTTTCATTTGAAAAATAAAAGAAATTGAAATTTAAAAAAATGATAATGGTGAGGATGATGATATAGCAGATGGAGGTCTGCTATCTTCAAAAAGGGTGGGCGGGTAATGAAGACGAAAGGAGTTTTCTTTTCTTTATTTTTTTCATGTTTTTTAGCCTTTTGTCTTCTACGTGTGTAAATTTTTTACTTTTTATTTAATTATAGTAAAATTTTAAATCAATTCACGCTTGTATTTCGCATGTCTGATATACGTTTTTTCAACTCAGCTAAATTAATGCCACATAAGTTAGATCAGTGGTGTAAGGAGCTTAAAATTTGTACTTTCTACTTGCTATAATTGGTATTCCTCTAATCCATCCATCTGTTGCTGTTGATGTAGAGACTCTAACAATGCCACTATTTTAGAAAATAGGGCATATATTGTATTATAGATGTGATAAAGCGGTTATAGAAAAACAACAATAATATTATATAACAAGCACAAATTGATGCAAATAACACGAGAAAAGCAAAAGTGATAAGCTAATACATATTAATGGTTATATGGCCACACTTTTGATGGGCAATAATGTATAATTATCGTTTAGGTGATTTAATATTGTAACATAACATTCGTATGGTTTTGAATCACGTCCCAAGCATTAGCAATATGGGAATAGTCTGTGAGAGGTGCACCAATGGCAAAACGGATTATGTAAATTCATGTGAATATCACCACTTGAATTAATGGATTCCAATAACTTCTCATTGAACTTGTTCACTTGCACTTCATCAACAAATTCAAACCATTTTTGCAATGCAAAAGGTGAAACCCTAATACATACCATGGAAAAACTTGTAGAGACCACAATTTCGAACCTTTCATCCATTGATACAAGTCCTTGTGATGAAATTCTTGAGATTGACCACGCCATGACATCTTAGCACAAGCCATGAAACCTTCGAATTATGTAGCATAGATTTTTAAAAATTCAATTAATCTGACTAGTTTTACCAACTTTAAAGGTTGAATCAACCATGCTTTGATCATAGATTAGCGTCTCGCTAGCCAAGTATTCAGGCGTGGTTGACAAGGCCTTTCACCCACAGGCAACAACAATCCAAGGTAGAAAATAACCAACGCCATCATGAATGAGATAGCTAGTCATACAACATTTACCCAAATTCCATATTCGTTAGCGATTTCACAGAGTGGGTGCAATGGATCAACAGCAGTTGTTGAAGTAGTTCCAACGGTAGCACAAAGGAAAAAGGGTACTGATCCAACTTTCATATCGTTTTGAATAGCTTCACGTAATGATTCTGGACATAGGGCAAACTCAGTAGCCTTTGTTGTTGGAATAGTTTCTGGTCTAATTCCAGATATCTTGACAGACTTTTGGAAAGAAGAATGAGTTTGATCAGATGCATAAACTACTAGTTTCCCAATGTTCTCTCTTCCAATTTTTTCCAACATTTGATCTCTTGCAGCTACAATAGTGCACAACATAGCTTCACAAGTTGTACCTATTGCAAATAGTAAAGAGATTGTTTGATTGCTAGCTAGGAAAACAGCTATTCACGTACAAAATAATTAGTTTAGCTAGTATAATGTTTGGTATAACTTTGAACATATTAAGTGTGGTGTTTAGGTAGAATAAACTTGTATAAATTGCGAGTCTGTTTCTGTATTATATTATGCACAATAAAAGACTTTATAAATTATACAAGTTAATAATACATAAATAAAAATAATAATATGATAAATTTACCGTTTCTTACTCCACACTTAAATGCATCTTATGACTTTGATTGCAACATTTTCACGTATTCACTATAGACCTTGTTTTGACTAATCATTTTTAAAGATCCAATTAGAACCTGGTAAACTGAAGAAGACTAGAACATATTGTAAACAAATCTTTTATTTTAAAATTGTATAATGTATATTATTCTTTAAAACAAAAAAATCAAATATATGAAGAAATATATTTTTCTTTTGATTCATGCAATGACTGTAGAGTTAGGATCGATGTAGTGACTATATACTTGTGATTCTAGGGTGGACAATAATTTGTTGAAGTTGATAGGTAAGTAAAAAGAGTATTTGAAATTTGAAAAATGTGTTTGAACATGAATTTTATTTTAATACCGTTAAAGCTATGTAAGTGAAAATTAATTTTTTTTTACTTGAAACTTGCGATTAGTCTTTTTTTTTTTTAATCTACAATAAGGTGATTTAAGTTTGAGAATTAGTTACCTTGTATAACACCTCCACCACCACAAGAAAAAAGATATGTCTGAGGAAGATTTATCAATTTTCCTAGCCAATCCATTACAAGGTTCTCTAGCTCAGTGGCAGCTGGTGATGCTATCCAACTAAATCCAACCACATTGAGACCAACATTAAGCATTTCACCTAGAATTCCAGCAGTGCTTGAAATACAAGGAAAATAAGCAAAGAAATTTGGACTCTGCCAATGTGTCAACACTGGAAAAATATCTCTTTTCACATGTTCTACTATTTTCTTAATTGATTCAGGTTAATTTGGGGCAGAATCTAATAATAACTTTTTAAGATAATCAGGTTCGACTTGACTACGTACAGGATAATTCTGGATGTTGTGAAAGTAGTCTGCTAGAAAATCAACTATCATATGGCCTTGATTTCTAAATTCTTCGGGGTCTAAAAGAGTGGTATCAATGAATATAGATTTAACTTTGAATATGATGCAATATAATATGAAACGTATCAAAGAAAATTAGAATGAAGGAAAAATATATAATTTGTTGTGTTTTATGAAAGTGCATGTTGAATTTGGTGAGCTTAAATAGAGGGGAAAAAGAAGAGAAAGTCATTTTAAAATTAATTAATTACTTATTAATTTAGAGTAATGCAAAGAAGATAAATTACTAATACGTTACAAAGGAAAAAATATTTCTGTTCCAAAACAAAAGAAAAGAAGAGTGTTTCTGTTAATGCGATATAATGATTCTTTAATATCATTAATATTCACTATACGTTTTTAAAATTCAACTCTCTTTTTTGCAACTCCTCCCCCTCAAAATCCTATATAAGTTGGCTTATAAAATACACCAAACAAAAAAGAAGAAAAATAATAATATCCTTCTTTCTTCTGCTTAACAATTTTTTTCGTCTTTTGGGCAATTGGTTTTTGAGAAACCTCCAACTTTCAGCCACGAGTGCACATGTTTGAGAGTAGTTATGGAACCTTTGGGAGAAACCGGCTAGAGCGATTTGCACCGGAGTCGAGCCAAAATCGCTTTCAAGACAGTGGTGTGCCAAGACAAAGTGTTTGTGATAACTTATTTAATCCAATATCAATATTGTACTATGTTTTCCAACAATTTAAAAGCGATTTCCTTACATACAATATTGATAAATGGCTATTTCCTTGAACAAAACTTTTCCTGATCTGTCAAAGCTTGAGGCTTTGGATGGAAACAATTTTAAACTTGATCATAAAAAATTTTAATTTTCTTTGAACAATTAGAAGTTGATTATGTTTTATTTAGTGAACCTCTTAAGGATGGTTTTATTTGATTGTTCATTACTTTTTTTCTTAAACATTGTGTCAAACAAACGGTACTACATAAAATGGGACGGAGGAAATATATATCACCACAACTGAATCATTTCATCAAGAATCAAGTGGAGTATATAAAACTCAATATCCATAGAGGTATTTACAGCAACGATTAATCGTGTCATTGCAATAATAGATACTTCTATGTCAACGGTTTATAAAGTAATGCAACAATTAATTTTTCAAACTATTCTAATATGCTGAGGCTCTATTGCAACGGTTATTACTGTTGTAATAGCTGATGTATGACAATAATCTTATAATTGTTGCTGAATAATTTAACTGCTAGTAGTAGTAAAATTTTCATATACACTCCATATTCATTTTTCATATCTTATATATCCATATTATATACATTTTTATTGGTATATTTTTCATATACGCTTCATATTCATATATATATATATGCAAGAGAGAGAGTCGAGAGACATAGAGAGAGATAAAGAGAGGTAGCAAAAGAAAATTTTTATGATTTTGTTATAAGTTGTCACTATTTTGGATCTAATGTGTATTTAGGGACACATAGACCAGAGTCCTGAAAAATGTATATATAAATGGAAAGGAAAAAATATGAAAAATGTATATAGTCAAATTCTCTATAACAATCTAGTTTAGAAAATAGAGTCTAGTTATTTAACTTGTCAATATACTAAGAACACCTGAAATCTCGTTAAGAGTATTCAAGATTTTATATATAATCAAAATTCTATATAACAATCATATCCAAACATTTCATTATAATAAACATGTTTGATGTGAATTTCATATTTCATGCATGTTATGTTATATCATATGCTTTAGAATAACACTTTGCAATAAGTAGCCAAAAAAATCAGAATAAATAATGTAGTTTTTAAGTGATTGACTAATACATGTATAAAAAAAACCTATATATGTAGTATAATAAACAATATACACAATACTCATATGTGAGTAAATGATGTTTAACTAATCATCCTTGACTCTGCTATTGCTTGTCATTATGAATTAGTAGATATATAATAAGTCTAAAAATAAGAGATCTCGAGTTTGTGCCTTATTAGAACTTAAAATTCTCGATAGGATACGTTTCATTTTTAGTGAATCTAGCAGCATTAATTTATACTAGTTTATCCAGTGAATTTCCAAATATTGATAATATAAAGCAAAAAAGAAAGTAATATACATTAAAACCTACTACAGTTTAAACTCAGAATACACTGTTTCTAACAAATTAGAATGATTATACATCTTCTAATTATGCAAAGCCTTCCTCTATGTTCCTTGAGAAACCTTCCAAGTTTTCCACTTGATATCCTCTTTTTTGGATTCTCATATGTAGCACCATTTCTCCTCCTTATATTTGTTGGTAGTTTCCTTGCAAATTGTAATTAAAGAAGAATGAGAGACTACTTTAAGAAATTAAATGTATATTGAAACCATAGAGTTTGGTTTTGAAATGCAAGGAGGTGGTCTTCTTATAGAGGAAGGACAAGGGGTATGGTCCAAACTCAAACTCCCAAATATGCAACATTCAATTATAAAAGGAGAAACTAAAATTTTAAGTTTATGGTTTTATGTTTTAGAATAAAAAAGTTAATGAATTATTGATAAATTATTTATTCATATATATTAAATGGATTTTTAAATATAAATACTTATTTCGTTCACTTTTGCTTATCCACTTTTGACTTTATCTTTAAGAAATAATGTTGACATGAGTATTTTACTATAGTACTCATATTAATTAATATTTAGTATTATTTAGATTTTAAAAATAATTTGGAGAATAAGTAATTAATGTTAAAGGTAAAATATGAAAAAAAAAAAATTGATATGTTAAAAGAGACAAGCAAAAATAAAAAAAATATTTTTTAAAATTGTGAACAAATAAAAATGAAATGAGATATTATATATGGTCTACACATTGAAGTTATGGAATTCTATGAAATCAGATGAGAGGTCATTAGCGAATACATAGGAAAAGTAAGAATTTGAACTTAAAAAGAGTAAGTTTGGAACCTATTCGAGTCACAAAGAAATAAAAATAACATAAAATAAGCCATATTTTTAGTAAAATAGAGGCTTAACATAGTTTCTTTAATAATTTTATTAAAAAAAATAAATAACAGACGTTAGAGTTGTTAGCATCTAATTTTGATATAAACCAAAATTTTTCTTCCACTTTATAAAAGCGAAGAAATACTTCTACCTTATGAAGTGAAAGTCATCTATTTCATTTATAAGAAAAATTAATTTTACTAAACTTTTCATTTTCTTCCTCATATTTCATAACCATACACTAAGTCTCTAATCCAACAACCTAATAATTCGATTCCGCAATAAAAATTTTAAAAGTCAATTTAAGCCTAAAAATTATTCCGTTTAGATTAATTTTAGTTCACATTATCTTTTAAATAAAAAATGTTTACAAATAAAACTAATATGATTTTGTGTAAGTTATGCGTGTTGCTTTAACTTCAGTTATATTTTCTTTAAGATCGTTATTGCTTAATCATTAGGATTATTATTATCATCTACAATTTTGATGCGTGAACTGATGTCTCTCACCCTCCACATGCATCTGTCGTTTAGTTTATTATCGGTAATTAAGTAAAAAAAAATATGTGCAAATACAAATGATTATTCAGTCTTTAAATTGACCTTCAAATTTTTACTGTGTCGTTGAATTGTTTGGTTGGTAGGGTAGAGACTAGTGTAGAGCTATGAAATTTGAGGAAGAAAGTAAAATATTTGGTAAAGTAAACTTTTTTTTATAAAATGAAAAAAAAAAAAAAAACTTCCACTTTATAAGGTGGACAAATTTTTTTATTTTATATCAAAACCTGACTTTAACAGTTTTAACATCTGCCATTTGGATTTTTTTTTCTATAGAACGAAATACACTAAGCTTATTTTAATTATACTCTCAAAATATGATTTATTATGTCAATTTTATCTCTTGGTGGCTCAAATAGGGAACACTTTGTACTTTTATGATTATGAGCAATATTTAATAATTTTATCCTTTGGAATCTAATTTATGTGATTCACTTTTATTTTTAGTTTGTTTCAAAGACACGTAAAATAATTTAACTTGTAAGTTTTCATTTTATCTTTAATGAGATGATTCATAGAAATATAGTTGTCAATATAGTTTGTTATACCACAAC
>JAPFFP010000070.1:6994083-7004284 GCA_026153255.1 Solanum medicagineum
CTAAGATGAGCTTCGGTTGGGAGGAGTGACAAGTAAATTGAGCATGAAGAAGAGGCTTGTAATGCACTTTTACATCCATAAGTAAGGACTTACATGGACATAATTTTCAAAACTCTTGGTGCATTGTCACTCGGATTGGAAAAATTGCTTTCGATGAGAGCTGAGATCATCAGACGCGAAACTGAAACTAACAAACCCAAATAAATGCCGATATGCCTTCTAATAGGGGTGTGGTTAGATTGTGGTAGAAGTCACATCTCAACTCGCGTCTAAAGAGTTTGACATTACTCTTCAAACTATGTCCAAGTTCGCTGCTAAGAAAAAGTTTCACATTGTGCAGTTCTCCATATCTTGTTGCTATGCAATATTTTCTGCTAAAACTTTGTGCAAAATCCAAAAGGCATTTGTTAATCGTATAATTTTCAAGAAGCTTTTTAGCTAAACATAGTGAATATAGCGATGCTAGCTTCAAAATTCTTGAGATCAAAGTATTATTATTTCAGAATTCATACAATATCATTCAAGATAAGTTCATGTAAATTTCATAGTTAATGCAAAGGCATTTGAGATAATTATACGATTGGCTAGATTAGTGAAAAATTAGTGCCAAATATAGTTAGCGCTAAATCATAGTTAGTGCAAAATCAATGTCAAACATAATTAGTGCCAGTGCATAGTTAGTGCTACATCATAGTTAGTGCAAAATTAGTGCCAAGCATAGTTAGTGCCGGTACAAAATTAGTGCCAAATCATTAAAGATTAAGTAGTGCTATTGACTAGTGTATGTGAATACTAATAAAGGAATTTCAAACCGTCTTGTGGATGTGATAATTTTACTGCTCTGCTCTCTTGAATTATTTTTGCTCTTTTGTTTGCCTCCTCGTTTGGATGATGTAACCTCATCCAAGATGTAGTACTTATTCGATGAACAATAGTCAAACTCCATTGTCGTTCCTTCTTGAGTTTTCCTACGTTCAAAGAAAATTTGTAAGTTAAGGGAGGAATGCTCATTCACGCTGACTTGAGATGCTCAACTCTGCTCCTTTCTTACCGTTTGCTTTGTTTGGACTCTTTGACTCCATCCGAGGAATGAAACTTGGTTGATGAGAAAAAAATTAATAATATAATATTTTTTTAATAAATTAATAACAAAGTAGCACACATATATTAAAAAACAATCATGTTGGGCCTCAGATTATGACATGCATTTGACATCCTTTGCACCATATACTTGCATTATGCAGCATTGTCGCTCAGCATATTCTAAAAAATCTTTGCCCTAGCTTCTCGCTTTAATCAGTGTGTTGAGCTCATTTGTAGTAAAATTTTGAGACTTCCTAAAAATCTGCCCCAGTTTTGTCCCATAAATAAAAACATTTTCACAGATGAGACCGAGCCCATAAGGCGCCTATGTATCCCCTAAAGATAGGAATCAGGTCATATGTAGTTCAGGATACAACATAATAAAAAGATTTTAATGTGACCGAGGTTGATGAGGCTGCCTACGCATCCTGCCAAGGAAATCAAGTCAAAACGTAGATCATATTACATGGAAAAATAGAATTTAGAAAAAGTTTCTACCAATATGACCGAAGCTAATAAAAGCGGCCTGCGTATCCCACCAAGGGAACCAGGTCCAGACGTAGTTCGAATTGCACAAAAGGGGTGCGAAAGGCAATAAACTAAATTATACTTCTAGGAACAAATGAACTTTAATCCTACATCACCATTCATGTGTTGTTAATTTATGTTGATCTTAGCCGCTAAATACTTAATCGTTGGGCCAAAGCATATCTATATATTCCTTTAACAAATCAAGCAATGGTTCCTTCTCGAGTAGCACCAAATGAACATTGATTCTTACTCTTCTTGCTAGCTTTGAGTTGTCTAAATTCAAAATTCTAGCTTTATCTAAAAATTGATCAAATTCCTTGGCTAGCTTGTCAAGTGACATGCCATTTTTGCATTCTTTGAATTTCTGCAGGTCATTCACATGTTGCTCTGTGGCCTCATCACATGTCATAATCGTAGAACCAACAAGTTTATAAATTTGTATGCTGAAAGAGTGAAAATAGAGATAATAATATAAAAATAAAGAGTTAAAGGGAAAATCAAAAACATTCATAGATTTCGCATTTGAGCTTTCAAAAAGGGAGGCGAATATAATAAAGTTCTTCTACATGATTAAAGCCTCAATTTTAAGTCACATTATTTCAAAATACTGATAAAATTCAATCTATCAACATACCCGGCGAACCAAGGAAAAAGCACAGGTCTAATTCCTCAAGGCATCTCCTGGTTCGGCATCCAGATGGTCGGTGTCTCAATGAAATCTCCAATTTTCTCTTAAGTAATGGAAAATCTTCTAGTCCCTTTAGCAAGCCAAACATAGGGACATTGCTCGGAGTCATCTATGGCTACTCATATTTGCATTATTTATTTGTTTATTTATTTTTCTTTACAATATATACTTTCTTGTGTTATTTAAATATGTTATCATTCTTGATCCATATATCTAGCAATAATATAGTTTCTAGGGTTTGGGGCACCTTTAGGTAGAAATAAATCCTTATCGTCTTAGCACTTTATTTTGTTTTGATTAATTAAACTAAGTTTGGTCGGTAACTGTTTTTAATAGATTTTTAAATGGTGCTTTAAACATTCCCTATAGGGTATTTAGAACCCTTACTTAGAATCATATAAGTCTAAGTAGACCATTAATTTGGAGTTAAATTAGCATCACTTTAGCAAAAATAGGTGTCCTAATTTACCTTAAAATAATTAGGTGGCGACTCCTTGAATTAATTTAGGAATCACAGCCTGTATACCGTTTGACCTTGGGTTAAAATAGGGTATAACAGGCCTTTCATTTATTGAAATATTATATTTTCTAGGAGATAAATTACATTGCTTGCGAAGCTATATTTATGATTTCATAAAGGGTAATAGTGAAAAGTATGATTTAAATGATCCTTAAATGTTTTTCTTAATATGAGTGTACTGTTTCACAAATTAAATTAATATAAGATAGAGAGAGTAAGTAGTTAATGCCGAGTTTAAAAAATGAAAAGAAAATTATCTATTCTTAATATGTTAAAGTGATAAGTAAAAATAAACAGTTATTTTTGAAATAATGAACAAAGTAAATACTATATTTCATTTTTTCTAACACCTCTCTCCTCTCTCCCAGTCTCACCCTGCCCGACTCTCTTCTACCTCTCCCTCGTTCGGTAATATTCATCACTGCAATGTACACCACTATACAGAACCACGTAAAGAGTATAACTTGTTGTAAAATTGTAGTATTTTAGTTTAAAAAGTAAAGTAGTTTCCTGCAACAGAATTTCCGATGGGTTGAATTGCAAACTCTTTATTTCCACATTGCACGTCCTTAAACATAGTGATCATCCAAAAACTATGTCTTATCAATGTTCTTATCTTCAATCTTGGCGTGATTTATCACTTTTTTAATTTAGTCCTTGGATTCGTATGTTACAATTAATTCCACTAGTAGATAAAATAAATTGATTCACTATCATTTTCTTTATTTTTTTTTGTTTGTATCTTTGTACATGCAATGACCTTTTATGTCATTCTTGTATAAATACCTTCTTTTCATCACTTAGAGCATTTCTATAGTTATTTCAAGTCATTTATAACTTCCTTGCAATGACATTTGGTCGTCTAATTATTCGTTTGGATTCTAAATAAATTTCGTGTTTTGGAGTTTTTGAAACTTGAACAATTGACTTGGCTAAAAGTTTAGAAAGATAGTCTCAGAATGGAATTCTGATGTTTCTCTCAACTCTAGAAGGATTACTTTAGGCTAGTGGTATGGTCGGCTAGAATCCGAGACTTTTGGTGCGAGTTTGTGCCATTAGACACTTTAGTTTTTTTGCTCTTGAAACACCTCACATGTGCGTTAGAATGCCCCATAATCGTAATTTCCTTATATCTCAAAATCCGTGCTTAATTTCGAAAATTTGACTTCATATTGTTGATCAGGGACAAAATTGAGTGGGAAATGGGTATAGCCCAAATCATAGAGGACCCGTAGCGAAAGCAGTGTAATTTGCACTCCGCGTCTGGTCCGCGTTGCGGCAGGGATGCAGACTAGTGTATTATTTTCCTTGGTTTTTTTGTTTTGGCCAAGGACATTGGGGTCATAGCGCCATGCCCACTTAAATGTGAAATCACCCATACTTAGTCATTTTTCAACTCTATAACTCACAAAACCCTCTCTCAAACACCTCTAAGACTCTATCAATTCTCCCATTAAAATGTAAGGATCTCAAGCTCAATTTTGGAACTCAAGGACTCATTTCAAGTTCTAATTCTACTTCAAGTTCATCTCAAAGAATTCAATGTTTAAGATATGTGGGTCTTCATCCATGGGTCCTTTCACCCATGGAGGCTAACCTTCCTTTTTCATGAAAATTACATGTTTTTAAGTTGTATTACCTATGAGTATCTCTTATCATGGATTATGAATATAAATTATGTTGGGGTTTTATGAAGTATTGATTAATTTATGCATGACTAGCTATTTCAATCTTATTCCATGAATTGATTATGTCTATTGAGACTATGCATGTTTTGAGCTATGACACTATGAAGTATCATGAGCTTTTCTAATGGATTTCAAGATACCCTACATGTGAGTTTTACTACATGTTGGTGGGTTGATTTTCAATGAGTTTACTCATTTCTATTTCACTCTTGAATTGCATGATATTGAACAAGTATCATGAACCCACCATGTGTTTGATAAAATGACATGACAAGAATTCTCAAGTTATTGATAATCTATTACATGATTTACAAATCAAGTGACTTCATGATGATTAAGGTATTTCAAGTATGTATTGAATCATGAAAAATATCTATGATTTTACATGTATCAATTTAGGCCTTGTTTCAAAATTTTTACCTCTTGTGAGCCATTCCTGTTAAAGCAAGGGTTCATGTATGATTATGATTTACTCTCATGTTCATGTTAGGCTCACTACTAGAGGTCAATCATATTTATTAGCTACTCAAGTCATGTTCTTACAAGCTATTCATGTTATGATTAAATTATGATTATTTCAACTATTCAGTGGGATTTGACTTAGCACCGATTGAGGCTTAAGATGGGGGCTCGACTTAAGGGGTTCTTATATAAAGTCTTTAATATCTAAAATGTGTGCCACCATAGGATTATGATTATTACCCTTTCTATACTAGTGGATCCATATAGTTCATATTATCATGTTTGGTTTGCATTGTCAAGTAGACCACACTTCGCCGGGGGGTGTCAGGCCTCGGAGTCCAAGTTGTAGCTACTTGGTCTATGTCAGTTGAGGTAATTTCCCACATATGTATGATATATATAATATATATTGTGCAAGATGAACGATTTACAAACATGTTTTATTATGAGCATTGATCATGCATGCCATATTGAGATTATATATCCATTGATTATGATTATGCATTTTGACTACATTGGCTATGTCTTGTTGCATTCCATCCCAAATACTTAGTACATTGAAATGTATTAACGCATACTCTATATCTACATGATCTTACAATGTAGGGACCGGAGCTCCTTTTGATCATCCTCCACGTGGCTAGTTCGGTACTTCGAAGATGAGTATTGGTGAGTCCTCAAGTCCGAGGACACTATCTACATTACTCTTGCTATTTTGAGACTTGATTACGTTGAACAGTTGTTATTATGAGGGTGAGCCCGGAAAGTGTCTTGTCCCTCGCTCCCTTCCAAGATAGAGGTGTCGTTGGATGCTATGATGTATTTATGCTATGAGCTTGACTCTTTTATACTTTTATGAATATCAAGACTTCCCTTAGTCTCGCTTCCTTTTTTTAATCTCTTATTGTTGTTTATTTTGCTTCTGCGACCAAGGATGTGTGATTAATATTCTAAGAGTCTTGTTTGGGTCCCTTCGAGTTTCCCATTCTCCATTTCACGTCTAGGCCCTAGGCTTGGATTGTGAAAAACTTTGTATTAGAGCACTAGGTTGCTAATGGTCCTTGGAAATCTAACACACCGCATCGATTAGAGTCTTATTTATGGTTGTGAAGCGTGCCACAACTATGAATGGGAGGCTATGAGGCGTTTTAGGAAAGGTTTTGCTTCTTTATGCTCTATATCGTGCTTTATGTGTAACTATAAGGCTTTTCCCCTAATGAATACCCTTGTTTCCTTCTAGATCACGTCAACTCCAAGGAAAAGACTAAGGAGAGCCTGTACTCTCGAGAAGCACTGGCCCCTCCCGCTTTTCAAGCTCCTTAAGATAGAGGGGTAGCTCAAGAAGAGTTCTGAGATGCTATCACAATGTTGGCCCGTGTTATGACTAACCAAATGAATCAAGGGGCCCTATCCCCTCATGCTCCCACTCTGGCCTCAAAGGTGAGGGATTTCACAAAAATGAATCCATCGGAATTCCATGGATCCAAGCTAGAAGATGATTCCCAAGAGTTCATCGATGAGGTTTATAAAGTGCTATCTATCATGGTGGTCAATTCGCAGGAGAAAGTGGAGTTAACGGCCTACCAACTCAAGGGTGTGGACCAAATTTGGTTTGCCCAATGGAAATTGGAGAGGTGAGATGATAATGCCATTCCTTGGGAGGAGTTCAAAGCCTCATTCCTCAACCGGTTCTTTCCTATCGAGCTAAGAAAGGCTAAGATGATGGAGTTTACGAACCTTAAGCAAGGTTCCATGAGTGTGAGGGAGTATGACCTCAATTTCAACAATCATTCCAAGTATGCTCCACATTTGGTGGCCTAACTTAGAGCTAGAATGGACAAATTTATGTCGGGAGTGTCCGACTTGGTTAATGAGGAGTGTCGTACCGCTATGCTAGTGAGGGATATAGATTTATCCTGTCTCATCACATTTGCCGAGCAACTAGAGGGGGAAAGGATTAGAAAAAGAAGAAGTGCTAAGTCCAAGAGGGCTTGTTTTGAAGATGGTTTCCAAGGTTTCAAGGGTAGTCGGTTTCCTCAAGGCCAGAAGCTCCAACGCGAAGGGTCTTCCTTTGCTCCTAATAAGAGGTTTTCTAATGATAATCGAAGATTTCAAGGTGGTAATGGTGTGATGACTCACCCTAAGTGGCAAAGATGTAGAAACAATAGTGGCCTATGCTTGAGAAATTCCAATGCTTGTTTTGGTTGTGGTGAATCGGGTCATAAGGTTATTGGTTGTCCTCATACTCAAAACAAAGGTATAGATGGTCGTCTTCAAGGCTAAGGAGCTAATATGGGTCCAAGGGAAAAGGGAGGCCAATAAGGGGGTGCTCATGGCAAAATAGATTCTATGCTCTTCAAGGAAGGAAATGGGTGGATGAGGTGCCCGATGTCATCACTGGTATGTTACAGGTTTTTTATTTTGATGTGTATGCATTGATAGATCCAGGGGCCACTCTTTCTTTATTTACTCCTTTTGTTGCCAAAAAGCTTCATGTGAGTCCCGAATTGTTGTGTCAATCGTATGAAGTGTCTACCCCTGTTGGTGAGTCCATTGTTACTAAAAGAGTCCATAGAAATTCTCCCGTGTTCATATTGCATAAAGTCTTTCCTTGTGATTTTGTTGAATTAGATATGGTGGATTTTGATGTCATTCTTGGGATGGACTGACTACATGCATATTATGCTTCCATAGATTATAGAACCCATAGGTTTATATTCTAATTCCCTAATGAGCCTGTTCTTGAGTGAGAAAGTCGTGATGTGGTGTTCAAGGGTAGATTCATTTCTTGTCTTAAAGCCCAAAAGTTGATTTCCAAGGGTTGCCTTTACCATCTTGTGAGGGTTAGGGATGTTGAGTCTAACGTCCTTCCATTGAGGTAGTTTTGGTGGTAAATGAGTTTCTTGATGTCTTTTTCGGTAAGCTTCCTAGTGTTCCTCCCGAGAGGGCAATAGACTTTTGTATAGACCTCCTTCCTAATATTCAACACATTTCCATTCCCTCTTACCACATGACCCCGGCAAAATTGAAGGAGTTGAATGATCAATTGAGGGATTTGTTGGAGAAGGGTTTCATAAGGTCTACTAAGTCACCTTGGGTTTCACTAGTGTTATTTATGAAGAAAAAGGATGGTTCTCTTAGAATATGCACTGATTATCGGCAAACCTCTATAAGAACTGACAAACCTTGGGCTAAATTTCCCTTTCTTGCCAAACCAGACCAAGGTTTGTGGGTCCTTATAGGACCAACAAATCCTATTTATTTTGCTTCCGCGACCAAGGATGTGTGGTTGATATGCTAAGAGGCTTGTTTGGGGTCCCTTTGGGTTTCCCATTTGCCATTTCACGTAAAGTGTCACGACCCAAACCTAGGGCCTAGGCATGACACAACGTAAGGGGAACCTGAACGGACCCCAAGCAAGCCTTTTAGAACATTGTTACACATCCTTGGTCGCGGAAGCAATAAAACAAGCATCAAGAGATAATAAAGTGGGACAATCGGGGCCAAGTGAAAGCACTTTCAAACCATAGACACCAAGAACAATAGATTCAAGGCTCTTGACATAGATATATAACATGTCCAACAAACACCTCTAATACATAGATAAGAGCGGGGGCGAACACAAAGTAACCGGGCTCATCCTCATAGTCAAAATAGACAATAAAGAAGAATATCTCAACACATAATAAGAGCAACATAGACTAAGGTCCCTAAAGTGGAGGACTCATCAACTAGCTTGAGTAGTATCGAACTAGCCACGTGGAGAAGGAGAGTGATCAACTTGTGCACCAGTTCTTACATGGTGACATCATGTAGGAATAGAGTATGTAGTAGTATGTATGAATGTAATAAGTATGTAGGATGCAATGCAACAATAATTAGGCATCATAGTCAAAATGCATAATAATAGACAATAGGCATTATATAACAATATGGCATGTATGATCAATGCATAAGTAATACATGCTTAAGTAACTCATGCTCATATAGGATATCATATGTGTAAAAAAGACCAAACTAGACCTCGAAAGTACAAACCCCCTTGGTAGGTTAGTGATGATAGTACCCATCACCCAAGTGTGTGTGGTACAAACCCCTCGTCAAGGTTAGTGATGATAGCACCGATCACCCTAGTGGTTGAGATATTGACCCCCCACTAGGTCACCCAGATCGGGCATGGCCTAATGGAAAACTTTATATAGAGTATATCATGTACATCAGCTAATTACATCATCATATAGTCAATCATATCATATCTCATGCTTTGGACCTTCAACTCTTAAAGAAACCACATCCGGAGATTTTATCAAACATTTAGAGGGTGTGTAATGTTAGTATAAAATCATACAATTTAGAGATAAAATCATGCAAGAAAATCCATTGTAAAACCATCAGTCAAGACCTTGCAATGCTCTCAAGCAATATACGTCAAAACCCCTCATAAAATTTTACAATAGATCCAAGATTTATAGCTCAAAACATAGCAAAATAGTCACAACATTATATAGATTTGACATAGAGTGTAGTGAATTTCATAATAAGCAAGACCCATTTGTAAATCAACTTTAAATCATGCAATTTGAATAAAAGGAGGCTTGGGTATCATGGCTGAAAGGAACACATGAAAGAAATCCACATGCCTTAGCTTGAAATGAGTATTGGGGAATGTTTAGGATGATATGAGGGTGAAATTTGGCTTGGCATAGGTAAAAACACATTTGGGAACACTTAGACCCAAGACCAAAAAGCCTTAGACTGAGATAGAAATCACTGCCAATAAAATACACAGGTCCACATCCGGTCTGCGACATGGACCTGTCGTGGAGGCCAAATTAACACATGTTTGCGACTGCTACGCGTCGTGGTGCTGTCGCGGATCGATTCTAGATAATAAAATGACAAAAATTTAAATTGCTAATTGTTTTCTCTAAAATCGGGATTAGACCCTTCTCCCCATAATTTTGACCCCTTGAACAAGAATATGAAGTCAAATTTTTTATATCGTGCACGGATTTTGAGATATATGGAATTTAAATTTACGAGCATCGTGAGGCACATTTTCGAGCACTTTTTAGGGTAGTTTCAATATCTCCCCCTTGGGGACATTCGTCCCCGAATGTAAAAGAGACGTACAAGACAAGAGTGATCATAAAAAATTCCACCCGGACAAGAATGCAACATTACATTTAAAACACCATTTTCAAAATCTCAACATAAGTGTAAAATCAT
>JAPFFP010000070.1:7017767-7040788 GCA_026153255.1 Solanum medicagineum
TTTGAGATGAGGGTTCCCAGGAAACAGCCTCTCTACTTTCATGGTAGTGGTAAGGTCTGCGTACACTCTACCCTCCCTAGACCCCACTTGTGGGATTTTACTGGGTATGATGTTGTTGTTGTTGTTCTCATTATCTATCGTATATGTGTTAGTTTTATCATATTTACATACTGCCATGTGCTATTCATCATTAGTCGCTCTTTCTGTTCCCTTCCCTTTCCTTTTTGTTATATCTAGTTCTTTCTGCTTATGGGTTTTGAGATGAGGGTTCCCGGTAAACAGCCTCTCTACTTCTATGAGGTAGTGGTAAGGTCTGCGTACATTCTACTCTCCCCAGACCCCACTTGTGGGATTTCACTGGGTATGTTGTTGTTGTTGTTGTATATGCATACATTGTCAAACAGTGATTGTAACGGTACTTGGTACATGTTTATGAGGACCAAAAACCAACCTAATAATATTGCTAACAAAATGGATTGCTAGACGCACATTTGGTTGGACGTAGAACTTTTGACATTTTAATTGAAGATAAGATTGTATTAGTAAGCTATCCAAGAGCATCTACCCATCTGAAGTGTCTGAGACCATAATCCTAACACAAGCGCATTATCTAACTTATGTTTCTGGCAGACAGGACAGACACAGTTGACTTCCAGAAAGACGCCAAATTTATAGAATGGAATGATAGTCTATATATAGCCACAAGGACGACATATTGTTTTTTCTACTGCGAATTTCCAAGTTCAGAAACTGATGGTTGCAACTAGGATAAAACTTTGGTTTCTCAATCACGAATGCTTCCTGAGTTCACAGAATTTTCTATCAGTTCCTTTATTAACTAAATTGCTTGCTAAGTTTTGTTGAACTCTTGAATGTCATAGATACTATTTTTCTTGCTCCCTTGTTAAGTCCAATTAAAAATAGAATGATTTATGATAGTATTGTTTCTTGGTGACAGCGCAAGTTGAAATTCAACTTTGCCTTTTCAGAGCCAATCCTTTTTCCTTTTTATGTTTCGGGTCTTTGTTTGCTGGTAAGGACAAAAGCACAAGATATTGGGCAGATGTCATGGGTTGGAACTGTCCTGTGAAAAAGCCCTGGTATTTAAGGGCCCATATACCCCAGATTTTTTAATGTGTGCCAGCTCGAGTTGGCTAGAAGCCCACAAGGGATTTTGTCAATTATAAAAAGTTATTTTTATAACTTGGATGGAGCCAAAGATTCACTATTTTTGGCTTTGGGGTATGATGGAATAAAGCAAACTGACTCTTTAAACTGTCAATGCTTCTTTCAATTGTGAAGTAGCAATTGGTCAATGCAACTTTCGACGCTCATCATGTGTCATCCGGAAACAGTCGCGCTATGTTTTTAAACATAGGGGTCAGGCTGCGTACATCCGACCCCCCCCTTACCCCGCAATGGGTGGGAGCCTTCGAGGCATTGGGGTAATGTTGTTGTTGTTTTTGTTGTTGTATAAAAAGTTATTTTTAAATTTGAACATTCAAGAATCTTGCTAAAATTGGTGAAAATTTCAAGCTCGTTTCTTGCAAGTGGAGCTGATGTTGTGAAATTCAACTTTTGCTAATGATATAATCTTCAGTTCTCTTTTACTGATTGTACTCTTTTGACATCTCAGTTACCTATTTTACTGATTGTACTGTTTTGACATCTTGATTACCTCTTTTACTGATTGTACTGTTTTGTACTGTTTTGACATCTCAGTTTGGGTATCAGTAAGACATTTCATTTTGTTTATGAGTTCATCAATCTATTATAATGCCTTGAGATTTTCTTTCTCTATCTGGTATTATCACGCTTTTGCATAGAGAAAGTGCTGTAAGTTTTATTTGCAAGATATGTTTCAACCTAACTAAATTTCCCTAGTCCGCCGATTGAAGGGGAGGGGGCTCTTGTTAGGGCCAAAGATGAAGTGTATGTAGTGCAAGCCCTTGGTGCTGCTTTCTTTGAAGTATATATTGGTATTTCTCAGTGTATATATGATGTGTCATTGGTGTATGAGTTTCAACTCAGTAAACAAGGTTCTTTTTGCATGACTGGCGGTGATTTTTCTGTAGCTTGTTGACTATCAATACAATATGGGCCTTCTCTTGATTGAGAAAAAGGAGTGGTCTGCTAAGCTTGAAGAAGTTAAGCAAGCCTTAAATGAAGCAAATGAGGCCTATAGAAGAGAACAGACAGCTCACTTAATTGCTCTATCTGAAGTGGAGAAACGTGAAGAGAATTTGAGGAAGGCATTGGGTGTTGAGAACCAATGTGTGCATGAGGTACATTTCTTTTACTTTATTAGCCAACCATACAATATGCTACTCTCCTATACGTTCCATATTTTGTGCTTTAGAATATCACCAGTATTTGTTGCTAAGAATTAGTAATAATGATGTGTGTCATTTATGACCAAAGTATGGTAAGTCATGTAACTAATGGGCAGACAAATTCAGCATGTGTGCTAGAGCTACATATGTTCATCTGGAATAATTCCGTGTAGTGCAAACCTGTCATACAAACATTTATCTTGGCTTCTGGGATGGTACAATTTATTTTAAGTCATGTAATGATCAAAGAGGGCCCAGAACTACTAAAATTCCGAATAAAATTCGAATTACAGAAGGCACTTGGGAAGTAATTTGTTGATCTCTACATGTTTATTATGTGTGAACTTGCTCCATTCTGCTAAATGAATATTGAACATCCTGGATCCCCATGTAATGATGTGTCTGGTGAATTTCAACTCAACAGATTATCTAATGAGTTTTCTGTACTTCTTAGAGAGAAGGTTTTTTGCACAAATATTCTCAATTTTGTGTTGGCTGATGCAGTTAGAGAAGGAATTGCGTGAAATGCGCTCTCAGTATGCAGAGACCAAGTATGTAGCTGATTCAAAATTAGATGAGGCAAAGGCATTGGCTACTAGTGTTGAAGAGAATTCACTACAAGTAGAATTGAGATTGCGTGCAGCTGATGCCAAGACCGCTGAGGTGAGTAGAAAAAGTTCAGATATTGAGAGGAAGCTACGTGATATTGAGGCTCAAGAAAATGCACTTAGAAGAGAACGCTCCTCTTTCAATGCGGAGTATGTTCCTCTGAACCTCATTATTTTTCTCATTTCTCTATGCTACTCGTTCTTTTTAAGGTCTCATGGTAACAGTTTTTCCCTGTTTTATGTCAGGCGTGAATCTCATGAGAGTGCTGTATCTAAACACAGAGAAGAGTTGCGAGAATGGGAAAGTAAACTAAAGGAAGGAGAGGAGAGGCTGGCTGATGCCCGAACATTGCTTTACCTAAGAGAACAGCGAGCAAATGAGAATGACAACATTTTGAGACAAAAGCAGAGTGATCTGGAAGATGAGCAGAGGAAAATTGACATAGCTAACTCAGTTTTGAGGAAGAAAGAAGTTGATATAAGCAGCCAACTAGCTAACCTTGCTTCGACGGAGAAGGCAAGTGCCCTTTGAGTTCTCCAATATAGTAGCTAATGTGTGTATTTATCTATCTATATATGTTTATTAATTTTCCATTTGATACAGGAACTTGAGGATGTGAGAAAGAGCCTGGAGATCAAAAAGGAAGAATTAGATGAACTACAGGAAAAGCTAAATGCAAAAGAAAGAGTGAGTACCTGCATTTTGTTACGGTGTTAGTCTGAATTCATTATTGATATTTATGAGGACAGCCCCTTCTCTTTTTATTCAATCGGTAATTTTTCCCTTTTAAGTCCTGTTTCCGAGAAAATGGCAACTCGAAAGGAAGAGTTAAGTATTCAACTATCATATTTTTACTGTGTTTGTGGTAAATAATGAACAGGAGGAGATTCAAAAGCTAATGGATGAACATAGAGCTATCTTGAAATCTAAGGAAGAGGAGTTTGAATTGGAAATGAGGCAGAGGCATGCATCACTAGATGAGGAACTGAAAAGCAAGGTGATTGAACTGGAGAAGAAGGAAGCTGAAGTCGATCACATCGAAGAAAAACTTAAAAAACGCGAGCAGGCACTTGAGAAGAAAAGTGACAAAATGAAAGAGAAGGAGAAGGATCTTGAATTGAAGCTGAAAGCATTAAAGGAAAGGGAGAAGTCTCTGAAAATTGATGAGAGAGGAATGGAAACTGAAAAGAAGCAGATAAATACTGAGAAGGATTGTTTACTAGCGTTAAAGGTTGAACTTGAGAACAGAAGAGCTGAACTTGAAAAACAACAGCTCAAGATTATCGAGGAAATCGAGCAGCTTAAAATAACCGAAGATGAGAAAATGGAACATGCTCGCCTTCAATCAGAACTGAAGCAGGAGATCAACAAGTGCAGAGATTTACGAGACTCTATTTTGAAGGAAGCTGAAGATTTAAAGCAGGAAAAAGAGAGATTTGAGAGAGAATGGGAAGAGCTGGATGAGAAAAGATCTGAGATCAAGAAGGAGTTGCAGCAACTTAATGATTCAAAAAAGAAATTTGAGAAACTGCGGCACACTGAGGAGGAGAGGTTGAAGAAGGAGAAGCTGGAAACAGATAATTATGTTCAGAGAGAGTTGGAAGCCCTTAAAGCGGCACAAGAGACATTTGCAGCTACAATGGATCATGAGAGGTCAGTATTAGCTGAGAAAACTCAAAGCGAGAAGATCCAAATGCTTCATGATTTCGAAGAACAAAAACGAGATCTTGAGAGTGAAATGCAGCGGAAGCGGGAGGAAATGGAATCCGCGCTGCATGAGCAGGAAAAACGCTTTGAGGAAGAGAGGCAGAGGGAACTCAGCAATGCTAACTATCTAAGGGAAGTTGCCCATAAGGAAATGGAAGTGATGAAGTCAGAAAGAGTTAGGCTGGAGAAAGAAAAACAGGAAATTTCATCCAACAAGATGCATCTGGTGGAACAACAGTCGGAGATGAAAAAAGACATTGATGTGCTCGATCATTTAAGCAGGAAATTGAAGGATCAAAGGGAAGCTTTTGCAATAGAAAAGGAGAGGTTTATTGCTTTTGTCAAGAAGCAGGAGAATTGCAGCTCATGTGGGGAGGGGATTCGTATATTTGAGCTTTCTGACCTTCAAACTCTAAATAATACTGTGGATTATGAGGCCCCTTCCTTGCGAAATGTTGCAGAGGAACATCTAACTGATGGTTTCCAGGACACATCTGGAAGGGCTAACAATGAGGTGTCTCCAGGTGCTCTTAATTCAGGATCTATGGCTTCTGCCGGAACCTTATCCAGGTTTCTCAAATGCACAACTAAGCTTCTGAAGTTTTCACCTGGGAAAAAAATTAAGCATCCTGCATCTCAAGATAACATTGATGGATCTTCTCTGGAAGAGAAATTTGTTGGCGAATTACCTGATGCTATGTCGAAAAAAAATCAACTAGATCTGGCTGTCTCTATCAATGACGACATATTTGATGACCAAAAGCTTCAAAGAGATGACAGTGTAAGAGAGGTGGAAGTTGGCCAAGATGTTCCTGAAGACTCTCAGCATTCAAACATGAATAGTCAGCGCAAACCTTTTTGGAAAGGGCGTGGTAAGACTAGCAAGACTGGTCGCACTAATTCAAAAGCTGCAAGTGCAAAAATTGTCCTTGGAGAAAATCTGAAGGAGTCTGAGAATATGCACGTCAATGGAGGTTTGGAGACCTCAATTAATGTCAACGAGGAGAGCCAGAAAGAAGAATCTAGTCTCTTTGGTGAAGCGCGAAGTAAGACCAGAAAGCGTACTCGCATCCATGGAACAGCAAGTGAATTGGATGGAAGTCACAGTGATGGACAATCAGATAGTGTGACAGCCACCAGTAGGAGGAAGAGGAGACAAAGGGCTGCCCCGTCTGCGCCGACTCCCGGTGAAAAAAGATACAATCTCCGCCGTCCAAGAAGGTACATCCCTTTTGTGCTTTTTACTTTCTGAATTTCTTTGTAATGCATGGACAATGAACTTAACCGTAAACGAGAATCCCTCCAAAAAAAAAAAATGTCATGCAAAATTGAATTTATGCGTATATTTAGAAGGTAATGTCATGCGTAAATAAATCTATGCAAACATAGAAAGCTCTTTCCTTCGCTGCTTCATCCAATAGGTAAAAGCAGAGGAATAAATAGGGAAAACTGAAAAGTTTAAGCTTATCGCTCAATTTTTCTAGCAAACTTAACTTCACAGCTATGGGTAACATGGTATGTCAGTGACTTCTGATGTCCTCTAGTCTTTTGAATAAGGTCACTTCTGTACATTTAGAAATGAAATGATGAGTTCTTGAGGATTATGAATGGATGAACTTTTGCAAAAGGAGTTGTGGAATTTGAAATTACTCATATCACAGTTCCGTCCTCAACCTTGTCCTTCAAGATTGACAACCTTCATGTATAAACATTGGAATTAAGTTAGTGTGACACCATCAGTACCCTGAGAACTCCCTTTGCCTGAACATTTTCTTCTCTTTGGTACATGTTCTAGGTTTTTAGGCAGTGTCTTTGTTTTGTTGGTGTAACCAGCAATGTTTAGAGGATTTAGATCAAGTTTTGGAGTTAGTGGACTCTTTGTTAGCTATATTCTTTCTATAATTGTCTCACTTTTGGAAGTTGCCAGCATTATATGCTGAGGAATACTAATATGCCAGTTTTTTCTGGAAAAAAAAACCATACAGCTAATCATCTACTATCCTATCAAAATGTGAAGGCCTGTATAGCTGATCTCATACTCCAGCCAGCAGACAAATTGGTTTCAGTTTACTAAAGCTCTAAAGATGTTTTGTACCCTTCGGGTGGCCCAGCGGTTTGGGCTTGCAACTTCCATTTTGGAGGTCTCAAGTTCAAAACCCCTTGCTAGCGAAAGCAAGGGTTTGCCTTTTGGATCGAGCTCGTCGCACCGGGCTTGTTAGTGCGGGGTACCTCTCCTGTGCGGTTTGCGAGCTATTGCATACCCAAAAAGTAGTGTCTACGGGTTCCCCTTGTCATTTAAAAAAAAAAAAAAGATGTTTGTTTTACATGAAGGAAGAGGTGGTTCAATTCAAATCCACTCCTTATTATGACCTATTTATTCTATAAGCTCTATTTGATTAAATTTAGGAAGTTACTTTGTGTAGTTAGTCCTTTAATCACCTGGATGTCAGAGTGGTATTCCTAGATTCCTTCTTGTTGCAAAGTTGCCCTACTCAATCCACCCAAAGTGACTATAGGAACCAGATTTATCACTAGCATCCTCGTACTTGAGAGTCAATTGGGTGGTCTGTCGTTCAACTTTTTCTGATGAAAGATTTTAGGTCTCGTGAAACTCCCAACTTTGGAAGGAAATGACCAACTTTTAAGCTGCTGCTCTTTTTCATGGTAGACTATAGTCTCTGATGCTCCTTCCCCATGTTGAGAAACACTTTGAGCTGGGAACAGGGGTTGTTTTGAAAGCTAATGGTGTTTTGACTTACATGTTTGCTATCAGTGCTGCTGTAGCAACGGCTAATGGATCCTTGCCAGAGCTTGTCTCAAAATCTCAGGAAGAAAATGGGGACTCCAAAGCTGTACCGGCAACTCCTGCAGCCATCAGTGGTGGTGAACCCAGAAACTCTGATGCTACTCTTCCTGCTGTAGACAATTGCCCTGTAAGTGTACTCTCTATTATGATGTACTTTGATACTTCATTTTTCATTACTGCATTGCATCTGCACGTAGGCTATCTATGTAATATTTTCTTTGGTTCCCCTAGCACCTCCCTCCCTTGGATATTATCCCACAACAGCGCAATGGCATGAATTATTAAACTGGATCTTTTACTCAAATGAAATATTCAAATGCATTTTTTGGGTGACAGACAACTGTTTCATTAAAGGGTGTCGGTTGGATGGTGTCGAGAGGAGGTTTGATCTCCACATAAAATCTAGTATTACTTTATACAATGTCTGCTTGCTACTTTTGTTTTTCTTCATAAATCATACCTACATAAATTATGCACAAATATATGTAATATTATGTGCAGTATAGAATGTGGAATAAGAATATAAATGTTAGTAATATATGAATTAAAAACATTAAAACGGATAGTGATAATAGATAATAAACAGACTTCCATTTTATTTAAGAGGTGAACACATTTTAAATTATACATTGAACATTAATTCGTAGTATTACCAAACCAAACACATCCAACAAGAAATATTCCCTGTATTTTTCGTTTTTTTTTTTAAAAAACTAATCTTTGCATCGCAATTGCAATATTACTAGTTTCTGCAGAACTCAAACTCTAAATCAAATGCTTCCTAAAGTTTGTTATTACTTCTGTAGCAGTTGATTGACGAAGCAGCAGATGATCAGGGATGCACTGCTGATATAGCTAATGAATTGGTAGATGATACAGGATTAAGTGAAGAACTGAATGGACCTCCAGAAGGACCCTCAGCTTACAGCATCTACGATGAGGAACCGGAAGGTGACCTCATTGTGCGAGAAGATGGAGAGCGAGATGAGGATGACAATGATGAAGTAGATGAGGAGGAAGAAGTTCCACATCCTGGTGAAGTCTCAATAGGGAAGAAGATTTGGAGTTTCATGACTACATAGTGAAAAGGCCAAATGACACTCTGCATCGGTTACATGTCTGAGGGTAGTTTTCTAGGCATGTTGTCGAGTATTCCATTTGTTTTGCTGCTTGTAGAGCAGTTTGATGCTTTTAGAGTTTGTGTAGTGGTGTGTCTTCTTTCTTGAAACAGAAGTCAGTTCAGGTTGGGAATATGGTAGTAGGTTTTTTAATGTTTTGTGATTAGGGTTTTCAGGTGCTTTCATATTGTTTAACAATCTCAGTGCCCATAATCTTGGTAGCACATTGTAACACTAGATTTCCCTTCACTGAAATGTCATTGAAACAATGTTACAATAACTTAAGTCGTTTGGTGTCCTGTTTTATTTGTCACTTAAAAATAACTTAATTTATAATGATGAGGTGAGTTTTTTCTTAGTTGCCTTGTGTCATTATAATCATCCGAGTATTAAGCCAAAAGAATGAAACATATGTATTAAGGGGGTGTTTGGATTGGCACTTTTTGAGTGATTTATAAGTTGGGAATCTCCAACTTTGAGGAAAGTAATAACAAATGAAAGAAACCAAAAAATTGTCCAGGTGTTTCAAGTGACCTATATTTATAGGGTTATATTGAGGAATTTCAAAGGGTGATAAACATAACATTCAACTTTGAGAGTAAGGTAAAGAATATGAAGTTGTGGAAGATCAATGGGGAAAGTAGTGGAGGTGTGGCTATTACTATACATAATGGTTAGTATTTTTTACACCTTCAAGTTATGGACATTCATACTAGATAGTCTGAAACATTTTTGTGAAAAGAAACAACACATCTTCCCAACCTGTCAAGTAAATGTCCTACGATACTTGTCAACTTTTGAAAAATCAATAAATGATGTAATAGTTATATTGTGCTATCCTTTTGTATGACAATTTTTTTTAGACTCAGTAATTTCTGGTTGTGTTTTGATGATGGAAGCTACAGTACCACCATCATGTATTGGCATGGAATGATTATCATCATCTAAGTTGTAAGCCTGAAAACACTCCAAGGGTACAATTGTCTGTATCAACAAACTTGAAAGAAAATCATAAGGCTGCTATTGTACAGAACAGCAACACATCTTTAGCAACTCCTAAAATAACTTAAACATATCCACTAAATCTCGTCCCACATCTACCTCATGTACACCGGAGATAATAGTTACATCTTCAAACATGCCATTAAACTTGATGGAAATGATGAATAAGTTATAGATAATCAGATTGTCTAGAGTTGTTTATCTAGGGGACCCATAGAAACTGTTGTGATAGGATCTAGAGGAACCATCTTTGACAAGTGGGCTTCTCCTCTGTCTCTCTGATAAGGATCTTCCAAAACTAGGGCTTCTTGGCAATGAAGCACTGGCCCTTGAGTTATGAGATGAATAACGTGAGTCATAAGCCCCGTATCTGTAAGAATAGGTTGACAACGACGGGCTAGTTCCAGGATCACAACCAGGAGGTCCGTCATCTTCAAAATCCCTAGACCAACGCTGTTCATGATAATGCCCTCTGTGTGCATGGTTATAACGGTTGTGTGAATGACTTATTGAATAATGCAAACTCGAAGGTGCAGCTTCCCAACGTCTTTCATCAACATTTTCTGGTATTGGGGCATTTACACCTGGAAAATCAACAGTCATCTTCCTAGGCGGGTTTGAAAAGCTTTTATCAAGAATTTCCCCTTCCTCTGTTTCTTCCTTATTTTCCTCATCAGCAAATATTGTGATTCCAGAGGGTAGATCCCCGTCTTCTTCTAAAAAGGTCAAGTAAATTGCAAAACAATGAGTAGATATATAACAACAGCTATTGAGAAAACTAAAAATAACATGCTATTCTCTGGAAGCAAAAACCAAAGAAGTTGGTATATCCAAAAACTGGAGGACAAAAATGAATACAAGTACAGGAAGAGAGAGCTGGTCCTCGCTAATTTGGGCCTAACCTACTAATTTCATTAAAAGGCTCATGTTTAACCAGGTTAGATACTACATCATGACAAAAAACTAAAATCTAATTGGAATACCAACAAAATATAAATAGGCATGTGGAGGTACGATTAATTACCCAAATATCCTGGTGGATATCCCATTCCCCTCATTCTATTAATCCAGGGAGGTGGATCAAGCTCCTGAAAAATGAAAAATAGAAGTATTGATGAAAAAAATAAAGATATGCTACCAGAGTCTTGCCACTTCCAAAACTAGAATGAAATTGCACTGGATCAAAAACTTAAAAACAGTTAATTAAGAACATGTAAAACCGTTGATCCCATGAGAAAGCAAATTCAGAACATAATCTCACCCCAAGGCCCAAAAGTTTTCGTGTTTCTGGATCCAGGGCACCTGGTCTTAAACCGTCATACTTTCCCCTAAGAGAATCTTGATAATAACGAGTTGAGTTGCGAGAACTGGCACTTTGATTCCTTCTGGATTTATGTTGTTTACGGGCACTATTAACAGCTGCATTATCACGAGGCTTGGGGCATTCTTTCAACGTGTGGCTATAGGAACCACAATTGAAACATCGGGAACTATCAACCATTTCCATTCCTCTGCAACACAAAAGACATCTTAGATATTATGCCTGAAAAATCAAACAAACAAACAAAATTCTTGTCACCAAGAAACATCAAATATCAGCTTCAAGGATCTCCTCACAGTACCATACATACTTCCTTCATTAGTATTGCCTTTTCCTTGACAATTAAGTATATAAACAGAGAACAAAGATCATCAATGGACACAACTGTGCCATCAAATTTGTGAACAAGCATATTTATAGGCATAATCTCAATGCTGTCAAGGAAACTACTGCCATTACCACAATCCAAATGAGGTGCTTCAATGCACCTCTGAGAAAAAAGATCAAGATAAAAATTTAAACCCCTGTCAAAAGATCATTTTGAAGTGAAAAGACTAACATTACATAATTATCATATAAGTATCTCAACATGACAAGAATAACATGACACTACACTGGGAAGCATTCTAACATCGATACATGCTGCTATAAATATTGGCTTCTACGAATCTTATGCAGGGGCCTGCAACACATGCCATGCACCTGACGTTGAGGAGTAATCAAACAGCACCCAGTAGATGTCATCACATAGGAGTTTAACAAGATGACAGGACGAGGAAGATGAATCTGACTCACGACAGGATGAAAGGTACACTTCAAGACTACAACAGTAGGAAGGAAGAGAGATGGAAGGAAAGAAGAGGAAGAGGCAACTAAAAGATGGAAGGAAAAGAAAGAGCAAGGGCAAGGTTGAACAGGTAGAGACCAACTGCATAAGAATTCTTCAAGAAAAACTACATCAAGATTTGCTTACCACATCAGCCTAGAGGGCTTTTGAGGGGATCAAAAATGAGTTTGCACATTTAAGAAATAACCCTTTTTTCTTTGATTGCTTTTTGGTACACCCTTGAATTCCTTCTTGTAAAGATCATTGGGGGTGTCTTTAGCAGAGAATCGTGTTTTAATGTAAATTCTCTACTTTTTGGTTTTGCCTCTTCTATAGGGGAACTTTCACGTCCATTGTTAATAATATTATTTACCTAGTCAAAAAGAAAGAAAATATTTGAATTTTACCGGTTACAGTCATTAATTTTGTGTGTAAGCCTATATATCTGTACTTTTAAACATGAGCACCCTGGCATCAGTGTCACTCACAAATACAGTACTCCAAACTGAAAGAATATAGGAGACATGTTCTAGGAATGAACTTACTACGAAGAGCGAAACTGCAACTTACCTTTCCACATTGCTTGAACTATCTGTTGCAGTCAAAGCAAATGAATATCCACGATCATAAAGAGGAATAGAGTTTCCATCCAATGGAATAAACTCGCTCTTGTTGTTACTTGCTTGTTTGTCCACCCAATATGTCTAACAGAAAATAGTACTTTTTAGCCTATGAACAGAAACATTAATGCTATGCAGCCAAGAGCCCAAGACAGTCAAATTACAATACTATTCTCAATTTGAGCAGTAACGGTAGATATACCATACTGGATCACCAACAGAAATACTCACCTGCCACTATCAGAGGATTGGAGTGTGCAGCCCACATATGTGGGATAGGAATTCAATAGTGTTGCATGATCAACAAAAAGTTTTTGCAAACAAAATTTGTTTCACTTACAGACAACAATGAACTTACACCATAATTTGGCAGCAACTATCAAAAGCATTAATTTTAGGATTTGAGCATTTGAACGTGCACACACTTTTATGAAGATAATTCTCACTAACAGATGGCGATAACCCTGTATATGATCTGTACACCTAAAACCATATAGAATCTTAAACAAGCCCAGTATTGATAAATACATGTTTAAGCAATGGGAAGTGTTCAGCCTGTTTTGCCCTTAGCCTCAGTGCCTAAGCAAGCCTTTAACACTAACGGCAGTTATTTGTAAGAAACAAAGTGAATTTGTGTGATCCAAAGTAAGAGGTAACTTTTACATGGACTATGGAGTCGTCATATTTTGCTACCACAGATAATTATGGTTATAGACTTACTGTCTTCCAGATAATATTGCAATGTTCTTAATTTTAAATTATAGATGCTAACTGAAATGCTGAAAGTTTCCGATTTAACCAAAAGATTAATTGATTCTCATCAAGCCAATTCTAGATCTTCTGGGATACAAGTACTTGAAAGGTTTCTATAATATTTTGCTTCCTTTCTCTTCCTTTTTTTGTGTGGATGGGGGATGCAATTTGCAAAATCAAACAATCTGATTTGTCCATTCTAGGAATTCATGGTGGCTGACAAAATAAATGTCAAGTTTTATGCGTCAAGCAAAAAATAGTGTGCAAAATTAGTGGAGGCAATTGTCTTTTCTGTTTACCTTTTTAACTAAAAACATCCTTAAATACAACGGTAATAATAGCTTAACAGAGAATTTGAATTTGTACATGCAGCAGAGATAGAAATATACCACTGCAGAGGGTTTCTCCAAACCAACATGAAGAGCAGGGAAGTACGTCTCTTCACCAGATTCTAACACTTCTCTTGAATCCTGAAATCAAAGAAACAAGATAGCACTCTCAAGATGAAACCCATGGACACTGAAGGTTGCTAGAAAAACCTCAATAATGACAACACAAAAGGTTAGACTCACCGTCAGATGTTCCAGTAACATAATATAGTAAACAGTATTTTAGGAATAATAAATAGTAAAATAATGCCTAAATGATGCCAGAATAGCAAACATCAATATTTGACCATTTTTAACTTGTGCATTAAACATGACAACTTCCAGTTTGGTGCAAAATCTGGACAGTGGAATTACTTCTTACTTTTATTCAAGAGAAGAATCAAAGACATCCAGCCTTGATCCAACTAGGTAAACATATAAATTTTTTGGTAACTAATCAGTCACATTATTCACCAAGTGGCCAATAAATATAAACAAAGCTACAATGCAGCCTTGCCAAATCACAATGTAACTCGTCAGTAGTTTTAATCACCAAGTAGCTAATAAGTGCATAACAAAGCTACAAAGCAACACTGCCAAAGCATATTGTTAAATCAATCACATGACCTCCATAATCCATCAACTAAGCTTAAACATAAAAAAATAGCATTAGTGAAACATATTCCTAAGCTTTAGTGATGCTCGAACATTATACACATATGCAATTTCTCTCGCTAAACTTGTTGGTTCTCTTCTACTGTGCTCGAATGCTCTTGTGTTTCTTTTGGACCAAATAGGTTGAATGGTTCCCGTGAAGACTAGTTTAAGAACTTGAACCTTGGTTGATCACTTGATCTACCTTTAGGCCTCGTTTGTTAGCACTTGATGGAGGTCTGAATCTGAATGGTCCGATATTTGGTCAATGAGTGCATTTGTTTACATTAAGATTTAAGCACTTAGGCCTTATTTGTTTGCACTTAAGATTTTAGCCCATTAAGTGTGTGTTTTAGGTCTAAATCTTAATCATCAAGATTCAGCCCATTAACTCCATTTGTTTCTTCATCTTAATGGTCAAGAATACATCTGACTGGATCAGATCTGTAGTAGAATCTTAACACCATTCGGACTCATTTACATTTATATCATATTAAAAGCACGAATTCGACATAAAATTCTTCTCAAAAAAAGATTTTAATTAAAAAAATGCTCTCATGCACTTTTTCCGAGGCATCCTTATGAAGCCTCTTCTAGGTTTTGGAATCCCATTCTGGTGGAACTGTTCCATTGGAAAATTCTTCCTTTTTTCTCTTTTCATCACAGCCAGGATAGACAATAGAATTTATTTTCAGTCGGGGGGAATTCATATGATATCCACAAGGCGAGATTAAAAGTGAGGACATGGTATGGTTCAGTAGAGAGTAGCAGAAATCATATGACAAGAATGATTTTAAAGGGGGCTCTCATATGGAACTGCAGAAGACTCGGCAAAGCATCGAGATTCAGAGGGAACACATTTAAAACTTGGAGCTGCAGAGATTATGTCACCAATATTTCCATGTCTTTGAAGTCTTGACATGTACGGAAGACTTATACCCTTGTTAACTGTTGGAAGGAAAGGACAGGGCAGTTAATATACTTTCAGAAAATGCATTCAATGAGGGGTGGGAGCTGTTAGCAGACAAAATAAATTCCTTCATTAATAGGGAGTCAACCACCAGAAAGGTGTTTACATACACAAGGGAGGTAGCTCATGCTACAAACGGAGGGAAAGGCAGTTACAAGGAAATGCTCAAAAAAATAAATGGACACAAAAAGAAGAAGAGGCTTCTATAAAGATGGTTGAAGATGTCGGAGAGAAGGTGATAAAACCATAACTCAACTGGCTGGTGAAGATCTGCTGAGCAGATACTTCGTGGGGTATTTCTCCAATAAGAATGATGTTCCAATCAGATCTAATGTGAGAAGATGGGCTTATCAAACTTGGAGAGGAGCTCAAGGACTCCTAGTTTACGACATGAACGGGATAAATTTCCTGTTTAAGTCCCAATCAAGCAAGGAAGTAGAGCATGTCTTGATGGGTGATTGGAGGAGGTAAGGAAATCATTTAAACTTGCAGTGGTGATCTCAAACAGCAAGATCCTTTCCAAAGGACCAAGAATTTGATTGGTACTGGATTAGAGTTATAGGGCTTCCCTCCACCCGTAGTCCAACTTGATAATGAAGAAATAAGAGAGAAATGTGGTGGGCGGATCGAAACAGAAGAGGAGACTGAACTGAAAAATCATCTCTGGTGGGTACATATGCATGCTAGAGGCCGGCATCCAAGATTCCAACATTAGTGGATATTGCTGACAAAGATTTGATTTTCTATTTACCAATTTGGGCTGAAGCTCCGGTGACCTATTGAAAAATAGAGAAGAGAGATGGGAGAGAGAACAGAACAAAGGGGATGGATTTCAAGGGAAAGACAGGAGGAAAACCCTAGGTACAACTTTTCAAAACAAGACAAGAATAAGGAAAGCCTGAGAAGGGTCTTTAATATGCAGAGGAAAGAGGTCTTTACGCTGAAACTTTGAAAGTAGTCAGGTGAGGGGCCTTGTGCATGCTGAACCCACTACATCACTTTATCACAAACAAAACAATTAGCCGAAGTCTTTTGGGCCCGAAACAAAGGCCTATAAGGAACGTTGAGCTCTTCAGTAAGGAAGTAAACATATGGCCTCCCTCTAATGAAGCCCATAGTAATTTATTAGTTTAAGTTCACCAAGTTATGCTCTCTAAAGCCACTCCCAGATGTTCAAGCGGATATGCAAATTCAAGAACACACAGAATTGTCGAGTATGATTGAAAGAGAGAGGGAATGTAGCGCTATAAATATTGAAGATCGAGAAACTAATTTATTGATATAATATTTAGTTTCATATGCACAATTGGATATTCCAATATAAACAGTGTTTGTTAATCATTCAGTGTTAAGATCTAGAAAAAATATTTTCATATTTGGATATGTATTCAGATCCAGACATCTAGATTTTTAATATTCAGATTCAGATGTCTTAATTTTAACAAAAATAAATGAGGCCTTATTTGGTTTGAATGGATTTTCGTCATTAAGATCTTGAAATAAGTCTTAGTATCATTAAGAGTTATTTTTTGCGTGGATAATTTTCACCACCACTCTTATCAACAATTAACAATCACCACCACTAACGACCTTTATCATCACGACCACCACCACCATTACCGTCACCAACCAATTCTATCATAACAACCACCACTACTGTTGGTTCCTACTACACTTACCACCTCCATTTTAATTATACCCACTACACCTCCACCATTGTCATTGCCGCCGCCACCAACCAAGTTTGCATATTACAACCACCATCATTGTCAACCACTACCTCCATTGTCAAACACTATCACCACCACCTTATGTCACTGCCGCCGCCACCAACCAAGTCTGTATATTACAACCACCATCATCGTCAACCACTACATCAGTCGTTACCACCTACCACCTCCATTACTATAATTATATTCATAGTTGCCACCATTGTCTTCACAACCATCACCACCACCAACTACCACTAACACATCACTAATTCCACCACATATTCTTCAACTACTATCATCAACACTGTTAACTACTAACATCAATCAACTACATCATCACAACCACCAGTACCACTACCAACTGCTACCATCACATCAGTAACAATACCAACCGCCACCATCATGCTAGTCACAACTATCACCACCACCATTCCAACTACTAATATCAACCATTACCATTACAAACCATCTCCACTATCACTAGCAAATATAAATGTTTCATTTGTTTAATCAAATAATATTTTTATTTATTAACTGTATATTTTCTTTCTAATATGTAATTACTTTTATATTTGAATAATATATTTATTATGCTTACCAACAAATAAAATATGCACATTCAGATGCTGAAAAACAAACAATATTAATTACTCAAGAGACAACACTTAATCATTCAAATGTACATTCAAATTCAGATGCTTTAATCGTAAATGAAAACAAATGAGGCCTTAGGCTCGGTAATTATCTTTTGTTGCATTTGAAGGCTGCCCATTGTACCATAATATGCCCATTGCAGCCACTCCATCAATCTCTTCCAAAGCTGCCAGGCAAATGCATGTTCAATGAATAAATGCTCTTCAGTTTGGATTCCAATTTCAATGCAGTGTCACACATCACACAATTTGGATTTGCACCCAATCTTAGTAACCTATCAATAGTATTAAGATGACCAAGCCAGCATACCCACAGAGTGAATATTGCTTTCGGTCTTGCCTCATTTTTTCACATTATGTGTTTCCAATCAACTTTGGATGATCCCCCGAGAGCTGCATATATATTTGATTGATCTGACTCTTTGTTAGTGGAGGAGAGCTCATGAAAGTTGCTCGGATTCCTCACTTTTGGTGCCGCACCCGTGTCGACATGAAATGGATGTGGGTGTGGGTGTGGGGTCCGTCTCCAATTTGGTCAACCGGTCTCGGGTACTTTGATCAAAATCGATGGGGAAAGTTGGGACAGTTTTAATGATTTTTGCAATCAATACAAAAGCTAAGGTGAAATTGAAGAAAATGAAATACTTTTTATATAGAAAATTTCTATGTCACTCCTTTTTCTTTTAATTTCCTTGCAGGATTCTTCTCAGATTCTCCATGTAATATCTCATAATTTAGGCCAGTATGACTTTTAGTTATATTTAGGCAAATCCCCGCATCCGTATCTATATATGGATCCATATCCCCAAATCTTAAAAACTAGATCATGAAGGATCCAACCTCTAGATCTGCACCTGAGTCCGAGCAACTTAGCAAAGCACTACTCTTGTTGCCAAAATTTTCCTTACCATCCAGTTTGTTTGCTATGTATGGAGATATGCTTAAGTGGCCTCCCTTGGATATCTGTTACATGAATCCATCTAATTTAGAGTCTTTTCTTATTTGTGAGTCAAGTTTCGGCAAATGTTTCTACTGCTGCTTTGCTCCATAACTTGATATCAAACAAGTGTAATCCACCAGCAGTGGCAGACATGCTGTACTCCAAGCAACCACTGCTTTTCTAATTATTTCGTTAGTCCCTGCATCTGCAATATGCTTCTATTAGCTTTATCACTTTGGCTGAAATAAGGAATAATTGGGATCAGTAAGACTGAATCTCAAATATCACTGATCAAGAAATATACGATGGTCTATGCTCCATAGGGGATAACAAAGCACCAGGTATTGATGGGTACAGTGCTTTGTTCCTCAAGAAAGCTTGGCATGTGATTAAGATTTGATGTGTGCGCTGCTCCTTCCTAATAGTATGTACAAGAAATTAATTGCAGAACCTAGTAATGTCAAAGAGAGCAAGCCAATAGTCTGTCGCACGGTTTTGTACAAGATTACTTCCAAGGTGTTAACTGTCAGGATGACAACATTATTCCTCATATTATAAGTGAGAATCAGGCAGGGTTCATTCCTGGGACGAAGATAGCGGATAAACATAATCATGTCTCATGAACTGGTTAAGCATTACACTAGAAAGCATATTTTCACCTAAATATATGCTTAAAGTGGATCTTCAAGAAGCTTATGATTCTGTGGAATGGATTTATTGCATAGAACAACTTATGATGGGACTAGGTTCTCCAGAAAAATTCATTACTTGGATAATGCTAATGCACTGTGTCAGGACAGTCAGTTATTCAATTAGTATTACTGGAGAACCAACGGAGCCATTTAGTGCAGCAAAGGACTGAAACAAGGAGATCCTATCTCTCCATATCTGTTTGTCATAGCCATGGAATATCTCAATAGAAACCTTAGTACTCTAGCTGAAGACAGACAATACAACTACCATCCTATGTGCCCTAAGTTAAAAACTTACTCATCTCTCTTTTGCAGATGACTTACTACTTTTTGTCAGGGGTAATGAACTATTCAACTGCGCTTTGACAAATTTACTATCTTTTCTCAAACTTCAGGACTCCAAGCTAAACTGAATAAAAGCTGCATCTACTTTGGATGTGTGTCTAGTGCAATGATGACTAATATAGAGCAGGTGTCGGGAATTGAACATGGAGAACTTACTTTCAAACATCTGGGGATCCGCTTAGCCACAAAGAAACTCACTATTCTACAATGGCAGCCTCTAATACAGAAAAAGTTGGCAAGAATATCCTCATGGACAGCAAAAGGAGTTTTCATATGCTCAATGGGTGCAACCAGGTTAACGTATTGTCATCTCTTATACTTGAAAACAGATTTATAAAGCTCTTATCTATATTGAACAGCCCTTATTCTTAGATTTTTGAGTTCAAAAAAGTACTAAAATGATCTGCACTTGTAGCAAAATGATTGGAACATGAGTTGCAACCAAGTCAAAATTTAACTAATACAAATTTTTACTGCAAGTGAAATGCCTTAACTTTTTCGAGCAATTTTTCATTTCAAAGTATCATTCCCTTTCAGCTCCACAATTAGCAATCAAAGATGAAAGGCTTACATGAGCACCCTAGGGTGTGGCCTAGTAGTCAATGAAGTGGTGCAAACCTTAAAGACTAGGTTCTTCTTCAAAGGTTCAAATCTCAGCGGAGAAAGGGAATAGTCGAGATGTGCATACCATGTACTAGTGGAAAATAGCACGTACCGCATGAATAGTTGAGGTATGTGCTAGCAGGACCGGACACCGCCGTTATCAAAAATAAGAAGAAGACGAAAGGCTTACATTTGTTGAAGAACAATGTTTGGCATGCCACTCTGACCATTGTTGTAACAGCCCCTCAAGCATCTTTCTGCTCTCTCTGGAAACATAAGTGAACCCGTAAAGATCCAGAAAGATAAATTTGACATTTTTACTAGCAATATATGTTTTATACTACAAATGGATCATCACTTCTGCATTTGGTTCAACAAAGGGAAAGGCAAAATGCTGAAGAGGGTGACTAATTTACTTCCTTGTGTGATGTATTTAACATCTTCTCATAATAGGAAGAGAACTATATGAGATGTACTTCCTCTTATTCCATTTTAAACAGGTGAGAAAGCTGACATCTAAGGGCACAAATTCCGTTCCAATCCTCATTGAGTTTGAACCAAACAAGAGAAAGGATCCTTAGCCCTTATCATGTACTTCCCCCTTGTCGCTCCAAATAAACATAATCTTAATGTGGCTACGAAAGAATGTAATAGAACATGAAAACTTTCATCAGACCTTGTTAAAGAATTATAAACGACATGCACTGATGGTTGCTCAACACCAAGAGTTGCTCGAGGTCTCTCAACTCCCGACAAGCCTGCTAAAGAAGGTTAGTATTTAGAGAAATTGATCTTAACCAATAGAGACAAAGTGGAAAAATAACAAATAAAAAGATGCAAACTCGACACTGGAGTAAAACAGAACTATAGGGATAAACACTCCATTGCTTCAAGTCAGGACCTATTATACGGTAATAAATACAGCATGTATTGGGCAAAAATAGAACAGAAAATATCAAACAAACAACATACACTTGACACCAACAATCTCCTGAGTGCTGACATGATCTTGATCCTCTTTCTGATTGCTACTATTGTTTCCGTCTTGCAAACTTAGAATTCCATTCTCAGCATGTATTACAGAGTTGACCGTAGTTACTTCTTCTGTTATCTCAACTGTTTCTGTCAGCTCAACACCAACTTGCGACGGTGTTCCAGTCAACTCAACACCAACTTGTGAGCCAGGGTCACTCTCCAAATCCATGTCACTATCACTTCCCTGTAAAGGTTCATTGCTTTCACTGACAACGTAATTAGAGGTTCTGGAAGTGTCTCCATGTGCACTAACTTCACTATTTTCAGTTCCTCTTTCAAGATTATCAGATGCGGGAAGGTTGTTTCGATCCTCAGTCCCCATGAAAGTGAAATTACTAAAGCCTGCAGAACAATCTACAAATAAACACCAGGGTTTACTAGTCTTTTGCTAAAAAGTCTCTTCAAATAAACTAAGAAAAAACAATAACATAATTGGTGTTGCTCATTAAATTTAATTAAGAATCTGCAACACATAATTGTCTAATAGGGAAATTATTGTGTATTTATGCTCATTTTTTGTTGCACATGAACCAAGGGTCTTTCAGAAATAGTCTCTTGACCTCCATGAGGTAGGCTTAAGGTCTGGGTACACTCTATCCTCCCCAAATCCCCCTTCAGGGATGAGACTAGGTATGTTATTGTTGTTGTTAGTGCCCAGTATCATCTACCCTATTGCATAGTTAGGATTCATATGATTGACCCTAATTTGTTTCAAATTGAGACGCAATTGTTATTGTTCTTAAAAGTATAAAATTTCCAAATCATACAAGAATTCTAGGACATAAACATGAATCATAGGTTGGGATCTGCTTCGTAATAAGTCATAATCTATGCACCTTTGGAGGCTCACCTAAAAGCGAATGAACCACATAAGATTGACAATAATGCTATTGAAAGTAATACAAGTTTTGAAGAACATAAGAGAAGTGAGTCTAATGATAAGGCAACATAAAAAATAGTCAGCTGATGAAATCTTAGTCATAATCTATGTATCTTTGGAGGCTCATATAAAAGTGCAAGGAAATGAATCTCATACAGATTGGCAATTACGCTGCTGGGAGTGATACAAGTTTTGAAGAACATAAGAGAAGTGAGTCTAATGATAAGGTAACATAAAAAATACTCAGCTGATGAAATCTTAGCCATAATCTATGCATCTCTGGAGGCTCATATAGAAGTGCAAGAAATGAATCACATACAGTTTGGTAATTATGCTACTGAGCATAATACAAGTTTTGTCAAACAGAAGAGAAGTGAGTCCAACACTATGGTAACATAATAAAAATATCCAGATGATGAAATCTTAGCTCATTAGTTAGGTAAAAAGGATCAAACACAAACACTCTAAAACAGTGGCACATGACCAAAGTCAGCTATATAACTTGCAGGAATATCTCACACCTTTATACTGTGACAAAGGATAAGAAAATGAAGCAAAAATGAAGTATATGTAATATGAGGCATTAGTATCTTCATTTCATCCAATTGAATGAAGAAGTCACACTAATTGTAGAAGGCTAATATTTTCTGGGATATAGTCCTTTTGTCAACTTCGATATTTATTTGTGACAATTGGCGTGGATTTTGTATATGTATATATATATATATATATATATATATATATATATATTGGATGGCATGTGCTTGCACCTGCTGCAGTAAAAATGCATCCTGCCCTACATAAACATAATATACTCTAATCCACAAAATTCTTCTCCTGCTCTTAAAATGGTTTCATACAACGACCAAAAGAATTGAATATAGTTACTTGAGTACCAGGTGGGTTCCCTGGCAACTTTTGGTTTCCAAATACACCATACAACAACAACAACATACCCAGTAATATCCCACAAGTGGGGTCTGGGGAAGGTAGATTTTACGCAGACCTTACCGCTACCTCATAGAAGTAGAGAGGCTGTTTCCTAAAACCCTCGGCTCAAAACCCATAAGCAGA
>JAPFFP010000070.1:7040888-7064280 GCA_026153255.1 Solanum medicagineum
ACTTTATATCTTCGGTCATGTCCTCGGGGAGGTCGGGGTCCGCCATGTCCTGTCTGAACGCCCCCCCCCCCCAGTACTTCTTTGGTCTACCTCTACCCCTCCGAGTAGCTCCCACAACCAACAAATACACCATACAACTTAATTAGAAATAAAAATGCCAGCAAATCATATGTTAAAGAACCACTGTTATCAAAAGTAAAAACCATAAAAAGTTCTAAGGTCCATAAGGGCGTAAGTGTGAATAAATCATGAGCTTTAATTAAAAGAAACACAACGAGAGAAAAATACAATATAAATATTTATTCCAAGACTAATAATTCGAAGCAACAACAACAACATATCCAGTGGAATCCCACAAGTGGGGTCCGAAGATTGATAATTAGAAGCATGAATGACAAATATATGAACAAAGAAATTGAAAAAAAAAATTACTACAAAGTCATCTACCAATTGTTTAGTGTCCAAAGAGAATCCTAGTCAAGGAAAAGTATGTCTTAGAACCTTGATGACAAAACTGAACTGCACATTAAGCGAAGCGGAGTGCTCAACATGTTTGAGCCTCACTTAAAGGCTTAAGAGTGCCTTTGACAACACTGGAAAGAACACAAATTACCATTTTTTTGCATATAAAAGGGGGTGTTCCGTTAAGGCGAAGGCGAACAACTGACTGATGAAAAGAATCTTTGCATATAAAACGGAATGGTCTATTAAGCCGAAGGGGAACAACTGACTAACGGAGAGAAGTAATAAAGATTCAAAAGCATGGAAACATGCAACATTGGCAAGTAGAGCTCCAAGAACCTCAAATCCAACGCTACAAAGGGAGGTTCAACCCTAAAGCTAGTTAGGCCCAAAAAAGATTAGGGCCTCAAAATTACAAATCCCCAGAAGAAACAAAAAGCCCCAAATTCAGTTCAAACACCAACTCATCTACATATACATCTGAAGATGGCAAATCGCACAGAAAGGAAACAAATTCGACAAAGAGAAGAGGCAACACTAAACGAAGAAACACAACTGGAGATCAAACCCAAAGCAGCGAGTAGAAGACGGAGACAGTAAACCCAAAAGATGTGAAGGAGCTAGAGACGTACCTGGGAAGAGACAAGCTGATCTGAACAAATCTGATGAAGGCCAAGTACAATGTTAATGGCGTGAAAAGCTTACAGAATGGACCAAAGTACCCTGGCTTGTTTGAGTAAAAATACAATGATTATTAGAACATGTTTCGATTTACTAAAAATAGACGGAGTGTTTTGGATAAATTAAACAAATAGTCCTTTTATTCCATCTTAAAATAATTGTCAATTCAAATAATTAAGAAAGAATTATTTTTTTTTTCAATTTTACCTTTACCATTAATTATTCTATTATATATATCGATTAACTTTTAATTATTTAGAAGGCATAAGGATGGCTGGGGAGCACCTATTGATGAAGGGGGACTCTAAGTGATCACGAGCAAAGATGTGTTGAAATGAAAGCCCCTGGGATTATTGGACGTAAATCTTTGTCACCTTTAGTAATTGGGTCGATGGGAATTTATGTATAAATGATGATGAGCTTTACCTTGTAACCCAAGACTTCTTTAGTCAAATATATTGGAGCTTAAAAATTGAATGTTAGCAGACTAAATAAAGAGGTTAGATTATAAGAGATGTACAAAGTGATTATGTATGCCAATAAGAGTAGTAAGTATAGAAAGATGCCCATAGAGCTAGAAGGAAGCTAAGAGTAGTATCTCAGAAGAAAGTTCTAATAGCGATTTTATATCTTTGAGTATAGTAATGCTCTAATTGCGTGGAGAGTTATTGTCACGCCTCGGCAGGATACTCTAGACGTGACTGACACTTAGAGACTATTTGCTAGTCCCCAAGCAAACCATTTGGCCTCATCGCATTCATTCAATCACTATTTATAATATCAGCGGAAGACTAGAGATAATAAATGGTGGATGATGTGCTGTCAAAATACAACACATTTGATGCCTAACACATGGGATTTTGTGAGTTTTTAATGCGATTTTTTATGATTTTTATGTGTTTTTGTGTTGTTATCCCAGAAAGGGTAGGTTAGCATGATTTTAGAGGAAAATTGCACATTTTGTTGAAGCACAGGACATACGAGCTCACTTACGATTCGTAGCCCAAGCTACAAGTCGTATGCTGATCTCGTAGCAAGAAACAGAGATCAAAAATCAGAAATCTGCTAAGTGGAGGTCAGCCCTACGAGTCGTAGGTCTCACTATGACTCGTATAGGTGGACTCGTAGCAAGAAATAGAGAGCCAAAACTTTGGCCAAAAAAACTGAAGGCTTGACTACGAGAGAAGCATACGAGTCATAGCCCAAGCAACGACTTGTACCAGTGGGTCGTACTAGTTGAGTCCAAAATGCCAAGAACCTAATACGAGACCCCGATTACGACTCATAGGTCACCCTACGAGTCGTACTTGAGAGGTGTACTAGCTGCCAGTTGTCTTTTCTATGTAATTTTTAGGGTTAACTTGTAAATACTGTAAATACTTTAGGTTAGTGTTTTATTTAGAAGATCCAAGATTGTGAACATTGAAGGTGCCTTTGAATATCCTCTGAAGAATATGTTAGGGTTTTAGAATAGATTTTCATTTTCTCTTAAAAATCCCACTTTTGGGGATTGCAAATCTTGCTTTGTACTCATTATCAATCTATCAAGCTTGTAGTTTGCAACTTGTGGTGTCTTCACTCTTCATTGCTTCGGGTAAAGTTCTCAACTATGTCTTCTATTTGTATTTTTGTTGGTTTTACCTTAGCCATGAGTAGCTAGTACCCACAACTTGGGGTTGTGGGAACCATGGTTAGTTGATTGAGATGACCTAGGTTTATTGCATTTCTACGATTGGGGTTTTGCATATTTTGTCTATTTCTCTTCATTATGATTGTTGTTTGGTGGTGGGCAACACCAAACCCCGTCTATTATCACGATCTCGACCAAGGTAGTGACAAATAGGAAAAGGGAAGTAGATGACATGATTCGATTGATGTGTTCTCGTCTAATCAACCAAACCTGACCAAGGGGAGGTTGATTAGGACAATAGGTAACAGTTAGTTGGCACACCATAGTTGCCGACCAAGCACTATAGTGAAATTCGACCTTCTCCTTCACAAGACGGCTGGAAGAACCTAAGTTACTGTCCTGTATATGAATTTTCAATTGTCATTTATGTTATCCAGGGTAATCGACTTAACGAACCATTGGGAACACAATTCCCAAGTTGTTCCTAAAATTGAGTGTTTTCTCGCATCGTAATATAGAGTTTATTTTTGTTTTTTGTTCTTGAATCACAACCCCCCCTCCCCCATTTAGAGATAACCCTATATTCCCCGTGGATTTGATCCTAACCTTCGGTTAGGTTAATTGTTGACAGCGACCGCTTTCTTATTGGAGTGTGAACATCATAAAAAATTATGGCGCCGTTGCCGAGAACTGCGACTAGGTCTTGACTTGATTTCACTATTAGTTAGTTCAAGTATTAATTTCTAGATTTTTCTGTATTTTACTTTTATTTTTGTTTTTGTTGTTTGATTTTACTTGTAGGGTATACTAGGTTGTATGCCCAACACAAGGACCCATGGCAATCCCTTAGTTCTGATAAATTTGGAGATCCATCGATTCTTTAGAAGAATGCCTCAAATGAAGAGGATGTCGCGGTTGAGGAAGAGATAAACATGAATGATGATGATATGGGAAGATAGGAGAATCCACCACCAAGGGATAACAGGCCACAACTGACGGACTTCAACGAAAATGCTTATGGATGGAATCAATATCATTCGAACCTATGGCCATGGATGTTACCGGTGCTATAGTACTTCCTCCTTTAACGGCAGATGCTAAGTTTGCGGTATCGAGTGGATTGCTCCAAATGCTCCAAAACCGTGGTTTGTTCACAGGGCTACCTTCAGAGGATCCCCACCATCATCTCCAGAATGTTGTCATTGTTTGCAAAAGTGTCATGGGGACACAAAATATCTCTATTGACACTACTGGTTTGAGGGTATTCCCTTTGTCATTGACGGGCAATGCAGCTGTGTGGTTATCTGAGCTTCCTCCGGGTACCATAAAAAGTCGGGCAAAGCTTCAGAGAGTGTTTTTAGAATGATATTTTCCAAGATTTAAAGAAGCTTAAGCTCAAGGAACAAATAAACAACTTTGAGCAATTGCCCGATGACTCTCTTAGTACCACTTGGGAAAGATTTACCAAAATGCCTAAGGATGGTCCCTGATCATAAGATTGCTGATGATGCCTTGGTTGAGATTTTCTATAGAGCCCTTGACGAGAATAGTAAAGCTTGTTCTAACACAATCATGGGAGGTGTGTTTCTTGACCAACCGTTCGAGTTAGTAGCCGCAAGGATGGAGCAAGTGGTGAAAACAAACAGAGCATGGGTCGAAGTGAGTGTGGTGCAACAAAGAGTTCTTGTGTGGTTGCCACCAATAATGAGCAAGCAAAAGTCAATGAAGAGATCATGGAGCAAATTTCTCAACTTTGTACGAGCATGGATTTGGTTTTAAAGCAAAACCAAGCAAGTGTTCAAGCGATAACCCATCAACCTCCAAAGACTCATATGTATGAAGATCCGCTCTTTGATGAGGTTGCTTGTTTTGTAAGCAACCAAGCAGCGGGTTTTCAGAACAACCCCCAAGGGTCCAATTCGGACTATTGGAGGCAAAGTTTTGGGAATTAAGGTTGGAAATATAACCATGATGGTGCATATAGAGACAATCGAGGTGGATACTATGAAAGGGAGAGAGTGTCTGATGTCAAATGGGGAAGAAGAGATGGCTATAGGAATGTTCCTTATGTGCCACCTCACAACAATGATGTCGGGTCAAGTAACTCTAGGATCAAAGAGATGTTTGACAAATTGTTTAAGATGGTCGATCAGCACTATGAGACTTTGAAAGGAATGAAAACGGATATTTCGAGTATTAATCAAAAAATAGAGTCTCACTCCTGGCAATAAAGCAACTGGAACAACAATTTGGGTAAGTTTTTTCACAATTGAACCAACGTTAAAAGGGAATCTTACAAAACAACACGGTTCAAAATCTTAAGAACGAGGGACATTGTATGGCAGTCATGACTCAGAGTGGCAAAAGCACTGTTGACCCCCCTATGCCAACGATTGATGATAAAGCCGATGAGACCGTCATTGATAGCAAGGTGATGATTAAGGAAGAAAGTCCAGAGAGTAATGGAGTTGAAAGCCAAGAGGTATAATAGCAAGAGAAAGTCAAGGTGGTCCCAAAACCACCTCCTCCGTTCCCCCAAAGGCTTAAGAAAAAGGAAAAAGATGGAAAATTCAAGCATTTCCTTTCAATGTTAAAACAATTGTCCATCAACATTCCCCTCTTAGAATCCTTGGAAAAATGCCCAGGTACACCAAGTATATGAAGGATTTGGTAACAAAGAAACGCACTTTGAGCCAAGAGCTCCAACAATGTAGTGCGATCATGACCAAATGCCTTATTCAAAAATGAGAGGACCCCAGTGCATTCACTATCTCCTGCACTATTGGCGATGTTGAATTTGCAAGAGCATTGTGCGACTTAGGAGCAAGCATAAATCTAATGCCTCTTGCCGTATTCAAAAAGCTTGGTCTTGGAACTCCTACCCCGACGAGAATGCGGTTGCTCATGGCAGATCGGACCATTAAAAAGCCAGAGGGAATACTTCTTGATGTGCTTGTTAAAGTTGATAAATTCATCTTTTCCGTGGACTTTGTGATCATTGATTGTGAAATTGATTTTGAGGTGCCCATTATCTTGGGAAGACCATTTTTGGCCACTGGGAGAGCTCTAATGGATATGGATTCGGGTTAGCTTCGGTTCAGGGTCAATGATGCAGAGGTCGTGTTTGACATTCGTTAGTCCATGAAACACCCGAATGAGTTTAAATATGAAGTGTGGACCCTTGATGATTGTTGATAAAGGATGATGATAAAGTCTAGCCACGACGTTAAACAAGGCGCTTCTTGGGAGGCAACCCAAGCATCTTTGATAATTGTTGGTTTATTTTAAGTGTGTTTGTTTATTGAAATTCTTAGGTAGTAAGGTGTTTGTTTATTTTAAGTTGAAAGACATTGACGCAGTTGCAATATTTTGAAGATTGTTGTGTTTTGAGATTTGGTCTGTAGGTGGAAATTAAAGAACTGAAGATGTGAGAAAATGGCACTTGGAGCAGCCTCTACGACCTGGCCTACGAGTCGTAGTCACCACTACGACTCGTAGTCATGCTTCGTAGAGGGAAACAATGAGTATCGAAAGTTGACGCTTACACTACAAGCCAACCTTACGATTTATAGAGTCCTCTACGAGTCTAAGTGGGGTTCCCAGTGCCCGAGTATGAACTAAAAGTTTTTACAAGTGTTGGGTCTACTACGAGACTAGGACCTACGAGTCATAGGACACCTTATGACTCGTAGTCAAGGCCTCGTAGCCCCGATTCGCAACTTTTTAAAAGGCGACCCGGTTTAATATAAAAGGGGTCAAAATAAAATTTGACCCCTAAATTCAGTTCATAAACCCTAAGCAACTGAGAAATCCCAAATCCCTCTTCGTCATTCACTATTACGAGAACAATCCTGGCTACCCACATCATTTTCGGGCGAGTACTCCGGCGAGGATACCATTATCTAGGGTTTTGGCACATTTTTCCGTCTACTTTGCATTGGTTCAATTTTTCTACCATTTGGTAAGCTTCATGGTTAATTTTAACGCACTGTTGTGATGAGTTTCATTCTTTAGATGATTTTGTATCTAGTTTAATCATGAAGATTCATACCCATCTGGTGATGCTTTGGTCTAGACATGAAAACTAGGGTTTGAGTGCTTTGAAAATGTTGCTATGAATTAAGCTTTGTTCGAAATTATTGTGTGGATGGTCGTAGCTGTGCGAATAATTGTCCCGTAAATATAGTGGGCAAATTATTTTAGGAATGGGACTTTGGAAAGTGTGGGTGTGTTCATATGCTACATCTTGTTGGACTTAATTGAAAGTGTTTGAATTTCACTTGCATCTCAATGGAATGTTTTGTTGATAACGAGTGTGAGTTTGGAGATGAAATTGCTTTTAGTTTTGCTTGATGTAATGCGGGATTGACTTCAATCTTTCGGGGTAATGTTTCTTATAACTGCTTTATATTGTAGTGGGTCTATTTGTGCGTCACATTTATTTTATTGCTCTTATAATTTCCAATTCTTGGTTTGTATTTAATTTGTTTGTGGTTCTTGTGGGAATGTTATAGGCACTATATGTGCCTTCTGTTTCCAGCTATGAGGCCCCCCTACGAGTCGTAGTGATTCCTCGTAGCAGGCACCAGTCACCTGTGGTTCCTTCACATTTCTCATACGAGACCTACCTACGACTCGTAGAATCTACTATGACACGTGGTAGCGGTCTCGTGAGTCTAATTAAGATTTCAAAAATGCCTCTGGAATGAGGTACGATGCCAGATTACGACTCGTAGGCCACCTTATGAGTCGTAACTGCACCTCGTATTTTGATTTCAGATTGCATTTTCTCATAAACCTTGGTACTACAAGGCTAGAGTACGACTCGTAGGACAGCCTACGAGTTGTACCTGCACCTCGTAGCTGTAGACCTACAATTGTATCAGTGATTGTCTATATTTAAGTGTTTTTGGTTTCTAGTTCTTTGCTATGCGACCAATGTGTGATCAAACATCTTGACGCTCACATATGTTGTGTGGTTGGTTTGCTGATATCATGCCTCCAAAGGATAAACAAGCGATCCAAACATTCCAATGGAGGTTGGTTGACGACTCCTCTGAGACTGAGAGATCTAAGGGCTTCTTAGAAGTTCACAGGGTCAGAATAGATCCCGAGGTAACGTACCTCAGACTCGAGCCCATACAACCCAGGCACCTATAGAAGTTAATAGTGCCTCCCAGTCTGAAGATGAGGTACAGGAGGGTGATGGAGCCGGTTCGGGAAGTAGTTTACCACCGATGACCCTTACACACTCAGGGTCAAAGTCAGAACTGAGAGCACCTCGCAGGCCTAGCAGTCAGAAGTACAGTCACACCCCTCGGTCGACCCGAGATGGTGTGTTGCAGGGATAAAGGAGATATATGACCAGGGGTTAGAGCCTAAGGGACAGGGTAACCGGTTCGACAATTCCATGAGGAGTCTACGCTGAACGACTCGGGATTGGATAGGGTGCCAGGGTTAGATGCAGAGATAGACGAGCACGGACTACGATGGACTACACAGCAACTGGGCAAGTATGCCCCTTACGTAGTCCATGAGTTTTATGTGGCCTACCTTGCTACAATCCACTGAGGGTTGCCAAACAACAAGAAGCCGATTGAGCAACCTAGATTACGAGTGGTATCAGTCCGCGGTCGGAGAGTTGACATCTCACAGAAGATTATCTGATGGGTTCAGTTTGGGCCCACCTACAGAGTGCCTCAGTCCACCGTAGAGTATGATGGTCACATTGACAAGATAAGCAGAGCGGTGATTGAGAAGGACATCGGGCCAGAACCGAGCTATTATAGTGGATTGCCAGCCAGATAAGTGAGGAGGGTTTCGAGCCAACATGGGTCACAAACCATGCAAATCCAATAGTGAAAGCCCACCTTTCTTTCCGGGCCAAGTTTTGGTGGTCGATTATCCGTTGGCCTATCAGGACTACTTTCATGGATAATGTGATCACCCTAGAGCGAGCTGTGTTATTGGCCAGCATCCTAGCTGGCTATGAGATAGATTGGGCCTGGATCATCTCTGAGCAGATTTACGAGTCAGCCGTCCAGACGAACACTTTACTACCATTTCCTATTTTGATCCATCGTTTATGCAGTGGAACAGGTGTTCCTATCGACCCCCACCGGGACCAGCATATAGAGGCCACACGCACCATGGATCCCAGCCTGATAAAGGCTAATGAGAACCCAGTGGCCCTACCACGAGCAGCTCCTCAAGCTATCCTAGATTCATTCCCTGTTGAGCCTCAAACTCAGGGTTTGACTCCAGCCTCTACCGGCACTACTTCAGCCACTATAGAGCCTACGCCAGTTGTTAAAATTGATTCTATGCCATCCTCCAGTACTCTAGCACCAACAACATCCACATTACAAGTTGATTCTCTTTTCCCTACTATTGCTTTTAGGCACTAGTGCACAGGGTGGCTACAACGGAGTCCAGGCTACAGGCTTTATCTAAACGTGTCAGACCATGGGTCAGCCAGACTGTACGGGACTTAGAGGAGAGGATAAAGGCATTCGCCTGCAATTTGGTTAATGAGAGAGTTAGAGCAGTGGATGCCCGAGTGGATGCTTTCGAGGCGAGAGTCCAGCGAATACTTGAGGGTGCTAGGCCTACTGACACGAGCACAGTGACGGAGGAGTTGGCCAAGTTTAAGGCTGACCTATTGCAGATGTTAGCAGTCCTTGTTGCGTTCCTAGAGGTGGCACCGGCGGGTGATGAGGTGTTTGACTGGTTAGCTGACCGCCCTACATGTCCTTGGGAAGAGGTCCCTTGAGCATGATGACCGAGAGATGAGCCAGAAGACATCGAGATCTAAGGAGGAGCCGATACTAGAGGAGGTGGTGCAGGAGTCGCTACTGATGGCGGCTATACAGAGAGATCAGGAGCAGCAGACCTCACATGGAGAAGGTAGCTCATGTATAACTGCGACCCAGACTGCTGAGGAGGAGGTCGTGACCCAAGACCCTACGAATCAGATTGATACCGATGCTTGAGCACCGTGATGTTTGACCTTTGACCCCAACCTTTATCTTTAATATATGGATACTTTGTTCTTTCCCGTTAGACAATGTTTTTATTTTGTTGGTTTTTGGATTTGTTTAAATGTTTTATGTTGGATTTTGTGTTTACTTATGTTTTGGATGTTAGTTTTTGAAATATTGGTTTTTAATGTGTGTATGTATGTGTGTGTCTGTGTGTGTGTATATATATATATATATATTTGTTATTTGGTATTCGTACATGTCTTTACTTTGAGGACAAAGTAGTCTATGTTGGTGTGGTGTGGGAAGTTATGGATTAGTGTGAAGTTTGAGTAGCCTCGAGACCATAACTTCCCTTATTTTTGATCCCAAGGTTTTCTTGCCTTATTTCTTTTTCCTTGTGGATGTTTAATTTTTTGTTGAATCGGCATGTTTAGGTAGTGTAGATAGTGTGTAAATACATAGTAGTATGGTCTCTTGGCGTATACATTGTCTTTAAATGCTTTTTGAATGATTTGAAAAATTAGGTACTTTCAAAATTCTTGAGATTGTGGTTATTGATGCATTCATGCATTTGGAATATCTAGCAATGTTTGTTCTGATAATGTGAAGGAAAACTGAGGCTGGAAGCGTGACCTGTGAGTCTATACTTGATTATGTGTGTGCAATGCTATATGTGTTGTGAGCTGATTTTGCCCGATTCATGCATCGTGTATGGACTCAGAACTTGCCTTAGTACTCTAAGATTAGTTTGGTGATGCAGTTGATTTGGACGGGATCTTAGGCCTTTGTTCTATTAGTGAGCCCACTCTTGCCTAAATGACCTACCAAATGAGTGAGTGAATCCCTTGTTCCAAATTTTTGAGCTTCTCATGTACTCATTCTTTCTTGACACCTTTCTAGCTTAACCTTGTTTGATGAAATACCTTGATATTGGCCCTGGTCTATCCTTGAACATGTGAACCTTGATTGAGGCTAAAAGCCTAAGTTGAGGGTAGCTACAAATTATGGCCCTAGTTTGGGGAATAGATATTGTGTACTTCACCTTAGGCTAAAAGCCTAAGTTGCATGTGACCTTTATCATGGTAAAGTAATAAAAATAAGGTGGTTGGTTGGGAAAGAAAGCAAGAAATGAATAATCATGAGCTGGGTGAAGAAAAAGAAAAAGAAAAAGAAAAGTTCCTTGAGTTGAAAAGATTAGCAAAAATGAGTTCAAAATTGAGGCATAGCTGAAAAAGAGAAAGAAAGCACCCGGGGAAAGCTTGAAATGGGGGAATAAGGGTGAATTTAGTGAAAATGGTTGGATTATGAAGGTAAAAGTGTTGGTAAACATGGTTTAAGGATAGCTTTTAGTCACTACTTGACTAAAATGCCATACCAAAGCCCCCTGAACTTATGTTACAAGACATCAAGTCCTAAAGTAATCCAAGTCCACTGTGTCACCAAACCGAAAGTTGAGTATAGAGGCAAGCCTATGGTGTTAGTCATTTTGCATCAATTTCAATTGTGAGAGTAAGAATGCTTGCACAGTCCCTAAATTCTAAATACTTTTTGAGTGAGTACGAGGGATTTCTTTTCTGTGAGAGCATTTGCACCACTTGATTAGCATATGACTATACCAGTGATTGTGGATGGTTGATGTCCCTTAGCTTATCATAGTTGGGTTGCCAGATTCATCATTGTGCTATATATACCAGTGATTGTGGATGGTTAATTCCCCTTAGCTTATCATAGTTGGGTTGCCAGATTCATCACTGTGTTGTTGTTGTGCTTAGTGGCTTTGCAATCTTGTTTTGAAAATGAAAGTTGGGTACCTAAATTAGAGTAATTGATGTATATGCCATTAGTATAGCTGCTATGTATTTCTCATTGTCTGCGTAGATTGAGTCGTCGCTTGAGGACAAGCAACAATTCTAAGTTGAGGGTGTTGATGTGCTGTCAAAATACAACATATTTGATGCCTAACACAAGGGATTTTGTGAGTTCTTAATGCAACTTTTTATGGATTTTATGTGTTTTTGTGTAGTTATTGCAAAAAATGTAGGTTGGCATGATTTTGGAGGAAAATTGCAGATTTTGCAGAAGCACTGGACATACGAGCTCACCTACAAGTCATATGGTGATCTCGTAGCAAGAAACAAAGATCAAAAATCAGAAATCTGCTAAGTGGAGGTCAGCCCTATGAGGCCATCCTATGAGTCATAGGTCCTTACTGCGACTCATATAGGTGGACTTATAGCAGGAAACAGAGAGCCAAAACTTTGGACCAAAAAACTGAACGCTTAGACTATGAGAGGAGCATACGAGTCATAGCCCGAGCAACGACTCGTACTAGAGGGTCGTACCAGTTGAGTCCAAAATGCCAATAACCTGATACGAGACCCCGATTACGACTCGTAGGTGACCTACGAGTCGTACCTGTGAGGCGTACCAGCTGCCAACTGTCTTTTCTATTTAATTTTAGGATTAATTTGTAAACACTATAAATGCTTTAAGTTAGAAATTTGTTTATTGAAGGTTCCTTTAAACATTCTCTCAAGAATATTTTAGGGTTTTATAATAGATTTTCATTTTCTCTTGAAAAACCCACTTTTGGGGATTGCAAATCTTGCTTAGTACTCATTATCAATCTATCAAGCTTGTGGTTTGTAACTTGTGGTGTCTTCACTCTTCATTGCTTTGGGTAAAGTTCTCAACTATGTCTTGTACTTGCATTTCTGTTGGTTTTGCCTTAGCCATGAGTAGCTAAGCACCCATAACTTGGGGTTGTGGGAACCATGGTTAGTTGACTTGAGATACCTAGGTTTATTGCATTTCTATGATTGGGGTTTTGTATATTTTGTCTATTTCTCTTCATTATGATTGTTGTTTGGTGGTGGCCAACACCAAACCCCATCTACTATCACGATCCCGACCAAGGTAGTGATGAATAGGAAAAATGAAGTAGATGACAGGATTCGATTGATGTGTTGTCGTCTAATCAACCAAACCTGACCAAGGGGAGATTGACTGGGATAATAGGTAACGGTTAGTTGGCACACCATGGTTTCCGACCAAGCGCCATGGTGAAATTCGACCTTCACCTTCACAAGAGGGCTGGAAGAATGTAAGTTACCATCCTGCATGTGAATTTTCAATTGTAGTTATGGTGTCTAGGGTAATCGAGTCAACGAACCATGGGGAGCACAATTCCCAAGTTGCCCCTAAAATTTAGTATTTTCTCATGCCATAGTATAGTGTTTATTTTTGTTTTTCTTCTACAGTCACCCCCCCCTTATTTAGAGATTTTAATTATAGACACTCGAAATGATTGATAGTGAATTCTTGTAGTCAAACCCTGTATTCCTTGTGAATTCGACCCTAACCTTCAGTTAGGTTAATTGCTAACAACGATCGTTTTGTTATTGGAGCATGAACATCATCAATGGACAATCTCAATTAAAGGTAATCATAACAAAGTAATAGGACTAGTATGAAAAAAAAAACTAGTCAGACAATACCCAAGTCATCAATCCCAAATCTAGTCTAATGAAGTTGTCTAGATAGTACTATGACAGGTCATGGCTAACCCAAATCAAAGGAAATAAAGTACTAACTCAAGCTAGATGAAATTTAAATGGGCATCCTCCGAAAGCAGAGGAGGACTCACCAATCAGCTAGATGCGATTAGATCCCCAACAATGCACCTGCTGATGATATCTAACACTTGTCTCTGCATCATGAAAAGATACAGGTCCAAATAGACGTCAGTACGTGGAATGTACGAGTATGTAAAATAGCTGAGTGAAACAGATATAAGTAGAATAACAATAACTCAAAATGCTCAATCAAGATGTTAAATGTCTATCTAAAGTAAGAACAAAGAGTAGACAATGACCAATTAATACAATCCAAATCAATTCAATCCAATCAAGTCAGAGTACTATCACTATGGAACTTATCCGGGAGTTTCTCTTAACCAACAACAATCACTTATGAGCCATTGATTGTATAACAATCTCATTGATGTTGCCACAACCATTCAGTACTTGCCATAGTAAATAACAAATCGATCCATAATGGATCCAATCAACCAAGTCCTCTATTATTTCAGGGACCTATTAGGAGGAACATCCAAGTTAACAGTTTCAATCCTTTCTTATGTTTGGCAACATAGTTATTGAGCTCGAGTTAGACTTACTCTTACTTAATTCGGTGCTCCATACTCCTCCCAATACTCAATGCTCATAAGACAATCACTCTCAATCAACTAGTCTCATTGGGCATTTGCCAACTCAATTCATCACATCAACTATTAACTCTTTGATTAGAAATATTTATTTAGGATTAGCTCACGACTCATCAAGACTCTCTATCATGTATCATTCCGACTCGTAATATTCGAGAAAACAAAGTAATGTTAAATCATTTAGGGATTCTATAGATTCTTTAGGTTCAAATTATATTCAATGCACACTCATTTAAATGAAATATATAAAAATAATGAGAATTTATGCTAGGGTCCATGTAATATGGAAAAATAATCTATTTTAAGTATTTAATTCATAAAAATGGTAATTTATGCAAGATTATGTAGAAATACATTAGAATTGAAGAAAAACTTTGAAGGAACATTAATGGGAGACTCAATTCACTCATAATTCCATCAATTGAGGTTATGGGATATGTAGAAGAACATAATCCATGTTTTAGTTAGCCTTACATACCTGGTAATTTTAAATCTTAAACCAGCTTGGAAATACCGACGCGAAAGCCAAAAAATAGGATCTTTATTATTTCTTTATCTTACACTTTAGGTTTTAAGTTGAGTTTTTACTCAAGAACTACAAGAGGAGGCGATGGAGAACACTTTTCCATGTTACTTTCGTTAGTTTAATCTTTAGATTTTGGTTTTTGATGTTTTCCTCTTCATTCATGATGTATTCCACGTCCATGAGTGGCTAAGCCTCCATGTTCTGGGGTTGTAACCATAGAGTATGTGTAGTTCTTAGCTTTTGACATATATGAATGGTTTCTTTCGATTATCCCTATGTTATTTTATATCTATACTTCAAAGTCTGGCCAACTATGGAGTAAAATTATTGTTCACTCTGGATTCGAGAGATGTTGGAGTGGATAGAACACAATAGCATAAAAAGCTTATTCAATACTTGGAAACTAGGTTGATTCGTGTAACGAAGACCTGTGACAACTACCCTTACACCTTGCTTGGTTCATATATGGGAAGATAGCTTTAATGCATTTTTATTGGTCTGTCTATCCCCGCTCACTGATGTAGTTAGGCAGTCAATAACGGTAGGCCGATAGAGGCGTGCAACCCTGTTCAGGTATATTAAACCCCTTAAATCAATAATCAAGAAACCAGATTTAGAGAGATATTGTTAAGACTAGGCAGAGTCGGAACGGTTACAACCCTGGAATTGCATCTTTAATTGGTATCTTGTGTGAAAGTCTTATTGGTTCATTAGAATTTATTTCTTTTACAATTAATTTCCATAAAACAATAACTCTTTTTACTAAAAGCACCATAGACGTGATACCGAGAGAAAGTATGAATTACATTCAAATCCCTTGTGTTCGACAACCCGGCTTCTTACTCAAGACCACTGTATTACTTATGAGACCACGTACACTTGCTTGTGCTAGGGAAGTAACAAGTTTTTGGCACCGTTGCCGAGTATTTTGAAATGAATTTGTTCATTATCAAAGTTATCTTGTTTTGTGGTGATCACTACATTTGATCTTAGCGGTGTTTTTGTGCAGGAAAGCGAGTTCTAAACTGGAAGATCAGGACTCTTGTTTTCTTCAATCAAAGAGGAGAGCAGGAGTTTTGTTTGAAACACTGCCAATTGAATTGATTGAGCTGGAGGACCAAGAAGACAATAAGGTGGAGGTTGATCCTATTGCAGAAAATATGGCAAATAACAACCCACCCGCACCAGTAGCACTAGCTGCTGATATAGCACCAACACCGAGGCCAGTAAGGGACATAGCAATCCTAAGAACACAAGTCCATCTTCAGAACTTTGTTGAGATTGTTGATACTTTAATTCCCATTGGGGTGAATTGTGACTATGTGGATGACTTTGTTTCCCTTACCACTGTTGGGGGAAGCCCGGAGGTGGTTACAAATTGAGCCACCTAACTCACATAGCATCCTGGGATGATTTGGCTTGAAAGTTTCTCACTAGATTCTTCTCATCGGGCAAGATAACCAAGCTAAGAAGCGAGATCCTGAGTTTCAAGCAGAGGGCTGGCGAGAACCTATATCAGGCGTAGGACAGGTTCAAAACTCTATTGATAAATTGCTCACACCATTGCCAAGCTAACAAGGTATTGGTTCACACCTTCATTGAAAAGTTGTTAGCCAATACCAAGATTCTTCTTGATTCAGCTGTAGGGGGTCAAGCGTTGGAGAAGACGTATGATGAATTATACGCTCTTCTAAACAGAATTGCTCAGGGCAAACCAGAATGGAATGGAGGATCCAACAGGCCAATAGTGCATAAACAAGCTAGGGTCTTAGAGATTGATGCTATAAACAGCTTGCAGGCCCAAATGTCAGCGATGCAGAACATGATGACCATGAACTTTAACAACCTGGCATTGGGGATAAAACAACAGATTTCATTGTCAGTAGGGTAGTAGTAAGCCCCCGTGAATATGGTACAACAATAGCCGCCGAGTTGGTGTGATGTATGTGGGGGAGGAGATCATATGGTGAATCTTGCAGATCCAATCCTGAGGCAGTAAACTTTGTGGGAAATGCTAATAGGGGAGGCTACCAAGGATTCGGCAACATTTATAACCCAAATTGGAGGAACCACCCAAACTTCTCATGGGGTGGCAATCAACAAAATCATGGGCCACCCCAGCAAAGACCACGGGGAGAAAATGCATATCAGAATCAGCCGGTCCAATAGCCTGTATTAGAGGCTAATCCTAGCATCATGACTGATAGTGAGGTGCTGAGACAGATCTTGGCCAATCAAAACAGGCAAGAAGAAGAAATCAAAAGGAACAAACAAGATCTGCTGAACCTAGAAAAACAGTTGGGATAGTTGGTCACTTTAATAAATTCCAGGCATCAAGGAGGCTTGCCAAGCAGCATTGATCCCAACTCAAAGCAAGGCATTGCAGTAAACAAATGGAGTGGAGGCCTTTAATGGAATTGATTCCCAAGTAGAAGAACGGGGAAGGGAAAAATGCTATACAGGACTCTGAGGTTGACAATCCCAGCCTAACTATTGACGAAGCCACACCAGTACCAAAACCTCCTCCTTCGTTCCCACAAAAGCTCAAGAAGAAGGAGGAGGATGATTGTTTTCAGAAATTCATCGGGATGCTAAAACAGGTACATATTAACTTACCTTTAATTGATGTTGTGTAGGGGATCCCAAAATATGCTAAGTATGTCAAGGACATCATTGTAAATAAGACCAAATAGGCGGAGTACGAGACTGTGGCACTAACAGAGTCCTGCAGCTTCAAGATTCTTAACAAATCATACTTGCCCGCCAAATTAAAAGATCCAGGATTCTTCACTGTGCAAGTAACAATTAAGAACTGTCTGAATGCTAGGGGATTGTGTGATCTTGGGGCTAGCATAAACCTCACACCCATGTCTTTGTTCTTAAAGCTGGGGCTTGGAAGGCCGAAACCCACAACAATTGTATTGCAGCTAGCAGATTGGTCTGTGGTTAGGCCGGATGGAGTAATGGAGGATGTCTTAGTCCAAGTGGGGTCTCTCATCTTCCTTGTGGACTTCGTCATCCTGGATTTTGAGCAGGATCCTGAGGTCCCATTCATACTCGGCCACCCATTCTTGGCTACAAGAGGGGCGTTAATTGATGTTGCAGTAGGGCGACTCACCATGCGAGCCCATGACAAGGTAGAAGTGTTTGATGTCTACAAATAAATGAAGCTACCAGTCGTGTATGAGGAGCTAGCAACTATAACAGTGATAGACACTGCAGTGGATGTGAGCCAGGTCAAGATTGAAGACCCACTAGCCAGGGTACTTTTAATCAAGGGCTAGTGGATGATGCAAAAGCCAGACAGATCAAAAGTGTGCTGAACACCATAATGTGAGTACACCAAAGAAGATGAATGAACCCTTGAACAGGGTGTTGGGACCACCTCCTAAACCCTCAGTAGAAGAAGCTCTTAAGTTGGAGTTGAGCAGCTACCATCACATCTTATGTATGACTTTCTCAGCGAAAATAATACATTACCTGTAATCTTGTCTGCTTCCTTGACTGCAGCCCAGGTAGAAGCGGTTGCTGTGGTGTTGAAAAAGTGAAAGAGAGCCATGGGGTGGCAGATGTTTGACATCCATGGTATTAGTCCAGCCCTCGACATACACAGAATATTCATGGAGGAGGGCCATAATCCTGTGGCTCAACCGCAGAGGAAGCTTAACCCAATCATGAAGGAGGATGTCAAAAAGGAGGTGATAAAATGGCTGGATGCAGGGATCATCTTCCCCATATCAGACAACAAATGGGTAAGCCCTGTTCAATGTGTCCCTAAGAAGGGCGGGATGACGGTTGTCACCAATGAGAATAATGAGCTTATTCTGACAAGGGCGGTCAATGGGATGTCGAATCTGCATGGATTATAGGAATCTGAATGATGCCACCAGGGAAGATCATTACCCCGCGCCTTTCATTGACCAGATGTTGGATCAACTTACTGAGTAGGAGCATTATTGCTTCCTAGACGGGTACTCAGGGTACAACCAGATCACCATTGCACCCGAAGACCAGGAAAAGACAACTTTCACCTGCCAATACGGCACATATGCCTTCAAACGTATCCCTTTTGGGCTGTGCAATGCACCATCCACATTCCATAGGTGCATGATGGCGACCTTTAATGATATGGTGGAGAACTTTGTGGAGGTGTTTATGGATGATTTTTCTATCTTTGGGGAGTCATCTGAGAGTTGCTTGTAGAATTTGGACAGGGTGCTTGCTAGATGCGATGAGACTAACCTCGTCCTTAACCGGGAGAAATGCCACTTTCTAGTTAAGGAAGGGATAGTCTTAGGCCATAAATTGTCCAAGAAGGGGTTGGAAGTAGACAGAGCAAAGATAGAGGTGATTGACAAGCTGCCACCACAGGTGATGGTCAAGGGAGTCCGAAGCTTTCTGGGACATGCGGGGTTCTACTGTAGGTTTATCAAAGACTTATCAAAGATCGCGAAGCCATTATGCATCTTATTGGAGAAAGAGGTACCGTTTCACTTTGACAAATCCTGTTTGCAGGTGTTTGAGACACTGAAGAAGAAGCTGGTGGAGGCTCTAATCTTGGCAGCACCCTATTGGGGTCTCTCGTTCAAGCTCATGTGTGACGCCGGTGATACAGCAATGGGGGCAGTACTCGGGAAGCGCATAGATAAAGTCTTTCCCTCCATATACTATGCCAGCAAGACCTTGGATGTAGCACAGAGCAACTATACTGAATTGAAAAGAAAATGCTGGCACTGGTGTATGCAATTAATAAATTTAGAGCTTATTTGGTAGGGACACAAGTGGTGGTGTTCATATACCACGCTGTTGTGAAGTATTTGTTCAACAAAAAAGATGCCAAGCCTCTCTTGATCAGATGGATCTTATTACTCCAAGAGTTTAACATCGAAATCAGAGATCAGAAAGGGAGTGAAAACTAAGTTGTTGATCATCTATCTCATCTAGAGACTGATGCTCACATAGGTGAGCAACCACAAATCAGAGAAGAGTTTTCGGAAGAGCAGCTATTACCCATTGAGGTGGAACAATTACCATGGTATGCGGATATTGTAAATTACTTGGTAAGTGGTGTGTTCCCACCGGATGCAATATATCAGCAGAAGAAGTGGCTGGCCCATGATGCAAAGGCTTATGTTTGGGATAAACCGTACCTATTCAAGTAGGGAGCTAACCGCATGGTAACGAGGTGTGCTCTAGAGGCAGAGATGAAGCTAATTTTAGAGAGGTGTCATGCCTCTCCATATGGAGACCATCATGATGGTGACTGGACAATGCATAAGGTATTACAATCTAGCTTCTTCTGGCCCAACCTATTTAAGGATGATGTTCAATTCTCCAGGGCCTGTGACGCATGCCAGTAGACAGGTACTATATCCCAGAGGCATGAGATGCCCTTAAACAATATTCTGGAAGTGGAGATCTTCGACGTTTGGAGCATTGATTTCATGGGGCCATTCCCACCATCGTTCCGGTGCCACTATATTCTAGTAGTTGTGGACTACGTTTTCAAATGGATAGAAGCAACAACCCTTCTAACCAATAGTGCAAAGGTGGTGAGCAAGTTCCTCCGCAAGAACATGTTCACCCGGTTAGGTACCCCAAGGGCTATTATCAGTGATGGCGGTACCTATTTCTTAAACCAAACTGTGAAGAACTTGCTGGAAAAATATGGGATATGGCACAAGGTAGCCACAACGTACCACCCGCAAACCAGTGGGCAGGTGGAGGTGTCCAACTGGAAGGTGAAGCAGATATTGCAAAAGACTGTGAATGCCACCTGGAAAGATTAGTAGAAAAGCTATATGAAGCATTGTGGGTGTATCAGACTGCCTACAAGACCCCAATCAAAACCTCTCCATACAGACTAGTGTATGGTAAGGCCTGTCATCTGCCCGGAGAGCTCGAGCATCAGGTGTATTGGGGGATTAAGAAGCTGATTCTTGACCCTGAGCTTGCTGGAAGGAAGAGATTTGAGCAACTGGCAGAGTTGGACGAATTTCGGCTCCAATCGTGTGAAAATGTTAAGCTCTATAAGAAGCAGACGAAGAAATAGCACGACCGGCACATAATCAATCGGAACTTCGAGCCGGGCCAACAGGTATTGCTGTTTAACTCACGTCTTAAGTTGTTTCCAGGAAAATTGAGGTCCAGATGGAGTGGACCATATATGGTTATAGCGACTACACCTCATATTGCAGTGGAGCTAAAAGACATGACCATGAACCAAACCTTTTTGGAAAATGGTCAACGAGTCAAGCATTACTGTGGTGACGCGAATCAAACAGTTGAGGCCATTGAGTTGGCCAAGAATGATTGAGCATAACATCCATCGTCCCACAATATTAAATTAAGCGCTGCACGGGAGGCAACCTATGGTGAGATAACGTAGTTGTGTTTTATTTTCCATTCTGTCTTTCGAAAAATAAAAAATAAAAAAATAAAACAGATCCCTTACTAAAAGTGAGAAAATTGCCTCCGCATCGCGGACACTACACACTCTTGTGTAAAATTTTTAGTCTTCAATTCCCTACGTTCTGTTAGGAATTCTTTGTATTCTAGTTCTAATCCATCGTTTTGGTGTTTTTGAAGCATGTCCAGGTGTTCGAGTAATTTTTCGGGGCTCGGAGCAAAAAGATTGGATGTTCATTGTTGCTCAAAACAGTAAGCATTCTTGATGGTACCGCGATGAGGACCCATCGCTGATGCCTACTGTTTCTGATCCCAGATGGAAATGTCATTAAGTGTTGGTCCGCGTTCACTCCGCGTCGTGGATCAAACGTATACCCTCACTGTTTCTGCGCAAGGTAAGCGATTTTTGTTAAGTGTGCATTTGCATTGCCTTCGTGTCGTGAAGCAAATATGAAGGCTTACTATTTCTACAGTCATGATAGAATTCATTTAAGTGTTACTCCGTGATGCTTCCGCGACGAGGAGCAAACGCGGTGCAGTGTAAAATTGGCCGACTGCAAACGTGGCCCCCACCCTTTTAATTACCCTAAATCATTTTTTTACCCTTTTTAATTGAAACCCCTGACCCCATTCCCTTCATATTTTTTCCCTATTCTTCATCTCCTTCGTCGTTTTCTTCCCTTTTCCCCCATTTTTTTTCAAATTTGATCTCGTCTACACCACAGGGGTCTAATTTGCATCGCACTTCGCACACTCAACAAGCAAGGTATGTTCTCTTAACCTCAATTTCATGTGATTTCCATTGAATTTTGGTCAAATTTTTCCCTAGTCGTGTGAAATTGTAGGTGGGGAATTTGGGTTTCTTCTTGTTCTCTGTTAATTGTTGAATGTGGGATGGGTATAGCGTGAGCGTAATCGTTCTTGGGGGAGAGTTGGTGTATGATTTGTGGAGGTGAAAACCCTAGGTTGAGATTTGTACCCAAAATTCACAAAAATTGGGGATTAGGTGTTTTTCTCCATGCTTGGGATCAAATTGTTGGTTGTATGATTGGGTTGTGCCAAATAATTAAGTGTGGGGTTGAATTCGTAGGATGTGATGAAGAAGTGTTCTCTTAACTGTCAAAATATGGGGATGATTAGGGGTTTTTGAGGATTAGATGCTTGTGATGGGGGCAGTAAGGGGTGGTTCTCACCACAAATTGTGCCTATGTTCGACTGTGGGGTAGTTTGTGAAGGGGCTTCTGTTGTGCGTATTGTTTAGGGGTGTTACCACACCCTGATCTTGAAAGATCCTTGAGAATGAAGGAGGGTATCGTTTTGTGTCTGTATGACTCTTTGTAAATAGTTGTTGGGTGTGCGCTGTATTTGGTGAATATCTTATTGTGCATAGGAATGGTGCCTTTTTGTAGAGGGTGAAAGCCTTAGCTGGAATTCGTCAAGGTCTGGGGATAACTTGGGTGTCTTGGGTGCCTTTGTCATATTTTGTGCTTGATTTATGGGAGCTATGTGGATATATGCCAAAGCTTAAGTGCGGGTTCCTCAATTTCGTGTAAGCTCTAATTTTACACTTGTGCTTTGCAGGAAAGAAGTCTTCAAGTGCACACCGAGGCGGATCGTCGAGCAGGCCCAAAGCTACCAACACAAGGAAACGGCCACTAGATATCCCGGATGTGCCCAAGGACACTAGGAGGGGTCAGAAACCTTAATATGGGGTCAACAGAAAGGGAAAAAGGTGGTACCAGTCTCATGATGAGACGAAGTACTATCCCGATTTTCCTATTGACGTAGAGTCCCTTCGGGACGAGTTCTCCTAAATTCTAAACCGTTGTAATCAATTGAGTTTGTGGTTCTTGTCCCGGCCACCTATGCCTTGCAATCTGAGCTTGGTTTAGGAATTCTATGCCAATATAAGTGAAGTACCACGGTCCCAAATGGTGATTGTTCATGGATTGGAGGTCAACTTCTCACCGTTGGCAATCAACCGGATCCTGGCACCCCCAAAGAGGCCTCAAAAGGAGAATTCAATGAGTTGTGCCATCACCCACCCTACCAAGATATCAGGCACACTATCTTTGGGCAGAGGTCCATGACGAGATGGGTTCAACATGCTGAGCGGGCTATCACCTCTCTTTTCCTTTCACTCACATGTCCAGGGAGGCTAGAGTCCTGGTGAAGATCGTGATGCACTCTTTCTTTCCAGGGCAACACTTTACCAATGTGACGAGACATATAGTTTAAAGAAGAGATAAGGAGTGGGAAATTAATAGAAAACTTGACCATTTTAACTGTAATTGTGACCAATTTAGGACTTAAGACATAGCCAAAATTGAATTAAATTTGGCCAAAAGATGATTTAATATAAATCAATACGGAGCTTTTTAAAATTATCAAAATGAAATAATTAACTTAATCATTAACTAATTAAATCTACAATAATTTGTAACTAAAGTAGATAATTAATTAAATGAAATCTTTAT
>JAPFFP010000070.1:7068497-7085298 GCA_026153255.1 Solanum medicagineum
TATTTTGTAATAGTAGAGGAAATAAAATTAGAAGTGTTGATTTGTGGACGTAGCCCAAAAAGTGTAGGGTGAACCACATTAAGTATTTCGTGTCGTGATTTTTCCATTTTTTCATATTATTGAGCCATATTTATTTTTGTGGTTCCTTATTTTCCCAACACTTCCAACTGTTTGCAATTGTCCAAGGATCTTGGGATTTTTCCCTCTAGCTTATTACCATGCAAGTTGAAGCTTTTCAGTCTGCTTCCAAAGCTAAAAGTTGTATGGAGATTCCCAGATAGACTATTGTGTTGCACATCTAAAACCTCGAGTTGGTCACTCATGTTACCCAAGCATTGTGGAATTGCTCCCTTCAAATTGTTTCTTGCCAAATCTAGAACTATTAATGACGTCGAATTGCAAATAGAGGAAGGGATCTCCCCAGTGAGATTATTATTTGACATGAAGAACAATTCTACAGAGGGTGGTGGAGTTGGTAGCGTTCCTTGAAGAAAATTGGACCGTAAATCAATAGTATTTAGAGGTAGAACAGGAATCAGGTCAATACTTGTCAACATGTTGTGGGATAAATTAAGATAGTACAGCGAATGCATCCTATTAGACAATAACCAATCAGGAATTCTTCCTCGAATCTTGTTATTTGAAAGATCCAAAGAATAAAGATTATTTGCTGATCTTAAAAAATCGAGTTCATTTACTTCACAAGTAGACAAAAATAAGTTTTGAAGAGATTGGGGCAAGGTAGACTTGACTTTGTTCTCATTGATCAGAGAAATGCTGTTGTACAACAGGTCCAACTGTTCGAGTTTTTTGATGTTTGAAAAGACACTGACATCTATACTGCCACTAAAATTGTTAGATGAAAATAGGTCCAACTGTTTGAGTTTTTTGATGTAAGATCAAGCCACGTTAGATTCACGAGGTTCTGAAGTTACTTGGGAAGAGGACCTTGCAAATAAGATATCCTTGCAGCTCATTCTCTCTTATGTCAATATCAACTAGTACTGAATTGTAACTGAAATCCTCAAGTTGACCGGAGAAGTGCTTATTATTCAAGAGTAGTTGATGCAATAATGGCAGGGAGAATATCTAGGATGGTATTGCCCCATTCAAGGACTTGTAGGGACCGCGCGTACCCTCACCCCAACCCGCATTAGTATGATAACCATCACCCCAACCCGTATTAGTATGATATTGTCCGCTTTGGGCGAAGCCCTCATGGATTTGTTTTTGGGCATCTCCCAAAAGGCCTCATACTGAAGGGTTGGGTTGAACCTATTTAAATAGATTCATTTTTTTCTCTTCCACCGATGTGGGAGGAGTTTGCATACCCAACAAACCTTCCCTCAAACTCTGACCACACAATCTCGTGACCTCCCCTTCAGCGATTATCAATTTCTGATCTGCCATCATCTTGTACCACTGCAACAACCCGCGGGACACGCCGCCCAAGTATTTGTTCTCGTCAGGAAGACTGTCAACACAAGGTATTACCGCAAACCTCCACATCGCTAGGTTACACCATCTGATCCGCCAAATCATCTTGACTACCACTAGGTTATACCATCTGATCCACCAAATCATCTTGACTATCGTTATCACCTAACGGGACATGCCGCCTATACCACTACTTGACAGAAAGACTTTCGATACAAGACACCCTTGCAGATCTTTAGCCCTGATGCCACACCGGTGACTGTGCACAAGTCGGTCCATCATTCCTACCCTTTGAACTTGGGCTCTGATATCACTTGTAGGTACCGCATATACCCTTACCCCAACCCCGCATTAGTATGATATTGTCCGCTTTGGGCCAAGCCCCTGATTTGTTTTTGGGCATCTCCCAAAAGGCCTCATACTAATGGGTTGGGTTGAACATATTTAAATAGGTTCATTTTCCTCTCTTCCACCAAAGTGGGAGGAGTTTGCATACCCAACACAGGGAGTTATTTGATAGCCAAAGTGTATTCAGATTCTGCAGTCCACTTGTAAATGGAGGAAATGTTGGTCCTTCAAGATGATTATCGTGTAGGTCCAACAACTCTATATGGTTGAGATTCCAAAGCGATTTCGGAATTGGCCCCGAGAGATTGCAGAAATTAAGTACCAATCTCTTCAATGAAGTTAGATTTCCAAGAGATTCAAGGAGGAAATTACCATAGAAATTCATGGCATAGAGATCCAACTCCTTAAGAGATGCACTACTATTCCATTTAGTATTTGGAAAATAACCATTGAGCTGATCATTTCCCCATAAGGAAAGATGTTCCAACTTTGGCAGGTTAAAGATACTCTCAGGTAATATCCCCGTTCAATCCCGTGTTATCTAGCCTCAGACTTGTTAAATGAGAAGAGAAATTCAGAGGAATGGTGGAAGATATGTTAACGTAACTAAGATGAAGCTCTCTTAATTGGGTCAAATTCTGAAGGAGCATCTTGAAATTGTGAGCTGTGAATTCGAGCACATTGTTTTCCAATAAAGAAAGAGACTGTAACTTGGAGAGATGAGAGATTTCAGAAGGAATTTGATCTGAGAAATTGGAATAGGAAAGATCCAGATGCGTCAAGCTTGAAAACTTATCAAATTTAGGCGAACCATAGAAGTCATTCATAGAAAGAATAAGCGTTTGGAGATGAGAAAGTTGAAAAAGGCTGCTATTGGAATCAATCTTCCCAACAAGTTGGCTGCAGCTGAGGTCAAGCTCAATCACATGACGTGTCATCTCATCACATATTATTCCATCCCACAAGCAACAACCTCTGCTCATATTCCATGAACTTGTCTTTGGATAAGACTGCTTGTCACAAAAAAAGATGCAGATGAGTTAACAACAAAAGACTGGTTGAATTCTACAAGGGCAAGACATTGATCTCTTAGGGGTATTGCCAATGAGGAAAAAACAATTTGACAGAGAAAAAAGATGCTAATAGAAAGAAGAGGCTCCCGTAGCCCATTTTGCTAGAAAGATGGTTTAAAAGTTTGTAATGAAGAAAGGAAGTTGTGCTTTGTGTTATTTCCCAATCAAAATTCTTGACATATATAGATGTACAACACTCGTGGATGTTAAAAGGAATCAAATCTTGTTGGTCTTCTCGAAGATACTATGATTTTTTGAAAAATACGGGATCCCTATCTACCAAATTTTTAACTTCTTCTTTCTGGGAACAAATAATAATTGAGTCCTCTTTCCAGACTACACATACAAAGAGACCCTCCAATAGTCAAATGATTTGCCAATGAATAGAGAGATATTTCTATAAACTAGTTTGTTATTAAGCTTCTCATTTAGTCAAAGGCGTAATTAAGCTTGTTTGGTATAGCAGAAGTCTTTGTCCATGGAAAATATTTTTCAGTTGCGTAAATGTCACATAAAGTCGCTAAACAATTTATTTAACCAAAAGATAACTCCACTTTGCGTAAGTACCATGGAAATAATATTAAGTCCATGATCATCATTTTTCTTGATGACCTTATGTGAAATATGATAGACTTTTTAGCTACAAAGATAGGAACCTTTTTCAGGGTGATGTTCACTTTGTTTTAGTCATTGTTGAATAGAACTAACATATTTCCTACTTTGATCCCCGTGGATTTGGGGCAACTTGCTATTCCTATTTGTACATTTATGTATTAGTTTTGCTGGAGAAATAGAAGAAAAGGAAATTTGAGATATTCAAAGTTAATACACAAGTCATATGAAAACTACAAGGTACACTTTTACTTCGAAACAGAAAAAACTCACCTGCCCCTTGAAATTTAGAGCAAAACAACGAATCCATGACACGACTTTTTTAAAACATTTCAAATGCAGTAACTTTCTTAATTGTTCAAAAATTTGGAATAGAAGCTACTATAATGCCCCCAAGGACTTGGTCTAGTGGTAAGAGCACAACACGTGACGTGTGGGAGCTGGCGCATGACATGAGATCAAACCCTAGTCTAGACCAGAGTGTGGTATTTAAGTGGAGAAGGGTAGAGAGGTGAGCCTATTATCCCAAAAAAAAAAAATGTACATAATCCTCCTTTAAGTTAGCTGAAGTAAATGTACAAGTCTTTCGACATGGAAATTTCAAAGAAAGCTTCACAGGCAAATCTTTTCAAGTAGCTTTTTCTTTTTCTTTTATTTTTACCCCTTCCTAAGAGCTCTCACATTTTCTGCTTACTTGTGACTCGAACCTACAACCGGGATGCTTACCATCTGAACGACCTCATGTCAAGTTGATGTTTCACTTTTTGGTTTTAGTCATTTATTGTTGAATATAAAATAGGGCAAGTCAATGCACAAGTCTGGTTGGTTGAATTCTATAAGGGCAAGACTTTGATCTCTGGAGCATTGAAGTGACAATAAAGAAAAAAAAAGTGCTATGGAATCCAAAGAAATCAATATCATCTTTTTGTTGAGTTGGTAAGCCAGTATATCATTTTGTTTGCAATGTTATATCTAAGGAAAAGACATGTCTTTCATTCTGAATTGCCTCCTTTGACTTTAAGAAAGAATTTGTTAGTAGCAAACCAGCAGCAAAGCGCTTCCTCGAAGAGTCGATATATCCTTTGTTATAAATAGCCCAGATATGCCATTTTGATCTAACATATATTAGAGGAAAAAAATATCAATTCATCATTTTTCTAAACTGCATTATTAGGATAACAGTAATAATCCAATTTCTATGATAAAAATAATGCGATTAGATGTGGACAAGTCTTTTCAGTTTGTTGTTAATTAATGTCACTGATTTTAGCCGTCATTGTTGAACTATGGGATATTCTAAGTCAATATACATGTTTTTTGCTTAATCCACCTAAGCGCCACTACTCATTCATAAGTATTCTAATGTTAATTTATCACTTAATTATGGTAATTTGTATGATTTGATGTAAACATCGAGTACACTGGTAAATTTTTCCATGTTAATCCAACTGCTACAATGACAATGAGATAATCCATTGCTTACTCCAGTCAATGCACTAGTCTTTCCATGTCTTTTTCATATACTTTCATCAGTCAAGCACAACTCTTTCGTATGTATTTGTTAAAAAGATAACTTTTTTATCCCCTACTCTTCTATCTTACAATGAATACAAATGCAGTTTATACCGTAGTGCTGCTTATGAATACTGAAGCATTGCTTTGGCATGAGAAATGACAAATTATTATTCCCTATATACATGTTAAGTCGATGTAATATGATAATTTTACATGCTTATAGGATGAGGAATGTAAAAATGTGTTGTCTGTACAGATGAAATCTTCCTTAACAAAGTTGACGGACCATTTAAGCTTCTGACTCTTTTTCTTTTCGTGCTTCTGCTACTATTGAAACCTGCCAATTAACCAAAGGTTTATTTTGATCGACACCTTAGCTTATGTAGTTGTGGAAGTTCATTAAAATAGAAAGCTTTTTGTCCAGTTTGGGGCCAGTAGTGGACTAAAGTTGGACAAAGGCACTGTCAATAACTAAAACACACATAATGCAATACCTAGCTACTTGGATATGAATTCCTCTTCCTTATGCTTGTCCTGCGGTTTTGTAAGGGATGATCGATGGAGTCCTTTTGATTTCCCGGCTTCGTTTCTTCTATTTCATTAACCTGTCGCGAACTGGAAGCAAAGCAAGATGGAGTACTAGACTGATATTCTTCTTGGTAAATCTCATCATCACTGCAACTGAATATTTCAATAGGTGACTTTCCCTTGTCTGGTTCCTCTTCATCCTCCGATATGTTCGTGTCAGAGTCCCTCTCACTCCAGATAGTTTCAGAGGAAGTACCACTGACAGTGTGAAACAATGTAACACTCTCTTTCTTTGCTCCTTGAAATGAGAAACTCCTTGTTTTCCGATCGGACAAAGGAAGGAGGGATGGTGAATAAGAGCCAACTTCATCCCTTCCCAAACTGTACGATGTTGAGAGCTTCCTCTGTATGTTTTCCCTTTCTTTAACTAGATTGCCCAACTTTTCCAACACTTCATTGGCTAATGATTCCTCAGCAGCCTTTTGTTGAAGCTCTTTGATTGATCTATCAAAAACTTTCTTCTGAAGTTGAAGTGATCGCTGAAACATTGGACCAAAAGAAAAGAAGACGAGTTCAGGTTTCAGTGGTTTGGTAGAACACAGCGTCAGAAATACCTTTTTACTATACAAAATACCTTAATTTTTCTCTCCATTACGTATTCGGGTCATTCGTACCTTTGAGTTAGCAAATCGTCTCATATTTGTCCTTGACCACAGTGGAGCTCCAACATGAAGTATATGTTAGGTTGTGGAGCCTGATATTATATCTATGTACTATGCTCAGAAACGTGTCCGACGCCCCCCGGAAGGCTCCAGAACTCTTTGGTACTGTAGCAATGGTCAGGGCACTGTAGCAACGGCTAGAAGGGCCCCTGTAGCAACGGCTAGGGTCCTTAGGAAGTTGTATAAATAGGAGGGTCATTTCATTTGTTAGCCATCCAGAAATCTCCCAACTAGAAATCTTCCATCCAGCAATCCAAGCAATCTCCGTGTATAAATATACTCGGTGTAATTATCCGGATATCATTAATGTATATATCCTATCGCCATGGAGTTTACCCAATGGGTAAACTCCACGGCAATATTGGGCATTACCACAAAAGCAACTTTCTCTCTCTTCACGAATTTTCTCTACCTTCTCTCTAGGAAGATTTTCTTCTTTCTCAATCTTTCTTTTTTCTTCTTAGATCTTCAGATCGTATTTCCTAACAATTGGCGTGCACCGTGGGGAAGGAATCACTACGATCTGGATGTTGGTAAGAAATGCAGGGGGAAGAAAGGCTCCAAGAAGGTTGAGGAGGTGCCGGTCGGACCGTCACCAAGTGAGGCCATAACAACTCACTCACTTTCGACTGCAGAGTTGAACGATGATGAACGAGGCAAAGATCCCTCCGACATCCTGCTTGGCAAAGGATGGGTCGAGAGGGTGGATACTGCCCAACGAGCAGTAGAGTTCTTAGGCCATCACTTGAAACAAGTCAATGGCAAGTTTCAGACCTTGGAGGAGTTCACCCTTGAGGAGAATGACAACATTCGGAAAAGGTTGGATGGTTGCCAGGGGTGGAGCTCGAGATGAGGGAGACCATCACTTCCTTAGAGTGTCGGCTCATGGAGGCACTTACCAAGATGGAGGCAATGAGCGCCACCATGAAGACCATGGGCGACACCATGGAGGCTATGAGTGCTAAGCTGAGGGCACTTAAGGAAGGAGTGGCTGGTGGAAGATGCGTCGGGATTGCTGGATCTGGGGACGCCAGAATTGAGGCTCCTAAGCCACCTGTTTTTCAAAGGCGTTCGAGACGCGCAAGAGGTGAAAAATTTCTTGTGGCACAGAGAGAATTACTTCAAGTGCAACAAGGTGAGCTGCGATGATATGAAGATCAACGGGGCCGTAATTTACCTGAGTGAGATGGCGATGCTGTGGTGAAAGCGAAAGGATGCTGAGATTGGAAGGGGACTCTACACGATCAGCACGTGGGAGCAGTTCAAGGCGGAGTTCAAGAAGACCTTCTACCCCAATAATGTTGTTCTACTTCATGGACGGATTGCAGGGTTGGGCCAGAACAGAGCTGGAGCATCGACAGGTTTCCACCTTTGACGAGGCCATCACGCAAGCAGAGGCTTTGACGGACTCTCGATATGACAGGCGAAGCAGAGACCGAGGGGAAGACTCGGATGGTGATCATGACCAAGGTGGGGGAGATGGTGGCAGAGGCCGTGGATGGAAGCCACGGCCCAAGCATCATGACACCGTCGGGCCTGATAACAGGAGGTCCAGAAGACAAAAGACGGAGAGGGCAGGGCGTAGCCCGAGAAAGCGCCCAAGTGCTACCTATTCGGGGAGCCACATAGTTACAGGCATTGCCCCGGATTGAAGAGCCTTGGTGCCATACTACGGAAACGGAATGAGCAGCAGGCACAGAAGGAGATGCAAGATTCGACAGAGGTATCAGAGCCCAGGTTCGGAAGGCAGGAGTGATGGATTGACGTGTGCGGAGTCACCGGTGTGGCATTAGGACCAAAAAGGTCAGTGGCAGTAGGACCAAGGATCTATAAGGTTGCTTTGTATCGAAATCCTTCCTGTCATGTAATGGTACAGGCGGCATGTCCCATTGGGCAATAACGGCGGTAAAAGATGATTTAGCGGATCAGATGGTGTAACCTAGCGATGTAGAGGTCTACGGTAATGCCTTGTGTCGAAAGTCTTCCTGACAAGATGGTCGGGCGGTGTGTCCCACAGGTTGTTGCGGCGGTACAAGATTGTGGTAGATCCAAAAATCGATAATCGCTGAAGGGAGGTCACGATATTGTGTGGTCCGGGTTTGAGGGGAGGTTTGTTGGGTATACAAACCCATTCTACATTGGTGGAAGAGAGACAAGCTTTATGCTAAGGCTGTGAAGTGCTACTTCATAGGCTATGATTCTGATATATTTGGTTACAGGTTTTGGGATGATAAAAATAGAAAAGTCCTAAGGCATTGTGACGTGACATTTGATGAGAACGTCTTGTACAAGGACAAGGATATGTCGGGTTCAGAGAATGCAAAGCAAGTGGGAGTTGAAGTTGAGTTGTAAAGGAGTTTCCCTAACAATGTTGCCACTGAAACTTAAGAAACTCCAGAGACGGTTGCTAAAGAACCTGAGGTGGAACAAGTAACACCAGAGCAGACATTGAGGAGATCATCCAGAACCATCAGGGCACCAAATAGGTATTCACCTTCATTACATTATTTGTTGCTGACTGATGAAGGAGAGCCAGAGTCTTTTGATGAGGCCTTACAGGTGGAGGATTCAATCAAGTGGGAGCAAGCCATGGATGATGAGATGAGTTCAATTGAGAAAGTGTTGTCTAGATTCCGGATGAATGATGCTAAACCCAAGACTACTCCGTTGGCAAATCATTTAAAATTATCGAAGGAGCAGTCACCAAAGACAACTGAGGAGTGTGATCACATGGCACAAGTTCCATATGCTTCTGCAGTTGGGAGTTTGATGTATGTTATGGTCTGCACTAGGCCTGATATAGCACATGCAGTGGAGTTGTTAGCAGGTTCATGGCAAATCCGAGGGAAGAACATTGGAAAGCTGTGAAGTGGCTTCTGAGATACTTGAAAGGTACATCCAATACTTCACTTTGTTATGGTAATGGCAAAGTAATCCTACAGGGTTTTGTGGATGCTGATCTGAGTGGAGATATGGATTCGAGCAAGAGCACATCCGGGTACATCTACACTACTGATGGAACAGCGGTTAGCTGGATGTCTGAGCTTCAGAAGTGTATTGCCCTTTCGTCGACTGAAGCTGGGAAAGAGATGATATGGTTGGTGGATTATCTGGAAGAATTAGGCAGGAAGCAATGCGAGAAAATTCTTTATATAGATAGTCAGAGTGCCATACAACTGGTGAAGAATTTAGTATATCATTCGAAGACGAAGCACATCCAAAGACGGTACCATTTCATTAGGAGGTCAGTGGAAGATGGTGACATGTGTTTGGAGAGGGTGCAAAGAATACAGCAGAAATGTTGACCAAGTGTGTTGGTGTTGAAAAAACAAACTGAGGTTGTAGGTTGTATAGAAGAAAGTGTTGCGATGGGTTGAAGATATTGATAGTAGATCAGTCTCCAAGTGGGAGAATTGTTAGGTTGTGGAGCCTGATATTATATATATGTACTGTGCTCAGTAACGTGTCTGACGCGCCCAGGAAGGCTCCAGAACTCTCTGGTACTGTAGCAACGGACAGGGCACTGTAGCAACGGTCAGGGCACTGTAGCAACGACTAGAAAGGGCATTGTAGCAACGGCTAGGGTCCTTAGGAAGTTGTATAAATAGGAGGGTCATTTCATTTGTTAGCTATCCAGAAATCTCCCAACTAGAAATCTCCCATCCAAAAATCCAAGCAATCTCCGTGTATAAATGTATTCGGTGTAATTGTCCGGATATCATTAATATATATATCCTATCGCCGACTTTCTCTCTCTTCGCGAATTTTCTCTACCTTCTCTCTAGGAAGATCTTCTTCTTCCTCAATCTTTCTTTTTTCTTCTTAGATCTTCAGATCGTATTTCCTAACAGTATAATATATGTAACCACAGACTGGAGCTCAGCTCCGTTAAAGCCAAGGTCATAGCAGACGAGACAATTTGTTGACAGCAGGAGTATGAATGACTCTAAAGCATAACAAAGGGTAAAATTAAGACACTTCATAAAGTAGATAAGGGACTCATGGCGAAGCACATAGAGAGAAGTTGAATCCATAAAATGCGGCTTCGAGCTTAAATATCAGATTTCATATAAGAAGACATAAAGGTGAAAGGAGAGTAGGAATGTATCTCAGCTTACTCTTTTATCTAAGAATTTCCCAAGATCTTGAGTCTGAAGGTTCTTTTTCTTCCAAAACATGCAGCAAAATGTTACTACTACTGCTAGCACTAGCAATATGATAGATTCAAAGATCAGAAACAGCAAAATTGTCTTCTTATTTCCTGAAAAAAAAGAAAGGGAATTATTCTGGTATATTAATTGGTTATCAACATCACTACACAAATGTAGGATGTAACCTGTGTAGATGCTGAAATTCTCGGGCGTAATCTGTGAGCAGCTTAATGCAAACTTCTGACCTGATGCAAAAGAATTATGTGACAATTGACATGAGATGATCCTAGGACTTCTTGTGATTTGTCTACCTGCAATCTAAGATAAAATTATTAAAGGTACAGAATTTTACGTGAGCTTCGGCATGGCAGCGGGTTCCCAATATCTGCATGAGAAATCTATCTACTTTAGATTTATATACATTGAGCACTGCTCAAGTAAACACATGTGTCCAATGTAAACACAGAACATTGGTAATTGTGAAGAAACTCACTTGAAGCTGCAAAAAAAGTGAGGAGGATATTTTCATCCAGACGAAAATATTGCAGGTCACTTCTCAAAAATTCCAAGGAGAATTGGCCTGATTCAAATAGTAAATAATGGATGTTACGATGCTACACACACAGAGTACTAGATTTATTGATTGATGTTATTAATAAGACCAAGAGATTTTGGGCCTAGGGGGCACTTACCAGGATATTGTTCAGACCAAAAGATGATCCCAGTAGCTGGATTAATCAGTGTGAAGATAACACCCTTTGATTTCATCGCGGAAATGTAAGTGTAGTCTCCAATTATACGAGTAATCTTTCCTTCAATCAGTGTCTGGGAAACATAGATTGCATATCCTGAGCAATCAAGACCAGGACTGGCTTGGATAACAGAATCCATGTTAAGCACTTTAGGGAAGGTTTTGAGAACTCCTTTTGGTGAAAACGAATAGAGGTATCCGTCCAATGAACCAAGAGATATCCAACCTGGAATTGAATTTGAAATTAAGATGAAGACCTTTGAAGGGCAGATATAGCTAGAAGGTCATGATATAGGTAAGGACATATCACCATTAGAATCAACAGCAGGGGCATAATCTGCCGTACTTAATGGTCCAAAGCTTTTCTGCCACAAAATGCTTCCTCTGGAAACATCAACTGCTAGCATCAGAGCTTTAGCTGCTACAGTAACATACAACAGACCGTTGTTTCCGGCTGTCATGAAAAGTGTACTTCTGAATGAACTGAAATCTTGTATCCATTTGAAATGTGGACTACGAGTTGACAAAGCATAAATTTCTCCTTGATTATTAGAGATCTGCGAATGGAAAAACAAAAGAATGGTTGAATCGATACGTATCATGTATACGCAAAGATAAAGGACAAATTTAAAAAGCATGGAACATGAAAAACATACATATATGCTAGCTTCACAGTGATCGAACACAGGGACCGAGGAAAAATAACAGTCAGTGATGTTTTTCCTGCAACCTTGACGATATCCATGCTGATAAAGCACCGGGCCAACACTCCAGTGCAGCTTTCCTTGCAACCGGTAGGCAAAGAGACCACGGTTTTTGACATTGATAATTACACAGGAACTGGATATACTTACTGCAAGGCCAATAATCTCTTCTAGTCTTTCGTTTTCTGAACCAAAGAACAATTCTACAGCCATTTCAGAACTTCCTACGTTCAACGGGTTGATTTTCAGCACTCTGTCTTCTGCAACCACATATATCTGCCAAATGTAACTTGCATTATTAATTACAACAACATACCCCGCGTAGTCCCACAACGGGTTGACCGTACAGTGTATGCAAATCCTACCTCTACCTCAGAGGTATGTAGGAAAAAACTAAAGCATTAGAACAGTAACAGACTAATGAGTTAATGACATCCGTCTGAGGTTAACAACTCCAGAATCGAGAAATATTGATTTTCAGGCATGACGTCTACTCTTTGCCTCGTCCCCAGAGGGAGAAACAAACAGTTATAGTAGCATTTTTATAGGAAACTTATACAGGATCACTTGCTTATACGTCATATTCTCTATAGCTCATTCGTTTTACATATTATACGCCTCACAGATTCACTAATTCATTATACGAGTTATATAAGGTATACGTAATTGAAGTAATTAAGCCTGAATCCTTGCCTTTCTGGATTCCCCTAGAACTGGAGCTATATTTGGACTGCATTTGTAACTGAGAGACAACGTCCACGCAACAGAACCATTGTTTTCAAAGGAAAAAAAGTTCTTTTCTGAACACACATAAACCTTCCCATCGTCACTGATCAGTGGCTTGGTGATCTTATATGCAGCTTTCTTGAAAAATTCCTGACCTAAAGGAAACAAATGTAAAAGTTCAAGCATTTTCTCTTTTTTTGCCAACTATGTTTGATGCATTTTAAATTAATTACACAGTCAATGTATATCAGAGGCAGAGCCATAATTTCAACTTTATGAGTTCTAAATGTTAAAACCAAGACTCTTACGTGTTAATAACATGTGTACATGTTAAACAAATTTCTTTACACAAATCAAGTGTTATTGTGTTCTGCTGAACCCATACCCAAGCTTCTACCTCCACCCTTCATGTATATAAATTAACTCCAATCCAGAATATGATATACCACAGGAACAATTTCAAATATCTTAGTTGCAGAAATACTCGCTTTACATCATCCTAATTAGTAACTCTAATTTGGTAAAAATGCAGCAAATAACTTGTTGTAACCGATTAAAATACATTGATAGTGTGAATCATCTTTACACGCTGTCATGTCCATGTATATAAGTTAAATCCAAATCATAGCAAAAAAAATACTAGCTTTCCCTCATTCCATGTTATTATTTCATCTATGTTGCTCGAACTCTTCCAAAATATCAAAAGTACGTGTCAGATCCTTCAAAAGTAAAATTAGTAAAATAATGCAAACTCAAACCTGATAGTATTTGGGGAAATGCTACAAATGGTGATAATAGTAAAAGCAGGGCAGCCACATGAATATGCACAGACATCAGTGTCAAACGCACAAGAAAAAATTTAAAAAAAATAAACCAAGTGCAGTGTGATTATGGAAAAAACATGTAGTGCAGAGCGGTTAATTAACCGTCAGTACATTATGTGGATGTTCAAACTTAGACATGTGCCTTTTCTGAAAAGTATAGATTTATAAGATTTAATAATAATTTAATATTTCAAAACTTAAAATTCAAAATATTTGTGGTGCTGATATGTGGCATCTATTGATGATTTTCAAAGCTTCTTCCCTTCTTCAAAAATAAATTAAAATGGCTTTTCACTATATCCATCATTTATATTTTAATTCAACTCAAATTTGAAAAGGTATGGGATAATGATAATTGTGATTGTGATTAAATCATGATTCGAAGTTGTAATCTGTAATTGAGAAGTTATAATCAATTTCATATTCTAAAATTTCAATAAAATATGAATTGGAAGTAATTTAATATAATCAGTAAATTAATTTAGATTACATTGAAATTTGATTTATTTTTAATTTGTATGTTTGTGTGCGCGCTTAGTGGGTGAGGACGTTGGGAAGGGGATGTGTATGGCAGTTTTTTTTTTTTTAATGGGTAGTTTTTAATACTTTTTATTTTCTATATTAAACTTCTGTATTTTCTGTCAATTGACAGTGTTTAGGACTGTTAAATTTTTAATTTTAAAATGAAATATTAATTATTTTTTATTCCTATACGTGATAGTTTAAATATCTTTTATTGGATTTTCATGTATTTTTTATTTGTTTATTGGTTATTCGAAATGTGTGGGATTAGTTAGAATATAAAAGTGGAAAGTCATTGAAGTATTATTTATTAGTTGTTAGTAACTACTCAATTTAAGATTTATTAGTAGTTGGTTACTTTTCAATTTTATAAATTAAAAATTAATTCTTTTTTCTTCCAATACGTGATTGCTTAAATCTTTTTTTTTTTAAAATGTATTTTGTATTTGTCTATTTGGCTATTCAAAAGATTTTGAATTAGAATGTGAAAATGACAAGTAGTGACGAAATATTATGAATTGGAAATTTTCAAATATTTAAAATTAAAGATTAAATAAATTAATTATCTTAATGTGTAGAAATTGTTTTGTTGATTTATAATTATCTTTTTGAATTTCTTTTATAAAATAGTTATTGGTTTTAAACACATTTTAATTTATTACCTAGATATTTCAAATTTAAAAAATCTTTAGCATTTATAGAAACTGTATTATGTATTAAAAGTGAATTATATATGCATTATATATGTATTATGAATGTGTTAAAATGTCTTATAATTATTTTGATAAAAAAACTACACTATCTATTAAAAAGGAATTACGCATGTAATATAAATTAATTACACTATGTATAAAAGATGTATTAAAATTATAAAAATGTATTATAAGTGTCTTAAAACATATTAAACTTATATTTTGATTAAAAAATATGAATTATATATGCACTAGAACTGTTTAAAACAACATTACCCCAATGTCTCAAAGGCTCCCGCCCATTGCGGGATAAGGGGGGTCGGATGTACGCAGTCTGACCCCTATGTTTAAAAACATAGCGCGACTTGTTTGTGGATGACCTATGATGAGCGTCGAAAGTTGCATTGACTAATTGCTACTTCATAATTGAAAGAAGCGCAGACAGTTTAAAGAGCCATTTTGCTTTATTCCATCATATCCTAAAGCCAAAAAATAGTGAATCTTTGGCTCCATCCAAGATTGCACTGGAACTGTATTACACATAAATGATTAAAATTTTCTAAATATGATATATATATAGGTAAGTTTCCTACAAAGGTTTTTTTCTTTTTCAAATAAACAAACTTCGTTGTTTTCATTAATTATCTTTTAATGTTTATTCCACCTTTTATGGACGTGAGATCAAACGTGATTAAAAGATATTTTTGTTTTTATTAATACAATAAATAACTTGTTATAACCCGTTAAAATATATTGATAGTGCGAATAATCTTCACTCTATCTTGTCCTATGTATATAAGTCCAGTCCAAATTATAGCAAAATAAATAAATAAATACTACCAGCTTTCCTTTGTTCCATGTTATTATTGAGAAAATAGTTAAATATACTGTCAACCTATTATTGAACTTTTAACGACAAACTTATATTTCACGACATTTCTATTATCCCCCCAATCCCGAACTATTTTAAAAGAGAATTAGTTTCATCCTAAAATAACATAATCAATTAAGTATCTTGTAGTGTGATATACGCGCATGTCATGTCAGCGCCCGTCAATATCACATATATAGTGAATTAATTGTTTTTACTATTTTTTTCCTTTTATTTTATACTCATTACAAACGCTCCATTATCGTCAAGAACATTACCATTGTCAAACCCAACATATAAGTTTCTCATTTCTTGATCTCCTAGCAAGAAAAAGTACGAAATTTTTTTTCGACGAGTGAAAGTCTTTATGGCCAATACCTCGGTCCTATTTTTCACAACTTCTCCCAAATTTCATTGCTTCTCCCATCGTTATACTCTGTCAATTTCTAATTCAATTCATAACTTTAACATGATTCAATCTCTTCCTCTTTCGAATGCTGGTGAAAGTAGCAAAGCAAGTTAAATTATTGAAATTATTGTTAAGTTTGAATATTTTATGCTCGATGATAGAAGAGGAATGTTTTCCTTGTCCATTCACAATATGCAAAGTCAGAATATATACAAAACTAAGCCGTAAATTAAAGCATGAGACTAGCCTAATAAGGAACTAAATATTTACAAGATATGTTTATTCCAAAAATATCTACTAGCCTAATTCTAAGGAACTAAATATCTACAAGATATATTTATTCCAAAAATAACTACATGATATATTTAACACACCCCCACAGTCGAAGCGGGAGGATTACGGACATTGAGACTGTCCCTAAAATCATCAAATAAAACTCGTTGAAGGCCTTTAGTAAAAATGTTTGCTATTTGATGACGAGAAGACACATGAAGCACTCGAACTTCACCCCGAGCAACTTTCTCCCGGACAAAATATAATATCCATCTCAATATTTTTTTTACGTTGATGCTGAACTGGATTTCCTGATAAATAAATAGCACTTACATTGTCGCAATAAACAAGAGTTGCCTTTTTAACCTGACAATGCAACTCTAATAGAAGGTTCCGAAGCCAACAGGATTCGAATACAACATTTGCCACCCCACAATACTCTGCCTCTGCACTAGATTTTGACAATGTTGGTTGTCGTTTCGATGACAAAGACACCAAATTATCACCCAAAAATACACAATAACCAGAGGTAGAACGACGAGTGTCAGGACACCCACCCCAATTTGCATCTGTGTATGACACCAGAGTAGAAAAGGAAGATGGATATAAATGAAGACCATAATCCAATGTACCTTTAACATAC
>JAPFFP010000070.1:7121546-7138395 GCA_026153255.1 Solanum medicagineum
AGAGACAAGCACACTAAATAATTTCTTCCCATCTACCTTTACCTTGGGGAATAGAGCTAATTAGTACCTGAGCTAGTCGGAGGCAGAAGAAACCAGGCAGAATAGTCAAGGTATGCGCATGCTGGCCCGAATACCACAGTTATGAAAAAATACTAATGGATATCAATGAAAGCCATTTTCAGAGTTTCTGGTTTTGCATTTACAAAGAACAATTTTCAACACAAAATGACAAGGTTTTTCCATTTAATAAATTGCCCTTAGGTAATAGCCTATCCGTTTTCCAAACCGATATATCCCCATCTACTATTATGATAAAAGAAACAAGGGATAATACATAAACACACACTCAAATTTGGCCGTACCTAATAAGTAAACTCTCCTAAGTTTCAATATGCACATATAGATACCTCAACTCAATTGCCTGAGCACTCCAACTAGCATAATGATCATCTAGACACTTTTAGAATTTTATGTGTTACGTCAGCATCGGGTCTCCACAAAATATTGTGGGGACTAGTTGGAATGTTTAGTTTTCAGTTGAGAACCAAGTTGAGGAGTCTTGATGTGCACACTTAAAGTTGATTACTTGTCATCTGAGGTCAAGTTTGAGTGTCTATTTATGTATTGTGCCAAGAAACAACACAACAAACTCTTACTAGAAGCCATATATAAAATAAGCTACACCTTCTTCATTTGTCAATACAGATTTTACTTCACAACCAGTTCTTATCTGGCAACCTATCTTCTCCATCTTCTCCTTAACCTGCATCAAATCACTTTCAAGGATGAAACATGCTTAACAAATCATACAAGAAAGTAAAAATTGGTAAGAACTTTGTGGTATCTATGAATGAAAAACCACCTTATTTACATATGTAGTTGAGCACCATCTTACAGTGAGCAACTGAGGGAGATCAAAGATCTGCGAAGGAAGAAACAAAACCACCCTTAGGGAAAAAAAAAAGAAAGATATATGTAAGCATTCAAATTCAGTCTCTTGCATTCAACACATTTAAGAATTGGACTGCAATCTACACACGAAGTACGTCAATTGAACCGTGGATAAGAGGAAAAAACCTGTAGAAGATGGCGGTCGCGGAAAAATAAAAGAATGTAATAAGCAGAAAAGCCCAATACTCCTGTTAAGGGACAGGACCAGATTGAAGCACATATTGGAATCTGTGGAACATGAGTGAATTGCTTATAGCAAGAACAATTTGTTGAACAAACGAAAAGGCCAATACAAGTATTGATGTCAAATAACTAAGAAAACCAGCATTGTCACCAGATAAGCCTTCTGAAATAACTCCGAATAGCCATGTGACTTAATAAATTGCTCTAATGTTTCATTGTGATCAATGTCAAGATTATTTTCAACTGCTTCAAGGTAACTGCAATGTAGTCAGAAACATGTCTTGATGAAATAAACTTCATTAGCTCTTTCCTTGACACATAAATAAAGAAAATGTACAAAATGGAATGATTTAATCCTTTTCAATCAAATGCATCTATGCTTTGCAGCTTTGGTGTGCACATGCTCTAGATATTCTAAAAATATAAAACATAAACATGTCCTTAACATGACCTCAACTAACATCTATACTCTCCAATATTGGATGTTCACAAGTAGGCACTTAAACTTGTATAAAGATGAACAAGTAGACACACATGCTCTATATGGTGTCTCACACGAATTGCTATGTATGGTACCATGTAGGACGTATGTATCTACTTGCCCAATGCCATACAAATTTAAGTGGTTACTTGTGCACATCCAAAGTTGAAGTGCATATAGATATCCGTTTAGGCAAAGTTAAAGGGCACATTTATGTATTATGCCCTTTTATAAAGTAGAATACTGATTAATGAATGATACTCTTGACAAACTTAGTGTTCCTCAAGTTCTTTCACCATCTATTTGCCAAGTTATTATCTTAAGTGTATTTAATATGTATTTGTCAAATTAAAACAGACTACACACTAACACGGATTTTATCACATCTATGTATTTAATCTACTTAAATTTAATCTTTATATTGCAATTGCTTGGTTGGCGTTTTATTAAGAGTAACTATCTGATGAGATCTAATTTAAGCATTTTTCCTCGATTTCTTTGGCAAGACGACACAACTAATAGCACCTTTGCATCTTTGAAACACCTAGACTATTCTGCAAAATGAACTAGTATTTTCATTGTTGCATTCTTTACAAATTCATTACACGAATGTGTTTCATAGAATGTAAATATATCGTCTAAATGAGTCTACACAAATTAAAAGAGTATACATGTGCAAGCATGTGGTCGAAACAAGTAAAAGAAAAAAAAAAGGTGAACAATTGAATGACCTTCTGAGTGCTATAGACATAATTAAGTGATTTTTCAGTTACAAACAAAAGAAACATGAATTTACTAGATAATCGAGAAGTTGAGTGGCTATTTGAGTAATGAACTCACATGATATGGAACTCAAATATAAAGATTACTTATCAGTACCTTATAACGTCATGCTTGAATCTGATGATTTCTCTCATCATTAGCAAGAAATATGGATTCAAGAGATTCTTCTTTTGTGCAAACAAACTAAAGAATCCATTTCGAGTACCCCATTCACAACCATGGCCTTGGTCCAAGCTCACTGAGAATGACATATGAGAAATGTCCATATGAACTCCAAGGGACTCAAAAAATTCCATCATGTTTGGATAACTTGCCTGTCAAATACAACATCCAAAAGATGAGGCTAAAACATCTCTACCTACAAACATTCCAATTTAATGAGTTGGTTTCTCATATGATTACTTAACTAATAGTTATTCGGATGACCTACATTTCGTTTTCCTTTAGTTAGTTTATTAGTCGGGGCCTCCAAAAGAAAGCTGAACTTTTGAGATAATAATTGTCAGTTGAGTGACCATCTGAAAAATCAATCCGCACTTTATTGGCCTAACTTTTCCCCTCTCATTCCAATGTGAGATTTGACCAAGGCAAATTTCACCACGAAAATTCCATCAACAATATATGTTTATTTGGCGCAATGTGTTGAGTATTGCCAGGAAGATTGTTTATGAGGATATTAGCCAGAGCCAAACAAATTTGAAATTATACAACAGAGGTAATATTATGTTTGAAATCAATATTAACTCATATTGAATGAAACTATAATCATATAAAATTTATTAAATATAAATTTTATAAAATGATTCAAATTATATTAAATTCAAAATATATTAGTCCAAATAAATATTGTGGATTAATATATTTGGGTTAATTATTTAAATCCAATAAACTATGGATTTAATTAAAAGCCCAAATTCATTTATTTGGGCTTCAAAAGATAACTCACTTTATTAGGCCCAATATCCTCTCATCGTACAAACCCATTTGATGCCACATGTCGGATAACGTGGCATGCCAGTCAAACAAAGAAGCCAATAGGATCATGCCATATGGCAAGATGACATGGAATTCCTATCTCAAACTAAAGGCCAATAAAAATGAGTCACATGTACAAATGATGTGTTTCAACCAATCAAATATCATCATGTCATTTGAAAGGAGACTTGTTCCTATCACTTTTCCGACATCATGCCATTTAAATCTGATCGGGGCCAAAAGAACGCATGATTGCATCATAACTCCTTTATTCTACAACTATATATGGGGTCCTCATAATTCAAAAATCATATATAAAAATTCTAATAAGAAGCCAGAGAGAGCTCGTGGATCAAATGTTGCAGATTTCTCTACAAGCTACAAGTTTAAGAATACAAGCTATCGAGCATTCAAATTCAAGAACGCATCGAGATCAAGACCATTGAATTCAAGAACAAGCCCAAAAGCCCTTGAATTGAAGTACAAGTCAAGACCAAGTTCAATAACAAGTCTTTATCAAGTTCAAGTTCATATCAAGTCTACATCAAATCTATAAATCAAGATTAAGACCACAAAATATAATATCAAGCCAAAAAGCCCTTGAATTCAAATATAAGTCAAGGTAAAGTTCGAGAACAAGTTGTATCAAGTTTGAGTCCATGTCAAGTTCACCAAATCCATAAATTAAGATCAAGACTATAAGATTCAAGATTAAGCTCAAAATCCCTTGAATCAAATACAAGTCAAGATCAAATCTATCAAGTTTTATAAGATTCAAATTCAGCTAAAGAACCCTTGAATTTATATTTGAAAAGGCAAATCAGATGATTCATAGAGATTGTAGAACTCACATCTTGAAATAAAGTATTACGATAGTTGCAATATTTTTCGTTCCTTGATAATTATTTTCTCGATGCTAATTTATCATCATAAAAATTCTGGCACGCCCAGTGAGACCAAATCTGCCCTTTATCCCTTCTCTCATAAATCTAATCTACAAATCTGAAGACAACAACACTGAAAAAATAGTATTTGAAGCCCTATCTTTGAGTTTCATTAAGTCTGCACTCCAACAAGCCTTGTAGTTAGGGGAATTTGTAGACATCAAAAATTTGTAGGACTCTACAAAATTAGTCCTATTTCAATTAGAATTTCTTGGAGGCTACTTTATCCTAAACCCTAATTCATGCCTATATAAAAGGTATTATATTTTCTTGAAAAGGCATCTCAAATATACCATAAATTTTGTGGATATTCGTAAAGAGATTAAAATATATCAGGCTCTTTTTGATAATCAAATATTTCAAGAAGATCCACACTGGAGATCAAATTCAAATTATCCTGCTTTGAGAAATACACCAATAACGGTCCTCGAATCATGAAGAATCTTATGAGAGAAGAATCAACAAAAAAATATATTTGTACTCACGTTGTTTACAAAGAAAATTATGTTTCTTCATATGTTATTTGTAATTGCAATTCGTTTTCTATCACTTTAAAATTTATTATAAATAAAATTGGCACGCCCAGTGGGACCAAATCTTCCCTTCATCTCTTCTCTCATAAATAAATTTGCAAATATGAAGCCACAAAGCAGCACAGGCAAAAAAATGAGTACTTCAAGTCTCGTCTGTGAGTTTCATCAAGTCTACGCTCCGACAAGTCTTAAAGCAGGGGGCATTTGTAGAAATTAAAATTCTGTAGGACCTTACAAGATTAATTTTGTTTCAATTAACGTTTTTAGAGGTTGCTCTACCCTAAACCCTAATTCATGCCTATATAAAGGGTATTATATTCTTTGAAAAGTCATCTTGAATATCTGCAAATTCTTGAATATTCCTAAACACACCAAAATCTGAGAAATCTCACAAAGTCTTGGGATATTCATAAAGAGATCAAAATATACCAGATTCTTCTTGAAAATCTAATAATTCAAGAAGATCCACACAAATCCGTTCATAGAGATCAAGTTCAAATCATCAAGTGATGGAGAAATCTTAGAATAGAAGAATCAAGGGGGGAAACAGATTTCTACCTACACGGTTCATGAAAAAATATCATGTTTGTTCATATTTAATTTATGATTGTAATTTATTTTTTATCATATTAAAATTGTTGCAAATAAATTGGCATACACAGTGGGATAATCTCTATGTCTCATCTCAACTTTTCAAGCATCAAAGAATATCGAAATGGATTCCAAGAAGATCAACTCTTAATCAACTTCCTCTAAGGTTGTTGGCTCCAAGTTCTCTGATCGAAAAACTAGCTTTTACTGAAGAAGTGTTAAAGTAGTGGGAATTCTTAGTATTACTTTGAAAGTGTTGGAGCTATTAGAAGGAACAAAGCCACTATGCTGGGACAACAAACACTACCAACATCATCTACACCAACTCCTAATTTTGGATCTTCAACCCCAAAAGGAGAAGAATACTTTACAATTCAGAAGGAGGAATTGATATTGTTGAAAAGATCAAGAAGACTTTGACTCTCCTTGAGGTCTCTGGTTCCATGAACTCCATTACGAAGAAAGATCATTACTCAACCAATGAGCTCCTCCATATGCATTGCATAATGTGAGCCCTCTGAAGATCTACTTTCAAAATAATCGATGCTACTCTTCAATTCCTTCAACTATCATGCAAGCAATGACAACTGATGCTTCATCCATGGAGGAACAACTTGTGAATCTAGAAAAGATGATTGAAGGATTGACTAAGCATATGTAATACCAAGAGTCTCACGTCGATAAGTTGATGGTTAGGGTGGATAGCTTACTAGATGGGGAATCTAGCCATACACTTAAGATGGGTATTGAAATTCAAGAGACTGAAAATCCTGTAAAACAAGCACCGCGCCTATCAAGAAGATGCTAGGTTCTGCTAAAGGGATAATCCTACTCGATCAATTAAAGGAGTTCATTAAAGAAATCATCAAATCCAAGTATGAAGTCTATGCCAAGCCTTACATAGCAAGGATTGATAGCCTTAAAATATATGTCACTTAACAACCTCCTAAATTTCAACAGTTTGAGGGTAAAGGAAATCCAAAGCAGTATATTACACACGTTGTAGAGATATGTAATAACGCTAGGACCTATGGAGACTATATTTTCTAGCAGTTCATCCGCTCCTTAAAAGAAAATGCCTTTGACTGGTACATGGATCTTGAGCCCCATTTTATTGATAGCTGGAAGAAACTAGAGCATGAGTTTCTTAATTGCTTCTATAGCACAAAGCGCACAATGAGCATTGGTAGAACTTACAAATACTCGTCAAAGAAAGGATAAACTAGTTATTGACTTCATAAAATGATAGAGAAACGTGAGCCTCAATCCCAACGATAGACTTAGTGAAGTTTCTTCAATAGAAATGTATATCCAAGGAATGCACTAGCGGCTTCTCTATATCTTACAAGGAATCAAGCCAAAGTCCTTCAGAGATCTAGCTACTCGCACTCATGACATGGAGCTAATGTTAGGAAATACGATCTGAAGATTTTCGTGGTAACGCCCAATGGGTAAACTCCACGGCGATAGGGTTATATATATCAATGATATCTGGATATTTTTATTTTACACCAAATACATTTATACACGGAGATCATTTGGGGAATACTTTACAAAATTGTTGTTGTGTGACTTCTGGGATTTGTGGGATTTCAGGATGCCTAACAAATGAAATGGCCCTCCTATTTATACAACTTCCTAAGGACACTAGCCATTGCTACAGTGCCCTGACCGATGCTACAGTACCCTGAGTGTTGCTACAGTGCGCTGACCGTTGCTACAGTACCTTGATCGTTGCTATAGTGCTCGAGAGTTCTGGAGCCTTCCGGGGCGCGTCTGACACGTTTATGAGCACAGTACATAGATATAATATCAGGTTCCACAACCTAACAATTCTCCCACTTGCAGACTGTTCTACTCGGCCTCCAAAACAATATCTTCACCCCATCGCAACACTTTCTTCTGTACAACCTACAGAAGACCAACCGAGGTATTGCACAACCTCAGTTTTTCAACACCAACACACTTGGTCAACATGTCTGCTGGATTCTTTGCACCCTCTCCAAACACATGTCACTATCTTCCACTGACCTCCGAGTGAAATGGTACCGTCTTCGGATGTGCTTCGTCTTTGAATGATATACTGGATTCTTCACCAGTTGTATGGCACTCTAACTATCTGTATAAAGAATTTTCTCTTGCGCTGGTTCCAGCCTAATTATTCCAAATAATCCACCAGCCATATCATTTCTTCAGCTATTGCTATGTACTCAGCCTCAGTTGACGAAAGGGCAATACACTTCTGAAGCTTAGACATCTAGCTAACTGTTGTTCCATCTATAGTGTAGATGTACCCGGATGTGCTCTTGCATGAGTCCACATCTCCACTCAGATCAGCATAATCGATACCTTTTTGTTGTGAATATCCCTTAGCCAACAATCGGGCCTTGAACCTCCTCTTTCCATCTAAGTCAGCTTTGATTCTAAACATCCATTTGTTCAATAAAGCTCTCTTCCCTGCAGGCTGCTCAGTCAACACCCACGTGTTGTTCTTCTCAAGTGAAGTCATCTCATCATCCATGGCTTGCTCCCACTTGATCGAATTCTCCACCTATAGGGCCTCATCAAAAGATTCTGGTTCTTCTTTATCAGTCAGCAACAAATAATATAATAAGGTGAATACCTATCTGGTGCCCTGATGGTTTTGCATGATCTCCTCAATGTCTGCTCTGGTGTTACTTGTTCCACCTCAGGTTCTTTAGCAATCATCTATGGATCTACCACCATCTTGTACTGCCGCAACAACCTGCGGGACACGCAGCCCGACCACCTTTTTTCTTGTCGGGAAAACTTTCGACACAAGGCATTATCGCAGACCTCCACATCACATGGTTGCACCATCTGATCTACCAAATCATTTTGCACCACCGTTATTACCCAATGGGATATGTCGCCTGTACCATCACATGACAGGAAGACTTTCTATACAAGGCACCCTTGCAGATCTTTGGTCCTAATGCCACAAATCTTTTTGGTCCTAATTCCACACCGGTGACTCCGCACACGTCGGTCCATCACTCCTGCCCTTCGAACCTAGGCTCTAATAGCTCTACCGAATCGTGCATCTCCTTTTGTGCCTGTTGCTCCTTCCGTTTCCGCAGTATGGAACCAGGGCTCTTCAATCTGGGGCAATGCTTGTAACTATGCAGCTCCCCGCATCGGTAGCACTTAGGCGCTTTCTCGGGCTACGCCCTACCCTCTCCATTGCTTTGTCTCTCGGACCTCCTGTTATCAGGCCTACCGATGTCATGATGCTTGGGTCATGGCTTCCATCCCCGGCCTCTACCACCATCTCCTCCACCTTGGTCATGATCACCATCCGAGTCTTCCCCTCGGTCTCTGCTTTGCCTATCATATTGAGCATCCGTCAAAGCCTCTGCTTGCATGATGGCCTCGTCAAAGGTGGAAATCTGTCAATGCACCAGCTTCATCCTGGCCCAACCCTGCAATCTGTCCCTAAGCCTCTATTTTGCTTCATAGACAACATTGTTGGGGTAGAAGGTCTTCTTGAACTCCGTCTTGAACTGCTCCCATGTGCTGATCATGCAAAGTCCCCTTCCGATCTCAGCATCCTTTCGCTTCCACCATAGCATCGCCATCTCACTCAGGTACATTACGACCGCATAGATCTTCGTATCATCGCAGCTTACCTTGTTGCACTTGAAGTAATTCTCTAAGTGCCACAAGAAATTTTCCACCCGTTGCGCGTCTCTAACGCCTTTAAAGACAGGTGGCCTAGGAGCCTCAATTCTGGCCTCCCTTTGTCCAACAATCCCAACTCATCTTCCCACAGTCACTCCCTCTTCTAGTGCCCTCATCCTTACACTCATAGTCTCTATGGTCCCGGCCATGCCCTTCATCATGGCGTCCATGACCTCCATCTGGCTTAGTGGCTCCTTGAACCAGCACTCTAAGGCAGTGATGGTCTCTCTCATCTCGATCTCCGCTGCCTGTCAACCATCCAAACTTTTCCGAATATTGTCATTCTCCTCATGGGTGAACTCCTCCAAGGTGTGAAACTTGCCATTGACCTGGTTCAAGCGATGACCTAAGAACTCTACTGCTCGTCGGGCAGTATCTACCCTCTTGACCCATCCTGTCCTGAGCGGGACGTTGCTGAGCTCTTCACCTCGCTCATCGTCGATCAACTCTGCAGTCGAAAGTGAGTGAGTTGTTACGACCTCACTTGGTGACGGTCCGACCGGCACCTCCTCAACCTTCTTAGAGTTTTTCTTCCCCCTGCGTTTCTTACCAACATCCTGATCGTAGTGATTCCTGCCCCACAGTGGGTGCCAATTGTTAGGAAATACGATCTGAAGATTTTCGTGGTAACGCCTAATGGGTGAACTCCTTGGCAATAGGGTTATATATATCAATGATATCCGAATATTTTCGTTTTACACTGAATACATTTATACACGGAGATCATTTGGGGAATGCTTTACAAGATTGTTGTTGGGAGATTTTTGGGATTTGTGGGATTTCAAGATGCCTAACAAATAAAATGGCCCTCTTATTTATACGACTTCCTAAGGACCCTAGCCGTTGCTACAGTGCCACTTCTAGCCGTTGCTACAGTGCCATTTCTAGCCGTTGCTATAGTACTCTGACCGTTGCTATAGTACCCTGGCCATTGCTACAGTGCCCTGACTGTTGCTACAGTGCTCGAGAGTTTTGGAGCCTTACGGGGCGCGTCAAACACGTTTCTGAGCATAGTACATAGATATAATATTAGGCTCCACAACCTAACACCTAAGTATGTCTTCTAAAGGAAAAGATATGATGCATGTCCATGATCCTTGCAAAGGAAAGGACAAGAAAGAACCCAAGGATAGAGAAAAATCGTACCAAGAATGACAACAAGGAATCTACTACACTTGATAAAATTATCAAAATACTCGTAGATGAGAGAACGCCAGCATAACGCATCTTTTTAAGATTTTTTGGAAATTAGAGGCCAAAATAGCGACCAAAATGAAAAATTATGTGGGAAAATTATCTTGGTCAAATTTTAGAGCAATTAGATCAAATGATAATTTTTGGGGCAAAGATGCAATTCCAAAAAAGTTTATGACACGTCCGTGACGTGGACTTGTCATAGATTTGCACTTAATCTTGTTTCTAATATTTTCTATGAGATTAGAAAAATAATAATTAAATATTTGAAAAAAATTCACCGTGGGGAACGAAGTCCACGACTGGGTCCCCAATAGTTCAAAATTTTCACTTTTTTCGAGGGGCATTCCAAATTTTTTTCTACCCCTCTTAAACTTAACTTACGACTGATATAGGTTGTTTTAAGCGTGAAAATGGTTTTTAAACTTATTCCTAAGTCTTATACACATTCTAAAAAAATCTAGGGCTAAGGGGAGGAGAAAAGAGTTAGGATTCAAGGAAATCAAGCTGAAATCTTGCCAAATTGATTGTCTACTTTTATCCCAGGTATCTAAGGTTACCTATAGTGTTGGATTGAGTTCATCCATGTTCCCTTTCAATCACATGAATAAATTGAAATGTAGGAATTGAGTAGTGAAATTCCATAATCCTAATTTTCGAGTTACTTTCATTTATGGTTGAGTTTTCATACATATTCATGAATGAATTGATTAGTTACATGCTAGTCATATGAAAATTGGAGTATTAAATTATGCTTGTCGTTTTTGAACCCTAAATTTCATCATCCTATGAACCTTGTTGCATTGATTGAATTGAGATTGTGATTGTGAATGTTTGTATTGAGTATTGGGCATGATTGGAGCATGATGAGCATATTACTTGTCCTTATTCATATATAATGAGAATTTTCTTACATATTTTTATGTGATGAGCATGATTGATTGGATTCTAAATGACTATTTGTGTTAGAGTCTTAAATAATTTGATGGGTCTTGATATCATACATGATTGATGATTCTAATTGGTTAGTTTGTTGTGTGAGTTGGTAGAGTTTGATTGGAGTTAATGTAAATATGAGATTGAGATTATTGATATGAGCATAATGAGTCATTGGGAGGAGTATTGAACACCTATATGAGTACGAGTAAATAATAACTCTAACCCATAAACTATGTAGTCAACGTAGGACAAGGGTTATGCCTCAAATGTCCCAAAAAGACGGACATTGATTATGTATCCAGATTGGTTTGATCATTTCTTATCTTGGAAAGTATTGGACGACTATGTCAATGATAGTGCAAACATTGTGCCATCACCAACTCATATGTGATGGTTGTCGGTTAGAGAAACTCCCTAATTGTGCATAATTGATTAAAATAAGTTGTGTGCTAGAGTTTATTTAGGAGCATTGTTTTACTACACAAATCTTGCATCATTTACTGAGTTGATTCATGGATTGTTGAGTTGCTTTTATTGATTTGTTTCTGAGCCTGACTTGTTTCCTTTGCCATTTTACGTACCAGTATATTCAATGTACTGATGTCCATTTGAGCCTGCATTATCAATGATGCAAATACAGGTGATAAAGATCTTCAACAGGCACATCATTGAAGTCCAGACTCTTGTTTTCCAAACTTGGTGAGCCCTCCTTCCTATCTAGAGGAGCCTCTTTCTTTATTTTATTGAGTATCATAATTATTTCTTTTAAGGTAGCCCTAGACTTTTGTTGGCACCTCCTAGAGTTGGATAGAGGCTTTATAGACATTGAGTAGAGATAGTCAATTGTTACTTATGTTCCACTTCTTATTCATTGGAAATTGTGATTGAAAGAGACTTAGATATTTAACTTAATCTTTGGCTTTTACTTGAGTACTTTCTTTCGAAGTTGAGTGTGATGTGATAATGAGGCCAAGTGGTTCTCTTAGGAAATCAACAATGTTCTTCAAGTATTGGCCACGACAAGGGTACCGTCCCGGGGTATGACAGAATCCATGATGTAAATACATAGCCTGTGAAGTTCACTACAAAGGAAAGAAAGAAGTAAACAGTGAAGACAACTTTTCAAGGGTGTCCAAATCAAAAGTTGATTTTAAGGGAGATGCAAGTAAAAGAATACCCTTTTTTGGATTCTGATGTCTCTCAAATATTTGATAATTTGGTTGAGCTAAAGCTCATCGATTTGTCAGAGTTAAAATGTCCGATGAATCTGGAAAGACTAATGACCCAAACTTTTGCAAATATCATATCTCGATAAGTTTTTTTGTCTTCAAGGACAAAGTCATGCAATTGTCCAGGGAAGAGAGGATTGTCCCCTTGATGATGAGAAAGAAATTTCTCTAACCAAATCTCTATCACTTTTGGCTTACTTGACCCAGTCCAAATATATACCTCCAAAAGAGAGAAGTCATTAGAGCCAAACAAAACCCAAACTGATAGAGATAATGATGAAGGTTGGATTCTCGTGACTAGGCGGAGACATAACAAGAAAAGTTCACAAAAAGAATCATCTAAGCAACTGACTAGAGGGAGGATAGTAAGCAGACCAAATAAGCGAAAGCCAGTTAAGCATCTAAAGAAAACAACTCTAGAAGTGCATCACCAGCAAAAATCATGACGTCCTGTGACTTTTGGGGAGTTTTTATCAAATTAGTTTCACACAAATACTATCCAAGATGATAGTGAGGCATCATATTGCAATACCAACAAAGGAGAAACAATAGGTGAAACTTCATCAAGGATGTCTCCCATGAACAAAAGAAGAAGTAATGGGTGAAACGCCATCAAAAGTGTCCCCCTTATCTTCTGAAAAGCCTATACAAACCCTCTTCTCAGGAAGTACATACATGTGTTAAAATAACATTTATATATGATGATCTTCTATTTGATGAAGAACTACATAATCGTCCTTTGTATACGGTAGGTCATGTGCCATAGAAGAGGATAAATAGAATCTTGATTGATGAAGGATCTAGAGTTAACATTTTGTCCATTCATACATCGAAAGAACTTAGCATCATGACTTAGGAACTTAGCGAAAGTTGTTTGTTAATACAATGATTCAATCAAGGGGCAGAGGTGTATTGGCTCTATTAAGTTATAAATCCATATTGGTGATTCACAATTTAGCGCATAGATGCATATGATTGATGCAAAGACTTTATATAATATATTGCTTGGCAAGCCTTGGGTACATGAGAACAAAATTATCCCATCCTTATACTATCAATGTTTGAAGTATCTTCAAGATGGAATTGAGAGGAAAATATTTATTGATAATAATCCTTTCGTTGAAGTTGAGTCACACTTTGTTGATGCAAAATTTTATCTTAAGACTTATATTGTGAATTAGGCAAAACTTGAAGATGTTGAATCGACTAAGTCTAATAAGCTTGAAAGAAAAAGAACTAATATGGCTGGTGAAAAGGTCTAGGGCAATATTGAGGAGCTTGATTCTTATTCAAATAAAGAGAAGATCATGCCCTCGAAAAAGAAACCAGTTTTTGTATCCCCCTATGCTCCAAAGGTAAAGAAAGAGGACAATCAATTACCTAATGTTCAAGGAAATGTACTAGGAGGGATAACTCTTCCTATTAAACGTATTCAAGCAATTAACTTGTCTTCCAAGCTATTGGAAAAGTTTATGGCTCAAAATCGCCCCGCAGGAATTGTCACTCGCTACAAAATGTACAAAAGGCTTTGATCCAAATTCTTACAAATTATTTGCAAAGGCGTCATACAACCCTAATAATCCATCTAAGTTAGGGAAACTCCCATCATAAGATATCACCATGCAAGCACATGAAGGTTTAGGCTATAGCCAACTACAGCCAGTCTGTATCTCCATAACAAGAGCAAGTAATTATTATATCATCATAAAAGATAAGTTTTTTCTTCTAAGAAAAGGCCTTCTATCTTCGATCAACTTTGAAGACCCACTATAAGAACTTCTATATTCTACAGGGTGGTGCAATTAAAGAAAAGGAGTAACAAGTATGAGAGAAGTTACCTAAAGGCGATGACACTTGCTCGGTGTATCCAAAAAGATATCAAAAGCATAATTTCCTCTCGGACAAAATGTTGAGTGGAGGTTATGGTTTCATGTGATGAAATAGTAAAGGTAAAGACTCACACTATGGTTTACATGAAGGAGCACAAGGAAGATGAAGAAAGTGTGGACTCCTTATATAAATTACAACCTTAAGTGAGCTTGATGTCTCATCTCGAATGAAGATTGATGGAGAGCTGGAAGATATTGCTTGGTGCCGTCATATATCTGTCAATGAAAATGACCCACAAGAAGAAGAAGATGCTAGAGACGTTCCATTAGAACTTGAAGAAAGACTAAAGGCCACAATAGATCCCTTAAAGGAAATGAACCTTGTCACTGAGGAAGACCCAATGCCAACTTACTTGGGTGCCTTTTAAACAGATGATCACGAAAGCACTTATATGAATATACTCAAAGAATATAGGGATGTTTTCACTTGGAGTTACAAAGAAATGCCTGACTTAAATCCTAAAATAGCAGTCCATCATTTCGTAGTCAAGAATGGTTCCTATCCTATCAAGCAGGCCCAAAGGCATTTTAGGCCAAAGTTGATTCCATTGATTGAGAATGATGTCAATAAACTCATTGAGGCAGGCTTTGTTTGTGAAGTTGAATACCCTACATGGATTTCAAGTATCGTTCCCATGTGGAAGAAGAATGGACAAATTTGAGTGTGTATTGGCTTTACAGATCTCAATAATGCATGCTTGAAAGATGAATTCTCGCTTCCTATTCCAGCGTCGATGATTGATGCTACCACTAGTTATGAAGCAATGTCATTTATGGATGGTTCTTCTAGCTATAACCAAATCCGCATGGCACCAAAAGATGAAGAACTCATTACATTTCACACACCTAAAGGTATCTATTGCTATACAGTGATACCTTTTAATCTAAAAAATACTAGTGTCACGTATCAAATGGCTATGCAAAATATATTTAACAACTTAATCTACAAAAATATCGAATGTTATGTTGATGATTTAGTAGTATAGTCTAGAAGGAGGGGAGACCATTTGAAATACTTAAGAATGGTATTTGAAGTGCTCTGAAGGTATCAACCAAACATGAACCCATTGAAATGTGCATTTGGGGTTACTTCTAGGAAGTTTCTTGGCTTCATTATGCGACATCAAGGGATTGAGATAGACCAAGCTAAAGTTGATGCGATCTTAAAGATGCCTGAGCCTCGAGAGATTCATGAATTAAAAAGTCTATAAGGAAAGCTAGTTTACCTGAGGAGGTTCATGCTAAATCTAGCTGGAAGATGCCAACTATTCAATCATCTTATGAAGAAAGGTATTCCTTTTAGTGGGATCAAACATGTAGCGAAGCCTTTGAAAGTTACAAGGTACATCTAGCGAGCAATAACTATACCCGAAAAGCCATTGATATTCTACATTGTAGCACAAGAAAGCTCCGTAGGAGCCCTATCAGCTTAAGAAAATAGTTAAGACAAGGAAAACTCCCTTTACCACTTGAGCAGAATGATGATGCCAAATGAGCTAAATTATTCGCCAATCGAAAAGTTATGTTTGGCTTTAGACTTCTCAATTCAAAAGATGAAGCACTATTGTCAAGCTCATGTCATTCACCTCATATCTAAAGCAAATTCCATCAAATTTGTCATGTCAAAACCAATCCTCAATGACCAATTCGCATCGTGGTAGCTCCAATTCCAACCAATTGAAATCGTGTATGTCCCTTTAAAAGGCTATGAAGGGACAAGCATTAGCAAACTTATCGGCAGACAATCCGATACCAGATGATTGAGAGTTAACTGATGAGCTTCCTAATAAAGATGTGATGGCCATTAAAATACAACCCCCTTGGAAAAAGTACTTTGATGGGGTTACACATCATGGCAGAGCTAGCGCTGGCATGGTGTTTATCACTTCACCGGGAGAGTTCTTGCTATTCCATTCACATTGAAACAGTGTTGCTCCAACAATGTCCCTAATCAAGCATTCATACTCAGACTCGAAATGGTCATTGACATGAAGCAATTGTAGTTGCAAGTTTTTGGTGACTCTCGATTTGTGATTAAACAACTCTTGGGAACCAATGCGGTCAAGAAGCCTGAACTGTGTCCATATCACTGTTATGCTGAAAATTTGATAGAATGGCTCAGAGATGTAACCATCCAACATGTGCCAAGAAAGGAAAATAAAACAATTAATGCCTTAACTGGTCTAACTTCAACTTTGACTCTTCCTGATCAAACACAAGTTATTATCTGCTAAAATGGGTAGTATCACTGCAGGATTACGACGAACATATAGTGAATAAGCTTGACCATGTTGTTTCACTTTCAAACCCAACAAAGAGGACTAGAGACAAGTTGTTATTGACTATTTAGGTTATAGAACCCTAAAGTCACTCGCCCATTCAAACTCTTCTGTCCATCCCATCTAAAACCCTTGAATCAGTGAATCCGGGGACAGAGACCTAGCCCCTGCTTTAT
>JAPFFP010000070.1:7138495-7159648 GCA_026153255.1 Solanum medicagineum
ATTCTGGTTAAAAACATTTGAACATATTTTTATGAACCATGAATGTTTTCGATTAGCATTCTCATATAATAGTGCTTATTAAATCCCTCAATATAATCCCAATAATTAAACTTTATCATTACTCTTTGTTCAGGGTGCATATACTCCCTTTCACACATGGTACTAATTCCCCATTCCTTAGGTGTATAAAACTTCTTTATTATTATATTGGAAAAGTTATAAACTTTCTTTGTGTTGGAGGGATAGTAGTGTTGGAATTCTGTTGATTGTATACATGAGAGTATTATCTCATGATGCATTCTCGAATTGTATGATGTAGCAGCATATGATCCTATGTCCAAATAACGACTCATTAATTGCCATGGGTCATCTTTCTATTGAAGGTCATTATTCCCTAGATAAAGTATAACTTCGTCTTTCTCATTCTCAGCATAAACTTCAATAGTGTCTATGACTTCTTCATTAGTTATTGCTTCATATGTTGGTGCTTCTCAAGATACTTGTTGGGATTTTATAAACTCCATGAATTATTTATACAAGGGATAGTCGAGAGTTATTCCTGAGACCCCCGAGGATGATGATCCTGATGAACTAACAATATTAGCAGCTACTAACTTCTTATTGCCCTGTTGTGCTAGGACATTATTATGTCCTCCACGACCCCTTCCACGATCTCCTCGTCCCCTATAAGAGGACCAGTTCAGGGTTGGTCTAATTTTTCTGCAAAACAGGGAAAGTATGAGCTTAATATCCTCTAGTGAGAAAATCCGGCAAACTATTATCTGTCGCTTTTTTTATAATGAATTTCAAATTCAAACAACGCTAATAAAGCTTGCCATCTAGCAAACGTTTGTGTATAAACGTCATGTTTTACATCTTTATTAAAGATGAATTTTGCAGTTGTGCAGTCTGTTTTTATTATAAACTTCTGATTATATAAATCTCCTTGAAATTTTAACACACTTTACTATGGCTAAAATTTCTTTTGCCACAGTAGCAAAATTTTCTTGACTACTAGTGCATTTTTTCAAAATAGAACTGGAAAAGATACTTCTTTTTCTCAGGAGAAATTTGTTTTAAAATTCTCCTATAGCCAATATTAGAGGCATCTGTTTCGACTATTTTATCCCAATTTCGATTAGCTAGTGTAAGATAGGGAAGATTATTAACCTTAGATTTAATTTGCTTGACTGTTTGAGTATGATCATCAGTCCAAGCCTTGAGATTTTTCTTCAGCCGATCATATAAGATTGCTGTATCTTTTGCCAAAACTTTTATTAAAAGAGCAGTTCAATTTAGACTTCCTAGAAATCATTGAAGCTGAGTTTTATTGTTATAATATCAGGAAATTTAGATGCAAATTCCATACTTCATTGGATTGAGATTATTTTCCCTTTTTCTATATTATGGCCTAAGAATCTAACATTTGTCTAAAATATTTGCTTCTTGGATTTAGATATAACCAGTCCATGTTCTATAATAATTTTTTTAAATAAGTCTAGATGTTTAAAATGCATTCCTAAAGTTTTGAAAAATACCAATATATCATCAATATACACAATAATGAAATTACTATAAGGATTAAAAGTAGCATTCATGCTTTTTTGAAATTCAAAAGGAGCATTTTTCAATCCAAAGGACATAACATTCCATTCATATTGTCCCATAGGAACATCAAAATCAATTTTATTATGATCTTTTTCAGATATCTGGATCTGTCAATATCCTGATTTTTAAATCAAACTTTGAAAATACTATAGCATCATGTAGTCTATTTAATAAATCCTTTTTATTAAGAATTAGGCTCTGATCTATCTTAGAACTTTATTTAGAGGTTTATAATTTATGACTAGCCTAGGTACCCCCCTTTCTTGTTCAGCATGTTTATTAACATAGAAAGCAGTGCATGACCATGGTGATTTAGAAGGTCGCGTTAACCCTTTTTGAAGGAGTGTATCAATCTCCTTTTTACATAATTCTAACTATTCTGAATTCATTTGGCAGAGTGTTGCTTTAGTGGGAATATTATTCTCAGCAAAACCTTCCTCATATGGAAGACTGACAACATGCTTTTTCTTTTCCCAGAATTGGTTTGGGTGGTCCCCACATATTTATAATGAAAATTGGTTTTTAATAAATTCGATTTTATTTCATACTTTATTATCTTGAAGAATACTTTCAATCGTAAGGCTATAAATCTCAAGTTGTAAGAAACCAATTTGTTTATGCTTTGAAGATATCATATCAGTAATTCCGTATATAAACTTTGCAAAAGGTTGTGATATAAACTCAAACTGTACTTTTTTATTTTCAAAAGTACTAATAAAACCTATATGATCCCAATTGGTTATCGGATAGATGTTCTAGGAAAAAGGTGTGCCCAAAATGATTTGATTTGAAATATTTTTGACTAAAACAAATGTTTCTGGAATACAAGTATTATTTGTACAAATATAAGCTTGAAGAATTTTATAATCAATATCCATTTTATGACCACTAGCATTTCTAAGAACATGAGTAATTTTTCTTAAAATATCTTCAAGGTATTAATCCTTCTTGGATGCAACATAAATCAGCACCTCTATTAATAACAACAATAAAATCTTTTTTCATATTATAGTCAATAGAAAGAGTTACTTTAGCAATTGGTTTATGACGAGTTGTTAACTCGACAATTTTTAAGAAATTTTCTATCACTTTGTCTTCTACAACTGCATTGGTGACTGTGAGAATATTATCAGAAGTTGGTGGTGTATTATCAATAGCACCTTAATTATTATTGAAAATTTGACTGGAATTTGGGATATCAAAGTTAGTCGGAAAAGGGATATTTTCTTCTTCGACTTTATTTTTCTTTTTTCAAGTAATGTAATTCTTCCATCAAGAATTGTATTATGAGCTTTTAATGAAACTATTTCTTCTTTGAGATTATTAATTTCTTTTATCAAATCTTTGATTGTAGTGGGAATATGTTCCTCTTGAGACCTTAATTTTAATTTTCTCTTTACTTCCACCATGGTATAACCATTCGTAGGAGGAGGTATGACCTCAGATTTTTTATTATCCCTTGGTGTATGGGTATTATCAATTTTTTCTATAAGTTGGGATCTCAAATTTGGGTCATCAATCGACTTAAGCATTTCAACCCAGTTATCACTGCTGATAACATTTAAGTTCAAATCCTTGAATTGAGAATATATTTAGTAAAATTCATCATCTTCCTTGTTATCACAACAAGATTCTCCAATTTTACCTGGAATACATTCTTCTTCTGATGAGGACATATAATTTTCCTCATGGAGAGCTATTAGATCCTCACTAGTATAGGATCCTTCTTCTTGGTCACTTGATTCAGGGCTATTACTCTCTGAAGATGAATTTAAGAAACTTTTACATACTGAATCTGTTATATTATCTTCTAAGTCAAGACTCTTAATTTTCTCCTTGACTTTGCAATTTATGGCATAATGACCAATCCGTCCGCACTTATAGCATGCCTTTGAATTCTCAAAGAATTCCTTTTTTTCCTTATGACCTTTTTTTCTTTTATCATGCGTATCTAAGCATTTCCTCTTCCTATGGGGTTTATAAGGTCTCTCGTTATAATCTCTGTTCTTTTTACAAGAGTTTTTGGATGAACTGGCCATATCAAAAGCGAATTGTTCGTAGAATTCTCCCAATTTTGGCGTTATGTTAGCCTTGCCTCTTAATCTGTTGATTCAACTTGATCTAACTACACAAGGATAAACCTTCCTAGGTTCAGACACTTATGAGTTTTCCGTAAGTATATGCATCATACTTGATGTTTCCCTTTTTTCCTTTAAGGGCCTTCCTTGCCCTTTCGGCAAATAAGTTTGGTAGTCCATCTATAAACTTACAATTCCAATGGGAGTCATTACATTCTGGTAATTCTATAAGTCTAGAAAGGAACACGACTTTGTACCACCTAAATGAGGTTAGGGTCATACATATGAGGTTTTGGAGCATTGTCCTAATAGTCTCACTATTATCTGACTATCTGCCCGAGAAATGTTCTATGATAGTCATGATCAAACTATAAACTATAACTATAACAGGGGCTCCTATCCCATCATCTTTTACTGCGGTATATATAGGTGTTTTTTGGCTAGATGTGAGATAATTATCCCACCATCCTTTTAGTTGTCCAGTAAAACCAGCCACAATCATATCTACGATAACCTTTTTCTCATTATTGTTTGCCTTACAGATCATACTGTAAATTATAATTCTATGTGCCAATGTATATATTTGGCAATCACTGTAACCATCGATATTCTATTCATAAATATGATTTCTACTAAAACTTTCATGCAACACAAATTTCTTTTCCTCTAATAATACATCCTGAGGAGGTTGTCTAGGATAATAGTACATCCTTTGCGTAGGTTTTGAAGCATTTTTCTGAGATTTTATTAATCTCATCAGGACTATATTCCTATCCGCTAGATATATCTAGTTGTAAAGGTTTAACCTCTTTGTCTTTGTTAAGATCTACCGACAAACTTTTCTTGTAGAAGTACTTCAATATAATCGTACGTTGAAAGTTTAAAACCTTGTACATTGGGAGATGGTTGAATGGTAGGGGTCGCAAATTCTTTGTTATGAACAAATGTCTCATTTTGGTTATTTTTTGAAATAAGATTGTAAATTTTACTATGGAGAGAGAAGATATGTTCTCCCAGAACACTTAAATAAACATTTGTATAATCATTTTGATGCATTAACATCCTAATTTGATTTATTATTATTAAAGTAGTATTTTTCTCTTCTATGAGGTCACAAAAAGCTTTGAAATGGACTTTATTATTATCCTTTTCAATTTGAAAACTTCGTTGTGGAGGTAAACTAGTAGTTAGAGTTTTACCATCTGATAATTTACAATCTTGTTCCAAAACAGAGATATATTTATAAACATATTCTGCACAAATGAAATAGCTTTATTAGATTAATAAGAACATTATTAAATTTTTATGGAAGTAAATCCATATAAGTTTTATTAATATACTTAAAAAACCATTTTCTAAACAGTTCCCATCTAGGTAAAAAGAATTCATCTAAAATCCTTTTCCTAGCCAGTGATCCCAGCCTAAAATCAAGTAGTTTTGGTTTCAATTAAAAATACTTGCTGGGAAGTTCATATCAGATTCAGTAGGTTCCTCTATATTAGGAGTGACAATATTATCCTCAATTTTGATATTATCGACTTTATAAAAACCTTTTTCTTCTCTTATTTGAGAAGTGGAAGCTCTTTAAGGCATATCAACAATATAATCTACTGGAGATATATAAGATGAATTGGTTCTAAGCATTCTTGAAGGAAAACCTATATTATCAGCATAACTCATAAGAAAGTTTTGATCAGTAAATTTGATCTTTACCGTACCATCACGTGTTTGCTCAATATAAAAAATTTAAGGTTTTATTTTATTCTTAGGTGGGGCAGCTTCTTCTATTACCCTTTCCTTTGAAAAATCAATTTCATCCCATTTTATGGGTCTTCTAGTTCTGACCTAAGATTTGCTAAAGTTTATTTCTATCAAAATTGTTTCATTCTTGAAATCCATAATTTTACACATAGGATTTAAGGTATATAAAGGCTTATAATAAATTCAATAATAAATATATATAACTTCAGTATCAGGCAAATAATCATAGTCATGCAATTTTATGCTCAATATTAGAGTATTTAAAGAATTTTCATCATTCAAAGAAATTTGTAAATTAGGATAAGTATTAAAATAAACAGGCCTATAAGCCAAGCTGGTTTGTACCGTTCCTATTAGGAATTTTTTCCAATTTTGATTTCTGCCATCTCTTAGAGCTGCTATAAAGCTCTCAGGCAATCCTCTTAATGTGAAGGGTTTAAAAGCAACTTGAACTAAACCAATATGCATGAATCTATAAGATTATTTATAAGGAGCAAAATCACTTTCAGATAATAATCTAAAAGTACCATGATCAGAATCAATCATAATAGTTTCTTTTGTTGTTTTTACAACCAGTTTGAAACTCATTTTTTCAAACGCATCCATTTGGTATATAACCTTGGGCTGAATTTTTGGGATAGTCCATTTATTAAGGAAATCCAATTGTTGAGGCATATCATATTCTTCTTTCCTACTATTTTTAATAGTAGTATGTTTCTAGATGATTATTATTTTTATGAGATGTATTGGACTATCATTACTTTGACTACTACCAGCATGGCTCTGATAACAAAGGAGGCGGCGATTGGCGATAATCCGCATGGCCATCCAGTCACCCTAGCAAGATCGCTTTGATGGACTTACAGGTAAATACCCACCACCACTTGAGGATGCTAATCCACCACCAAAGGATCTTCAAGCTATGGCTAACACATGGAATCAATACACGCTTGATCCTATGGCGATAGATGTCAGCGGAGCTACTATGTTTCCTCCATTAACGGATTAGAAAAAATTTATCATTTCGAGTGGGTTACTTTAAATATTGCAAAACAGAGGGTTGTTCGCGTGCTTACAATCAGAGGATCTACATAACCATCTACACAACATTGTCTTTGTCTACAAGAGTATGATGGGGAGTCAGAATTAGTCCATAGATGCCATTGGGCTCCGTGTCTTCCCATTGTCTCTAGTAGGAAAAGTGACACTATGATTATCTGAGCTCCCATAAAGTTCAATCACTAGTTGGGCAGAAATGCAGAATGCCTTTTTGGAGAGGTTCTTTCTTAGGTTAAAGAAGCTGAAGTTGAAGGATCTGATCAACAATTTTAAGCAACTACTTGGTGATTCGACTAGAACTGCGTGGGAGAGGTTCACAAACCTGAAGAGTGTCCCAGTCCACAAGATCGTTGATGACACCTTGGTGGAAATCTTCTATCGTGCCCTGGATGAAAATAGTCAAGCTATTGCTGACACTATCATGGGAGGCTTGTTTGTAGATTGTCCATTTTCGGCGAAGCCTAAAAGGTTAGAGAGAGTGGTCGAGATGAACCGTGCATGGCAGATGAAAGACAAGTCAACAATGAAAAGATAATTCCTAGTCAGTACTAATTCAACGTAGGAAAATCTAAATGAAGAGATGATGCAACAACTTGCTCGGATTAGTACTAATATGGGGTTATTGAAGAAGCAGAGCTAGGAGCGTGTGAATGTAGTAGCTCATCAGCCTCCGTGAGCACCCATGTATAAGGAGCCTTACAATGAGGAGGACAATTGCTTTGTCATTGATCAGATGGCGGATTTTTGGACCAATACCCAAGGGTCCAATCAGGACTATTGGCGCCAAGGTCAAGGAAACCAAGGACGGAACTTTAACAAGGATGGCGCTTTCAAAGAGAACGATCAAGGAAGCTACTATGATAGAAATAGGGGCCATGACAAAGATTTTGATTGCTAACGTAGAGATGGTTACATAAATGGTCTCTATGTGCCATCACATAATTGAGACTCTGGTGCTAGTAGCTCTCCAATTGGGAAGATGTTCGACCGACTGTTGAAGAATGCTGACGCACCGGATGAGACCTTGAAGGGGATGAAATTTGACATCTCCAGCATTAGTCAGAAAATTGAGTCTTATTTTGTTGCTACCAAGCAATTTGAGCAAACTTTTAGTCAGATGTTGAATCAATTGAACCAGCGTCATTAGGTACATTGACCAACAACACAATTCAAAATCCATTGAATAAGGTGTAGTATATGGAAGTGATGACATGTGGCCAAAAGCACACCATCGACTACCAATGCTAGTTGAAGATGAGGAGGTTCGTAAAGAGATGGTTGAGAGCAAGGATGCAGAGATCGAAGATGATAGCACCAAGGATGGGGTGAGTGATGAAGTAGAGATACCACAAAAGTTGAAACCCATTCTTAGACCTCCCCTTCTTTTCCTTAGAAACTTAAAAGGTAGGAGGGAGAAGGTAAATCTCAACACTTTATCTCCATACTGAAGCAACTCTCTATCAACATCCCTCTCATTAAGGCATTGGAGAAGATGCCTGGGTATGCAAAATTCATGAAGGACTTCGTAATGAAAAAAAGGATGGTGACGCAAGAGCTTCAGCATTGCAGTGTGATAATAATAAGGTCCTTAGTGTAGAAGAGAAAAGATCTCGGAGCATTCACCATACCATGCACCATTGGAGATGTAGAATTGACAAAGGCATTATGTGATTTTGGCGTTAGAATCTATTTAATGCCTCTTGCAGTGTTGAAGAAGTTAAGCTTGGGATCCCCTACCCTAACAAATTTGTGGTTGTTGATGGCTGACAAAATGGTGAAGAAGCCTATGGAGATACTGTATGACGTTCTCTTCAAAGAGGAAAAATTCATATTCCTCGTAGACTTTGTGATCCTGGATTACAAAGTTGACTTTGAAATTCCAATCATATTTAGAAGGCCCTTCTTAGACACTAGGCAAGCACTAGTGAATATGGAATCATGCCAACTCAAGTTTCGATTGAATGATAGAGAAGTCATCTTGAATATCTATCAGTTTATAAAAAGGCCCGATGATTTGAAGATGGAAGGTTGGGCTCATGTGAAGTTTGAGCAACCATGTTGTCCAAGCCATGCCACAATAATAAATTAGGCATTACTTAGGAGGCAACCCAAGATATCTGATGTACCAATTGTGTTTTCTTTTTTCTTTTTTTTTATCTTTATGGACTTGTAAGTAGTTTAATTTTATTATTTTTTTTGTAATATTGGACTTTAGAATTGGTGGCATATAGGGTAACAATTTGTTCTATGAAGAATATGCAAGGAAAAGGCTACGTTAGCAAACTAGTGTTGACAGGAGCAAAACGTGGTTCTACGACTAGTTCTATGAGCCGTGATTCACACTATGACTCATATACTAACTTGCAGAAATCTTTAAGTAAACAACGTTTTTGTGCACTCCAGTCCATGAGTCAACTTTATGATCCATAGATAAAACTATGGATCGTGAATGGGGATCATGGATCCTAAGAAAGATTTCTAAACCCTACTAATTATTGGGGGTGTATACGATCCAATCAACGAGTCGTATGTCAATGTATGACTCGTAGATGGATTCGTGATACCAATCGCCAAAATTAGAGTTCAGGCATACTACAAAACCATGTTCTAAGGCCATAGAATCTTTGACGGCCCATAGTTGATTTTTCCCAGGGCCTGCACCCAACTTTTACCCGGGCCAATCAATGATTTAAAAGAGGAGTAAAATCATTTACCCCTCAATCTTGCCTAAATTCCCCAAAATATCCCAAAGCCCTTCTTCTCCCCCACGTCTCCGACCACCTCCATCTTTTTCAACCAACTTTCGGCTACTCTTCGGCCACCTAGGGTTTCATTTACCTCATTTTCCTCCTTCAATTTCTCAACCTTCTTTATCAACTCTTGGTATGTTCACTTTAATTGATATAAGTTGCCAGAAATTGATCATTAGGTTGGATTATTCTTGCGAATGGCATTCCAAGATTTATGTCCTAGTAATAGGTGTTGCCCATTCATGTGAAATAATACTTGCTTGAAACTAATTGTGTAGTCGCCTTTGAATTGAACTATCTGTATGCCGGAAAAGTGTGTTTAATGTATTTGGACATGAAATGATTGTATGTCATTGCTTAAAATCATGTAACATGTCATTGGGAGTAAATTAAAGTATTTGATTAAAAATTGGCATGTGATTGCGTGTGTATGAATGATAGCACGAACTTAAGTTGTCCAGGGGTGGTCGGAATGTTATGTGAATGTGGAATTTATGTTTAATGGGCTATTTATACTTGAAACATGTGGGGTGTTGGGTAACTTGGTGGAATTATGCTGAGCGCAAAAACTAATGCTTCGATACTATGTATAATTGTAGTGCCTTGTTGATTTCATAATGGAACCCGATTGGTGCACTTGGGAAAAACCCAAGTTGTCATACTTTTACAGTAATAGGGTATTTTACAGCCCGTGGATTAATCCATGAACCATAGTTACCCCTCATAAGTAAGCCCAGAAACTTGGAATTTCTGGGATTCCATCAAAAGAAACCATTTATGGGTCGTAGTTTAGACACAACTCGTAACCTAGTTCCGTAGGTTCAATGCCTGTAATGTTAATCCTAGAACTAAACTATGACTCACTCTATGACCCATAGATTGCTCTTCGACTCATACCTGGTCTTGTAGGTGTAGTTCTAGTAATTGGTTTTACTATACCCTGCAACCTGCAAAAGCCTTTAATGGATTGTAGTTTGAGCTATCACTCATAGATGAGCCTTCGTACTACATGCTGCAACTTTCCCTGGAACTCCTTGATTTTCTTGTTTGTACTTGTAGATTTGACAAGTGTGTTAATTATGTGGATTTCAAGTACGATGGCTCCCAAACCAGAAAAAAGTGAGATTCAAACTATGCAGCATCGATCGAGAGATAAGTCCTTGGACACCCCAGTTGCTACTGAGGTCAATGAGTCACTCGAGGAACTCAGCGTCCAACCATATGTGGGCCTCAAGTGACCACACACATAAGTAGCTTCTAGATAGAGAGTATTACCCGAGACTCAGGGCATAGTGGTCTGCCCTCCATAGTCTAACTAGGGAAACAACCAGGAAAGCAGCTCCATTTAGATGACTTCCTCCAAAGAGGGATCCAAGTTCGGATGTAAAGAGACATCTAAGTCTGAGTCTTCTTCTGTACCCCCAGCACCACTCTCACCTCCAAATGCTATGACTAGCAAATGGTGTATACAAGACATGCCGCAGATATACATGGATGACCTCTGGCATGGCAAGCAGGGTTGGTAGGCTCATGCTATATTTGAGGAACCTTAGATCATCACTTCTGGGCTTGATAGTATCCTTGGAAACCGGGATAGCACAAGCTGTTATAGCTTAGCGTGGTTGGCATCTCCGTTGGGGAAGTACTCCCTAGTGATGGTTTGAGAGTTTTATGCTTCCTATGTTGCAACCATCATGGAGTCCACCCCTAAAGGGTAGAGATGCCTTCCTAATCCTTATCTAATACGCAAGATAGTAAGTGGAGTTTTGGTCGATCTATCTAAGACCATCATTTGACATTTCTATTTGGTCATGATTATTACGCCCCAAGGTCCATAGTTGAGTGTGATGAAAGTGGGGTAGACAAGGGATAAGGTTTTGATGAGAGATCAGCCCAAAAGGCCGCATTAATGAGATGGGTCATCGATCACATTATAGATCAGGGCCAGGATCCTAAGTGGGTTGCTTTCTACATCATCAGTGTCGATAGTGGAAGCATTCCTCTGCTTCATTAGCAAATTTTGGTGGGTTTTGATTAGATTGCGGATTCGATCAACACCTGAGGATAATACCATGACACCGGATCATATAGTATTGGCTGCCAACATCTTGGCTAACTATTACTGTGATTAGGCCCATTTAGTAGCAGACAAGATTCATGAGACAGCGATGAACAGGTCCACCTCCATCCTCTTCCCATGCTTGATATATCACCTATGTATAGCGGCGAAGGTAAAGATTCTTCACTATTTGGACACTATGATAGAGGATTAGAGGATATTGGATGCCAGCCTGATAAAGGCTGATGAGAATCTAGTGGCCCTCCAACGAGCATGACAACCTCCAATCCATATGCTATAGATGTTCGTCGTACCACCGCCGTCTAAACCTCCGTCTTCTTCCACGATTGCTGCTGCTGCCACCACCACTGAGGGGCCCCTATTGACCAAGCCTAATAGAGAGTGGGGGCCCACTACTACTACTCCTCTTACACCAGAGGTCATGCCCACATAGTCCTCAACTGCTGGCACGGTATACGTGTCAACAGTATCAATTTAGGCTCTGGTATAGAGAAAAGCACACACTGAGTCCCAGTTGACTCAGTAACTATAGCATATTAGGCCTTAGGTTGACCAAACCATTTAAGAGACTGAGGTTCGAGTAGAGTCACACTTCCCTGCTGCACTTATAGAGAATCTTACACCTGTACATAGCCATATTGATGCATTTGAGAGGAGAGTGGAGCAAAGCCTCGACTTAGCCTAGCCCAGCCTGTTGACTTAACAACATTCGAGCAGATATGTAGCAGCTCCTTTCTAAGATGAGAGCAATTGTATCAGTACCACATGTGCTTTCTCTATTGACACTAGTGAGGTGGTTGTTTATCTATTTCGGCCTCGAGAAGACACCACTCCCCGCCTTTAAGAAGAGGCCTCACCTAGAGAGTGATGACCCAAATGCTATGAGATGAGATGCGGAGCTGAAAGAGATGGAGCAGTTTGAGATTTTGAGACTTTGCTCCATAGCAAATGAGGAGGCACGACAAACACATAAGCTAAAAAGGATAAGGGGTGTTTCTTTTCTAGTCTTTATCATTTTAGGCTAGCTTATTTGAGCAAAAAAGTTCGAACCCTCATGACATGCTGCCAATACTGAGGATACCACCAGGTAGGTTGAGGGTTGTTAAACACAGCCAGGGACTTGTGCTTAGGCACCCAGGTACATTCTTTTTGACCTCTATGCTTTGCTTTACTTATATCTTGTTGCATTGAGGACAATGTAAACTTTTTTATGCGGTGTGGGCATTTTAGGCCTTGGTGAATTATGAGTAACCATGACCTATAACTATCTCAAATTTTGAGTCTGAGGGGTTTTCTTGCATGTGTTCTTTCCCTAAGGACATTTATTTGTTGTTGAACCAACACATTTAATATGTGTAAGTAGTGTTAATAGCATACTGAACTAAAGTCTATGGCATATATTAGTTTTGGAGAAACATGATACCCACCAGATTTTTTATGTTAGGCAGTTTTAATAACAACCATGTGAAATCAAATATTGACAGTGCTTATTCTGATAAGTGAGGTTTAATTTTGATGAAAAACATGATCTGAGAGTCTATGATAATAGTGTAATCAGTTCCAAGTGAGTGTGAGCTTCTATGCATAATTATTGTATTGTGTTTAAATTCAGACATTGCCATGTTACTTTGACTAAGACTGTAGGTTAGTTGGTTAGGAAAGGATCTTAGGCCATTGTTCATATTAGTCCACCTAGCCTATATAACCAAACAAATGCTTGATGTATCCCTTGATCCTAATGTTTAAGCTTTGCATATACCCATTACTTTGTAAATACCTAAGCAACTGAACCTTGTTGAATGTGAAATCTTGAGTTTCGCCTTGGTCCTTTGTTGAATATTGTGCACCTAGACAAAGACAAAAAACTTAAGTTGAGGGTGGCTATCAAAAGTGACCCTAGTTCATAGGTTTGATATTTTCCACCTCAATTCAAACCAAAAACCTAAGTTGAGGGTGGCTGGTATAAGGGAAATCACACTAATTGGGGTAGAAGCTAATGATATATGAAAAGAGAAAAAATGTGTTATAGGTGCAAGAAAGATAAATAGTTTCCTATATAATGAGCTAAAAAGAAAAAGAATTTGAAAATAAAACGCAATGAGCTAAAAATATGAGTAAGACACCCAAAAAAGTTATAAATAGGAGAGAGAAAGAATGAGTTGAAAATAATAGTGTTGGTAAGGCAAAAGTATAGGATAACACAGTGTGAAGGAGGGTCATTAGTAACTATGTTCCTAAAACATCATACCAAAGGCCTCTAAGCCTGCATTACAAGCCAAGAAGTCTTATGGTGATCCTAGTCAAAGTAGTCAAAGCTCATAGTTGTGAGTATAGGGATAAGCATATGATAGTGAGCGTAGTGCTTGAATACCTGTTATGAGTGTGAGTGATTTTGTTTAGTCCCAATCATTAAATCTGAAAATACTATCATGAGTGGGATACGAGACTTCTTTTTGTGAGGACACTTGCATTACACTGTTTATTGCAGGCTATTTCAATGATTTTTGCTTATCTGTGGTTACCTTGTTTGTCGTAGTTGCATTGCCACATATATTGATCTGCACTGGTTTGTTTAATAACTATCTGATATGTATTTATGAGTAAGTGTGGGTATTTGTGCTTGATTTAGAGATAATGTATGCCATTAGATTGAGGTGTGTGTGTTGCTATATTGCTTATGTAGATTGTGTCTGTCGCTTTAGGACAAACAATAATTTTACAGTGAGGGTTTTGATGTGCTATCAAAATACATCACCTTTGATGCTTGAAACTTGAAATTGTATGTGTTCTCAAAGCAATGTTAGTAGGTTTGATGTATTTTTTATGTTTATTTCGTAGGATCACAAGATTTGGAATGATTTTAGGAAAACATCTGCCGAAAGTTAAGTTTTTGGGGACTTACGGGACACTTTATGAGGCCGTGGATACTTCCATGAGCCGTAGGGAGGTTTTGTAAGTGAAATTCAATAAAGGGCCTAGTTTAAGAAGTTGTATCCATGAACTATCAAACGAGCTGTAGAAGTTTTCACAAGTCCTGGATTAGTTTCATGCCTAGAGTATTAGAGTTTGAAGAGTTTCTGAAACATTGTCAAACGAAAGCTTATATGGGCCATAAATCTAAACATGACCCATAGAAAGGTCTCGTGGATTGGAAGCCAATTTTTGAAGAATGCAGAGTACGAAGCCTAGGTACGGGATATGGATGTTTATACGACATGTAACCCAGTCTGTAGAAGCTGCCAAATCTAGTTTCCCTATTCTATTTATTTGTATTTTAATCATTAAAATAGGTTTTTAAGGTCTTTTTGACAGAGAGACGCACGAGAGAATTAAGAACACTTTTGGGACTTCTTTGTGATTTTTACATTGAAAACAATACATTGTGATTTCTTGTGGAGAAACTAGGTTTTCTTGTTCTTAATTTCATCTTTGTAAGTGCTCAATTATGATACTTTAGACCATCATTCTTTCATCTACAGTTATTATGTATATCAAAATTCACAACTTGGGTTGTGGGAACCATGAAGAACTAATAAGGTAAAAACTAGATAATTCATAATTCTTGGAAAGTGTGCATGTATGTATGAGTTAATTTTCTTCGGTATGAATGCCTTTTAATGGTAGCCAATGTTATAACACGCCTAATTCTTACTGATTGGATCAAGGTAGTAATGAATAGGAAAAGAGACAAATTAACAGGATTTGATGTGATCCCTCTCATCTAATCAATTGAACAGGATCAAAGGGAGATTGTACTGGAATAAAAGATAAGGGTTAGTAATTTCACACTACAGGGATAGACCAAATCGGATAGTGAAATTTACCTCTTGCCTAGACCAATGAATTTTGTAAACTTAACTTACCGTTCTGCATGCTACACACTAGAAAAAGTTACGATTCTTTGGTCATACTAAATTAGGAATTAATGGAGAACATAATACCCTATTTACTTCTCTCACTGGTTTCACAACACTTGCTTCTAAATTTAGGTTTATTTTCTTGTAATTACAACCCCCCTTTAAAGAGATAAGGAGGTTAATTCATTCGACTTGCTCGTAATTACTCTAGGCTTAGACCATATTTCCCGTGGGTTCGACCCTAACCTTGGTTAGATTATATGTTTGGACAGCGATTGCTTATAACTTTAAAAAGGTGGCGTATGTTGGGCGACATCATTGAACCATTAGTGTTAAATAGGGTGTGTTGGAGCTATGTTGTGACTTTTATTGGGAGAGATACTATTGCTAACTTGATATTGTTGGATATTGTCAACTTCGATGTGAAATTAGACATGGATTGGTTATCATCCAATCATGTTATTTTTGCTTTGCTCGAGGAAGCACTGCCACTTGGGGTGTATTGTCATGCTTTTGGAGTGGGTTTTGGTGGTGTGTTGGTGCAGAGGGGGGAAAGTGATAGCTTATGCTTCAAGATAGCTAAAGGTGCATGAGAGAAACTATCCTACCCATGATTTGAAATAGCATAATTAGTGGATCGGGGTGAGAAAGGCAAGAGTTGTCCCAGATTTTATTAGCCCACTTCGGACTTTGAGGAGAGTTGGTGAGGTTACATATGAGTTGGTTTACGATAGAGATTTTTAGTAGTTCATCTTGTATTTCATGTTTTTATGTTTCGTTGGTATGTTCCAGATGAGTCCCATGTGGTCTCTTATGAACTAATTGAGTTGAGTCCTGATTTGTTTTTTGAAGAGGTGCCGATAGCTATTTTGGACCGACAAGTCCAGAGGTTGAGTTCCAAGGATATACGTCCCTTCTCTTTTGTTCGAGGACGAACATTGATTTTAGTGGTAAATGATATAGTGACCAAGCTGGTCATTTTTTAACTTATTTGTGAAATTTGGTCTTGCCCATTCTTAAGTTGCTTTGGACCCATTTTGATGTAATCGTAGTGTTCGAACTGAAATATTGAGTTTTAAAAAGTTGAAAAATGTGAGTTCAGGCATTTTTGGAAGCTTAAGTCGTTGAACAAGTAAGTGATAGCATTTCGCGTTTAGGTGCTAGATAGGAAATCCGTTGATTCCACTAGCTCTGAAACGTTAAAGCTGGTCTTGGAGAAGTTACGTAACTGAATTCAGAGTTAAAATGATGTTTTCGGATCCAAAGTTGCATTTTTGGTTATTTTTGGAGCCAAAGTTTGACTTTGGTCAACATTCAGAGTTTGAAAACTCAAATCAAAATTTGACAGTTTCAGTAGTTTCAGGTGGTAAACTAACTCTAGAAATGGTCTCGTCATAATTTTTTTGAGTTTTTAAGAGCAATAATTTTAGGTTTAAACTAGTTCTTTTAGTTGCACTGGAAATTGTGTCGAGAAGACCTTGAAATAAAGTTCTGATGATTGTGTTGAGTTTGGATCACTATTTTTGGTATGGGTACATAATTAGTTTGTATGATTTTGATTTTGAATGAGTTCTAAGGGTCCATTCCATGTTTTTGATCATAGTTGAGTTGCTGAATCTGGTGAAGATGACACTCTTCTCCACGTATGCGCCTTGGCCCACTCATTTGTAGAGGTTTTCACCCTTTCCTCTCTGTAGTCACGGACTAGGTCTCTACATTTGCAGAGTACAACTGCCTTAGGCTCTACATTCGCGTTTGCAGGTTCACGGATACTCTTCTGCGTTCGCAGAGTACATTTTTTTATTGTTCAGTTTTTAATTTTGAAAAATCTTCATTTTACGCATTTTCATAAATTTCAAGCTTTTGGGGCGATTTTTAATGAAGGTTTTTGAAGGATTCTTTTGGGTAAGTGTTTCTAACATTTTTTTAATTAATTTTCAGGACTTTTTAACTTGATTTTGTCTGGAATTTCATAATTTTATGTCCAAAATTAGTGATTTTTGTTCTATGATTTGAAAATTTTAAATGATGATTTCTGCGTCGATTTGAACTCATCTTATGTGGATTTTTCACCCATGAACTCCATTTTCGTGTAGAACCTGTTTTTAAGTCAATTTTCAGGTTTGGGAACTTTGAATTTAACTAATTTTAACTATTTTTCCCCTAAGCCTTATTCATACAAATATGGATATCAAAATTCATCTCTTGACATGTAGTATCTATTTTTTATAGCAATTGATCAATTCGGTGATTGTTTGGAATTTAGAGTTGATTGAAAGCTTGTCTGAGTGTGGTTTCGTCATTGAGATAGGTTCCACCAACCTTTTTGGAGCTAGATTCGAGTTATTGAACATGTTCATGTGGTTATTGGAAGATTTAGTTTGGCACATAAGTTATTAGATTGATATGATAGGCTTGGATGAAAACGTGATACTAGTTATGCCGAAATTTGAGAAGATTGTAATCATATGGAAAATTGAGACAAAAAGCTTGAAAATCTTGATATCTTTGTTATTCTTAAGATAATTTGAAATTTGTGATCCCATTTGGGGAGTTTTTGTGGTAATTAGAGAATATTTGGGATACATTCAAGATTTAGAGAGTAGATGTTGGGACTTGTGGATCAAGTTTCTTTGGCATGTGACTAATGATGTGAGAGTGGTTATATTAGAGTAAATGATGGCTGGTTGGTACTAGTCAATGCACTTGACTTAGTCCTTTTGATGTTATTACTATTGCATTCATCGATTATCATTTTCATTGTTGTTCATATACTTGAGTTAGGGTTTTGATATGCACACATCTCATGCTTCATCTGTACTACCTAAGACAAAGTGATACTTGAAACATTCCTATATAAGGCCTGTGATGCCTTCAAATACTTTTGAGATTCATATGCATATGTTGGGATGAGTGAGGTCTAGTATTGTTGGTACACTTGACTATTAATTAATAATTGTGATGATCTGAGGCATAATAATGGTGATGGTACTAACTGAAGATTTTGTTAAATTCTCCCTTACTCTAGGATGATTATGTGTCAGATTTTTGTCATGAAGTTATTATATATCTTGGTTTGTGACACTGAACATTCACCTCACATAGCATTTGCATTACCCCTTGACCATGCAAAGTGGCGAGGCTGAGATTTTGAGACAATTTGGAACTCTATACATACTTTGGGAGTTATGAGCTCGGTGTGATTGGTATTTTTTGTTTATTCGGAAAATTGTGGAACGTCGAGTCCTGATGATGACTTGTGGTACCAATTGAAACATTTGGTAAACCCCCCTTTTCCCATTTTGATTTTATGAGAGTTGTTTATTAACTATTGTCACAGCACAAGCCTAGGGCATTGATGTGACACGATGAATGGGGAACCCGAAGGGACCCCAAACAAGTCTCTTAGCATATCAATCACACATCCTTGGTCGCGGAAGCAACATAAGCATTACAAGGTACAATAAAAAGCGAAGCGAGACTAAGGGAAGTCTTGATATTCATAAAAACAAAAAAAAAAGAGAAGAAAAGAAAAGAGTCAAGCTCAAATCATAAGTACATCATAATATACAAAAACACCTCTATCTTGGAACTGAGCGGGGTTCAATACACTTTTCGGGCTCACCGTCATAATAATAATTGTTCAACATAAAGAAGTCTCAACAAAGCAAGAGTAATTTAGATATTTTCCTCAGACTTGAGTACTCTCTAATGTTTTTCTCTGAAGTACCGAGCTAGCCACATGGAGGAGGATAATTAAAAGGAGCTTCGGTCACTACATGGTAAGATCTTGTAGGCATAGAGTATGCATTAGTACGTTTGAATGTACTAAGCATGCAGGGGGGAAATGCAACAATGGCATAAGTCAATATTCTCAAAGTTCATAAACCTAAGTAAAGAATATATAATTTCAATATGGCATACATGATAAATGCTTGTAGTAAGACATGCTTTTCATCATATACCATAAATACGTGGGAAGAGACCTTAACTGACATGAGTAAGACCAAGGGAGCTACAACTTGGAATCCCGATGATTACCCCTCATCGGTAAAGAGGTGGTCTACTTGCCAAGGTAAACCCTACTTCACCTTATGGGAACATGACATATTTCGTATGAAGTAACCCTCCTTGTGGGAACATGACCCATTTCGGAAAGGATTTAATGATAAATTTCACTAGATGGATCCTGTAGAATAACAAAGGTAAAGTATAATCCAATGTTGGCACATAGTTTGAGAAAAAGAGTATTGACCCTTAAGATAGTCCACGCCGACATCCCATCCATCGATGTTAAGCCTAATCCCACAGAATACTTGAAACAATTATACATTAATCACAAAATGAATAGCTTTTAGGAACATGACTTGAGTAGCTCATAAACATGTCTGACCTCTAATAGTGAACGTAACTTGAACACGAGAGTAATAATAATAAGACATGAACCCTTGTTTTAACATGAAATGGCTCACAAGAGGTAAAATCTTGAAAGTAGGGCTTGAATTGATACTTGTAACATCATTAATACTTTTCAGAATTCAATACATGCTTGAAAGCCCTTAATCATCATATAGTCACTTGAGTTGTAAATCATGTAATAGATCATCAATACTTGAGAATTCTTGTCATGTCATTTTGTCAAACACATGGTGGGTTCATGATACTTCTTCAAAATCATGCAATTCAAGAGTGAAATAAGATGAGTAAACTCAATGCAAATCAACCCACCAACATGTAGTAAAACCCTCATGTAGGGCACCTTGAAATCCATCACAAAAGATCATAATAGTTCATATTTCATATCTCAAAACATGCATAGTCTCAATAGACATAATTAATTTATGGATAAGCTTGAAATAGACATTTATGAATAATCAACCAATACTTCATAAAATCACAACACGATATATGCTCATAATTCATAATAAGTGATACCCATGGGTAATACACCTTTAAAACATGCAATTTTCATAAAAAGAGAAGGCTGGGCTCTATGGTTGAAAGGACCCGTGGATGAAGACCCGCATACCTTAAATGTTTAATTCCTTGAAAAGAGTTTCATGTAGACTTAAAGCTTGAAATCAGACCTCAAGTGCCAAAATTTAGCTTGAAATCCTTTGATTTTGATGAGAGAATTGATAGTCTTAGAGAGGTTTTACAGAGGGTTTTGTGAGTGATAAAGTTGAAAATTGGCTAAGTATGGGAGATTTCATGTTTAGGTGGGCATAGGGCTATGACCCCAATACCCTTGGGCGCACTAAGGAAACCATTGAAAATAATACACTGGTCTGTGTCCCTAGCGCGACGTAGACCAGACGTGAACTTCAATTTACACTAGTCCGCACCCTAGCACATCGCGGCCAGAGCGCGGACAGACACTCCGTTATGGAAAATTAGCAAAAAGTATTTTTTGCTATGGGTCTTGTAAAATACGGGTTATACCCATTTCCCACTCAATTTTTCCTCCTGATCGAGAATATGAAGTCAGATTTTTGAAATCACGCATGAATTTTGATATATATGAAAATACGTTTATGGGGAATTCCGAAGCACATGAGGGGCATTTCAATATCTCCCCCTTGGGAATATTCGTCCCCGATTTTCAAAGAAAAATGCAGAAGAGAAGTAATTATGAAGATTTCAGCCTGATATGAATGCAACAGATGCATTTAAACCTCATTTTCAAAAATGTCAACATGAATGTAAAAACTCACCATAAACTTGTTACCGTAAAACATGAATGCATGCAAAATGACATGAGGGCTGAAACTCAAGACTTGAAATCATAGATTGGACTTGAGTTATTACCTTCGTCTTGACTAGGGTGGAAGAGATATGGGTATCACTTTCTCATGTCCGCTTTGGCTTCCCATGTGACATTTTCAACTTATTGATTCCTCCAAAGGACCTTGACGGAAGCTACATCTTTGTTTCTCAACCTCTTCACTTGTCTATCCAAA
>JAPFFP010000070.1:7167352-7209939 GCA_026153255.1 Solanum medicagineum
AAGTAGTAAATGTGTTTTAGGATTTGGATTAGTGCCTAATCGGCACTAGTCACGGCCCCGGGGTCGGGTCGTGACAGGCCTATAAAGGGTCTCGTGAATCCTCAAAATCAGCAATTCTGCATATTTTGCTCAAACATTGTACCAACCATGAAATCCTGCAAAACAAACATAAAAACACATCAAACCTACTAACATCGCATTGAGAACACAAAAATTCCAAGTCTTAAGCATCAAAAGTGTTGTATTTGACAGCACACTAACTACTTCATTATGCGCTTCTGAACCAATGATGTGAATGTGGATAGTTTGAGGCTTGTTTAGGTACTCTCGGGTTCCCATTCGTCATGCCACTCCTAGACCCTAGGTCTGGATCGTGGCATTAAAGCTAAAGTTTTTAATAAAATTGTATCATATAAAGATCTATTGTCAATTAAGTGACAAGAATGACTATGATATTGGATTTGTTGAGAGATGCATTTGAAGATGCAAAGTTACCTCTTTTTTTTAGGCCAAAAAAACTATTAGGAAACTTGGTCTTGACTACACTCAGATTCCAGCATGTCCAAAAAATTATATGTTGTTCTGGAAAGGTGATTCAGAATTGAAAGCATGTAAACATTATGGCACATCTAAATGGTGTCTGAACAAGAAAATGAAGCAACTTGCAAAGGTTTTGCTTTACTTTCCATTGTAGCCAAGGTTGAAAAGATTATTTATGTGTTGTAAGACTGCTGAGCATATGAGATGGCACACTTTGAAAAGTAACTAAGATGGGTTTATGAGGCATCCAAGGGATAGTGAGACATGGAAGACATTTGATCTGACTCACTCTAGATTTTCTTCTGATCCTTCAAATGTTCGCTTAGGCCTTGCTAGCGATGGTTTCAATTCTTTTGGAACAATGAGTTATACGTATAGTATTTGGCTAGTCTTCCTGGTTCTATATAATCTTCCACCTTGTATTGTGTGAAACACTCCTCCTTCATCTTATTAATGATCATTCCCAGCAAGCAAATGGCGAAAAATAATATAGATGTGTACTTAAAATCGCTTGTGAAGGAATAGCGTGAGTTATGGAATGATGGTGTTGAAACATTTGACTCATGATCGAATAAAACTTTTAGATGCATGCAACTCTTATGTGGACGATTAGTGACTTTTGTGTATTAGGTATCTTATCTAACTGGAACACAAATACTAGTTTTGGCGGTCTAACTTGTAACTTTTACATAGAATCTTGTCGTCTTCATCATAGTAAAAAGTGGTATTTCATGGGTCATCAATTTTTTTTTGAGAAGAAACCATAAGTTTAGATTCATTCGGTTCATTTATTGATTCATCAAGTAGAGAAAGCAAAACTCGGAGGTCCAACGCAGTACATAAACATGTATTCTGTGTAAAGGTAAAACACTAACATTTCTAATATAAAGTTATGTGTTTTTGGAAACATTAGCATATTTGATTTATAGATATTTATGTTCTGGTTATTTTAATAGTCCATATCCTTACTGTGTATTAATTCTCAAGGAACTAGGTCAATGTGAGCCCTATGTATGGGATACATCACAAGCAGAGGGTTGTATGTATAGCTGAGAGTCATATCACTGAAGACACTCTTATCTTTTGTTATCAGTATATCGAGGATATTGAGACAAGTTTCAATAGACCTAGGTGTGTCTATGATGAACCAAATGATATTGAGCTTTCAGGAATGGCGACTCTCTTTTCTCAGTTGGGTAAGCCTGCATCAGCTCCGAAAATCTTTCTTTTAAATCCTATACAGAAACTACAAGCTCATCAATATATGCTTATGAATTGTGCAATAGTCATTCCATTTGTGGAGTGAGTATTACAAACTTTATACTCTTTGTCTTTGTAATGTTTGAAGTAGGCTAATCATACTCTTTAACATTAACTTATTGTTTCATATAGCAAATTTAAGAACACATAAAGAGGAGTTCAAAAGGAAGTAGACCATCACTTACAGAGATAGAGAGGAGAGTTAATAAAGAGTTTGTTGATTGGTTTCAAAAGTGGGTGAGTAAGCAGTCATTATTTATTCTTTATATTTGATTTTAATGAACAAATTTAACGAAGTTAGTTTTATTTTGATTTAGATTATGAATCAAGACACAATAGATACAATGTCTATTAATCTAAAGTTTTTAGCACGAGGTCCATTTGTAAATGCAAGAAGATTTACATCATATAACATCAATGGGTCTAAATTTCGAACTTTGGCTCGAGAGTAAGGTTTGAAAATACAGAACAGTGGAGTTTTCTTAACCTCTAAAACATCATGGGTTGCAAGTAGTATGGATTGAAATTTAAGACAAGTGGAGGTACCAGATTATGGGAAGTTAGAAGATATTATTGAGATCAGTTGTAATGGACAATTCAAGGTTGTTCTTTTCAAATGTAAATGGGCTAATACTGCTCAGATATAGGGTATAAAAAGGATTGTTGGAATTTCAACTGTGTAAATTTTGATAGATTGATTCATATGGGTGAACATGAAGAACATGAGCCTTACATCGAAGCATCTCAAGCACAAATACTATACTATGTGGATGATATTGTCAATAAAGGGTGGAGCGTTGTTGTGCATCTAAAGTCAAGAGATTTGTATGAAGTAATGGAAGATGAAGTATCTGAGAATGAACCATACCAAGAGTAAGAACTCAATCATTTTTTAACTGATGGTGATGAGTATGTACAACTAGCTATAAATCATATAATTAATGATGTAATAGAGACAAATGTTGCTACTAATCTTGCAACAGATGCAATGTCTAACTGAGTTTTATGAGTCATGTTAATACTAGTTGTTCTTTTTGAAGTATGTTTTGGTGCTATGTGTGATTTTTTAGCCAATTTGGAGTGAATTTGTTCAAATTTATCATGTTTTTGGTAACTAAATTCATTTAGTACCTAATGCTGGGAAGTTGTTAGTTGCTAATCCTAGGAAGTGGTTAATTGCTGATCCTAGGAGTAACTTATAGAAACCAATTACCTCTACCTGGATATCCTTTTCTGTATGCAGTAGTATAGCATCTTTGTTGTTAAATTTATAATATGATTTTGTGCTATTCTATTCCTCAAGCAAGCATGAAAAAAGATGTATTGGAGTCCCCAAGTTTTAGCCAGTCAATTCTGGCTTTCTATTTCATAGTGCTCTCCTCAACTCTATGCCATTTTCAAGTTCTAGTTTGAGTGTTTTCTCTTCCTTACATAACCTTTGATGATCATTAGTTTATCCCATTTGCCTCTAGAGCACCTTCAGCTTACCCTTCAGTTCTGTGATCTTATTATTTATGCCTAAAAATTCTTTGATATTAAGTTGATTTAGCTTCATCTTCAGCGAATTCAATTTCCTCCATACCAAGGGCAAGGTGTTAGCAGTAATACCACTATTACATTCCCATTGAACTAAACTTTTGAACTAGGGATTTTGTGTCAAGCACTTGCATAATTTGAAAGGTTTGGCACCCTTATTTCGCTTATCATCTAGTGATACACTCAACAGAGAATAGTGTGAGAATTTAGGTTCCATAACAACCATCTTCAAACATGACCACATTTGCATCCAAACAACATTCACCAAACTTTTATCTATCTGGCTATATACATGGTTATTTGTCCAAGTAAAATTTCTACCCACTGCCTTTAGCTCCATCATGCAAGCTTTTCTCATAAAATATGCAAAGTCACTTATTGCATTAGCCTGAACAGGAGAGATGACCACTCCGTCTTCGACATATAAGATAACATTAAAGTCCCCCATGATTAGCCAAGGGGTAGTTATCGTATTTGCTATGCCTTGCAAGTCACACCACAATTCTTTCCTATCTTGAATAGTATGCAACCCATAAACTACCGTGAAATAAAAATTCTTGTTAGAACTATAAATAGTCACCAAGCCATGAATGTACTACTTTATTATCTGAATTCATGAGAAATTACAAACAGTGTGATTCCACAATAACCATACTCTTTCTTTTTCACTTTGATAATTAAACATTGCTTCCCAACGAGGCACAACCTTTGGAACTATTTTTTAAGTTGTTTTCCTTAGTATTTTGTTTTCTAGTCTACCTATCATGTCAACTTTATTTACTCATAAAAATTTTATTAGCTCTTTGTTCTTATAGACTTTATTGAAACCGTTGATATTCAATGTAACCATTTTTATCTAGATAGAGTAAGAAATTTAGATAAAGTTGTACCACCCTTTCTAGTTTGCCTAATTTTAGCTACGTTTGCTATGGTTGTCTGCTACTTGTTGATTACTGTAACCAAAGAGCTAAAAGCATTAGCCATTTCTACTACATTATCCTTCTACACCTTAGATTGCTTGCCAGAGGATGTATTTTTTTACTATCTGCCAGCATGCTTCTTGATTTCCATCAGCTATTTGGAAAGGGATTTCACCAGGCTTCTTTATGCTAGAGTGGAGAAGCTATCTTAGTTGGTAACATCTCTACCTCCATCGTATTTCTCAGGAAGCACCCTGATTTAGAGGTTGCTGAACATATTCCTTTGGGTTCGAGAGGTTGCTAAACAGGCACCTTTGGGTTCCACGTAGTTTCATCACATTTGGTTTTGTACCTTTCCTCTATCATCTTTTTTGTGTTTATTTCATATCAACTGGATTTTTTTAAGTATGTCCCATTTTCAAGCATTTAGTATAATAACTAGGTTCCAATCATATTCTACCTGTTGATTAAATAACTTCCCCTTGGATGTGACACCCCATAACTCTATCCTCACATGTACCTATGTTTCAAACCTCATTCTTATATGTGGGAGTGTATTAGGGTCATAAAAGACCTATAGTACTTAGTCGAGTTCAAAACTTTCCTATAAATTGAGTTTGTAGTGTTAGATTATACAAGAGTCAAGTTTAAATGATCATAACTATTAGAACACAAAGAATTAGATGTCCTATAATTAGTAAATGAAAGGTCTTTAAATTAGCTTTCCAACACAACTGATCTCACCTCATTTGGACTTCGGAGTCAAACGTTATGACCATTTTACTGAAGACTGCCAAAGCAGAGGGGAAACATGAAACCAAATACGGGCTGTGGAAAAAAGTACTACCCGTCTGCTAACTTATGGAAAAAGTCCTGAAAATCCACATTTTTGATCTCAGACTCTACGGACCAATCTACGGGTCATAGAAATTTCTGAGAACCGTAGATTGGGTTTGTGAAAGTGATCTAGAGGCCTCAAAATTTGGCCAAAAGTTTAAAGAAGGGTCCCTACGAGTTGTGGAAGTTTCTATGGGCCGTATGAGGGCCCGTAGATGACTTTTGACAGCTTTTTAAGAAAGGTTATTTTGGTCTTTTTTTCACCCTTTCAAAGCCTAAAACTAATGTTTTTACACCTAAATAAAGCCCTAAACATGTCATTTCAACATTTTTATATTAAAGCACTCTCTAAAACTTAGAGCAAAGTTTCAAAGGAGAAAAAGGCTAGGGTTTAAAGCGAAAACTTGGGAATTCTTCCGAGCTGTTTCAAGGTTCAAAACTTCCAGATATGTAAGGCTAATCAGAACATGAATTTTGTTCTTCCATGTGCCCCCTAACCCGAATTGTTAGAGTTGTGAAGTAATTAAGTCTTCCATAGATGTTTTTTTGAAGGTTTTTCTAAAATTCTAATTTTTTTTCTTTAAAATTTTGCATGAATTACTTTTTTTACGAATTAAATAGTTGAATTAGATTATTACACTTTTCTACATGAACCCTAGCATGAATTTTTGATATTTTCACATATTTGACTTAAATGGGTATGCATGAGTATAATTTAAGCCTAAAGAGTATAAAATCACTCATTTCTTTAATTCTGCATTTGTTCTCCTAAATGCTATGAATTAGAATGATGCATGATAAAGTCTCTGACTCAAGAGTTGAACCTTAAAAGAATGTAACCAAAGAGTTGATGGTTGATGTGATGAGTTGAGTTGACAAATGTCCAATGAGACTAGATGACTGAGTCAACCATAGGGTTGATGTCTTATGAGCATATTGAGTCTTGAGAGGAGTATTGAGAACCAAATTGAGTAAGAGTAAGTTCAACTCGAACTCAATAACTACATAGCTAGCGTAGGAGAGGATTGAATTGTAAAATCGAATGTTTCTTATTGTCCCAAAATAAGGACTTGATGTTACTGATTTTGGATCCATTGATGGGATGTCCTATTCCCTTGCAAGGTATTTGATAGATGTAGCAGTGATATTGCTTTGTTGTATCATCACTGGCTCACAAGTGATATTTATCGATTAGAGAAACTCCTAAATAGGCCTAGATAGTACTCTGAGTGGATGGGACATAGATGATAGATTAGTAGTCATTGTCTAAATTGATTTCTTACTTTAGACTCTTGACATGATGATTGAGTTTTTTATTCTTGAGTTGAGCTACTTGAGTTGATATTATTGTTCCTTTACATGTTTATTTCTGCCATTTTACATACTCATACATTTCACGTACTGATGTCTACTTGGGCCTGCATCTTTTCATGATGTAGAGACAAGTAGTAGCAATTATTAACAGGCGCCTCATTGAGGACCTACTTGCATTCAGCTGATTGGTGAGTTCTCTCATATTTTTGGAGGATACCATATTTTTCCTTCTAACTTTGAGTTTAGCCTTTTATTTTATTTAAGGTAGCCATGGATCTGTCATTGGCACCACTTAGTAAGATATTTTAGAGGCTTCATAGACTAGGCTGTTGAGTTGTGATTGGATGTTATTTTTGTCTAATTTCTTTCACACTAGTCTTATTCAGTTGATAGATAGCTTGTTTGGCCTTTGGCCCTTTTATTATCAGTTGTCATTTATTTTTTTATGTATCCTTAATTATTGATGTTTTCCGCTGTTAGTTATGATTGAACGAAAGTGATAAGGCCAAGTGGTTCACTTAGGGGCTAGTAATAGTCTCTGAGTGTCAGCCATGCCAAGGGTACCCTCCGAGGGTGTGATAAACTTGGTATTAGAGCACAGAGTTCAAGAGTCCTAGGGAGTCTACGAAGCCGTGTCTAATAGAGTCTTGTTTATAGGTGTGTTGTGCACCATACTTTATAAGAAGGAGTATAGGACATTAGGAATTTGTACTCTTTCTTGTATTCCAAGTTCGTGCATTAGAGTTTAACTCTATTAAAGTATCATTACATGCTTGCAGATAATGCCTCCTAAGCATGCCAACACCCGAAGAGACACTTCATCTTGTAACACTAAGAATCCCTCATCGAAGGTGCCTTCTCAGATGGAGACGAGAGGCCAGGTTCAACGTGCTAGAGTTGCTGGGACTCCCAAGGCATCTATTACTTCACCTACTCCTACTACAAAGGCTGATTTCAAAGGGGCTATAACTATGCTCACCTAACTGGTAGCTGTCCAGAGTGGGAATTAGAGTTCACAAGCTCCTAGGTCTAGCCCCCAAGAGCCAACTATTGTGACGAGACTCAGAGATTTTCTGAGGATGAACGTACCAGTCTTCACAGTGTCTAAGGTTGAGGAAGACCCCCAAAATTTCGTTGATGAGATGTGGAAGGTGTTGAAAGCCATGCATGCGACAGAAATTGAGGGACTTGAACTTGCTTCCTATCAACTCAAGGATATGGCAAATGTCTAGTACAATGAATGGGAAGAAAGCTAAGGTAAGGATGCTGAGCCTGCCATTTGGGATGACTTTAAGAGTGCATTTTTTGATCATTTCTTTCCATCAGAGTTGAGGGAAATGAAGGTTGAGGAGTTTTTCAACTTGAAGCAGGAGGGGATGACTGTCAAAGAATATAGCCTTAAGTTCATACAACTATCAAGGTATGCTCCAGAGATAGTCCTGGACATGAGATGTAGAATGAGAAAGTTCGTATCCAGCTTGGGCAAACATGTGAAAAAGGAGTGCAAAATGACATTACTGATTCCGGACATGGACATCTCTAGACTTATGGTCTATGCGCAACAACTTGAGGAGGATAAGAAGTGGGATAGGGAAGAGCACTTGAGCAAAAAGGCTAAGTTAGAAGGGTATGAGCCTAGCCAGCATAAGGAAGGTAAGGGAGACAAGTCCTATTTTCAGAAGAGGTTTACGAACTATGCACCACCTTCAGCAAGTGCACCAACTCCAAGTAATAGGTATGATTAGAAGTCTCAGGGCTATATGAATTCTAAAGCTTAGGGTTCTCAATCCTAAGCTAGTGTGCCTCAAGTTTCGAGAGGGAAACCACCATATGGCAAGTGTCATAAACTCTATCTAGATGAGTGCAATGAGGGCACAAATGCTTGCTATAGGTGCGGGCAGACTGGTCACTTCCAGAATGAGTGCCCAATGAGGAGGCTGGGTGATGGAGGTAATTAAGATCAGTCTTCAGTAACACCATAGAGTGGTGCCACAACTAATACGGGCAAGGGTACAAACCGTCTGTATGTGATGGGAAATTGACAAGATTAGGAAGTCATACCAGATGTTATCACGGGTATTCTTCGAGTCTTTTCCTATGATGTGTATGTCTTGCTTGACCCAGGTGCTATTTTATCATTTGTAACTCCATATGTGGCTAGTAAGTTTGAGATCCTTCGTGAATGTCTTCATGAGCCCTTCAGTGATTCTACTCCTGTTGGAGAGTCCATTTTAGCTAAAAGGGTATATAGAGATTACACGGTGTCTATCTATCATGGAGATACTTTAGCATACTTAATTGAGTTAGAGATGATTGACTTTAATGTAATTCTTGGCATAGACTAGCTTCACGCTTGTTATGCCACAGTCAATTGTAGAACTTGGATGGTCAAATTCCAATTTTCGAATAAGCCTGTTATAGAGTGGAAGAGTAATTCTGCAGTGCCCAAGGGTAAGTTTATTTCCTACCTTAGGGCCAAAAAATTAATTACTAAAGGATGTATCTATCACCTTATGCGAGTTAAGGATGATGATTACAGTCTCCACATTTTTGAGTCAGTTCCAATTGTCAATGAGTTTCCTGATATCTTCCTTGATGATTTGCCTAGAGTCCATCCTGATAGGGAGATTGACTTTGGGATTGATGTTCTCTCCAATACCCAGCCTATCTCTGTTCTACCATATAGAATGACTCATGCTGAGCTGAAAGAATTGAAAGTGCAATTGAAAGATCTCTTGGATAAGGGATCTATTAGGTCGAGTGTCTCTTCGTGGGGCGCTCCTATCCTATTCATTCGAAAGAAAGATGGTTCCCTCAGAATGGGCATAGATATCGCCAATTGAATAAGGTGACCATTATGAACAAATATCGTCTTCCAAGGATCGGTGACTTGTTTGATAAACTTTAGGGTGGCACTGTTTTCTCAAAGATAGAACTCAAATCAGGCTATTAACATTTGAATGTGAGAGAATGTGATATCCCGAAGATGGCTTTTCAAACTCGAGATAGTCAGTTTGAGTTTTTAGTAATGTCCTTCGGATTGACCAATACTCTTGCTGCTTTCATGGACTTGATGAATAGAGTATTCAGATAGTACCAGTACCTTGACATGTTCATGATTGTTTTTATCGATGATATTTTGGTGTAATCTAGAGAGGAGGAAGAACATGTCGATCACCTCTGAATTATTCTTCAAATCCTCAAGGATAAGGAGTTGTATGCCAAATTTTCAAATTGTGAGTTTGGGCTTAAACCAGTATCATTTTTGGCCCATGTTATCTCGGATGATAGTATTCAAGTGGATATGCAGAAGATTACCCACCTCTCTAACTAACAAAAGAGGTTTTTTGGGTTTGGCTGGTTACTATTGTAGATTTGTTGAGGGATTCTCTTGTATCTCCTCGCTATTGACTAAGGTGACTCAAAAGAAAGATAACTTTCAGTGGTCCGATGAGTGTGAGAAGAGTTTTTAAGAGTTGAAAACCAGATTGACAAGTGTGTCAGAATTGACTTTACTTGAGGAGACGGATGATTTTGTAATCTATTGTGATGCTTCTAGAGTGGGATTGGGATGTGTTCTGATGCAGAGAGTTAAGGTCATAGCATGTACTTCTAGACAACTCAAGCACCATGAGAGGAGGTATCCAACTCATGACTTAGAACTGGCTGCGATGGTGTTTGCACTCAAGATTTGGCGTCACTACTATATGGAGCACATGTTGATGTATTCACAGACCATCAGAGCCTGCAATATGTATTCACCTAGAAAGAGCTTAACTTGAGGCAGAGGAGATGACTGGAGTTGCTTAAGGACCACGACATGAGCATCCTCTACCATCCAGGTAAAGCTAATGTGGTTGTTGATGCTCTTAGCAGGTTGTCTATGGGAAGCACTGCTCATATGGAAGAAGAGAAGAAAGAATTAGACAAAGAGGTGCACAGACTAGCACGATTAGGAATTCAACTAGATGAATCTGGTGAAGGTGGAATACTTGTGCATAATAGGTCTATATCATCACTAGTAGTAGAGGTAAAAGAGAAGCAATACCAAGATCCCATCTTACTCCAATTGAAGAAAGATGTACATAAGCAGAAAGTAATGACATTCGTCAAAGGGGGAGATGGGGTATTAAGATACCAAAGTAGATTACGTGGTCCAGATGTTGATGGTATTCGAGAGAGAATCATGTCAGAAGCCCATAACACTATGTATTCTATCCATCTAAGGTCGACCAAAATGTACCGCGACTTGAAAGAGGTCTATTGGTGGAGTGGGATGAGGAGAGACATCGCAGACTTTCTTTCTAAGTGCCCAAACTTCCAACAAGTAAAAGTGGAGCACCAAAAGGCCATGTGGAGTAGCCGAGAATTTTGAAATTCTAGAGTGGAAGTGGGAGGTGATCAATATGGACTTCATCACATGTCTACCAAGGTCTCACAAACAGCACGATTTGATTTGCGTGATAGTTAACAGAACGACTAAATTTTCTCACTTCTTGGCAATAAAGACAATAGATACTACGGAGGATTATGCCTGACTGTACATAAAGAGGTTTTAGACTGCATGGAGTCCCCTTATCTATCATCTCAAATAGAGGAGCCCAATTTTGGAAGTCCTTTCAGAAAGGGCTAGGTTTTAAAGGTAAACCTTAACACTGCCTTCGACCCTCAGACTGATGGTCAGGCAGAGCAGACAATACAAACTTTGGAAGATATGTTGAGGGCCTACTTCATTGACTTCAAAGGTAATTGGGATGACCACCTGACTCTGATTGAGTTTATCTACCATAATAGCTTTCATTCGAGCATCCAAATGTCTCATTTTGAAGCCTTCTATGGTATGAGAGGTACATCATCGATCGGGTGGTTCGAGATAGGTGAAGCAGGGTTGATTAGGACAGATTTGGTACATCAGACTATGTAGAAGGTAAAGATCATCCAAGAGAGATTGAGAACTGCATAGAGTCGCCAGAAGTCCTACACTGATGTTAGGAGAAGGAACCTAGAGTTCGAAGTGAATGATTGGGTACACTTGAAAGTGTCACCCGTGAAGGGTGTAATGAGATTCGAGAAGAAGGAAAAGTTGAGTCCTCAATACATTGGACCCTACCGAATTGTGAAAAGAGTGGTAAATGTAACTTATGAGTTGGAGCTACCACAAGAGCTGACAGTCATCCATTCAGCCTTTCACATTTCTATTCTTAAGAAGTGTTTGGGGGATCCATCCTTGGTTGTGCCTATTGAAAGCATTGGATTGAAGAAGAATGAAGAGATCCCAGTCCAAACCCTTAATCGTCAAGTTTGTAAGTTGAGAACTAAAGAGGTTGCATCTGTAAAAGTATCATGGAGAAGTCAATCTGTTGCAGAGGCTACATAGGAAGATGGAGAGGATATGAAGGCTAGATACCCTCACCTTTTCGTGCCTTTTAATGATGAAATCAATGGTAATAATTCATTTCTACTATCTGAGTTAATTTTGCATTGTTGAGTTGAGTTCTTATCTCTGAATTGATGCTCTTCTTGAGTCTATGTTTGAGTAAGCATGTCTTTAACTGTATTAATGATGATGTTAGAAGTAGTCTTTTAATTATGAATCCTAAGTTGAGGTTGATTTCTAGAGTATGAGTATTCGAGTACCCGAGTATTTGAGTTCATTCCTGATAGGTCTCCTAGTTGCTCATCATTCAAGGATGAATGATCCCAAAGAGGAGATATTATGACACCCAATAACTCTATCCTCTCATGTACCTATGTTTCAAGCCACATTCTTATACTTGGAAGTGTAGTAAGGTCATAAGAGACCTCTAGTACTTAGTCGAGTTCAAAACTTTCCTATAAATTGAGTTTCTAATGTTAGATTATCCAAGGGTTAATTTTCAATGACCATAACTCTTAGAACACAAGGAATTAGATAGCCTATGACTTACCAAATAAAAGTTGTTTGAATTAATTTTCCAACGCAACTGATTTCACTTCATTTGGAGTTCAAAGTCAAAAGTTATGACCGTTTTACTGAACACTACCAAAGCAGAGAGCAAATACGAAACCTAATATGGGTTGTGGAAAAAAGTACGACCCATCTACTAACTCATGGAAAAAGTACTGAAAATTCACATTTTTGGTCCCAGACTCTATGGACCAATCTACGGGTCGTAAAAACTTCTAGGGATCGTAGATTCGGCTCGTGAAAGTGATCCAGAGACATCAAAATTTGGCCAAAGGTTTATGGAAAGGTTCCTACGGGACATGAAAGATTTTACAGGCCGTATGTGGGCCTATAAATGACTTTTGACAATTTTTTAAGAAAGGTTATTTTGATCTTTTTTCACTCTTTCAAACCATAAAACTGACGTTTTTAGACCTAAATAAAGGCCTAAACATGTCAGTTCAACATTTTTACGCTAAAACACACTCTCAAACTTAGAGCAAGGGTTCAAAGGAGAAAAAGACTAGGGTTTGAAGTGAAAACTTGGGAATTCTTCCTAGCTATTTCAAGGTTCAAATCTTCCAGATATGTAAGACTGATTAAAACATGGACTTTGTTCTTCAATGTGCCCCCTAACCCGAATTGTTGGTGTTGTGAAGTAATTGAGTCTTTCATGGATATTTCTTTAATGTTCTTCTTAAATTTTAATGTGTTTCTATAAAATTTCACATGAATTACTATTTTTATGAATTAAATGGTTGAATTAGATGATTTCAATTTTCTACATGAACCCTAGCATGAATTTTTGATATTTTCACATATTTGACTTAAATGGGTATGCATGAATATAATTTGAGCCTACAGAGTCTATGAAAATCCTAAATTCTTTAGTTCCACATTTTGTTCTCCTAAATCCTATGAGTTAGAATGATGCATGATAAAGTCTATATGACTCAACAACTGAACTTTAAAATAATGTAACCAAAATGTTGATGGTTGATGTGATGAAATGAGTTGACAAATGTCCAATAAGACTAGGTGACCGAGTTAACAATAGGGTTGATGTCTTATGAGCATATTGAGTCTTGGGAGAAGTATTGAGCACCAAATTGAGTAATGTAAGCCCAACTCAATAACTACGTAGCCGGCGTAGGATTGAATTGTAAAATCAGATGTTTCTTGTTGTCCCAAATGGGGACTTGATATTACTAATTTTAGATTCACTAATGGAATGTCCTATACCCTAGCAAGATATTGGATGGATGCGGCAATGATATCACTTTGTGGTATCATCACCGGCTTGTAGGTAATGGTTGGCAGTTCAAGAAGCTCCTAAATAGGCCTTGATAGTACACTGAGTGGATGAGACAGAGATGATAGATGAGTATTCATTGTCTAAATTGCATTCTTACTTTAGACTCTTGACATGATGATTGAATTTCCTACTCTTGAGTTGAGCTACTTGAGTTGATGTTATTCTTCCTTTACATGTTTATTTTTGCCATTTTACATACTCATACATACTACGTACTAACGTCCATTTGGGCCTGCATCTTTTCATGATGCAATGACACCTACTAACAGTCATTAGCAGGCACCTCATTGAGGACGTACTTGCATTCAGGTGATTGGTGAGTTCTCCCCTGCTTTCAGAGTATATCATATTTTCCTTCAAGCTTTGAGTTTAGCCTTTTATTTTATTTGAGGTAGTCATGGTCTGTCATTGGCACCACTTAATCAGATATTTTAGAGGTTTCATAGACTAAACTGTTAAGTTGCTATTGGATGTTATTTATGACTAGTTTCTTTCACACAAGTCTTATTTAGTGGATGGATAGCTTATTTGGCCTTTGGCCATTTTATTATCCTTTGTCATTTATTTTCTTTAAGTAATCATTGATGTTTTTTGCTGTTAGTTATGATTGAATAAATATGATAAGGCTGAGTGGTTCGCTTGGGGGCTAGCAATAGTCTCTGAGTGCCAGATATCATATTTTTCGTTCTAGCTTTGAGTTAAGCCTTTCATTTTATTTGAGGTAGCCATAGTCTGTCATTGGCACCACTTAGTCTGATATTTTAGAGGCTTCATAGACTAGACTGTTGAGTTATTATTGGATGTTATTTCTGACTAGTTTCTTTCACACTAGTCTTATTCAGTTGATGGATAGCTTATTTGGCCTTTGGCCCTTTTATTATCCTTTGTCATTTATTTTCTTTAAATATTCTTAATCATTGATGTATTTCACTATTAGTTATGATTGAATGAATATGATGATGCTGAGTGGTTTGCTTGGGAGCTAGCAATAGTCTCTGAGTAGCAGCCATACCAAGGGTACCCTTTTGGAGCGTGACATTGGGGTCTTGCACTTTTATCATATTAGGTAAGGCTCTAGTAACATCCATTTCCACAAGAATTTGGGCATGCTGTATTCTTTCTGTACTTGTTGTGTACTCATCCGCATATATTAGGCATACCAATACACTACCAACTCGACTCAGTTTTATATTTCCCCAACAATTCATCGGTAGATTAGGTAACAAACTCACATTGGAATCATGCGAAAAACTTCCTCCCCAAAGTTGAAATCAACATTCCAAGCACGAATGATTACTAGTTTACTATTATTGGTGTATGGGCCTAAGAAACTAACAGTGTCTTTATCTTAAATATTGTTCAATAACACCACAAAGTATCCATTGAAATTATAATAATAAATCATAGGTTTAGAAGCAAAATTTTAGTTTGCTACTATGAATATGTCAATAGTTCCAATAGATGGATCGTTTCCACTTTGGAGTTTTCTATGCTCCTATTGAATTTGCGTTATTTTTTTCCCCTTCAATGATAATTCAGATTGCAAGTTCATCCCTCTCGCTGCCATTTTTCTACCAGAAAGTAGTTCGACCCAGTTCTTTTCCTTCTCCTCGCCCGTCAATTGTTATCTTTCAAAGTTATGTACCTCCTAATTGTAGAATCAGGGCCTATTAATGAAGTATTAGATAACTCTAGCAGCTAGATGTATACTACTAACTATATTGGCAAGCTAGATGTACAACTAACTATACTAGTTAGAGGCTCCTTTTGTGTTATCCTTCATGATATCGTCATTGTCAGAGAACGGAGATTGGAATGGTGATGGGGTTTGATAAAGGAGTGCTCGCACTAGCCTTAGTGACCTTGATATTTTCTGCTTTCTCTTTAAGGATCTCTTTGCTGATAGGGAGTAAAGCTCTCTCCCCCACCACTCGATTATTTGTATCTTTCCACGGCTGCCCTCTTGCTATCTTCAGCAAAGTGTAGGATAGTAAACCTTATTGTGCGCCTGGAGAACAAGAGGTATTAATTTCCAAACACATTTTGATTTATCATTTGATGAGACTTTGATTTAACTAACTTAGCTGAAATAAAAATTATCTTTTCTCCCCATAATCCTTCCTCTATCTTGAATCCTTACTTGTTTAATCAGAGTTTCAGTATGGTGTATCTCATGTCTAATTTCTCACTATAGCTTCTAATATTTCTCAACATGGTGAGATATATAAGGTAAATGGTGAGCAGGTAGATACAACTTTTTTATGTTAGTGAAAGTAAATCATGGAAGAAGAGAAAGACGACAAACCAAAGCTCAGGATGTGAGACCATCAATATACTATATTCCTGGTATGTTTTATTCATTTGTATTGCAATAAAATTGATAATAGAATCACTTTCTTTCTCAACCAAAAAAAGAATGTAAAATTATGTGATTTTGTTATAACTTGTCAATTGCTGATTGAAATTCACATTGAATGATCTAAAAATTATTATTTTTAATAAACTATAATTTTTAATAGATGACAGACAATCAATATACTAATTAGTTGGGAGAGACTTTACTTGACCCAGTTTTTCTCTTTCAGATAAGCCATTCAATATTAAACTTATTTGTCATAAAACGATTACTAGTATTTAGTTTTCAAGTTTCAACTCTTAGTTTATAGATTGAGTAGATACAGGGATATTTTATGTCTGCACGTATATAAAGTAAAAAAAATTACTTTTTTTTAACTCTCTACTATGTTTAAAACCAATTATGTGTCTACTTGGAGTACCTAGCTGCTACTCTTGGGTCAAGAGAGCAACTGGCTATTGCATAATTTGCTGAATCCTTACTTGTTATACCTAAGGTCCTTGCTAGTTGTACAAAATAAAAACAAATGATGCTCTTACACCACTTAAATGCTCTATGATCAATTTTGGTGAATTTCTTTTGGTGCAGACTCTTGCAAGTACTACTATTAAAGATTCTAGCGACTTGGTATTTAAATTACGTTCATGCCACTGCCTTGCACAAACCAAAGCTGAAAAAAGTATTTGTCAAGGTATTCTTTGGAATTCATATATCTCTGTGTCATTTGGTCAAGCCTTCTAGCCAAAGCTGATGCACTATTTTTCAAGTGTATACTTCGTATGTTACTGGGATTTTAAGTTTTTAGTGACGTAAGAATCTGTTTAGTTGGGTTCGTTTGGCAATCCTTGTTATGTTTAGTTGGGTTCGTTTGGCAATCCTTGTAGGATACAGTTTCTTCAACATTCCCAAGGTGTCCTTTTGGTGAAGGTATTGATGATTGCCTCCAGTAGGATTCATCGATGATTATTTCTATGAGATGTATTCTTTTCTTTCTGCACAAGGTGTGCTAGCTAGTCTTGGCCATCTTTTTCTCAAACTTCCTCAGACCCCATCATTGGATTACGCATTTACAGTTTCTTAAGGTTGATATATAGAGTGAAAGAAGACTGCTATATTACCATGGAGGTACTATGTGAGGTATGATACTTAATTGATTAATAGAATTTATGTTATTTTACCTCATTGATTTAAAAGTGGAGTTTTTGCATCTTTTTAAAGAGACTTCATTATACTCAATACAAGTGTTGAAGTCTGCACAATCTATTATTGTGTACTTTTCAGATTCTTCTTTATTGTTGTCTAGAATTGTTTCTAATCTTTGTGCCTTTTTCATCAAAGTCCATGCTTTATTTGCAATTTGTGCTTAAAGCCCCAATAAAAGTTAGAACTTTTTTTGATCCTTTTACGTTTAATAACATTAGGCTTGATTGATGAATAATACTAAGTGAAGCCTTGATGTATATCCAAGTTCGAGTAGTTGCTTCCTATTGAGTAAAAGTGTGTTGAATCGAGTCTATAACAAGATTAGCTCAATAATAGAAGTTAGCAGAAGAGAAAATCTTGATATTACTCACTGAAACAGAGCTTCACGCGATGAAGTCTCCAGGCTAGGAACGAGATATTGATAGGAACTGATTAATGTCATAACTTGTTTAGAAACTTATCCCTATATCAAGCTTTCTCTATAAGATACCAAACTATTTTGTTTGAGTAATAATCATCCTCTATACATTTTCAAATAGCCTCATCCTCTTGTTCAACTGGTATACTGTTAATGTTCATCACTTCTTTAGGTCTGTTGTAAATATGAACCAACTTTAATATATTACTATAAAGTATGGGAATAAGAATGTGAAAAATGTATTATTACCAGGAAAAAAGCTTTTTGTAATTTATTTAATTAATATTGTGAATAAGGTTTACTATAATGTTTTGGTATATTGTTATCTGATTTGCTAATTATGTCTTAAAGAACTTTAAAATATTCTAAACTTAGACTTTTTCTACACCCTTTACTTATGTTGTAGTGTTTCGGTTGAGTGGTCTGCTTCTGATGTATGGTACACTATGTTTATCTAGATTACTGGTCCTCTTTCTAGGAGATAGAATTCTTTGAAAACCATATGGAATGTACCAGTAAAAGTAATAGCTAGATTAGCAAAATAATCTGCTATAGTGTTTTTGTTCCTTTGGATGTGTTGGATTTGAACAATTTTTACTTTTCTTATATTTTTTATCGAGTTGACCTTAGTTGTCACACTCCACATGATATCTCAATATCCTGTATGTAAGAGGCCTATTCAAGCGGTAAATAAATCCTCTTTAGTAGCAATGACTCCTGTGAGTAGTCCTCATTCCTTTGATACCTGCCTAACTTCTTAATCCTAAAACAAAATATAGAAGAGTTTAGCAAAGGATTTTCTTTAGAATCCTAAAGAATTACAATCACTATTTTAGGCAGCAAGAACGGTGTTTCGTAGAATATATGACTTGATTTACGAGTCCAATGCCAATGGCTTGGTCCCCCTTTTTTATTATTTTTTAAAAGAGACGAGATGTCTAATTTTGGTTCTGTATATATGAAAGCCATGTTAAGTTACGATAAAGATACTTTATGTTTCTTAAGGTGATTATAATTATTTGTACTAATGAAATATTTTGGTAAGTTGGTCACGGTAGAGATGTATCAATTCTGCATGTTCCCTGCAAAATCTTTATAGATATAGATGATTTGCAGACCACATATCTCAATCATCATTGCTAAATAAACTATGGTCAACTTTATTATAAAAGGCATTAAGTTTTGTATGAAATATCAAAACCTATAATGTAACAACTGCTTTGATTAACTGGTGATTGTCAAACTTGAATCTAATACTTGGTAGCGATTTTCTATATTTAAAATTGAAGGTACAATTATATAGATATATTGCAGTCTGATTTCAAAAAGGTTAAAGTGTGTTTCTATTATTTATGTTTTGTATTATACTTGAAGATTAGACCTCCATTCTCATGAAGACACTATTTTCAGAACACATGTTGTCACATCTTTATGGTTGACAGAAACGACAATGACCATGTTGTTTTTGGTGTTAAAGATGATATATATTTAAACAATCTAACTATTATATCCAAGGGCATATGTCTAAAGACCCAAAGGATAAATTGAAAGGTAGTGACACTAGTAGGAGCAATATAAACTTTAATAGCAATAATATTTACTAGGGTGAAATGGTAGTCACCATAATGACTATTTCTTGACCTATTTGATAAACTACGCAAATAACTACTTTCCGCTTTATCAGCTCAGAGTGCCTCAAGCGTGCCTTCTAGAACATGATCAAAATCTTCAAATGGTAATACATGATAATAGATTGTGGGGATTGGCTACTTATGCATTGTAACTTGTCATCCCATATATATACATGGTAAACTGGTAAATTATATGCTGTGAAATTACAAGTAGCTGCAATCATTAGTAAGATGTGAGTGTAACTCTTTTGGTGTTGTAAACATTTGTATAACATCTCAAGAGTCTGTTTCAATTTGTAATGGGCATAGGCAAGTAATTAAAATAAGTCTTTGTAGAAGAGCAGGCACTTCAACAATAGCTATGGGTTCTTTTGGGAATGTTCCAACAACACCGAGAATCCAATCACTCAAAGTCAAATATTTATTCAGTCTATTTTGTTGGTCCAACCAATCATTATGTAAATAATTCTAGTCATTTCTTAATTTTGTTAGTTTTTCAATTCTAGACCATCCATGGTCATGTTTAAGTCTCTAGATTATTTGATTTTGTGACTAAATCCAGGGTCTTTTTATCATGTAATGGAGGTAGTATATCTACCTTTGTACTCTTTGCATCTTCTTGATGCTTGTAATGGAACAACTTACTTCATCAAAATATAATTAAAATTTAAATACAAAGTAATTTTCAATAACAACAATATTGTGGCAGATATCAGTTAGCCACTAATTACTTATTTTAATTTATTTGTTCTTGTAATTAAATTTTAAAGAGAACGTAATTAATTTTCAGCAATAGAAATATTGTGGCAAAATGAAATTGCCACTAATATTATTTTTTAAACATTAAGATCATATTGTAGCGGTCGAGTTTTATAGACCCTCATTGTCACGACCCAAGCTTAGGGCCTAAATATGACACGATGAATGGGGAACCCGAAGGAACTCCAAGTAAGCCTCTTAATATATCATTATACATCCTTGCTCGCGGAAGCAATTAAACAATAATAAAATAATAGAAATAAGGCCAAAGAGACTAAGAGAAGACTTCAATAACATAAACATCAAAAGAGGCAGAGCTCATAGCATCAATACATAACTTGTCCAACAACACCTCTAACACATAGAATTTAGTGGGGGCTAAGATAACTTTCTGAGGTCACCCTCATAGTCATAAGCTTGCATAAAAAAAAGAGAGTATTTAACATAGAGTAGGATCCAAGACATTGTCCTTGAAATTGAGGACTCACCAACTTGCTTTGAGAGAAATCGTACCAGCCTTGTGGAGGAGGAGGAGGATCAAGTGGAGCTCTGGTTCCTACGTGGTAACATCAAGTAGGCATAGAGTATACGTTAGTACATTTGAATGTACTAAGTAAGGAGGAAGCAATGCAACAAGAGATAGGCAACATAATTAAAATGCATATTTAGGCAATAAATGAGCATATAGCAATATGACATGCATGAATGATGCTTATAGTTAAATATGCTCACATAGAACATTTTACATGTATAGGAGGAGACCATCAATAGTAACCAAGGCCTACCACCTCTTTGGAGAGCGATTGAGGTATACACCCCCCAACATGGTTCATGGTTGCACGAGCCTACCACCCCCTAAGCTAGGCGATTGAGGCATAAACCCCCCAAGATGGTTGCACGGGCCTACAACCCCCCGAGCTAGGTGTTTGAGGTATATACCCCCCAACAGGGCCTACTACCCGCAGAACAAGGCAATTGATCAACTTCCAATACTACAGATACTATTCATGAAATCAACACATATACATATCTCTTTCATCATCATAAAGTCACTTAACTCATATACCATACATTAGGCCTTCAACAACTCAAGAAAGCATTAACCAGACATTTTATCAACATAAACATGAATGCATGCAATGACATAAAGGGCTGATAAATGAGACATGAAATCACATAGATGACTTAGAATTAATTCCTTAAGCTTGAGTAGAATGGAAGAGATAGGGATACCGCTTTTGCATGTCCGCCTGACCTCCTATATAGCACTTTTGACTTGTTGATTCTTCTAAAGAACCTTAATGGAAGCCACATCCTTGTTCCTCAATTTTTTCACTTGTCTATCCAAGATCTCTACTGAAACTTTTTCATAAGTCAAGTTGTCTTCAAAAACACCCACAATATCTAATGGGACAATAGCATTCGGATCATCCACACATTTCCTCAACATAGATACATGAAAGACCGGATAAACCAAGTCTATTTCACTAGGCAACTCCAACTCATAGGCCACCTTACCAATATTCCTCAACACCTAAGGACCCACATATCTTGGACCCAATTTACCCTTTTTACCAAAACGAACTACACCCTTCATGGGTGAGACCTTCAAATAGACCCAATCGCCAACTTTAAATTTCAAGCTCCTCCTCACATCGGCATAGGACTTTTGATGACTTTGGGCTGTTTTCAACCTTTCCCTAATCAACCTTACCTTCTCCATAGCCCCATGACCAGATCCGGACCCAACAATGCCATTTCTCCCACTTTAAACCACCCAACCGGTAACCTACAACGCCTACCATAAAGGGCCTCAAAAGGAGTCATATCAATGCTAGAATGATAGCTATTATTATAGGCAAACTCAATCAATGGAAGATGATCATCCTAACTACCCTTAAACTCCAAAATACAAGCTCTAAGCATATACTCAAGAGTTTGGATAGTTCTTTCAGCTTGGCCATCCATTTGAGGGTGAAAGGCTGTACTAAGCATAACTTTGGTACCAAGACCTCTTTGGAAGGACCTCCAAAAGTGAGAAGTGAATTGAGCACCATGATCCGATATGATGGACAAGGGCACCCCATGTAATCTAACCAACTCATGAATGTACAATTTAGCATAGTCTTCGGCCCTATAAGTAGTCTTAACCGTAGGAAATTAGCTAACTTCTCATCCTATCAACCACAACCCAATAAAATCAAAACCCTTTCAAGTCTTAGGCAACACAACCACAAAATGCACGTTAATTCCTCCCACTTCCAAGTAGGAATCTCTATATCTTGAGTTAGGCCACCTATTTAGGTATTTGGCTTTGACTTATTGACAACAATGACAACTGGATACAAATTTGACAATGTTTTTCTTCATACCTTCCCAAAAAACACATCCCTCAAATCTCTATACATCTTGGTAGAACTGGGGTGAATAGAGTAAAAAGAATTATGAGCCTCATCAAGAATCCTCTTTCTCAAGTCATCCACACAAGGCACAAACAACCTACCTCGATACCTAAGGGCACCATCTCTCCCTTGGGAGAAAACCTTCATCTTGTCCTCTCTCACCAAGGCCCTCAATTCTAACAAGGAGGAGTCAAGATCTTGTTTGGCTTTTAACTCATCAACCAAAGAAGATTTTGAACCATTAACAACCACAATACCACCATTATCAACCTCTTCCAACCTAATCGCCAATATAGCCAACCGATGAACCTCCCAAGCTACCCCTTTGCCCTCATCATCAAAATGAGCTAGGCTACCGATAGACACCTTACTCAAAGCATCCGCCACAACATTAGCCTTGCCGGGATGATAATGCACACTCATGTCATAATCCTTAAGAAGCTCTAACCACCTTTATTTCCTCAAGTTGAGATCATTTTGAGTGAGCACATATTGGAGACTCTTATTATCAGTAAACACATCAACATGCACTCCACACAAATAATGACGCCAAAATTTTCAAAGCAAATACCACGACGGCCAATTCAAGATCATGAGTAGGATAATTTTTTTCATGCACTTTGAGTTGTCTAGAAGCATAGGCTATCACCTTACTATTTTGCATCAAAACACAACCCAAAACAATTCGTGAGGCATCACAATACACAACAAACCCTTCTACCCTTTCGGTAAAGACAAGATAGGAGCAAAGACAAACTTATTCTTCAAAGTTTGGAAACTCGTTTCACAGTCATAAGTCCATACAAATTTTACCTTCTTTTGAGTCAACTTAGTCATGGGAGAAGCAATAGAGGAGAACCCATTTACAAACTTTCGGTAGTAACCCACTAAGCCCAAAAAGCTTCTAATATCCAACGGGATCAAAGGTCTAGGCCAATTTCTAATCACTTTCGTCTTTTTAGTATCCACCTTAATACTGTCCCCCGACACCACATGACCTAGAAATGTAACCTCTTTCAACCAAAATTCATACTTCTCATACTTAGCATACAACTTCTCTTCCCTAAATTTTTGTAGTACAACCCTAAAATGACCGCATGCTCCTCCTCAGTATGAGAGTAGATCAAAATATTGTCGATGAAAACCACAACAAACAAATCAAGGTAGGGTTTGCAGATCCTATTCATAAGATCCGTGAAGATAGCCGATGCATTAGTCAAACCAAAAAACATAACCACAAATTTATAATGCCTATACCTACTCCGAAAACACCGTCTTGGAATGTCACACTCCCTCACCTTTACTTGGTGATACCCAGACCGCAGATCAATTTTAGAGAATTGACTAGTCCCTTGAAGTTGGTCAAACAAATCATCAATCCTTGGTAGAGGATACTTATTCTTGATAGTGACTCTATTAAGTTGTCAATAGTCAATACACATTCTAAGGGACCCATCCTCCTTCTTTACAAACAACATCGGTACACTCCAAGATGATTGGCTAGGCCCAATAAAAATCTTCTCCAACAAGTTCCTCAATTACTCCTTCAACTTCGTTAACTCCATCGGGGCCATACGATAAGGGGGAATAGAAATGGGTTGAGTATGTGGAAGGAGGTCTAGACCAACGTCTATTTCCGAAAAGGTCATTAGGAAAGATATCAACGAAATTATTTACCACCAGAACTGACTCTATAGGAAGGAATTTGTACTCCATATCCCTAACCCTCACAAGATGATAGAGACACCCTTTAGAGATCAACTTTTGGGCTTTAATGCAAAAGATAAACCTATCCTTGACCAACACATCATGACTCTCCCACTAAAGGACTGGTTTATTTGGGAATTGTAACTTTACCCTACGGTTTATACAATCAATAGAGGCATAATATGCATGCAACCAATCCATCCAAAGAATGACATCAAAATCTATCATATCCAACTCAACAAGATCACAAGGAAAAATTTTATGTAAAACACAAATGAGACAATTTCTATAGACTTTTCGAGCAACAATAGATACACCAATGAGAGTAGATACCTCATAAGACTCACACAACAATTCGAGCTCAACATGAAACTTTTTGGCAACAAAAGGAGTAAAAAAAGAAAGAGTGGCACCTGAGACTATCAATGCATACACATCAAAATCAAAGACTTTTAACATACCTATGCGACATCGAGCACCTCATCAACCCCTTGGAGTGCATAGAACCAATTGTGCCTTGGGGTACCACCTTGTTGACCTCCTCTTCCCAACGGAACCACATTAGCACCCTGGCCTTGCAGACAAACATCTTTACCCTTGTTGCGGTTACGTGGATAATCAATTGCCTTATGCCCCACATCCCCACAACTATAACAAGCGCTAGAATACCTCAAGCATGGGCCATTGTGACCCTTTCCATATTTTGGACACATAGCATTAGGCACCACACCACCATCATCTTGGGCCCTTGGGTAGACATTGGCAACCTTTTCATTAGGAGCATGAGAAGACAATTGTCCTTGATGAAACCGGCCATACTTGGGACTTTGGAACCTCCTATCAAAATGGGCCCTCTTGGCGTCATTACCCCTCCTCTTTCTCAACTTCTCCCCTTCCAATTGTTTGGCATAAGTCGTTAGGCGGGACAAGTCCATGTCACTAATCAACATAGCAGCCTGACACTCCTCATTCACCAAATCGGATACACTCATTAAGAACTTATTCATCCTTGACCTCGGGTCGGCAACCAAGTGTGGAGGATATTTAGAGAGTTGGTTGAACTTGAGGGGATAATCCCTCACACTCATCGATCCTCGCTTCAAATTCATGACTTCCGTCATTTTGGCCTCCCTAAGCTCAAGAGGGATGAACCGGTTGAGGAACATCGCCTTAAACTCTTCCCAAAGAATCATAAGGTTGATCCCCTTCTCCTTCTTCCTTTGAGTATACAAAATTTGAGCCACCCTCTTGAGTTTGTAAGCCGTCAAATCCTCCTTCTCTTCCGATCTCATACCCATAATATCCAACACTTTGTACACCTCATCAATAAATTCTTGAGGGTCCTCATCCACTTTAGACCCATAGAACTCCAGTGGGTTCATCTTCATAAAGTCCCTCACCCGAGATGCCGGAGTGGGAGCATGAGGGACTTGGGCCCCTTGATTGACTTTATTAGCCATGGCTTGAGCTAGAAAGGTGAGAGCATCTCGGAGCTCTCCATGAGCCGGTTGTTCCTGGGTGTGCGGGCTCTTCTTCTTTTTATGTTAAGGATGATCTAAAAATGGCAAAAAACATTCGTTAGATGGGAAACCTTACCTAACTTCCATAGCACGGCATAGCTCATGAAGAAGGAAAACATTTCCTAAAATGTCTCACAGCCTCTTACTCATAGTTGTGATGCACAACACAACCATAAATAAGACTATAATCAATACGGTGTGTTGGATGCCGAGGACCATTAACAACCTACTGCTTTGATACCAAGTTTGTCACGACCCAAGCCTAGGGCCTAGACGTGACACGATGAATGGAGAACCTGAAGGAACCCCAAGCAAGCCTCTTAACATATCATTACACATCCTTAGTCACGAAAGCAATTAAACAATAATAAAAGAATAGAAATAAGGGCAAAAGGGACTAAGGGAAGACTTTCAGAACATAAACATCAAAAGAGTCAAAGCTCATAGCATTAGTACATAACTTGTCCAACAACACCTCTAATACATAGATACATAGAATTGAGCGGGGGCCAAGACAACTATTCGGGCTCACCCTTTTAGTCATAAGCATGTATAAAAGAAAGAGAGTCTTTATACATAGCGTAGGATCAAAGACATTGACCTCGAAATTGAGGACTCACCAACTTGCTTTGAGAGAAATCATACTAGCCCCGTGGAGGAGGAGGATGATCAAGTGGAACTCTAGTTCCTATATGGTAACATTATGTAGGCATAGAGTATGTGTTAGTACGCTTGAATGTACTAAGTATGTAGGATACAATGTAATAAGAGATAGGCAACATAATTGAAATGCATATTTAGGAAATAAATGAGCATATAGCAATATGGCATGCATGAATGATGCTTGTAGTGAAACATGATTTAATATAACATTTTATATATGTAGGAAAAGACCATCATTAGTAACCAAGGCCTACCACCTCCTTGGCGAGGCGATTGAGGTATGAAACCCACAACATGGTTGCACGGGTCTACCACCCCCTGAGCTAGGCAATTGAGGTACAAACCCCCCAAATGGTTACACGATCCTACCATCCCCCGAGCTAGGCGATTGAGGTATATAGCCCCAACATGGTAGTTCGGGCCTGCTACCCCGAACGAGGCAATTGATCAACTCACAACACTATGGATACCATTCATGAAATCAACACATATATACATATCTCTTTCATCATAATAAAGTCATTAACTCATATACCATACATTAGGCCTTCAACAACTTAAGAGAGCATTAACCAGACATTTTATCAAACACTTGGTGGGTGTGTAATGCTAGTATAAAACCATGCAATTCAAGAGTGAAATCATGCAAGAAAACTTGACGTAAATCAACCCACCAACACTTGGTAATACCCTAATGCAGTATACATTGAAACCCTTTATCAAATCTCATAATAAATCATAGAGTCATAGCTCAAACCATGCTTAAACAGTCACAAATTTATGAAACCTCAACATAGTTCATAGTCAAATTCATTGTAAGTCCCATAAGTAAATCAACTTAAAACCATGCAATTTGTGTAAAAAGGAAGGTTGGGCACCATAGGTGAAAGGACCCAATAGTTAAAACCCACATACTTTAGCTTTGGAGAATTCCTTGATGAAGATTGGATTGAGAACTTAAAGCTTGAATGAATTGCTTAAGACCCGGAAGAAGATTTGGCACTTGAATTTTGAGTGAAATATTTGTCTAAGTGTTTGAGAAAGTATTGGGGAATGTGTTGTATGATATGGTTTTGAAATATGACTAAGTATAACTATTTTCACGTATAGGAAGACTTAGGCCCAAGACCCAAAAGCTTTGGACCGAGATAAAATAACTGGGCAAAAATAACACTGAGGCGCGCCCCAGTCGCGTCGCGCTAGAGGTGTGCATTGCTCACTGGAATTTGCAACTTTGAAAATTTATTTTTTTGATACAGTTGCTCTAAAATCGGCGCTAGACCCATTTCCTACTCAACTTTGCCCCTGATCAAGTCTATAAAGTCAGATTTTTGAAATTATGCACGGATTTTGAGATATATGGTAATTACGATTTTGAACAGTTTCGAGGCATATTTTTGGGAACTTTTTGGGGTCATTTCATTATCTCACCCTTGGGAATATTCGTCCCCGAATGTCAAAGAAATGTACATAAGAAAAGTAGTCATGAAGATATCAGCCCAACAAGAATGCAATAATGCACTTAAACATCGTCTCAAAAATGTCAACAGAAGTGTCATGAACTTGTCAAAATAAACATGAATGCATGCAATGACATAAAGGGTTGATACATGAGACATGAAATCACGTAGAAGACTTAGAATTAGTACCTTAGGCTTGAGTAGAATGGAAGAGATAGGGATATCACTTTTGCATATCCGCCTCGGCCTCCTTTGTAGAACTTTCGACTTGTTGATTCCTCCGAAGGATGTTAATCGAAGCCACATACCTGTTCCTCAATTTGTTCACTTGTCTATCCAAGATCTCTACTTGAACTTCTTCATAAGTTAAGTTTTCTTCAACAACACCCAAAACATCCAATGGGACAATAACATTAGCATCACCCACACATTTCCTCAACATGGATATGAAAGACCAGATGAACCAAGTCCATTTCACTAGGCAACTCTAACTCATAGGTCACCTCACCAATCTTCCTCAACACCCTATAAGGACCCACATATCTTGGACTCAATTTACCCCTTTTTACAAAAATGAATTACACCCTTCATGGGTGTGACCTTCAAATAGACCCAATCACCAACTTTAAATTCAACCTCCCGTCTCCTCACATCGGCATAGGACTTTTGACGACTTTGGGCTGTTTGCAACCTTTCCCTAATCATCCTTACCTTGTCCATAGCCTCCATGACCAGATCCGGACCCAACAATGCCATTTCTCCCACTTCAGACCACCCAATCGGTGACCTACAATGCCTACCATATAGGGCCTCAAAAGGAGTCATACCACTGCTCGAATGATAACTATTATTATAAGCAAACTCAATCAATAGAAGATGATCATTCCAATTACCCTTAAACTCCAAAATACAAGCTCTAAGTATATCCTCAAGAGTTTGGATAGTACTTTTAGCTTGACCATCCATTTGAGGTTGAAAGGTCGTACTAAACGTAACCTTGGTACCAAGACCTCTTTGGAAGGACCCCCAAAAGTGAGAGATGAATTGAGCACCACGATCCGATATGATGGAAATGGGCACCCCATGCAATCTAACCAACTCATGAATGTACAATTTAGCATAGTCTTCAGCCCATAAGTATCTTAACTTGTAGGAAATTAGCCAACTTTGTCATCCTAGCAACCACAACCCAATAAAATCAACCCTTTCTAGTCTTAGGCAACACAACTACAAAATCCATGTTAATTTTTACCCACTTCCAAGTAAGAATCTTTATATCTTGAGTTAGGCCACCCAACATTTGGTGTTTGGCTTTGATTCGTTGGCAACTATGACTACCGGATATAAATATGACAATGTCTCTCTTCATTCCTCCCCAAAAAAACACATCCCTCAAATCTCTATACATCTTGGTAGAACTGGGGTGAATAAAATAAGAAGAATTATGAGCCTCATCAAGAATCCTCTTTTTCAAGTCATCCACACAAGGCACACACAACTTACCTTGCTACCTAAGGGCACCATCTCCCCCCAGGAGAAAACCTCCACCTTAGCATCTTTTACCAATGCTTTCAATTCTAACAAGGAAAGGTCAAGATCTTGCATTGCTTTTACCTCATCAACCAAGGAAGATTTTGAATTGTCAACAACCACAATATGACCATTATCAACCTCTTCCAACCTAACCCCCAATCTAGCCAACTAATGAACCTCCCTAGCCATCTCTTTGCCCCCATCATCAACATGAGCTAGGCTACCCATAAACACCTTACACAAAGCATCCGCCATAACATTAGACTTATCGGGATGATAATGCACACTCACATCATAATCCTTAAGAAGCTTTAACTACCTTCCTTGCCTCAAGTTGATATCGTTTTGAGTGAACATATATTGGAGACTCTTATGATCGGTAAACACATGAACATGCACTCCATACAAATAATGATGCAAAATTCTCAAAGCAAATGCCATGACGACCAATTCAAGGTCATGAGTAGGATAATTCTTTTCATGCACTTCGAGTCGTCTAGAAGCATAGGCTGTCGCCTTATTTGCATCAGAAAACAACCCAAACCAATTCGAGAGGCATCACAATACAAAACAAACTCTTCCAACCCTTCTGGTAGAGACAAGATAGGAGCTGAGACAAGTTTATCCTTCAAAGTTTGGAAACTCTTTTCACACTCATCGATCCACACAAATTTCGCCTTCTTTTGAGTCAACTTAGTCATGGGAGAAGCAATAGAGGATAACCCATTTACAAACCTCCGGTAGTAACCTGCCAAGCCCAAGAAGCTTCTAATATCCGACGGGGTCAAAGGTCTAGGCCAATTTCTAATGACTTCCATCTTTTTAGGATCCACCTTAATACTGTCCCCCGACACCACATGACCTAGAAATGCAATCTCTTTCAACCAAAATTGACACTTCTCATACTTAGCATACAACTTCTTTTCTCTCAATTTTTGTAGTACCACCCTCAAATGACCCACATGCTCCTCCTCACTATAAGAGTAGATGAAAATACCGTCGATTGAACCACGACAAACAAATCAAGGTAGAGTTTATAGGCCCTATTTATAAGATCCATGAAGATAGCAGGTGTATTGGTCAACCCAAAAGACATAACAACAAATTCATAATGCCCACCTACTCTGGAAGGCCGTCTTGGTAATGTCACACTCCCTCACCGTCAATTGATGTTACTCGGACCGAAGATTAGTCTTAGAGAAGTGACTAGCCCCTTGAAGTTGGTTAAACAAATCATCAATCCTTGGTAGAGGATGTTTATTCTTGATGTTAACTCTATTAACTTGTCGATAGTCAATACACATTCTAAGGGACCCATCCTTCTTCTTTACAAACAACACCGTTGCACCCCAAGGTGATTGGCTAGGCTAATAAAGTCGTTCTCCAACAAGTCCCTCAATTGCTCCTTCAACTCGTTTAACTCTGCGGGGCCATATGGTAAGAGAGAATAAAAATGGGTTAAGTATCAGAAAGAAGGTCTATACCAAAGTCTATTTCCCTTTCAGGAGGAACACCAGGAAGGACATTATGAAAGACATCAAAGAACTTATTTACCATTGGAACCGACTCTATGGGAAGGGCTTTGGACTCTAAATCCCTAACCCTCACAAGATGATAGAGATCAACTTTTGGGCTTTAATGCAAGAGATAAACCTACCCTTAACCACAACATCATGACTTTCCCACTCAAGGACGGGTTCATTTGGGAATTAGAACTTCACCCTATGGGTTCTACAATTAGTAGAGGCATAATTTACATGTAACCAATCCACTCCAAGAATGACATCAAAATCCACCATATCTAACTATACAAGATCACAAGGAACAATTTTATGCAAAATACAAACCGGAAAATTTCTATAGACCTTTCTAGCAACAATAGATGCACCAATGGGAGTAGACACCTCATAAGACTCAAACAACAATTCCAACTCAACATAAAACTTTTTGGCAACAGAAGGAGTAACGAAAGAAAGAATGACATCCACGTCTATCAATGCATACATATCAAAATCAAAGACTTTTAACATACCGATAATGACATCGGGCACCTCATCAACCCCTTGTCTCCCTTGGAGTGCATAGAATCGATTGTGCCTTGGGGCATCACCTTGTTAACTTTCTCTCCCAAAGGAACCACATTAGCACCCCGGCTTTGCGGACGAACATCTTTACCCTTTATGCGATTACGTGGACAATTCATTGCCTTATGCCCCACTTACCACAACTATAACAAGCACTAGTATACCTCAAGCATGGGCCACTATGACCATTTCCACATTTTGGACCCAGAGCATTAGGCACCACACCACCATCACCTTGGTCCCTTGGGTAGTCATTGGCAACCCTTGCATTAGGAGCATGAGTAGACCCTTGGCCTTGATGAAACTGGCCACCCTTGGGACTTTGGAACCTTCCATCAAAACGGGCCCTTGTGGTCTCATTACCCCTCCTATTTCTCAACCTCTTCCCTTCCAATTGTTCAGCATAAGTCATTAGGCGAGACAAGTCCATGTCACTAATCAACATAATGGCCCGAAACTTCTCATTCAACAAATCGGATACACACATCATGAACTTATTCACCAAATCGGATACACACCTCATGAACTTATTCATCCTAGACCTGGAGTCGCCAACCAAGTGTGGAGCATATTTAGAAAGTTGGTTGAACTTGAGGGCATACTCCCTCACACTCATCGATCCTTGCTTCAAATTCATTAACTCCATTATTTTGGCCTCCCTAAGCTCAAGAGGAAAGAACTGGTTAAGGAAAGCCGCCTTGAACTCCTCCCAAAGAATCATATGGTTGATCCCCTTCTCCTACTTCCATCGAGCATACCAAATTTGAGCCACCCCCTTGAGTTGGTAAGCTGCCAAATTCGCCTTCTCTTCCCATCTCACACCCATAATAGCCAACACTTTGTACACCTTATCAACAAATTCTTGAGGGTCCTCATCCACTTTAGACCCATAGAACTCAGGTAGGTTCATCCTCATAAGGTCCCTCACCCGAGATGCCGGAGTGGGAGCATGAGGGGCTTGGGCCCCTTGATTGGCTTGATTAGCCATGGCTTGAGCTAGAAAGGTGAGAGAATCCCGGAGCTCTCCATGAGTTGGTTGTTCATCGGGTGTGCGGGCTCTTTTTCTTCTTGTGTTAGGCATGATATAAAAATGTTAAAGAACATCCGTTAGATGGAAAGCCTTACCTAACTTCCATAGTATGACATAGATCATGAAAAAGGGAAACATTTCCTAAAACGTCTCACAACCTCTTACTCATAATTGTGGTGCATAACACAACCATGAATAAGACTCTACTCGATGTGGTGTGTTGGTTGCCGACTACCATTAACAACCTAGTGCTTTGATACTAAGTTTGTCACAACCCAAGCCCAGGGCCTAGACGTGACACGGCGAATGGAGAACCCGTAGGAACCCCAAGCAAGCTTCTTAACATATCATTAAATATCCTTGGTTGCAGAAGCAATTAAACAATAATAAAAGAATAGCAATAAGAGCAAAGGGACTAAGGGAAGACTTTCATAACATAAACATCAAAAGAGTCAAAGCTCATAGCATGAATACATAACTTGTCCAAAAACACCTCTAATACATAGAATTGAGCGGGGGCCAAGACAACTTTCCGACTCACCCTCATAGTCATAAGCATATACCAAAGAATAGGATCAAAGACATTGTCCCTGAAATTGAGGACTCACCAACTTGCTTTGAGAGAAATCATACTAGCCCCGTGGAAGAAGGATGATCAAGTGGAGCTCCGGTTCCTACATCATAACATCATGTAGGCATAGAGTATATATTAGTACATTTGAATGTACTAAGTATCGAGGATGCAATGCAACAAGAGATAGGCAACATAATCGAAATGCATATTTAGGCTATAAATGAGCATATAGTAATATGGCATGCATGATTGATGCTTGTAGTGAAACATGCTTACATAGAACAATTTACATGTGTAGAAAGAGACCATCATTAGTAACCAAGGCCTACCACCTCCTTGGCGAGGCGATTAAGGTATAAACTCCCCAACATGGTTGCATGGGTCTACCACCCCCCGAGCTAGGCGATTGAGATATAAACCCCCTAACATGATTGCACGGGCCTACCACCCCCGAGCTAGGTGATTGAGGTATATAACCCCCAACATGGTAGTTCGAGCCTACTACCCCTCGAACGAGGCAATTGATCAATTTCCAACACTATAGATACCATTCGTGAAGTCAACACATATATACACATCTCTTTCATCATCATAAGTCATTAACTCATATACCATACATTAGGCCTTCAACAACTTAAGAAAGCATTAACCGGACATTTTATCAAACACTTGGCGAGTGTGTAATGCTAGTGTAAAACAATACAATTCTACAGTGAAATCATGTAAGAAATCTTGACGTAAATCAACCCACCAACACTTGGTAATACCCTCATGCAATATACATTGAAACCCTTCATCAAATCTCAAAATAGATCATAGATTCATAGCTCAAATCATGCTTAAACAGTACCAAGTTTATGAAAGCCCAACATACTTCATGGTCAAATTCATAATAAGTAAGACCTATAAGTAATTCAACTTAGAAACATGCAATTTGTGTAAAAAGGAAGGTTGGGCACCATGGGTGAAAGGACCCAATGGTTGAAACCCACATACCTTAGCTTTGGAGAATTCCTTGATAAAGATTGGATTGAGAACTTGAAGCTTGAATAAATTCCTTAAGACCCGAAAGAAGATTTGGCACTTGAATTTTAAGTGAAATATTTGTCCAAGCGTTTGAGAGAGTATTGGGCAATGTCTTGTATGATATGGTGTTGAAATATGGCTAAGTATAGGTATTTTCACGTATAGGAAGACTTAGTCCAAAGACCCTAAAGCCCTGGATCAAGATAAAATAACTAGGCAGAAATAACACTGAGGCGTGCCCCAATAACATCGTGCTGGGGGCGTGCACTGCTCACTGGAATTTGCAACTTTGAATATTTTATTTTTTGATATCGTCGCTCTAAAATCGTAGTTAGACCAATTTCCCACTTAATTTTTCCCCATAATCAAGAATATGAAGTCGGCTTTTTGAAATCACGCACGGATTTTAGGATATGAAAATTACAATTTTTTCCGAGGCACATTTTCGGGCACTTTTTGGGTCATTTAACCCACATTATTTTATATTTTTTGCAACATGTTTATCATATTGCTGTGGTTTTTAAACACCCACAATTTTTTTGAAAATGTTAATATCATAAAGCAATGGTTCAAAATGGCTACTTTTTATTTTTAAAACCCCTACAAATTCAAAATCCATTTTGTGGCGTGCCAAGGAGGTTAAAAAAAACTGGCAGTATATGTTCGTGGCAAGGCTAATTGTGGCATTTTTAGAAACCGCGACAATTCTTCTTGTTGCGATCAAAAACAGTGACAACTTAATAAAAAATCTGTCACAATTTAGTAGTTTTTCGGTAGTGAGATTACGAGTTGTGGATGCATCTACGATCCGTTTATTGACTCGTAGAAGGTGTCGAATTCAATTTTTTATTTCGTTTAAGACTGTATTTTGATGTCTATAAATAGTCCTTTTAGATTTTTATTTATTTTTTATTCTACATTTTGGGTTAAATAGACGAGGACATACGTGTGTTTCATACTTTTGGTGATTTTTCATACATTCTTGTAGTCAAATACTGAAACGCTCCAGCAATGTGCATTGGAAATGTCCATGATCATAATTTTTGTATATCTCAAAATCCATGCGTGATATCAAATTCAACTTTATATTCTCGATTAGGAGGCAAAATTAAGTGAGAAATGGGTATAACCCGAATTCTAGAGGGCCCGTAGCAAAAGTAATTTTCTCTAATTTTTTATTTTCAGTGGCCATCCGCGCCCTAGCCGCGACGCGCCAGGGGTGAGAACTAATGTTGGAGTAAGGTCCATATTTAGTCTGCATCGCGCCAAGTGCGTAGACTAATGTATTAAATTCATTGGTTTTTCTATCTCGGCCAAGGGCATTGGGGTCATAGCCCCATATCCACTTATACGTGAAATTACCTATACTTAGTCATTTTTCAACTCTATATCCCTCAAGACTCTCTCAAAAAACCTCTCCAAGACTTATCCAAATATCTCATTCAGATCTCAAGGATTTAAAGCCTAACTTCAGAACTCAAAGATTCTCTTCAAGCTCCAAGTTCTGTTCAAGATCATCTCAAGAAAATACAAGTTTGAGTTATGTGGGTTTCATCTATTGAGTCTTTTCATCCATGGAGTCCAATCTTCCTTTTTATGAAAAGTGCATGTTTTCAAGTTGTATCTTCTATGTGTATCTCTTATTATGGATTATGATTACAAATTTTATTGGGGTTTCATGAAATGTTGATCTATTGTGCATGACTATCTATTTCAAGCTTATACAATGGTTTGATTATATCTATTGAGACTATGCATGTTTTAAGCTATGAAACTACGATCTATTATAAGATTTGATAATGATTTTCAAGGTACCCTACATGAGGGTTTTGCAATATGTTGGTGGGTTGATTTGCATTGAGTTTTCTCACATGATTTCTCTCTTGAATTGCATGGCTTTAAACTGGTATCATAAACCCACCAAGTGTTTGACAAAATGACAAGTCAAGAATTCTCAAGTTATGGATGATCTATTTCATGATTTACAAGTCAAGTGACTATATGATGATTAAGGGCTTTCAAGTATGTATTGAATTCATAAAAAGTATCTATGATGTTAAAAGTATCAAGTTAAGCCCTATTTTACCTCTTATGAGTCATTTTTGTTAAAGCAAGGGTTCATGTGTGATTATGATCTACTCTCATGTTTCAAGTTAGGCTCACCATTAAAGGTCAAGCATGTTTAATAGCTACTTATGTCATGTTTCCTACAAGGGATTAAAGTATGATTATTTCAAGTATTCCATGGGATTAGACTTAGCACCGATGGATTGGATGTCGGCATGAACTATCTTTAAGGGTCCATACTCCTTTCCTCAAACTATGTGCCAACGTAGGATTATTTATTACCCTTGCTCTACTAATGGATCCATTTAGTGTGCTTTATCATGAAATCTACCCCAAAATAGGACGGGTTCTGGTAAGGGGGTTACTTCTCCGAAATAGGGTGGGCTCCCGTAAGGTGAAGTATGGTTTACCTTGGCAAGTAAACCACCTCTGAATTCCAAGTTGTAGCTCGCTTGGTCTTACTTATGTTGGTTAGGGTCTCTTCACACACATGTATTATGATCTATGCAAGTTGAATGGTTTCAAAATATGTTTTACTTCAAGCATTGACCATGCATGCCATATTGAGGTCTCACTTTTCTATTGCTTATTACTATGCATTTTGACTATATTGGCTTATGTCTTGTTGCATTGCATCCTACATACTTAGCACATTCAAACGTACTAACTCATACTCTATGCCTACATGATGTTACCATGTAGTGACTGGAGCACTACTTGATCATCCTCCACGTGGCTAGTACGATAGGTTGAAGCAAGCTTTTGTAAGTCCTTAAGTCCAAGGACACTATATTTAATACTCTTGCTATATTGAGACTTCTTTTTGTTGAACACTTGATATTATGATGGTGAGCCCGGGGAGTGTCTTGGCCGCTGCTCTAATATATGTTAGAGGTATTGTTAACATTTGATGTATTTATGCTATGAGCTTGACTCTTGAAATGTTTTATTATTATTAAAGACTTCCCTTAGTCCCACCTCCCTTGTTTTATATCTCTTGTTGTTTTTATTTTGCTTCTGCGACCAAGGATATGTGATTGATATGCTAAGAGGCTAGTTTGGGGTCCCTTCAGGTTTCCCATTCGCCGTGTCACGTCTAGGCCCGTAGCTTGGGTCGTGAAAAACTTGGTATCAAAGTACTAGGTTGTTAATCTTTCTCGGAATCCAATACATTGCGTCAATTAGAGTCTTATTCATGGTTGTGAAGCACACCACAACTATGAATGGGAGGCTATAAGGCATTTTAGACAATGTTTCACTTCTTCATGGTCTACATCGTGCTTTAGATGTAAGTGTAAGGCCTTTTCTCCTAACAAATGCTCTTTACTACTCTAGATTATGTCGTTTCCAAGAGGAAGACTAAGGAGAGCCCGTACACCTGAGGAGCAACCGGCCCCTCCCGCTCCTCAAGCTCCTTAAGGTGTAGGGGTAGGACAAAATGAGTTTCGATATGCTATTTCAATATTGGCTGATGCTATGACCAACCAAATCAATTAAGGGGCCCAAGCCCCTCATTCTCCCGCTCCAGCTTCTAGGGTGAGGGATTTTACTAGAATGAACCCACCGGACTTCAATGGATCCAAGACGAATGAGGATCCCCAAGAGTTCATCGATGAGGTGTTCAAAGTGCTAGCTATTATGGGGTCAATTCGAAGGAGAAAAGCGTAGTTAGCAGCCTACCAAATCAAAGGTGTGGCTCAAATTTGGTTTACAGAATGGAAGTCGGAGAGGAGCGACGATGATGCTATTCCTTGGGAGGAGTTCAAAGTCGCATTCCTCAACCGATTCTCTCCTATCAAGCCAAGGGAGGCTAAAATGATAGAGCTTATGAACCTTAAGCAAGGTTCCACGAGTGTGAGGGAGTATGCCCTCAAGTTCAACCAACTCTCCAAGTATGCCCCACAATTGATTGCCGAGCCTAGATAAAGGATGAACAAGTTTGTGTAAGGAGTATCCAACTTGGTTAACGAGGAGTGTCGTACCTCCATGCTAGTAAGTGATATGGATTTGTCCTGCCTCATGACTTATGCCAAGCAACTAGAGGGGGAAAAGCTTAGAAAAAATGAAGAAGTGGTAAGTCCAAGAGAGCTCATTTTGAAGGTGGTTTCCAAGGTCCCAAGGGTGGCCGGTTTCCTCAAGGCCGCAAATTCCAAGGCCAAGGGTCTTCTAATGCTCCTAATAAGAGATTTGCTAATGTCAATCCAAGATTCCAAGGAGGTAATGGAGGAATGATAAAGCCTAGATGTCCGAGGTATGAAAATAATCATAGTGGTCCATGTTTAAGGAATTCTAATGCCTGCTTCGGTTGTGGTGAGATAGGTTACAAACTTGCTTTGGTTGTGGTGAGATAGGTTACAAAGTTATTGATAGTTGTCCAAAGGTAGAGATGGTTGTCCACAAGGCCAAGGTGCAAATGTGGGTCAAAGGGGAAGAGGAGGCAAACAAGGGGGTGCACCGAGATAAAATAGATTCTATGCTCTTCAAGGAAGACAAGAGGTGAATGAGGTGCCCGATGTCTTCACCAGTATACTAAAGTTTTTTTATTTTGATGTATATGCATTGATAGACCTGGGTGCCACTCTTTCTTTTATTACACTTTCTATTGCCAAAGAGCTTCATCTTAGTCTCAAATTGTTGTGTGAACCTTATGAAGTGTCTATCCCCGTTTGTGAGTCCATTGTTGGTAAAAGAGTCTATAGAAATTGTCCCATGTTCATTTTGCATAAAATCTTACCTTGTGTTTTCATTAAATTAGATATGGTGGATTTTGATGTCATTCTTGGGATGGATTGGTTGCATGCATATTATGCTTCTATTGATTGTAGAACCCGTAGGGTTAAATTCCAATTCCCTGATGAACCCGTCCTTGAGAGGGAAAGTTGTGATGTAGTGGTCAAGGGTTGATTCATTTCTTGACTTAAAGCCCAAACGTTGATTTCTAAAGGTTGTCTCTATCATCTTGTGAGAGTTAGGGATGTTGAGTCCAAAGTCCTTCCTATTGAGTCGGTTCCGGTGGTTAATGAGTTTGTTTATGTCTTTCCTGATGAACTTCCCGATGTTCCTCCCGAAAGGAAAATACATTTTGGTATTGACCTCCTTCCCGATCCTCAACCCATTTTTATTCCCCCTTACTATATGGCCCCGACGGAGTTGAAGGAGTTGAAGGAGTAATTGAGGGATTTGTTGGAAAAGGATTTCACAAGGCCTAGTAAGTCTCCTTGGGGTGCACCGGTATTTTTTTGAAGAAGAAAGATGGTTCTCTTACAATGTGCATTGATTACCGACAACTTAATAGAGTCACCATAAAGAACAAGTATCTTCTACCAACGATTGATGACCTTTTTGATCAACTTCAAGGGGCTAGTCACTTCTCTAAGATTGATCTTCGGTCTGGGTATCACCAAGTGAAAGTGAGGGAGTGTGACATTCCCAAGACAGTCTTCCAGACTAGGTATGGGCACTTTGAGTTTGTGGTTATGTCCTTTGGGTTGACAAATGCACCGACAATATTTATGGATCTCACGAATAGGTCTTTAAATCCTACCTTGACATGTTTGTGGTGGTTTTTGTCGATGACATCTTGATTTATTCCCATAGTAAGGGGGAACATGTGAATCCTTGAGGGTGGTATTGCAGATCTTGAGGGAGGAGAAGTTGCATGCTAAATATGAAAAATGTGAGTTTTGGTTGAAAGAGGTTGTTTTTCTTGGGCATGTGGTGTCGAGTGATGTAATTAAGGTGGATCCTAAGAAGACGAAAGTGATTAGAAATTGGCCTAGACCTTTGACTCCATCGAATATTAGAAGTTTCTTGGGTTTGACGAGTTATTACTGGAGGTTTGTGAATGGTTTCTCTTCTATTGCTTTTTCTATGACTAAATTGACACAAAAGAAGGTGAAATTTGTGTGGAACGGTGAGTGTGAAAAGATTTTCCACACTTTGAAAGATAAGCTTGTCTCCCTCCTATCTTGGCTCTATAGGAAGAGTTGGAAGGATTTGTTGTGTATTGTGATGCCTCAAGAATTGGTTTAGGGTGTGTTTTGATGCAAAGTGTTAAGGTGATAGTGTATTTCTCTAGAAGGTGCATGAGAAGAATTATCCCACCCATGATCTTGAATTGGCGACCTTACTATTTGTTTTGAAAATTTGGCGTTACTACTTGTATGGGGTACATGTTGATGTGTTCACCGACCACAATAGTCTCCAATATGTGTTCACCCAAAAGAATCTTAACTTGAGACAAAAAAGGTGGTTAGAGCTCCTTAAAGATTAAGATATAAGTGTGCATTATCATCCCAACAAAGCTAATGTTGTGACAGATGCTCTACATAGGGTGACTATGGGTAGTCTAGCTCATGTTGATGACAGTGGTAAAGAAGTGGCTAGAGAGGTTCACCGGTTGGCTAGATTGGGGTTGGGTAAAGTTGATAATGGGGATGTAGTGGTTGTTGATGGTTCTAAGTCTTCTTTGATTAAGGAGGTAAAGGCAAAACAAGATCTTGACCCCACCTTGCTAGAGTTGAAGGCCTCGGTGAGAGATGGTAAAGTGGAGGTTTTCTCCCAAAGGGGAGATGGTACCCTTAGGTACCAAGGTAGATTATGTGTGTCAGACGCGGATGTTGTGAAAGAATTGATGTTGAAGGAGGCCCATAATTCATCCTATTCCATTCACCCTGGCTCTACAAAGATATATAGAGACTTGAGGGAAGTGTATTGGTAGGCTGGTATAAAGAAAGACACTGCCAAGTTCATATCTGGATGACACACAATTGCCAACTAGTGAAAGTCGAACATCAAAGGCCGGGTGGCCTAGCCCAAGATATAGAGATTCCTACTTGGAAGTGGGAAGAGATCAATATGGATTTTGTGGTTGGATTTCCTAAGACTAGGAAACATTCTGACTCTATTTGGGTTGTTGTGGATAGAATAACAAAGTCGACTCACTTCCTACCGGTCAAAACTACTTATGGTGCTGAAGATCATGCCAAGTTGTACATTCATGAGTTAGTTAGATTACATGGGATGCCCTTGTCTATAATTTTGGATCGTGGTACTTAATTCACTTCTCACTTTTGGAGGTCCTTCCAAAGAGGTCTTGGTACCAAGGTTAAGCTTAGCACGACCTTTTATCCTTAAATGGATGGTCAAGCCGAGAGAACTATCCAAACTCTTGAGGATATGTTTAGAGCTTATGTTTTGGAGTTTAAGGATACATGGGATAAACATCTTCCACTCATTGAGTTTGCTTACAACAATAGCTACCACTCAGGCATTGGTATGACTCCCTTTGCAGCTCTTTATGGTAGGTGTTAAAGATCCCCGGTTGGGTGGTTTGAAGCATTGGAAATGGCTTTGCTAGGTCCGCATTTGTTCATGTTGGAAGCCTTGGAGAAGGTGAGGTTGATTAGGGAGAGACTGAAAACAGCCCAAAGTAGATAAAAGTTCTATTCCAATGTGAGGAGAAGAGATCTTGAGTTTAAGGTGGGTGATTGGGTTTACTTGAAAGTCTCACCCATGAAGAGTGTGGTCAGGTTTGGAAACAAGGAGAAATTAAGCCTAAGGTTTGTGGGTCCTTATAAAGTTTTAACGAGAGCCGGTAAGGTTGCATATGAGTTGGAGTTGCCTATGTAGATGGACATGGTTCATCCGGTCTTCCATGTGTCTATGTTGAGAAAGTGTGTGGGTGACCCAAGTGACATAGTGCCCTTGGATGTTGTTGGTGTTGCAGGAGATAATTTGACTTATGAGGAGGTACTAGTGACAATTTTGGATAGGCAAGTGAAAAGGTTGAGGACAAAGATGTAGCTTTCGTCAAGGTCCTTGGAGGAACCAACAAGTTACAAGTGCCACATGGGAAGCGGAGACAGACATGAAAAAGTGATATCCATATCTCTTCCCCTCTACTCAAGCTAAAGGTACTGATTTAAGTCCCCTATATGACTTCAAGTCTTAAGTTTCAGCCCTCATGTCATTTTGTATGCATTCATGTTCATGGTAGCAAGTTTATGATGATTTTTGATATCCATGTTGAGACTTTTTGAAAATGATGTTTAAATGCATTATTGCATTTATGTCGGGCTGAAATCTTCATGATTACTTCTTTTATTCACATTTCTTTGACATTCAAGGACGAATGTTTCCAAGGGGGAGATATTGAAACACCCCAAAAATGTGCTTCGAAAATGCCCATAATCGTATTTTTCATAATTTCAAAATTCGTGCGTGATATCGAAAATTTGTCTTCATATTCTCGATCAGGGATAAAATTGAGTCGGAAAAGGGTATAACCCAAATTTTAGAGGACCCATAGAGAAAAATAATTTTTGCTAATTTACAAGCATGTTTTACTTCAAGCATTGACCATGCATGCCATATTGAGGTCTCAATATTGCTTATTACTATGCATTTTGACTATATTGCCTTATGTCGTGTTGCATTGCATCCTACATACTTAGTATATTCAAACGTACTAACGCATACTCTATGCCTACATGATATTACCATGT